>CM028756.1:27945129-28579989 GCA_016801395.1 Leptodermis oblonga | reverse complement strand
GAAGACTGGCTTTTGTCCGGCTGACCAACATCTGCCTGAAGCCTAAATCGCTTGATACGCTCACGAGTGATGTCACCTTGAATGCAATATATACAACCATTCTCCAATCCAATTGCAACTAATAGTATGGGTGGAGCTTCCTCCAAAACTAAAAATGATGTTATCTGCAAACAAAATTGTTCTCAATATAGTAGAATCTAGAACATGCAACAAATACATGGGAGTTGCTGATACACAAAGTGCATACCTTTGCTTCAGGAAACTGGTTTGTAAATATTCGCAATATCTGAACACAATCAGGAGTTGATGTACTTGGTCCCTCCTCCTGCATCTTATCAAGATCAAAAATCTTCATACACACAGCCGAAAACTGCGAAGATAATTGCTCGTCTTCCCCAGCAGTCACCAAAAAATTCCTTTGCTGCCAGAGCAATAAAAATAAAAGTCACTTTGAGGTCAACGCATTCTCCTTTTACAAATTTCAGAACCCATAATAGCTTTAGAAAACAATTGGAAAGCCCAGGAACAAAACACAAGAATAATGTTAAAGAGCATAACAATTTTGGGTTACCTTAAGTTGCTGGAGATAAAGAACAGAGGAAGAATGAGCTTGGAATTGATAATTGAACTTGAGACCACGATCCAGTAGTGAAACCTTGCCGTCATCACATCCCAATACGACTTTACCTCTGCCACTAGAACAACACTGGATTGTGCCATCAATTTCTTCCGGCAATGAGACCTTTCCACCATATTTACCCTCAAAGAATTCAAATTTTCTCCACTGATACATTCTTACGTCTCAAATTTCCAATACCCTCTCTCAATCTTTACATTAAAATAACCTACAAAGACATCAGGTTGTCAACTCCATGTACAAAACAAATGATCTAAAAGACAAAGAGTATATTAATTCAGGCCTCAGAAATCTTAAATGATGTCTACTGCATTTTTGAACAGACTACCAAGTAATTTTGAATTTGCAGATATAAAAACACCATAAATCAAGAATTCATGGCCTGCCTGGTTTACAAATAGGAATTGAAATGGTAATGGGCTAGATAGAAACATGCAATGGTAATGGGTATCGTAGATTTATTATCACTGCTTGGTTGTGGTCCTGGAATGGTTATGATTTCCATTGTTGATGCTTGGATGGTAAATATTTTTGAATGGGAATTGATTAAAATTATAATTTTACCCTTAACTTTAAAATCATTAGAAAAATATAAATTAAAACATTTTTATATAAAAATCTCCACAATGTAGGAGCTATCTATTTTATCATCATCAATGACACCTATAATGTTTATTCCATTTGAACACAAAAAATGATTCACTACTTCATCCACTCATTTGCTGAAATACACACATATACACATAAGTTAGCAAATTTTGTACATCAATGTTGAAATGCCTGTTCCTAATCACCCCACACTTGAGTCCAATTTATCATTTATCTATTCCATAAATCACAGCCAAATAAGTCCTTCAGTATGCTTGAAACAGAGCACTCTGAACAACTCATTGTTTTAATGGTTTCACATAGACAAATTATATTTCTTAGCCAGCTCACTAGCAAGAAATGCACAAAACAAAATCTCATGCTCATCATTCTTCATAACAAGGAGGTGTTGACTGGGCACACAGCTCAGTCTCCTCATGAACATCATTATCATACTTTGCATCCACCTAGTTACTGGGAAGGCACTCAAATGCCTATGTATGAACTTCTGCAACAACCAATATGAAATTCATATTCTTAACCATTTCTATAACATTCTAATGCACTTCCTAATGTTGTAAGTTCCCAGATGAAAAAATCAATCCACTAGTATTAACGTTATCAGTAAACATGCCACACAGAATAAACAAAAAGGAAGCAACCACAAAGATTAAACAATATGCTTTGCTTTCCTAATAATTCCACAAACACATAGTATGCACAAGTTATTTTTTCTTCAATGATTGATTAAAGAGAATAAAAGTACAAAATTATAATAATTTCTTCAATCATTGCTTTCCTAAGAACCCATTTCCACAAATCGAAGTTCATCAATTAAAATTACAAAATTACAGCATAAAGAAATTCAACATTTCAAATTAGAACATGCTCGAATTTGACTAGCCACCACCACCAACAAAAAAAAAAAAAAAAAGGAGAAAGAAAATCAAAGTTCACACCTCGACATTCAACAGTTGGGATTGTTCTTCAACAGTATCGTCCGCAAGAAGAAGAACCGCCGTACAACACTGGCTGTAGAAGAGGAAATTCCGATTTAATTAAAAAAAAAAAAGAAGCAGCACAAAACAGGGAGAAATTTCCACTAGGAAAAGAACAAACGGCAGATGGAGAAAGAGACTAAAACGGACAAACACTATCGAAACGGAAATGATAATTGGAAAGGGGGGAAAAGAGAGATCGAGGTTGGGGTTATGCATTTGTCCGCAAATTTTCTCTTTTACCCCTATTTTTGCATTAATTTATTTTTGGACTAAATACAAAAAATACTCCTATCTTTATTTTAAAAAAATAAATAAACCTCCAACTTTTAAAAGGTACAAATTAAACATTAACTAAGTAAAATAATTTTAACTGAAAATTTTGCAAGGCTATAGACAAAAATAACCTTTGCACCATTGGCAGCAAACAGTACCATTCCATTTGCCCCACGTACAAAGCCAATTCATCCTTCATTCACATAGAACAGCAGCCCTGCACTTTTTCTTCCTTTCTTTTCTTTACGAGATTCTCTCCCGTCAGCCTCTTAGGTTCTGTTCTCTTAGTACTATAGATAAGAAATTTTTTGGTTAAGAAAGAATTTTATTTTGGAGGGAATTTCTTTTAGGGATTTGTATAGGAAAGAGAAGAAAAAGTGTAATAATTTATGTGAGTGGGAATTTAGAGGGAATTTTTAAATTTGAATTGTGAATTTTGTAAAAATAATATTGTTTCTTGTGTAATATTTTTGAGAAAAAAGTAATAATTTTCCTGATTATGTTCGGAAAAGAACATAGCCTAAGTCTCCCCCTATGATATGGCCAGTGAAGGGAAAAGAAACGAAAGAAAAAAAAGAAAGAAAAGAAAAAAGTGAAGGGTGCTCTTCTACGTGATTGAAGGAATTGAGTTTGTGATTAAAAAGCAAAAAAAAAAAAAAAAAAAAAGGTTGGGGGGGGGGGGGTGGGGGGGGGGGGGGTTGGGGAGGTGAAGAAATTGGGTTTGGAGTGTAGGTGTGTGCTGTGAAAGGAATAGTGGAATTGTTATAGATATAAATATGAACCAATGATACATAGGGTATTTTGTCTAGAAATTTGCAAATTTTGTAGTCAAAATTATTTTATTTAGCTAATGGTTTAATTTGTATCTTTTAAAAACTGGAGGTTTATTTTATTCTTTTAACAAACCTCATTGTTTTTGTTTCGTCCTTTATTTTTATTCTCTATTTTTCAGCTAAAAATTTATTGTTCTTACTCTTATTAACAATTATATAAAAATTACTCTCTATGTTTATAAAGTTTGAAAGGTAGTGTTATTTGTAAGGACCATTTTACTAAATGCATGTATCACTTAAGAGTGTAAATACAAAAATATCCTTACACTCACACATATATCCTTTGGTGGATGTTTGGAAGAAAAAGGAGAGGGACATAGTGCAGGAAAAAGGAAAAAAAAAAAAAAAAAAAACCAAGGAGAGGAACACAGTTTGTAACATGTTTGAGTGTAAAGGTTAGTTATGTCTTTTCATCACAAATTTTTTTTTAAGTGGTACCTGCATTTAGTAAAATAATCCCTGCAAATAACACTTATTATTTTAAAAGGTCCACTCCCCTCACCAAAATTTTCCCAAACTTTTAAAATTGACAAGAGTCACAAGTGTTATTTTATATAATAAGTTTCATTGTACGGGTATCGCTTTTTTATTTAAAAATAACACTTTCATATTTGAAAGTATTACTTTGTATAAAAAAATTTCATTTTACAAGTATCAATTTTCAAATCAAGAGTAACACTCTCAAAATCGACAAGTATCGCAAATATGTCTTTGTATAAAATTGACATGTATTAAATTTCATTTGACATGAATTGTTTTCTGGTTCAAGAGTATCTCTCTCAAACTTTACAAGCATCAAAAGTGTTTTTTTTTTTTTTTTTTGGTATAATAAGTATGTCTTTGTGTCATAAAGTAGACAAGTATCACTATAATAAAGTTTTCATTTTTATGAGTACCACTTTTCAGTTCAAAAATAACAAGTTCAAATTCGTCAAGTACCACAAGTGTTATTTTTTAATAAAGGTTGAGAAATGACAAAATGGATTTTGTATGGGGTCACATTTTGTAAAGATATATGTTAACATACTAAAAATTTTTCATTTGAAATGTAAAACAAGCACAAAACAATAATAATTAAAAAAAGCACAAAACAATAATAATAATAATAATTGTGTATTGTAAATGTAAAATTGTGCTTTGAAATTGATAACAATTAAGGGGGCGCTTGGGAGAAATTCCTCAATGGAATTGACACTGGGAATGATTGAGGGGTCAATGGCAATGAAAATGATTGAGTAGTCAATTGTGCTTGATTAAAATTGTGTAATATGTATCATTGTAATTGATAGTGCTTGGTTTAGCTTATCATTAGCAATCAAAATCAGTTAAAATTCCAATTTTTACCCTTTCAACTATATTAAGAAAAAATCAAAGTGAAGTAACAAAGTTAGAGAAAAAAAAATTTAGAGAGAGAAAGTAAGTAATAAAGCTAAATAGAGAAAATATTAGAGAGAGAAAGTGATGTAATAAAGTTAGAGAGAGAAAAACATTTAGAGAGAGAAAGCGAAGTAATAAAGTTAGAGAAAGAAAAATATTTAGAGAGAGAAAGTGACGTAATAAAGTTAGAGAAAGAAAAATATTTAGAGAGAGAAAGTGAGGTAACAAAAGAGAGAGAAAGTAAAGTAATAAAGTTAGTGAGAGAAAAATATTTAGAGAGAGAAAGTGAGGTAACAAAAGAGAGAGAAAGTAAAGTAATAAAGTTAGTGAGAGAAAAATATTTAGAGAGAGAAAGTGAAGTAATAAAGTTAGAGAGAAAAACATTTAGAAAGAGAAAGTGAAGTAATAATGTTAGAGAGAGAAAAATATTTAGAGAGAGAAAGTGAAGTAATAAAGTTAGAGAGAGAAAAATATCTAGAGAGAAAGTGAAGTAATAAAGTTAGAGAGAGAAAAATATTTAGAGAGAGAAAGGGAAGTAATAAAGTTAGAGAGAGAAAAATATTTAGAGAGAGAAAGGGAAGTAATAAAGTTAGAGAGAGAAAAAATTTAGAGAGAGAAAGTGAAGTAATAAAGTTAGAGAGAGAAAAAATTTAGAGAGAAAGTAAAGTAATAAAGTTAGAGAGAGAAAAATATTTAGAGAGAAAATAAAGTAATAAAGTTATTAGAAGTAAGGGCATTTTTGGAAAAAAAAAATAGAGTTACTAACTCTTCAAAAAAATTGAGGGGCTTTTTGGGTATTAAAAAAAAGGGTTTGGTAGTCCTCAATGGGGTTGGGTGAATACATAGGGGGATTATGTATTGGAATTAAGGAATTGATTGAGGAATTTTGATTCCCATTACATCCAACCAAGTACCATCAATCGCATTCATTACCAAGTGACTTCCATTGCAGAGTTCAAATACATCCAACCAAGCGGCCCCTAAGTTTATCATAAAATAAAAAATGTGTTTTGATGTTTATTAATATACAATGCCATATACAATCTCCATTATTATTTTGTGGTTGTTAGAGACAGTTGTTATACAAGAAGAATAGTAATAGTTTATATAAGGGAAATCGCACTTTTAGTATTTGTTCTTTCTCCTGGTGGCACTTTTGGTTCATATGACAGGCAGTTGATGATTTTACCAGTTATTTGGGGTCACAATGCAATTTTTTTTTTAAACTTGGAGGTCAAGAAACAATTACAAAAAACTAACCAAAAAATTATGGGCCAAAAACTATTTCTTCTAGGCCACCACTTCTCTTATCTTCCAATTCTCCACCACTTCTCTGCCGTCTCTTCCTTTCTTGCTCACATCTGGCCGCAATTTTTTTTTTCTTTATCTCTTTCTACTCTATTCTCTTCTTGCAGCATCCTTCGATCCTTGCCGCATTCGAAGACTGACGGCGACAGCTGCATACCACTCGATCCCCTCAGTCTTCATGATCAGAGGGGTTTCTAGTCGTAATTAGGAGACAATATTAAATGGTTAATAATCATCACATTATCAAGATGATGTGGTGATTGTTAGGAAAAATACCCTCATGATCTTTGAACCACTTGTTGGAAGAAATATCTCAACAAGAACACTACAGCATAATTGAAAATAGAAAAGAAAAACACAACAATTTAACGTGGTTTAATCTACGAGAATACGCACTATTTCAAACAAATGTGGAGATTTACATAATAGAAGAGTTATTAAATGGCTAATAACTATCACATTATCAAGCTGATGTGGTAATTGTTAGGAAAAATACCCTGATGATCTTTGAACCACTTGTTGGAAGAAATATCCTAACAAGAACACTGCAGCGAAATTGAAAACATAAAAGAAAAACACAACAATTTAACGTGATTTAATCCATGAGAATACGCACTATTTCAAACAAATGTGGAGATTTACATAATAGAAGAGTTATGCTTTGTATGTTTTCTCTCTTAGCATACAAAGCCCCTTTGCCCTCAATTCTATTCGAACCCGTCTCTTTACCGTTCTTTCTAGCACCCTCTCTGTGTAGAATGAGATTTTTCTGCTACTCTCTCTGCTCTGCTCTGGTTTATTACAAATAACGTTTATTTATAATAAAACTAGTAAAATCATATTGAGCTTAGTTTCCTAATCTATTCAGAATTAGAAAGTCTGGCCCAATACTAATTGTATTAGAATTTTGAGGAGATACCACAACAAATCTTCCCTGGTCTCAAAATCCAATGTGCAACAACATCATCATAGAATGAGACTTGTTTTTTCTTCTTCGGCTTCAACTCCTCTGTATGAATGTCAAACTCAGTACAAGACCTCTAATTGTCCCACGTAATATTTTCATTTTAAAAGTGTTCTGAGTCTTGATCCATTGATCGCTAAACAAAAGGAGTCCTTTATTTACCAAGCTGTGCCTTCTGCTCGAACTCGCCGTAGGAAACTTTTTGCCGATGCCATTAGGTAAAAAAAATATATAGTAACTTACTGGTACCTGTGGCTTCCAATTCAATGACAAGCAAAAAAAAGCGGAACGAATTGTTTGCTTTATCGAAAAAAGCTTAAATGAAGTTTTTCAATTACTGACCCCAACCCTTTTACAGTTCCAGAAACAGAGAGAGCTATAGCCAAACCAGCAGCAATTCCAGAAGGAGTCGGTAGTTGGACACTGGATCCCTTTGGATCTTCAGGGGGGAGAGTCTGAGAGTCGAGCCTCAAAAAGCACTATTGAGAGGAATCTCTTTGTGGCCGAAGCGAAGAAAGAGGAGCAGGAACAATAGGTTGTCCTCTCCCAGCCTAGTAACCTATCGATGGTAGAGGTGAAATTTCAGCTTCTGAATACGCATCGTTTCTCCTCCAAAAATGACTTCTCCGGTTGGGAAATTTCTAATCACTAACATAAACTAGGTGATGATTACTTTTCGCTCCTTGCAGCATCAACTCATCTTCTTTGAATAGTTTGCAGAACTCTCCATCACGAATGAATTTGTATCTACAAGAACATAATCTACCCAACAAAATTATGTTATCAGCACAAGTAGGCAAATATTTCACCTCAGTCAATATTTTTCTCACAGCACCATTGTAAGTCTTGAGAAGTTTGTTACCAACACCCTCAGTCTTCATCTTCTGACCAATTCCCACAACGATGTGCCCAAAATCTCCATCAGCCTGCAAAGTATCAAAACAATATATATCTCTACATATGTGTGCAGATGCTACACAATCCATTACTCAACATGAGTTGCTTGACTTAGTATCCTTCATCATTAACACATCATCATCATCATGCACAATAGTTCTACTTGCGGAGTCGTCTATCTTCTCTTTTCCCTTTCTCTTCATATTCTTCAAACTCTTCGAGTCCTCTTTCATCATAGGACAAATTTATTTATTGGATGTGATCATTCTCTCCACAGTAATAACACTCAAAATTACTGTAGTCTCTCGGCTGAGATCTTCCACGAATGTCACTTCTCCCTCATTTCAAACTCTCTGCAATCGCTAGTGCTTCCTCTCCTCCAGGCATAATCTGATTCCCCATTATCTTCTCATTGTCCTTCAATTGTGTAATCACATCATCAATGTCAAACTTGTTCTCCCAACAAATATTATTTGCACAACCAGTATATAAGATAATGGCAAGGCAGACAACAACAACAAAGCCTACTCTTTATTTTCGACTTCCTCTTCTGTGTTTTGAAGTCGGCATACTAGCTGATTAAACACATTCACATGGTCATGAATATTTCCTCATTCATTCATCTTTAAACTGTGGAGGTCCATCTTCTTGCACAGCCTGTTCGTTAGTGACTTCGACACATATATGCTCTCCAACTTGTCCCGAATCCCCTTCGGTGTTTTCTCTTTCAGAACATTGTATTTAATTTCTGGAGCAAGTGCAAGTCGAATTGTACTAACTGCCTGCTTCTCCATCGTATCCCAATTTCTATCACTTATCCCTGCGGATTTTTTTTATCTTCAATAGCTTGATCAAGATTATCCTGCACAAGTAAATATTGAATCGTGCACTTCCAAATCATAAAATTCGTCTTCCCATCGAAGAGTGGAGTTTCAAACTTCTTATCAGACATCTTCTTCCCGACTCAAAACTTGTTGGATTAAAAATATTAGAAAAACTAAGCTAATGCATATGGACTAGAATAAACTTGCTACTATCAATTATAACTAATCAAGACCAAACCTTGATTGCACGGCCAACAGAAGCAAGATGACTTTCCAATTTTGCAAGTTAAAAAAACCAATTCACTACAATCAAATTGTAGTCGGCGACGGAAGACAACAAGCTCCAAATTCCCACCTTCTATTTTTCTTCTTCGAAACACTGAACCCTACACAAATCAACAATCAACTTTGACTTGTTTTAACTTACAATCTAATCCACAAGCTGCAACATTAAGCACACATATTTGCTTTATGTCACTGACCAACAACTAGTTAGGAATCATCGAATATTTTACTAGACCCAAATTGGCAAAGCAAACTCTTTCTTGATTTGAGTTGGAAAACCACAATAAATTAGTGATTTTATCTAAAAAAAACACTAAAAAAACAAGCCAGAAAGTTTTTCTTTTAACGCTGAACACTACGCCTAAAATATAGACGCCACCCACGAACAATACTTCCCCTCACAAGGAGACTTTCACGACTCTTCTTCAATTTGATTATGATTTTTCTCTTCTGGCTCTAGCTCTTCCTGTCTCTGATTTTCCACTTCTGGTTACTGGCTTTGATACCACTTGTTAGGAAAAATACCCTTTAGAATATTTAAATCATTTGTTGGAAGAAATATCCCAACAAGAACATTGCAGCGAAATTGAAAATATAAAAGAAAAACACAACAATTTAACGTGGTTTAATCCACGAAAATACGCATTATTCTAAACAAATGTGGAGGACTACAGAATAGAAGAGTTATGCTTTGTATGTTTTCTCTCCCAACATACAAAGCTTCTTCGCCCTCAATTCTATTATAACCCGTCGGGCAAACACCTCAAAACCCCCATGTGGTTTGCGAAAGTTATGCATCACCTCTTTTAAAAAATAAAGCTACAAATGACTCCCCCTATACTTTTTCGAATGTTGTATGTTTAGGAATTTTCGTCACATTTAATGGTCAAACCAAAAAATCAACTATTTTTCATTACTTTTTTAATAAAATGACAAATTTACCCTCACTAACAAATGCCATGTTTATCATTAATAAAAATGACATATTTACCCTTAATAAAATAATATACCAATATAAACATTGTTTTGTCTCTTTTAATTCCCTATAGATTTTTATAAATTTAATTTTTCTATTTCTTGCTTTAAATTAATTAAAGCTTAAAAACTGTTTTTCATATATTTCTTAATTTCTATTTTTTTCCTTTTATAAAATTTCAATTTTTAATTTATTTTATATATTCTTATTACTTAATGATTTATATTTTTTTTTCCTTTTTTCTATTTTATTTAAACCAAAGTAATCCCACAATTCAAATTAAGCCAATCTAATTACTCATCTGCTCTATTCCTTTCAAACCCACCTAATCCTCTTCCCTACCAAGGTTAATGAGTCTCAAACATTAAAAGAGGTGGAGAAAATCTTGACAAAAATGCAACAACAACAATAACTCTTTTTATCCTTCTTCATTTCCCAGTTAGTGCTTCCCAGTTGCAACCTCTGCTTCGCCTTACCCATTTCCCAGTTACGGCTTCCTAGTTGCAACCTTTGCTCCGCCTTGCCATTGACAGGACCCTACCCGTAGTTGAATCTCTCCTCAAACAAATTGAACCCGATTAAAACTATAGGAAATCAAAAAATCTACACCGACTGCAACCCAATTTGAAACACAAACTCAAAAATAATATCAGCCAAAAACATCACAGGTAAAACAGAAAGAAATCATCACAGCAAGAAAAAAAAATCTCACAGCCCATAAAAAAATAACACAAAAATCATATAACCCGAAAAACAAATCTCAATAATTCAAAAAACAAGATGAAGATAACGCCAGAAAACCCAACCCAGCTCGACAAAACCTACAACCACCGCAACCAAATTTGAGGGCACGAGATCTGCAACCGAAAATCCATATTTGCAACCCAGATCCTGACCCAGGAAAGCACACGGGTTGAATTTAGCAGAAAATTTGCTCGAAATTGGAATTGGGATGTCATTCCTTGAGCGCCTTTTGATATGTATATGGGAGTTCAGAGTCATAGTCGACATGGAGAGTGAGGCGATGGAGGCAGCGGCGGCGAGATCCGATGGAGCGAGAGAGATGTGAGTGGGGGGTGACAATGAATTTGACTGGAGATGATCCAAAGTGCAAGAGGGGCTTAAGATTGGAAACAGATGGAGGAATTGATTTAATGCTACTTGATTGCCCGAAAGGAGAGAGACGTGAGTGGTTATGAGGAAGGGATAGGGTTTTAGGTTTAATGGTTGGAATTGAATATTAAGTGTTTAAAAAAATAATAAAATCCAACTCCTCATTTTCTATCACCACCACACACCCGCGTAGCCCTCCCCTCTCTAATTCATCCACCAAACAGTTCCAAAATAAGAAAACAAATCTACCAGAATACTAGAGAATGACGTCCATATTTTATTTATGAGAAGTTGAGATTAATTTCAAAAGTGTAGTTAAAATTTGGGCTATCTTGCTATTCCTATATATTTTATACTAAAATAAATTAGTACAATGAATTCTAATAAATTTATACATGAAATCTACTTAAATATATATGAAAATCAATGTGGTGATGGTGCTAGGGTAAAGAAAGTAGGTGAGGTGGTTTTGTTATTTTGGTGCTGGGTGTGGTGGGTTTGAGGTGGTGGTGCTTGGGTGAGGGAATAGGTTGGGGGGGAGGGGGGGGGGGGGGTTTGTGGTGCTGATGCTTAGGTGAGAGGAGGAGGTGGCAGCTGTGTTGAGGCGAGTAGAGGATAGTGGCGTGGGTTTGTGGTGCTTTGAAAAAGGGAAGCAATGGAGAATTGGAAATGATGATGCTGAGTAACTGTTGAGTTGTAAACAAAAATCCAAATGGTAATTTAAGTGGTTAATAATCACCACATCAGCGTGATGATTTAGTGATTAGGCTCTGTTCGTTTAGTGACCAAGTTGGGAAATTTTTTTGTTTCATAAAGAAATTTCTTTTGAAAATTTTTATTTACATGACACATTTTACTAATGCAGGACACATTTTAAAAATTTTCTTTGCTGAAAATACAAAATTGCCTTTCAGTAAAAGTAAAAGAAAACTTGTGAAAACTTCTCCTCGTCAACCGAATGGACTGAAGAAGATGATGGAAAATCAGAGACAACTCGAAGACGATGACGGAAAATCAGAGACAACTCGAAGACGATGACGGAAAATTGGAGACGACGACGGAAAATTGGAGACGACGACGGAAATTGCAGAAGTAGAACTGAAGTTCTGCAATTTTTCGCCCAAAAGAGGAAAAAATTAAGAGGAAAAAATTAAGAGAAAAAAAGAAAGAAAGAAAAAGAGGACCCTCGCTACAGGGCAGCGAAGGTCTGGGAACCTTTGTTGTCCTGTAGCGAAGGTCTGGGAAACCTTGGTTGTAGGACAGCAAATGTCCTCTTTTCTTTTCTTTTTTAAATTTTTTTCTTTTTAGTCGGCCATGGTCGCCGGCGAGAAGGTTTTCTTCTTGCCGGCAACAATGGTGTTTTTTTTTTTAAAAAAAGTCCATTATTTAAAGTGGGGATATTTTTGTATTTTAACTACTTAAAAATTTAAAAAGTGTCGTGCATATAGTAAAATGGGTCATGTAAATAACATGTCCCCTTTTTTTTAGAGTGAATTATTTTCTTGGAAATTGTGTAAGAGAGAGGAAAAAAAGTGTAATGATTATGTTGTTATTTTTTGAAAAAAATGCGAGTAAAGATTTTGATGGAATTTTAAATTTTAAAATTTGAATTTTGTAGAAAATAAATGCGTTTAAAAAAATAAAAAATAAAAAAATGAATGTGTTTTTCTTTATTAAATTTTAGTTGGAACAACATGTGATTTTCCTAGAAAGGAATGAAAGAGAACAAAGCCAAATAATATTTTCTTCGTAATCAGATATATGTTAGTTAAAATTTAGCCACACGGTCTGAAAAACTAAAAAAATAACCTTGAAACACTGGATTGTTAACTTGGAAACATTACTCTAAAGTTTATTGTTGAAGATGCCCACTCTAACCAAAAGGGTTGTTCCTAAAAAGAAGACTTTGATTCATACTTGAATAGGACCGAGCCTTCTCAATTAAAACATTTCATCAGTTATTTCAGGAATTCCATTGTATTCCTCCTCAACTTCCCACAAAAATGTGAATTTTGACTAGTCACTATCACTAGTGACTCTATTCCGGCCAACATGACTAAGGGTCTGTTCTCTTTTGACCAAAAATGGGGAATTAGTACTTGCTACATGTTGGGCTCTGTTTCTTTGTGGAATATTGTTCAAACAGCCGGGAAACTACACAAAAGTATTAACTACTTTTGACCTGCACAGTGTCTTTTGAAAAAAATGAAAACCTGCAAAAGTAACTCCCCTACCTTTAACGCAATTTTCTACCATCTACAGAGCACCATTGAAGCCTCCCATCAACACTGCGATTCTGTCCCGACAACCACCCGTGAAGAACAACCTCCTTCATCAGTGCGTCTGATCTAAAGCTTGTGGAAGAATACCTCATCTTCAGTTGGCTATTTTTCCGAGAAGTCGCGTATATAGATCGACCGAACCCTTCAACCCGTTCATTTCTCTGGCGCTGTTTGCGGGAAATCTCCGTTGCTCACTCAACCGGGGTCCGTATATCCTCCTACTTCATTCCACAACCCTACGGAGGTTCTCACTTGCGGGTGAAATCGCGGGTTTCTGAACTTCATTCACACTTCAACCCAGCCCTTCAAGAGCAGGACTTTAGCGGATTCCTTCACATTCTCAGATTTTGCGGCCTTGCACAAATATTTCGTCATTACAGGTACTGCTTTTGCCTTTTTCCCAATTCATTATACACATTGTTGATTTCCCGTTTAATTATTTTCTTTTTTTTCAATTTTTTAGTGAACGAATTCAAAATCTTGCAAATGTGAATTTAAAGGGTTTTGCGATTTCTGTCATTGTTTTGTGGATTAATGGTTGGTTTAGTAGTATAGGTTATGGATGAAACTGAAAAGGAGAGTGAAAATGTCCACCCCCCACCCCCCCTTTTCATTTTTTGGTGGGTTGTGCTGGTGTGAAAGTAAAATTACTATACACAGTAATTTGAATAGGTTTTCTGAGCTGGGGTTTTGATTCTAGGAAGGGGAAAGTTTGTCTTTTGAATATTTGAACTATATTTAGTAGTACTGCTTTCTTATTGCACATTCCTGTGATGTCAGAGACATTGATGAAGGCTATACGACATTGATTTCCCTGACATATGCTTATGGACTTCTTGTTTGGCTTTGTGCTTCTACGCACATCTTTGCAAATGAACTCGATTTGTTTGCCTACCTGATATAGAGTCTGATATTTTTGTTACTACTGCTTCTCTATTGTTTGAACTTCATGTTTTGAATGTCACAAAATGAACTCGATTTGGTTGCCTAGCTGATATAGAGTCTGATCTTTTTGCAAATACTACTGCGTCTCTAGTGTTTGAACTTCATGTTTTGCATATCACATTATGTGCTCTTCCTGATGCTTTTAAAAAATATTGTTTCTGATGCTTAAAAAAAAAACTCGCGATCCAATTCTGATTATGTAACTCTGATTGTTCGAGCTTCTTCACTTTTCTTTTTTCTTTCATCGTTCATGTACGATGCCGTGTTCATAGGACTATTATTCTCTCTGTCTCACTAAAACAGATGGGGGACAGAGTGAGTATATAATTCTTGTTTAAATCTTCGGGAAGCTGCCCTGCAAACTGAATGCATAGGTCTATGCTATCTTCCTGAACTTTGGAATATGTCGATTGCAGGCTGTGGCCATTGTGTTGCTCCCAATTTTTCTGCCGATTTCTGCGTCGGTTGTTTTCTGAAACAAGCCTGCGCAGCTAACCTCTGTATCTGAACGAGCCTAATTAGGTCTTGATTTGTCAATTTCTGCTTCTTGTTGGATGCTGAATGCAGAAAACGCTCCTTTAAACTACATAGGTTGTTATTTTGGGCTCCTTTCCCCTAAATATTTCCCATTTCTAACTGTTCATTTGGACGGTTTCAAGGGTACAGCTTCTGCATTTTGGCTTCCATAATTATGTATAGCCATGTTTTGTGAAGGCTGTCATGCTCTGTTATTCAATATCTACTAGGCTTCATCCCTACTTTCCATTGGCCTGAGTACATTCCTCTCACTTCCTCCCCGCTTGACTTATTTTATATGTACTTCAGTCCTTTTTGACATTTCACACACACACACATCTTTCAGCCTTATTTTCTATCTAGGTTTCCATGGGGGAATGTGGAGATGATTTGGTTTCTCTTAATGGAATGGACAATACAAGGTTGTGTTGCACAACCAACACAAGTATGTCCTTCATATCCCTAATCCCCTTTGTATAGTTTGGCATTTCAGTTGTCATCAAACATTTGACCTCATTTTTCATATTATAGGCCCTTTTGATTATATGGGGAATACCCCGTCTTCCCCAATAAGCCTCATTCACTCTGAAACCGACTCAAATGATGTTCAACTTTGCACTAAAAACTATGAAGAGGTAGAAGAACTAAGAAAATATTTTCTATGTTTTATTTTGGTTTAATTTTAGGTGTTTGTTATTGATGATAGAGGTGTCATATAGGCAATGTCTGCACGGCCCCAGAAAATGGACCCGGCACACCTTTGGCATTTCGTGGAATTGATGGTGGAAATGAAGGACAACGGGGAGCTAACCTCTAATTCCTTCAGGCAGGACCAGTTTGAGGCAGTGTCAGATAAATTATTTGATCTTTACAGGGTCAGATTCAGCCACCAATTCCTCCGCAAGAAGTTCAATAATTTAAGGACGGACTGGAAAAATTATAGATGGATGAAGGGATTCACCGGGGTGTCAGTTGAACCCCGTACCGGGGCTCTTAATGCAGACGAAGAACAATGGGCTAATTGGTTAAGGGTAAACAATTTCATCCCTAATACTTTGTCTTTCCCACTTTTTGCTTATTGAGTTTTTCAGCATCATTTATTTGCTTTTCACTGGCAATGACCGGGACGACAGCTGTTTCTTTTTCGTGTAATTTTGTTTTGCTTCCGGAATGTGCATTACGTTCTCCCTTTATTGAAATGAAGCATGACAGTACGCATTTTTGTTTCTTACACATTTTCTGAATTAGTTGTAATACTAAATTCTGTTATTCATCTCCTCTTATGTAAACTGGACCATAAATTCTGCAATTTCTTGGGTCAATATCAGCGCAACGCCAGTGTTGGAAAATTCAGGAAACAAGCTCCTCCCTGTTACGATGAGTTGACCAAATTGTTCAAGGATAATACTGCAATAGGTGACATAAACATTGAACAAGGTCAAGCCCCCGCTGATTCGGACGTGGAAAGAGAAATGGAGAACAGGTTTTACAACCAAGGTTCTGCATCAATGTCCTGGCAACAATGTGCTAGTCCTCCTGCCCAGGCCGGTCAGATTGGGCAAGGTAGTGGAGTGGCAGATGTGGGAGGTAGTTCACGAAGAGCAGGTAAGAGGCCTGTGGCAAGTGGAGGGGCAGATTCGGGCCGGTCATCAAAGAAGAGCAGGGAGGAATCCATTGGAATGGCACTCGAGTGCTGGGCAAATGCGCAGCTTGCTAAGCAGGGTAATGCGGAGGATAATGTCTCCCTTGCCGAAAGCATGGGCATTCTGAATGCAATGGGGATCGCAGACGATGCTGTCTATTTCAAGGCAATCAATTTCCTGCGCGAGCCAATGAACCGAGTCATTTTCAAGTTGACCGAGCCGGGTCGTCGCTTGGCACTTCTTCTTCATTCCACTTAGTGCACTGTCCAACTTTGAGTTAACGTACTTTATTATTCTATGTGTGTTGTTCTGTTTCGTGTATTTATTAAACTGCAATGCTGTTTTAATTATGTACCGATGAGTCTGTGGATATGGAGCTGTGGTTTTTTTTTATGCCCCCCCATTTGGATTTCAATGTGGTGTCCTTTTTTACAAAATGTGTTTTCTGCACCATTTTTGCTGTTTTGTAGGCAGGTTTTTGGTGGTTTTCTGTATATATATTGCAGGTATACTCAGAATCTGAAGTAATGACCATTGGGGCAATCAGACAGTTTGCAACAAATGGTTTGTTTTCTGGAATCTCTCCTTGTTTGTTTAAGCATTTAAACTTATGTATTTTACTTCAAGCACTTCTGGAGAAGTTGGATGCCCCTTTGGTAGCCACAAGGTAGCCTACCTGATCATTGCCTAAAATATAATACCCTTTTCAGATAGCAGAGTTGCAGGAGCTGTTCATTGTCCTTGAGGCTTGAAGGGCTATCACTCTCTTTTTGAACTTCTTTTCGTCTCTTCAGTGTGAAGTCAGTGAAAGCAGGATGATTGGATATTAGATCCTGTTGTAATTGCTGATGTATATGGTCCAGAGGTAATGCTTTTCATGGGAAACTTTTGTTTTTGGTTCTCAGAAAATTATAAAAGCATTGCTTTACTCTGTTAAATATATTTTGTCAATTGTTGTTGGTAGTTATACTTGTCTGATCACCTAAACCTGAAAAAGGAAACGTGGAAAAAGAAAAACAAGAAGATAATTAGTGTAGCTGAATTTCTCAAATCAGACAGTTAATTCAGTGTTTGTTGTAATTTAGGGCCTTGCTTTCATTGTTGATGCTGGTATTAGAGTGGCTGAACCTTCCACGGTGGTTGATATAACTGGAAGCTCACCCTGGAGCTTGAAGGGCAAGGAAAGGTAAAGTTGTCTTTACAAATTACTGTCGGGGAAGAAATCTCGTGAATGGTTTGTGTGATTGTAGAAACAAACTAAACAAGTGAGAGATCGCGGGTAGAACAAAGCTGGCCGAAATGTAGAAGTCAATGTATATTTTTTACTATGCGAACCAGCAGACCATACAGGGGCTACTGCTGTACTGTCCAATCAACTTCTTTTTCCCTCACAAAATTACCAAAGGGAGGAGCTTTACTGCTGTACTGACCAGATCGGAAATGGCCGACAACAAAGAGGAGAAACCGATTTCGTTGCTCACTCCATATCAAATGGGCAAGTTCCACCAAGGCTGACAGGTACAGTTCTGTGTTTTTTCTGATTGCTTTTATTTGTTGTTATCTGCGATGAGATGAATTGGGATTTTGTTCTCTTATGGTATTTGAGCTTAAGCAGCTTTCTTGTGGTGAATCCCTGTTGGGTTCTTATGATTAAGCCAATGTTTTTCATTTTGTTCTTTACTGTTAAGTATATTTAGGCATGAATTAGGATGAACAATTGTTAACACAAACTATGGATTTTGATAGAGATTTCTTGTGACAGAGAATGGGAATTATCTTCTGTTATTCTAACTTTCAAGGATGGATTGGATAGCTGTTCGCTGTATTTTCCTTCCATCTAATGTTCTTTGATAAGTCATCCGTCTGTTTAGTGAAATATGCTTTGTGTCACTCTTATTTGTTACTGGCCGTGTAGCATCTATTTCCTTCTTTACCTTGCACCATAACATGGAATGCAAATTTTCCCAGTTTTGAAGTTTGCATATTGTAATATTTGAAGTTCTCCTCTTCCATGTTTTTGGTTGAATAAGTGGTTAGGTATGCCTGGCATCTCTCTTGTTCTTCTCTTTTGGATGGGCTATGTTCTTGTCCTCTTGTTAATCTCTATACCCTCTTGCCTGTCTTTTGTCACCACCTTGGCTGTTTCATTTGTATTTCCTCATAGCTACAATGTATTTTTCTTGATATTGTTCAGCAGATTTATTTGCTACAAAGAGTTGGGATTTTCAAATGCTAGACTTGATTCTTTTTGCCAATTGAACTGGAAAGCTGATGAACATTTTCTTGGTTATTTTTAAATCCTGTCTTTGGTGATTCTTAGAAATTCTAAAACCATAGTTGTTTGACTTTCTTATGGCTTTCCTGTGGACAGGATCGATCCAATGGAGCGAATGAGGGAGGACCAACTCAAAGAGCCTCTGCCCTTGCTCCCTTAAACTCTGCATTCAATCCATCTACTTCCCCAAAAGCAAATCCATCTTCAAGGTCTGGAGCAGGCCAAGGATCAGAACGACCAGCTGCTGTTGCTGCTTTATCATCTGTGCTTACTGCTGAGAAGAAGCGGTCACCTGACTCTTCACCAGCTCGACCTGGTCGAAGTCCACTGTCGGGGACTAGCAGTCCTGGTAAGTAAATAAATTCTGCTGTACTTGTCCCATTTTTTTCCGTCTTTTCCATTCTTTTGGTTAGGGAGTTCCATTTCTTTTTTATTTCAAAACTGACCGCATTATATTGCCACATATGAGTAAATTTGCTTTTGCCCTTCTAAATTTGCCTCTCTTGAAAATGGTCGATTTATTAATTACTAAGCCTGGTAAGAAAGTCCCAGTTGAACTTGGACTATGCGCAGTTTGTTTAGTGATATATTTTGTTAAATGTCAGTCCTCCTACTGTTACCTTTGTCTGGACTCTGGTCTAATTAAACCAAGCCGTGTGTGCAGCTGCATTCGAGACTGCAGATTCTTCTGATCATGATGATTCCAAAGCTGATCTCTTCTAGATACAGATTAAATTGACCAAGTGAACTATCTACTCCATTTTCATCTCTATTTGGAATCTGCAATTTTGATGTCTTCCATACCAGAGCATCCTGCTTTTATAGGTATGTCACACCTGGTTTGCTCCTCAAGCAATGCAATTTTCTGCGTTAATGATGCCAGTGGGTGTTTTTCAATTTGTGGTGGTAGCTCGAAATGTGAATTTTTCCCCCCTCCCCTCTAGCGCTGTTGAAGTTGTACATTTTTCCAAATTTGTAGTTCAAAAACAGGAGTGTCATACTCTTCGATTTTGTTGGTATGTATCTTTAGTTGGTTCTGTTTATTGAAGACTCCTCTTGCTTTCTTTTTGATTCTCTTATGTATTCGTAAAATTTTTTTGGTTGATGGTTATGCTGTATATTTGTTTCTACTCTTATCAAGAAAGTAAAATAAAAGGATAGATTTCCTGTTTGCTATTTAATGCTCTCTCCTCATGCTATTTCAATAGGTAAGGTTTCTCTTGTTTAATTTGCTCATTTTGCTTTATCAACTCTCAAGACATTGATACCTTCAGCCCCGCAGCTTTTTTTTTCCCCTGCTTTCCGCCACTATGTCTTGTGAACAACACAGATAATGACAATTTCTAATATTCCTGTCAATAGGCCTTTTTTCCCTACTCCAACTAGCCCATCTCTTTCTCTTCTCATTCATTTCTTCCATCCCTACTTTTCTCTTTTTCTGTTGCTTTCTCTATAAATTATGAATGAGTGTAATCAGTTGGTTTCCTTTTTGACTTCATGCACTCCTTGTACTTTGTCTTTTTCCCATTTACTGCCTCTTGCCTGTCTTTTTTTTTTCCTGGTTTGTTTTTTTTTTCCTTCAAATATTATTTCATTAACGCTACGAAGCTGCACATTTGGAACCATGAGTGCTGTTCTGGTTCTGTTTCTACATAGTTGGGAGCCTATCCTTGCCTTCAGAACGTGAAAGTAGTACGAAATTGAATTCCATATTGTATTGTTTGTAATGTTTGTAATGGTTGCTGTAGATGTTTGTATTATTTGTTGTAGTTGTTTTGAGGTAAAACCTCATCGGTCATAAACCTCATGTTCTCAGCTGTAATTGGGTTTGCTTGTCTACTAGGGGCTAGGATGTGAGCATTCTTGAATCTGCACCAAGGCTTCACAAACATCTTTGAGTCAACCTTCGAGAGCACAGAAGGCATTGCTGAATATCTCTCACCTGCCTCATGTGGAGTATGTGAATCAATTACTCCCTCATTTTTTCCCCTGCTTCTAATTCATTACAAACCTACAGTAGCTGATCTCTGAAGATATAAGCAAACCTAGCTCATCTTTGGCCTTGTTATTGTTATGTCAGATGTCGATAAATAGACAACAATGGTTGTGCTATGTGAGAAACAATTTAGTAGTATTGGGATGATAGTGAAGTAGCATGGCGCTTTGTATGTGGAACTTCAAACTATGACAAACTCTTGTTTTTTTGGTGGGTGAACAAATAGTTATATGCGATGATGGAACTGATGCAATTTCTATTTTCCCTTCAGATTAGTAAAACTCTATTTACTCACAAGGCTAGGGGTATTCTGCAGAAATTGGTGAAAGGGCATTGTCCTTCAAATACAAAACTTGGAAATTGAGCTCACCCTCCGTTTTGCTTTAAAATGTCTGCGTTTTTCAGCTTGTCCTTCACTTGAATGAAGGGCTAATTATACTGTGGAATAAGGCCTTTCGTGATTTATGAAGTAGTAGTACTGTGTATGTCTATTTGTCTATATGCTATAGGGAGTAGGTACTTATGCGCGGTCAATCTTGTTCACACTTTTAAAAATGAGCCAATGTTGTGCACAGTTGTTATCCTATTACCAGCTATACAAAATTGTTGTATAGCTAAGCAAAAATGTTATAAAGAATTGATCACCATGCGTCAATAAAAGTGGTGCATTATATAGTTGAATGGAATCCATGAAGTGGAATAGATACTATGGGGCCCTACATGCATAATTATTGGATGTGTGGAATATTCATGCATCATGCGGTTCATTTGCACTATGACCAAAGGAATGAAATATAATAATAAATGTGTTAAATAGGAATGCTAGTATGGAAAAAAAATATACACATATATACATACATATGTGTCTATATAATTGAAATATGGCAATATCGGGTATGCAAATCCTTCATCAGTGCTCATATAGGCATATCCTAAATTTAATTATTTTTTAGTGCGAGTTTGTGTTATGAATATTACACATGTCCAGCAAAATGTGTATGTAATATATCTGTGTAGTGAAATGATGTATATGTAGGCTACAGTTTGTTTGTACAAATGTAATTATTTTTGCATGCTGACAATGTAATGAAATGGGGCACACCAATGTTGTTGTTTTCTGCTGCACTATTATACATGTGAATAAAATAATTCCTGCACAGCCTTGATATAGACTTGCACCAAACCAATTATCGTGCAATATAAATATATGGCCTATGCTTATCAATTGAGCTACAAACTTTCATCCCTCAAGGCAGTGGAGTGGAGTTACATATTGCTGAATTATTGCTACGGTATGTTTCATAATCTAAATTCATATTTGCACCCCCTTAGGAATTAGACGAACAGGTATAATTTATCCTTGTTCTGGAGTTGTAATTTTTTGTATGATGAATAATGAAACCTAATTCATTATTGAAAGGTTGCTATGGCCGGATCATCTTCGCACCTTGCCTCAGCAACAGGTTTAGTCACTAACTGCGAGGAAGAAGAATTCGTTGACTTTCTGATTGCAATATGGCTCATGGAAGAAGATGAACCCGAAGCTATCCCACGACAACCATGCCGAAACTCAGCATTGACCGGCCGACAATGGGTTAGGGAATTAGTGAACGGGAACCATACGCGACTATTTGAGAATTGTAGGCTAGATTTGGAAACTTTTATGAGGTTCTGTCAGTGTCTACGGGAAGGAGGATACTTAACTGAGGATAACTCCCATGTTTCCATTGAGGAGAAGGTATGCATGTTTTTGGTGCTGGTTAGCCATAATTGCAGGCAACGTTTACTTGCAGAAAGGTTTCAGCACTCTCTTGCAACTATAAACCGACATATACGCGAAGTTGTTCGTGCAATTGTCCTGTTTAGTAAGTATCTGATATGTCCAAGGAATGAAAATGTGACACATCCGAGGATACGTCACAACCAAAGGTTGTACCCATGGTTTAAGGTAAAGTACAGTTCAAATGTTAGCCATAGCAAGGTACACATTTTTGCTATGGCGTTTCTGTCCAAGCCTCTCGTTAGAAGGGCATTTTAATATTGTTTTTTTGTAGGATTGTGTTGGAGCAATTGATGGTACACACGTTTCGGCATGGGCGCCGGCTAGTCGTAGAGATGCGTTTCGTAATAGGCATGGTCAAATTAGTCAAAATGTCCTAGCTGCATGTGACCACGACATGCGGTTTACATACGAGCAGGGTTTGAAGGGAGTGCAAATGACGCCCGTGTTTTTCTAGACTCAGTTACTCGAGCCAATTCTAATTTTCCAATGCCGCCGGAAGGTACGCAACACTTTCGTTCCAGTACATTTTCGCCGGCCATATTGGAATGGTATGAAAAAAAAAAACATTAAATTTCAGTGACGTTTCGGTTATGACAGGGAAATATTATGTGGTGGACTCTGCCTATAGAAATGTTCCTGGTTTTCTTGCACCGTATAGGGGACATAGATACCACCTGCAGGACTACCGTGGTAGAGGTAGAGCCCCTAGGACATGGAAGGAGTTGTTTAATCATCGGCACTCATGTATCAGAAATGTAATTGAGCGATCATTCGGAGTACTTAAAAAACGTTTCAGTATCTTGCGGGGCCCCATGCCTAACTACATGGTAGTTAGGCAAGCATTAATGGTAGTTGCCTGTGCAGCACTCCATAATTTCATTAGGGAGCAGTTGCCTAATGATGACTACTTTGCAGAGATGGAGGATGCGGAAATAGATTCGGCAACCGAGTCTGACAATGACCAAGAAGGGACGGTGACGATGTTTGACACATCCCCTACTGCCGTAATTGCTTGGAATGCATATCGGGACGACATCGCATCCCAAATCTGGCACGGGTCGAGGCATCTACATTAATTTGGAGGGCGTATTTCATGAATGATTGTCCGTTGCGGAATGCGTTATGTTGTACAAGGAAGTCTTGGAGATGGTGGTTTTTTTCATTTCTGAAAAATCGTTAGTACGTTTCTATTCATAATAAAGAGTTTGTAACGGGTGTTTTTTATTGCATCAAGTAAAAGATGGAATGCGTGTTAATTTTTTTCGTGTCTAATTATGCTTATGGAATTTTTTCATTGCTTGAAATATAATGTACCATAATCAATTTAATTATTCCCTAATACTTTTGCCACCATAAAATATATATTACTAGTCAAAACGGTAATTAATTGGTATCAAATAAAGTAAAGTAGCCAATGCTGACAATGTACAGTGCAAATGCATGTGGCATTGTATGGAGGAAATGGGGCCAGTGCTGACGTCAGCATAGAGGCATTCCTTTTCTGCACTTCACGTGGCTTGGGTGAAACGCGGTTTCACCCCCCGCCCTCATAAAACCCCCCGCCAAGATTCCCTCCATTTTTTTTTCTGGCCAGCTATGGAAAAGGTCAAAGGAGAACAGAGCCTAATATTTTTGGTAAACACTGTTCAAAATAGGTTTCCTTGTCCTCTTTTAGTCACAACATAAGCAAAAACTACAAGCCCAATAAGAACAAATATGATGACAAACATAGCCCACAGGTGTTCCTATAACCAGCCTTGGCAATTCCCGGCCACTAAACAACCCATGTAGCAGCCATTGAAGGAACTTCAAGCAATCCGTGTTGTTTGCCCTGATGCTCAGCCAAATCCCACCTCCCAATATAGGTCTGGAAGCTAAAAAGGCTATGAAGTTCAACATACATATTAAGTGATTGCTCGTAAACCGTCGACGATCAGTTATAATAAGTGCAAAAGTGCAAAAAAAAAAAAAAAAAAAAAAAAAAAAAAACACCAAAAGCACCACAAGGACAAAGAATAAGGATCAAAAGTGCGATTTTTTCATTTATATAAGAGTAGAAAGGTTATTCATTTCATTACACTCCCTCTAAGATAAATTATAGAGGGTTAAGAAATTATTTTAAAATATAGTAGAACAAAAGCATAAAAAGTATGATAACTTGTTTTACTTTTTATTTTTCATTAAATTTATCAACTTAATTATAACCTCTCACATAGAATTGACATATTTCATCTGTAATATAAATTTATTCATTTTCCAAATAAATAAATAATAAAAAAACTGCTTGAAGACATGAAGATATTTTTCCAGTAGAGGGATGCCATTAACTAACAGTTCCATGCCTCGTGTTGTACATGGTTCCTTAGCGGTTGTATGTAGCTTTATCACTCGCGCTCGGCAACCTCGCTATTGCCTGTTGTCCCCTAACCCAACCCAGTTCTTGTAATCAGCATCTAAGACAAACGCCATGCACAGCTCTTCTTGTCTCCTCTGTTCTTCAAATTTTCTCCTTTCCTCACTTCCTTGCCCCCCTTCTCAAAGGGTCCAGTGCTATTTAGCCACCAATCAACAACGCCTCTGAACATTTCTTCATTTCCGGCTAAGTCTCCCTTCAGTTCTGTGTGTGTTCCCCAACCTACCCTCTTTACACTTCACAGTACAGGTGATTCTCTGTCCGTTTTTGGCTCTTTTCCTATTTGGGTTTTCATTTTCTTTGATTTTTTTTTTAAACGTTCTGGACCGTTTCCATTTTCGGAGGTTAACTTTGCGCAGTTTTTGGGTGTAATTTCATAGGTTGTGAATTGGGTTTATCTAAACTCTTTGTGCTTATTGAGAAGTAGTGAGATTTTTCGAAGGCTAGTAATGATTTTAGAACCTTTTTTTGTTTCCTCGTTAAATTTTGTCATCGTTTTCTGGAGTTTTCTTGGCTTGGAATGTTAATTTAGACCCAGTTTACCCAGGAGAACCTGAAGGAAATTCAGCTACGATAATTTCAAAATTTCCATATTTTATGATTCCCTACTGATTTTTTTTTTTAATGCAGTTCTAACGTGTTCATAATCATATATAAGACACATCTGACCTTTATCAGTTCTATATTTGCCGCGTGAAATGGGACTCGTGAACCACCTATTTTTCTGAGGTGGAAAGATTTTCCCTCTCTCTTGTCTTGCTTTTGTAAATTTAGTAAATTGGTTTACCCTTTTTTGGCTATTATCTGTCCAATTATGATCCTCTTTCGGAAAATGATGTTTTGCACATGCTGTCAGATGGTTAGCTTCAGCATTTTACTTTTGAGAGGCAAGATTGATGCTGCTGATTGCTGAATATATGTATATGATTGCGTGACTACTTAATCTGGTTTTTTTTTTTTTTTTTTTTTTTTTTTTTTTTTTTTTAAAGCTTCTGGAGAATTGCTCTCTCTTGTATTGCTATTTGAGTGAGATTAAGTTTATCAATTCATTCTTCATATATGTAACATATGTTCGGGGAAATGAGATTGGCTCATCTTCATTGATGCTGTTCATCACCATTTCTCAATTTGCAGCCCCTCCCCTCCATATCTTCTTACCCATGATTGTTCGCAATTGAATCATTAGGATAAGTAAAGAGCTTGATGCTACAGTGGAGGATAAGAAAAAGCTTTATGAAGAACTTGATGTTGCAGTGAATGCTTTACATTTCTGATAGATATACATAATTGTTGAAAGTTCACAGCTCATTACACCTGTCAATCACAGCTACAGCAGAGGTTGTTGAAACAAATCAGACACAATCAGGATTTGTAGACATCGGATACATATGCAGTGTGCATGGGCTTCAAGGAGAGGTGCGGGTAAAGCCTACCACTGGCTTCCCTGAACTGCGGTTTTCCGAGGTAGTAAAATGTTAGAAGAATATATAAGTTTGTCTGGACAGGTTAGTTTGGTTTTTCCTTCATGTTTGTAATTTAGATGCTATATTTATATATTAGCCAGGGAGAAGGTGGCTGAGGCAGCAGGTTTCTGGGAGAGAGATAATTCGAGAACTTCAGCTGGTGGAGGGAAGGGGAAACACAGGACAGCAGGGTTGGATAGTTAAATTTAATGAGATTGACACAGTGGATGAGGTACACTGAGAGTTTCTTGTTTTGCTATTTATTATTTAGGCAAATTACTTATGCGACCGTTAAACTATTTGAATAGTATACTTTTGGTCACTCAAAATAATTTTTTTCCTTTTTGTAGTAATTTGACTACTCAACTAATTAAAATGGCCACATTTGGCTATATCGATAAATTTTAATTGTTGGATCTAAGGGATGGTCCCACTCAATTTCGACATATCCAATGGTTAAAATTTGTCAAATGACCAAAAGTGACAATTTTAAACAGCTGAGTGGTCAAATTAAAGAAAGTTGAGTGGCTAAAAGTATACTATCTAAATAGTTTAGAGGTCATTATAGTTATCTGCCCTTATTATCTTGTTTGATATGAGGCAAAGCATACTGTAGCTAGCATGTTGCCAATATTTCTGATGTGTTCTTACTGAATTTTTATTTAGGTAATTGAAAATTGTCATAGGAAAGCATTATTGAGCTCAGCTCTGCAGTCAATCACATTGTTGCAATTGAGTGAGGTCATCTTGTGCTAAAACCAAGTACATAGAATTATATAAGTAAAGCAGATATGATAGTGCCAAAGGCTTGGCTTGATTGCTCTGTTGATGATTTTATTTGTTACTCATTACTTAGAATGATTTTGCCTGGATTTATTTGATGAAGCTGCAATACTTGATTTTCCCCCCCTTTCTTGCCCCATATGCAGATGCTATAGTCATACTTAGATCAAATCTGCATATTGTTGCCAGCTATTTGATGATTGAACAATGAGGCACTGGAACTGCATTATGGCACTGGAACTGCATTATCCTTGTAGAATGCAGTTCCAGTGCCTCATTGTTCAATCATCAGATAGCTGTCAATGATATGCAGATTTGATCTAAGTATGAAGGAAACCAAAGTGCCATAATTATGCACTATGATTATTAGTACCCCTACCCTATGCTATTGCAGATTTGCTGTTTTTCACACCTTCACTACATTTGGTAAATACATCCAATATTCTTCACAGTATGATTTGTTTGAAAAATTCAAGAATGAATTTCAAATGGAATTGGTTTCACGGAATGCTGATGCCATCTCATTATCAGAACACCATTAAAGTGTTCTCTTTCATAATTCATGCACAAATTAACCTAGTGATAGTGACTCTAGGATAAAATTCATATGGGGAGAAGGTCAAGGTTTGTTTTTATTTATTTAAAATTATTATTGTTTTCTAGTTCGCTTTTGGCTATCAACTGAAACTTTGTATGAAAACCTTGGTAGAATAAAATCCTATATAACTTGGTTGAATTATATTAACTTCTGTTTTCTTCTCTTTCAGGGTTTGAAACTTGTTGGGTCAACTATAATGGTTTCAGAGCAGGATAGACCTCAGTTGGACGAAGGGGAATTTTATACTAATGACCTTGTTGGCATGAGAGTTATTCATAAGGTTGTGTATTGTAAATGTTGAGTCTTAGCTCCAATAAGATCCGGATATGCACTGATTTGAAAGAGAAAGTGGGAAATCAAGATGTTTGTTGTGTTTTTGCAGTTTGTAGTTATGAAGGTTCTTGTGAGTTGTAGGTGGGACTTTCATGTGAGACTTTTTGATTAATATATCGTAACTATTAAATAAGAGTTTGAACTTGTTACCAGTTCATAAGTAATCCAGTATTGAAATGGAAGTCAAGAGATTTTTGTTGGTTCTGTTACTGTTAAACTAGATTAATAACCAATCTCTTATCTATGTGATGATCTCAGGAAACTGGAGAATTGGTAGGAACTGTTGTTAGTGTTTTCAATAGTGGAGCAAGTGACCTTCTACATGTCGAAGTCAGTTCATCAGTTGAAAAACCTGGAAAACCTAAAGAGGAAGTAGGTAATCATGGCCGTCTTGTGTGGATTCCATTTGTTGAAGAAATTGTTCCTGATGTTGATATAAACAAGAGAGAGATGCAAATTACACCTCCAGAGGGGCTTCTGGAACTAAATATCCGTTCTCACGAGAGATCCAAAAAAGAAAGGCGCTTGCTTGTAAGGGACACTACTTTTCACAGTATTTTTTATTTATTTATTTTTCACTAAAATAACAGTTAGCATGTTGGAGTATTCTTTCTCATCATAGAAAAAACTATTCGTTTATCCAAAGTTTCTACGACTATTTTTACTCTTACCTAGGAGTTCCGCACTGTGAATGTGAGGAGTTAATTATTTATTCTCCTTAGCATGCTTTGGAAAATTATTTGGTTTCTGTGTGGAAGAATTTGTATTTTCGATAGTATTACTGAACCTTTGTTTAAGTTTGATTAGATTCTTTCACTGGGTATTCAATCCTTATAAGCTCATGAGCAACTGAGAACATAGCGGTTGATTTCAGTATTTGTCACTGTAAAAGTAGTCTATCCAGCTGCAACCTTTTTTTTTCTATGTTCAACAGTTGCTCCTTGCTGCAATTCTGTTTTTCTAGCTGATATTGTTATCAGCTTGTACTTTCAGTCAGATGTGATTGATATTCTTGCCATCCTTTTTCACCTCACTTGATCAGCACCCTTTATCTGTTAGATGCAGGTGGGCCCTATCCATTAGTGTTACACAAAATAAATCAATTACAGGCACTAATACATCAGATCTGCTCTTTATAGACAAACTTAGGATTTGTGATATATACATTGAGGCCTTAATGACCTGACCCTTCCTCAACCCTGTACATGTAGGAGTTTCAATGCATCGGCTGTTTTAGTTGTTCTTTTTATATAATTTTAATTTGACTTTGCATTAGTGCACCTGTTAGATGCAGGGCCTTTGTGGACTTATACATCGAGGCCTTAATGACCTGACTCTCCTCGACCTGTACATGTGGGAGCTTCAATGCACCTGCTGTTTTAGTTGTTTTTGTTATATAAATTTTATTGGGTGATTTTTGTTAAGTGCACCTTTTTCTCTTTCATTTCCAATTTCCATAAAAGGGATACAATTGATGCCTTACTCTTGCAACTATCAAGCAGTTCCACTGTTAGGTTTAGTAATGTCCTAAAATGGATTCCGTGATATCACCTTAACTACATGTTCTGCAATTCTAAAGAGATTTCTTGCTGCGCATTGTGCTCCTAAGACCTGTAAATGTTCTGTTCATTTCAGGACTGGAAAGATAGGAAAA
This sequence comes from Leptodermis oblonga, assembly GCA_016801395.1. Taxonomy (NCBI): domain Eukaryota; kingdom Viridiplantae; phylum Streptophyta; class Magnoliopsida; order Gentianales; family Rubiaceae; genus Leptodermis; species Leptodermis oblonga. The sequence continues at coordinate 28,550,229 of CM028756.1, read as the reverse complement.
AGTTTCAAAAGCGTGTTATAGCAGCCAAGAAGAAACTTTGTGAACTGGAACAGCAACATGTTTTTGATGGTTTTGGATATGGAGAGAAGTCCCAAGGGAGATTACTTGCTGAACAGATTGTTGATGTGAATTCAAAATTACTTAAAGTAGCATTGCAGACGTATACATTGAGGTCAGTGTCATATTCTATTATTGATGGTTTGTTATGCAAGGTTTTCATTGGATATGTGGTTGTCTTGAGGAAGGAAATTTCAATATCCAGCTTTGCTACTTCACTTTAAATCACTAGAAAATGTGGCAATTTGCCAGGGCTATTTAGCACTGTTAGGTTATTACAGAATTTAGGATCTATTGCCTCTCTTTCATCATTTAGTGGCATGTTTTACCCTGTTTCTGAAGAAAATAAGGTGATCATGAAAGAATATATAAGCTGTAGTGACTTTCACATTTTTATTTGAAGTAGTTTTATTACTACCCAACAGGATATTCTGATTCAGACAATGAATTTTGTTGAAGATACTTCATACTGACCTTTATATCCATGTTTAAAAAGTTTATTGCTCAAGGCTCTGGTTTTAAGTTAGAGGAAGTTGTAGTATGGGATACATCAGCTACTTAGCACCTTCATGGTACTTTAGACATAGAATTCTGACATTTTAACCATATGACATCTTAGTGTGCTTGAGATGGGAGTTTTTCATGCTACAACTTTTCCTTATCTTCACCTGCAACTAAGGTGATACTTATATTGTGTTTCTGTTTAGACTGCGATAGATTATACGAGGATTTTTTAGAGTGCATATTTGTTTTTTCCAGCATGGTTGTTAAAGTTTACTCTTGGTGCAAGAATTTAGTCCCTCATTTATATCAACTTCTTTCACTTTCTTGTCATTTTTTCCTGTTGTTATACTGAATTTCTGCTCCCAATGTGCTGGGCACTGATTATTTTTTTTGCATCTGATTTAGATTGACATCTTATGCAGTTTCCACTTTTTTCAGTGCTAGGAATTCAAACAATGCTTTGAAAATACTGGAGAAATGCTTCCATACAAGAATCAAGCAGCAGTCAGATTTATATTCCAAATACCAAGAGAAGGGGTTTTTCCTGACATCTCATGGCAAGGTTGCCACCATCTTGATTTTGGAGGATGATAAAGAACCCGGAGGGTGTTCTGAACACTCACCTATCGACTCTGACAAAAATGACACAAGTAACTGTCCTCTGGAACTGGAAGCACTATTTTCTGTAAACGAAAGATTGGTGAAGGTGCTTGTTGGAAACCATTTTTACTTTCAATAAGTGAGAGGATCAATAAAACTGGATATCATACTACTTAGTGTTCTTTTAAAAAGAATTTCAGAAAAAAATGAAGCATCACTTAATTTTTGGTTCGCTATGAATGCTTCCTGATCAGTAGGTTCTGGCTTCTATTTGTATTTCTTGTGTCCAAAAGGAAAATGCAAGAAACTCTAGTTGTGTCATTTCTAAAGTTCTTTCTTATTTGCTCTGTATACTTGCCACCAAAGGTTGTAAAAATATAAAATAAAATTGAAGAATGTCTTACTTATAGCCAACTGAGAGTGACAAGTATCACCCTTGTAACTGCATGGTGAAGTCTCCTTTTCCATTTTAATGTGGAAAAGAAAAAATAAGAATTTATTAGTAATCATGGAAGTATTGATGACACTCGCATCTGATTTTATTTTTTCTGACCGCAGACAGAACTTCGTCCTTTTGTACCACTGATATTGGTTTCTCCAGCTCATACAACTACATCTGTTCAAGAGTTGTTTGCCAATGAGGATAACTTCTCGTTTGACACTGATAAGGTAAGACATGTTCTGGTGTATTATAGTTGGAACTTAGGCATATTTAGTCAAGGTTTGTTTGTTGTATGCTTGATGGTCGTTTTGCCTTGTGGAGAAAAATATTCTTAAGCTTTCCAATCAAGGGGACCTTAAGGCTAAGAAGTGATTGAATTGCTGTAAATTCAAACAGGATTGATTTGTTGGAATTCTGGCACATAACTGTTTCAAGATGCACGTAGTTTTTTTGGTTTTTATGGTTGTTTTCTGATAAACCTTTTTGTAGGTTTGGTTCCTGGAAGAAGAGAAGCTTCCCGTTGTCAGCAATTCACTGGAAGATCCCAAAAAGCACAAGATTCTGATGAAATCGCCATGGGAAATACTCCAGGCACCAGTGGGATCTGGAGGAGTGATAAGCTTACTGTCATCAAACAAGTTGTTAGATAATCTCAGTACACTGGGTGTGGAGTATGTAAAGGTTGGTTAGTTCTCTACTAAATCATTTAATACATGTTTTAAGAGAAATTGAACTACAAGACATCTACCAAATAGCGTGTGTGGCAGGGATAATTCAAAATAAACCTTAGTTAGTAGACCAATATTTATGGATATCTGACTTTAGGTAAGCTAAGGCTTCATATTGATTGCTGAGACTGTAGAAAGCAGGTTTTTCATCCCACATGATCTAATATCTCAATGGGATTAACTACTAGACCACTATGTATTCTGGGTTTTGCTTAGGCCGTGGCACCCTTAGTTTGATTGATGTTAACAAGGTTTAAACTCTCGAAATCCACTTCAACTTATTGTACTGGAATGCGGTTGCAGGTTTGTAAAAACAGATTTAGCAGCGAAAATGGAGAAGCACTAGTTGGACTTGTTGATTCGTGCAAAGGGAACGTTGCAGTGGAAGTCTTCAACGATTTGGATCAGTCTGAGGATTTTCACATGGTATTTTCCATAAATTTTATGAAAAAGATAGTGAACCAGATAAATAAACTCCATTTTGAAGCTATTCCAGCGGCAAACCCATACACAGAGAAGGTTGAGAAGGAGTGGATTAATGTTGTTCCTTGTTCACCTAATTCTATAGAATTTTGCAGTTCCCTGTATAGTTGTTTGAACTCTTGCCCTTCTAGTGGGATTTCTGTACTGGAGGTGATCAATGAGTAATTTATGCATTATAATCTGAATTCTTGGTCAAGTTTACACATCTTTCTATGTTCACGTGAATCATGCCTCTTATGCTATGTTGCAAGTAGACATGACCACGGTTTCGGAACCGTCGGTTACGGTTCCAGAACCGCCGGTTCCGATTTAATGGAAAGTGGAACCGAAACCTTAACCTCGGGGAAACGGTTCCAGGACTGTTCCGGAACCCCCGGTTCAGGTTCCGGGACGGTTCCAGAACCACCGGTTCCGGTTCTATCACGGTTCCGATTATGATTCCGTTCAAATTGAAGTAATTTTAATTCAATAATTAGTTTATATTTGTATATACTCTAATTTAATTTAATATACTTATATTAATAATATACTTAATGTAAATTAGACCACGAGTTTATATATTATTATAATATATGTAGTATAAAATAATTATATTATATAACTACGTATTTTATAGAAAAATAAACATATATTATAATATTAATAATAAGAAAAATATAACAAATGAGAAAGTAACTGGAGCGGTTATTTAGCTCTTCTTAAGTTTCATTGTAAAGTTGAGGGCGTGGATTCAAAACTTTCCTTCAACATGTAAGTATTATATATTTTTAGCACTTTAATGAGGGAACTGCCAGTCCGGTTCTAGGTTGGTTCCGGTCCATCCCTAGTCGCATGAACTGAGGAACAAATGCCAGGATGGGTACGGGTGTGAGTGTCTGGTGCATCTTTTCCTAAATTTTAAGCTACAGGAATATCACCATTGCTACGGCTACGTGGATATATATGTTTACTACTTATTTTTGAAATTTCGAATTAATGGCAATAGACTTGAATCAAGTAGTCAATCACTATAAAAGTGTTAGAGAATGCAAAGTAGAAACATACCTTTAATTTTCTCTCCCGAATTTTGAGGAACAAAAGAAGCGGCAAGTTTTGCAAATTAAATACACCGCCTCAAGGTTGTAGTAGTTGTTAGTTCATCGATCAAAGAATTCCAATAATGCATTTGTTTTAGGCCAGATTTATTTCAACTCCGATGCCACTGTTATCTATAAAACTGCCACAAACATCGAGCCAATCTGTACAAAAAAAAACAAGACTATTTATGTGGAATGAAAGTTGCACGTTTATGTCGTCTTACATGGCTTAGAATTACCACCGTTGGACTTTCTTCTCCAAAATATGTTCCAAGTTCTTTTAGATTTCAACACCTTATGAAATTCCTGTTTCATACTATTGCACTCTTTTTCCAACTCCGTAACCCGATATTTCATATCATCCATGCCTTTTCCTCTTCCACCATTTTTGGCCATCGACAGAACTCCACTTGGATTTTGTGAGTTCTCCAGATTCTCAGACACAAAAAACCAGCCAGAAATTGAGGTTCTCAATCGAAGCTGTTCGAAGAATAAGACCTGGACGATCACCCTGAGAGGGAGCCTCTCATTTTGGGCTGCATGTGTGCTGGCCTCCAAAGACAGTTTCTGGCAGTTCATTAGTCTACATATTTGTTCCCTTTCTGCATCTGTTAGCCAAGGATGCGCCTGAAATTTTCATAAATCATGTTCACATAATGCCAAGAAATCAAATTGTCACTCCGTTCCATCTAAATAGTCATGTTTCTAATACTAAATCTTGAAAATAGTATTAGAAATAGAGTTGCATAATGAGTAACTACCAAGAGAGGTAGTGTTTAGTGTTTTCACTATAGTTAGTACTCCCATCCGTTCTAAAATATACTCATCTCAAAGGAGACACTCAATTAATGTTGATTGTACGGAAATGGGTTAGGTAGTGATGCAAGCGACAACCATTCTCCTCTTCTTTTCTTTTTTTTTTTTTTTTTTTTTTTTGTATAAAGTTGTGAAACCAAAAAAAGTAGTGTTTACCTTGAGATATATATCAATTGCACGGTATATTCCATCCGCTAATGGCCGCGCATAATCAGGGATAGCAGCTGCAATAGACTGGAATTTGGGGAACTTCAAGTTAACATCCGTAGCAACATCAGCAAGATACGAATCCACAAGATTGGCCACCCTCGTCATTCCCGACAAAGAATGAGGTCCTTCCTCAACCATTTGTTGGTTCTCTTCCACAATACATGGAGAAGCAGCCATAGATTGCTCCATCGACAGGAAATGATCAAGAATCCTCTGAAAACAATCCACATCGTACAGAGTTTCAAAGGAATATCCCATATTTGGTATAAGCAGATCATCCACCGTGGCTTGATCCAACTGCAATCCGACCCGCTTTTCCAAATTTTCCCGGCAGGACGGGCTTGTTTGAAGAACCATGGCGGTTCGGAGCAGCCGGATTAGAAACTTAGTCTGTGTAACCCCTCTCTGATTAGGAAGAAGCTCCACGATTTCTTCGAGCAGAGCCCTCTGGTCGGCCTCGGAAGGGCTGGAATTTGTGCCCTGTTTTGAGGGATTGGCGTCGTTGAAGCTGGATTGCCGATTCATCAACGGAATGAATTTCCTAGCGTAGAAAACAATGGACCCTGCGAGATTTTCAGGGCTCATTCCGGCGGCTTCGACCGCGAGAATCAAACGTTTATAAAGGGGCAAACTGAGAAAGGAGATATCTTTGTACCACCAACCGTCAGATCCACCGGGCGGCCGATTCGCCGTGGCTATTCCGTTCCATGTTCTATCTGTTCCTTCGCGATCGTTGTCGCTGCCGGTCCCGGACGCCGGATCAGTGAACAATTTCGGATAGGCGCAGGCTTTCATGGCCAGGGAATTTATGCATTTGGACACAATGTGAAGCTCCTCTGCTTGCGGCAGAACTTCTTCACAGGTCTCCAGAGCCCTAATTGTGTCCGACCAACTCCCGAAAATGATGTTAAGGAACACTTCGGTCTGAGCGATGAGATTTCCATCTCCGTAATCGTTGTTCATTTGGAGATACTCGGCGGCGCACCGGAGGATGACTACGTTTAGGGCGGTCAGCTCCATTTTGATGCCGTAGCAGAATTTAGCGACGAGTTCGAACGCCTTGGCTCCTCCGGGTATTTCGCTGAGCTGAAGAACGCAGACTGATCCGTCTTCATTGTTTGATTCTGCAATGAGCTTCTCCAGAAGTCCACTCCTCGACAGCAATGGAAACTTGTGAAGATGGAAAAACATTTCTCCGATTTGAATCGTGACATCGCTGGCGAGCCCGGATGAGCAATGCCTGAAAAATAGAAAACAGAATCAGCCATTTCATAAACAACATTACAACAGTGTCCTTTCACTAAAGAACGTTTGATGATATACCCTATATTTTTTAGGTAAAACTCGACACTTTTTCTTTGTCACGTATTTCTGAAACTTTTATTTTTTTTCTTCTGAACTACGTGCAAACACGCCGCGTTGGATGTTAGCGCAGGCTTCTCCAGATGATCGTGTGCATGCATCAAGCGAAATATATCAATAAATTGAAAAAGAATATTGAGGAAGGTGATTTAATTACCAAGATTGGCCATCGAGGTGAAATGCTTCAGATTTGGAACCAAGCTTCATACATGCCATATATGTCCTAACTCCGGTGTATCTTCTGATCAGTTACCACTCATGTACTTCAATTTGTTCGACCAGTTCAGGATTGTACCAGGAAGAATGAAAAAAAAAAAGACAAGAAAGTAGAATGTTTGAGGAGGGTTTTTGGTTTTTGTTTGTGTTTGTGATCTCATCGATCTTCTGGAAATGGAAAACTAACTGAGAAACAAAACAGGGTGTGTCCGAGTCTGTTGGGAGAATGAAGACGAGGCAAAATCGTTTACTGTTTCTCTGGAGGTGGTGTTGGAATATTTTAATTATAAATATAATTTTTAATTATTTCAAGGTGAACGGATTCCTTAAACCAATTTTAATAGTTGATTTGTTATCAGTTACAAGTTTTCCTATACATCCATAGATTGGATAAAACCATCATTTATGCATATTGTAAGTTGTAACTGATGGAAAATTCCATTAACATCGTATGTTTATTGCCTAATTATTGATGGCTGTTACCATACAAAAGTTCATAAATTCAGCCAACATATATACACATATATATATATATGAGAAATGCTAAGGTCAAGTCATTTAGTATTGATTTGCCATTAAGTCATTGTTACCATGAGGTACACCATACACAATTATTGCATTAAATTCATGTCACCTGCTATAGCAGGTTATAACAATAGGTAGCAAGTTTTATTTATTTACTTATATTTGGTAGCAAGTTATATTTACACCTACAACAAGTATATATTTTTGCCCAAAAAGAGTGATAAAATATTTTAAAATATAAAAGTTTATTAATTTTTACAACAAAATTTAAAATTATAAAATGGTAAGTTATTATTTTTTAAAAAGTGTAAGGGTGGTAATTATTTATTTATTACAAAAATAAGATTAAAAATTAGTATGAACTACTAAATAGAGTATGCAATGTACTCCAATGAATAACCATTGTACTCCGCCCAATATATATAGAGAAAAAACTAATCTTAGTAAATTAAAATAATGTGTATTTACCGATTGAATTGGATGTTTAATTTAGAATATGTAGGGTGTTATAATTCTTTAAAAATAATTAAGAAAATAAATACAATATATATTTTTTAATTAATATTGGCACAATACACCATAAAAAATCATTGTACCTCACTATTGAAAATGATGTGCTCCAACTAAAAACTATTGTATATTGCCCAAAATATTTAGGTTGAAATTTGAATTTTCTATAGAAGCTCATATACTATGGTTAAATTTACCATCCCGAGGGTTAATTATCGCCATAAATATATTTTGGAGGGAAAATTATTTCTTACAATTACTTTGGGTATTGTACCCTATATGAAATACAATTGTACCCCAATTTTTTGCATAATGTGCCCAACAAAACTCTATTGTACCCCGCCCAACATATTTATAGGGAGAAATTAATTGGTATTATGAAATTAAATTAATTTGCATATATACCGATCGAGTAATGCGTTTTCTAATTTATCACTTTTTGGTATTATAATTTTTCAAAAATAATTAGAAAATCACAAAAAATATTTTAACTAATATGGGCACAATACGCCATATAAAATCAGTGTGCTCCAATTATTGAAAATAATGTTCCTCAATTAAAACAATTGTACCCTGCCCAAAATCCTAATTTTGAAACACACAACTTTCTATAGACTCGTATATATACTACGGTTAAATTTATCATTCCCGAGTTTCAATTATCTCCATAAATATATTTTGGAGGGGAAAATATTTTTACAATTACTTTGGGCATTGTACCCGATATAAAATGCAATTGTACCCCAAATTTTTCCACAATCTACCCCCACAAATTTCTATTGTATCCTACCAAATATATATACAGGGAGAAATTAATTGGTATTAGGAAATTAAATTAATTTGTATATATACCGATCGAGTAATGCGTTTTTTTAATTTATAACATATCGGTGTTATAATTGTTCGAAAATAATTATGAAATAAAAAAATATTTTAACTAATATGGATACGGTACGCCATATAAAACCAGCTAGCTATAATTACGGAATATAATGTTCCTCCATTAAAAAAATTTGTACCCGCCTTAACATCCTAATTTTGAAACATACAACTTTCTATAGAACCTCGTATACTACGATTAAATTTATCATTCCCGGGTTAAATTATCTCCATAAATATATTTTGGAGCGAAAAAATAATTTTTACAATTACTTTGGGCATTGTACCCTATATGAATGCAATTGTACCCCAATTTTTTGCACAACGTGCCCAACAAAACTCTATTATAGCCTGCCCAACATATAGGGAGAAATTGATATTAGAAAATAAATTAATTTGTAAATATATCGATCGAGTAATTCATTTTTTTAATTTATCACATCACGGTATTATAATTGTTCGAAAATAATTATGAAAATAACCAAAAATATTTTAATTAATATGGGCATAGTCCGCATATAAAACGTGTGTACCCCAATTACTGAAAATAATGTTACTCCATTAAAAACAATTGTACCCTGCCCAAAATACTAATTTTGAAACATATAATTTTCTATAAAACCTCATATATTATTGTATAATTTACCATCCCCGGGAGTTAATTATTGCTCGAAATATATTTGAGACAGAAAAAATATTTCTTATAATTACTATGAGCATTGTACCACATATGAAATGCAATTATACTATGCTATTGTGCATAATGTACCCCCAACAAACAACTATTGCACCCCGCCCAAAATATAAAAGGAAATTTTGATTTTAGTAAACTAAAATATTGTGTATATACCGATCGAATATATGGATGTTTAATTTAGAACATCTTGAGTTTTATAATTGTTTGAAAATAATTATAAAAAATAAATATAATTTTAATTAATAAAGGGTGAGTACACAATATTAAAGCACTATAGCCCAATACTGAAAATGATGTGCCAAAATTGAAATGCAATTGTACCCTTCTTTTGAGTATAATATACCCCAACAAACAACTATTGTACCTCGCCAAATATATAAGAGGAAAAATTTATATTAGTAATTGTGTATATACCGATCGAATATTGGGATGTTTAATTTAGAATATCTTTGGTGTTATAATTTTAGAAATAATTAAGAATATATATATATCTATATATATATATTTAATTAATATAGGTTGAGTACACCAAATAAAATCATTGTATCCCAATACTAAAAATGATCGAACTATGTTTTTAGCAATGTTTTTGGCTGGAAGTGAACATGAATCCATCTACTATGATTTTGGCAATTGAGTTCAGTATCCAAGAGATCACTATAGACTCAATGACTCAATTCTCTTCCAATTGTCGTGAATCAAAATTTGGCTTTAAATCGTTGAAAGCTAATTTTTCTTTAGCTGCAACCAATTTCATCGCTCTACGTTACGGCAGTGGTTGGATTTTTTTTTTCCAATATGTTTATGAATATTTAAAAAAATATATAAAAAACTTTAATACAATGTCATGGATTAAAGGTATTGCATAGATAAAACTTCTTCTTCTTCTATTTATTTATTTTTTTTCATCTTTGTCATGGCTATAGCAATAGCTCAACTTTAGAACATTTATATTGGTATAGCTTAAGTAACAATAATTAATATAAAAATATTTTAGTGAAGTTTTTTTTTTTTTTTTTTGCGTGAGAATTTACTTTCCAAATTAAATGGATATTAAATAATCGGTTACCATTTAGTATATCAGGTAACCGGTTACCAATTATGTTGGCTATTATTCCCTACATTTAGGACCCATCAAAGCTTATTTACACTTTATTTACTTTCAACCCATTGATTATTGATCTAATGGTTCATATCAAATTGGCTTAATGGCAAGTCAATTTTAGTGACTTGATTCTAGCATTTTCCATATATATATATGAGATATTCTGATTATACTTATATCGTGAAAATCATTTTTTACATTTACTAGAACCATTAAACAAAATGTAATTAAATATTTAGTTACAGATCCACGTAAATCTTTTGCCAACATTAAAATAATTATTTGGGATACTTTAATAATTTGGCGATTGATATTTGTGACTAAGGGTTTCACTTATTTGTGTGTAGCGTAAAAGTTATTTTAATTTTTTAAGTTAATTTTTTGAGATAATATTTTTATAAAAAATACTATGAAATTATAATAAAATGTAAGATTAATGAAAAAAATTAACATTTTAATATTAAAATTAATTGGAAAAGATAAATGATATTAAAATTGTCAAATTACCTCCAGTAATTGTTTGTAAGTTAGCAAAAGATATATACACACACACACACTAGATACTGTTTACCGTGCAATGTCCGAAAACTATCGGCCAATTCTATTAGTATTAATTTATATCTATGTTATGTATTAATAATAACATTAAAGTGTTTCAAATTCTACTGTATTTATTTATTTATTTCTAGATAACTGTAAACTATTTCTGCATTTAATTTTTTTATTATTAAAGGAAAAAATATATGAATTTTCACAAGGAAGGATGCAAAACTTAACATTTCCAACTCCAACAAAAACTAAGAAAAGAATTATGAAAGAATGAACTATATCATCCCTTATTAAATAATTAATCCAATGTAATAACAAAAAGTTTTGAAATACATCTTACATAAAAGATAATGGCATAAGACTTTGTAAATATAATGTACTTTTTATCAATTCTTAGTTACAATTGTTGGTCTAAAAGAATAGAAATTCGAATAATTAAATAAGAAAACATTGGCAAAAAAGAAAAAAGAGAGAATTTCGATTTTTTTCTTAATTTAGAAATTAAGAAAAATGAGGAGACTGGAAATGAAATTCTGTTTCTCAATGGCCATCGAGTAGAAGACTTATCCTTTAACATGGCGGTGGAGTTTTGGGGATCAGCTGCAACATCACCAAAGTTTGGTGGCGGTTGCTTCTCTTCCTTGGACATCTCGAACCAATCCTTTGTGCTTCTATTGTCTCAAAAGTGAATGAAACTCTGTAGACAACCAGTTTCATCAATAAGAAATTTTCAAACAAAATAATGAATTCAACATATATCAACAAAAAGAATCAATGATTAATTGCATATTAAAATGGGATAACGTAGATTGAAAGACAAGGGAAAAAAGACACAAGATTTTGCGGAGACAAATTCTAGATTTTTTTTAACACTATCAAATGATGACTAATTGTACAATGAGTAATGATACACTTCTCAAATAATCTTCTCAACTTTCTTTAACTCAAGTGAGGTGTCATGCATTCATTGGATACACTTTTATAAAATAATTATTAATACTACATTATTGACCAATGAATGCATGACACATCATTTGAGTTTAGAAAGTTGAGAAAATTACTTGAAGAGAGTATCATTACTCTTGTACAATATATAATGCTCTTAAACTATATGAAATATGAAAAATTCCTTAGTTGCCCGTCACAATAGGTGAGGGTGGAAGAAAAATTTGAAGTAAAGAAAACAAAAGGCCAAGACAATAAGAATGAAACTAGATCTTAATATGCGATAAAATATCAGCAGCCTCCTCTCTCCCTCATCTCTCTCCAAATCCTAAATTCGTCATCTTCTTCTCGCATCCTCCTTCATCGGAAGATGAGGGAAGCAGTTATACTTTTGTTCTTGCTATTTTTTATTTAGTTTGCTTTAGTTTTAATTTTATCCATGTTTATGTTGCTTTTCTCTTCGTTTTTGGAGTTTCTCTCTCCATCTATGGTGTTTCGCTTTCCATCTATGGTGATTTTCTCCCTAACTATGGTGATTCCATTCATGGTCATGGTGTATGAAAACTTAGTTGAAGATGCAATCTCGAACCTTTCATCAGCAATTAGTAACAGATCCGTGACTATCGATACGAGATTTGTTCAACGATATAGTTATACTATGTTTAGATCTATATTAGGTATATATTTACAGTTTAGTAGATTAGTTACATTGTTGTGGTTCAAATATGTTAATTATTAGATTAAATATATTGTAATCAGTTGTATTGACTGCTTTATTGTCTTCTGTCATCGCTATAGGACGATTGGAAATCCCTCAACTCTGCCAACTTCCGGTTCAGCGTTCCCATGTAATACTCTGACCCATCTCCCTATTCAGGATTGATTCTGAAATGATGTCATTCCTATTATCAATTCAGAAAGGGTGTGGACACCATTAATGAAATTTTTAATTTTCAAAAAAAAAAAAAACCTCTTAATATGCTATCATTGGTAACAATAGGTGGGATTGGGAGAAAAACTAAGAGTAGGTAAAATAAAAAGTCAAGACAATAAAGAATGAAGGTCAAAAATAAAAATAAAAATGAGGGTGGCTTTTAATTTGAGAAAATATTAGTTGGTTAATAACCGCCACATCATTGCTGATGTGGTGGTTATTAACCCATGACATGTGGAGATATTTTCTAACCTAATTTTATTTTCACATTGAATGAATAAAATTACTACTGCTAGTCTATTGTATTTATTATCCACCCTACTCTCAAGGTCCCACACACACACAATCCAAACTCACTCCTTACGGTAATGCAAATTCTCATATTCTTCAAAACTCTTGCAACTTCTTCAAGTTCTTCCAGCCTCATTTTTCATGAATGTAAATGCTCTTGTCGGTCCTACTCCTGATTTCAGTAAAGATTTAATCATTCTTCCTTGGGACTCATTTATATTCCTCATTGATCTAATCAAATGTTTCTGACTTTCTTCAATTATAGGATGATTGTGCTCAAGATCTCACCTGCAGTGCCGGTTTTTTAAATTTTTTGGGGAAGACGATGAACAATGCGCGATATGTGAAATGACAATTTTGCCCATGTATTTTTTTGACTGTTAGTCACTTAACGGAATTGAGTAACAAAATGATAATTTTTGTCTGTTTTAAAAGTAAAGTGTCTGTAAATAGGTTTTTTAAAGGAAAGTGGTGTTTTTTGCAAAACCTAATAGTTGTGTGTTATTTGGTGCATTTCACCCTAGTGAAAATAATGGCATATAAAGGTTGACACCATGTGAAGATCTAAAAGTTTCCATTAATTGAACATTATGTTTCCAAAAATTGTTTGATGATCATAATAAATTTAGACAAGTTTGCAGACAATGTAGGGCATTTTTAGTTGTATATGTTCATGTAGTTAGATATATTGTCTGTATCATTTAATTGTTTTGATGATGTTTAACATATATTTATTAGATTAATGATTTAAAAATTTAGCTATTGTGTTTGCAATATTTTCAAATTTATATATTTTGTCAGTTAATCAAAAGATTTTTGCTGCAACCCACGGCCGCCACAAGCTCCAACCAACGGAGCAATCTCCATATCTCTTGAGCAACTGCAGTGGCTTTGAAATTTCCTTTCCTGACCATGGTTGCGCCCTCCGACTTCATCAGCCGTTGCTTCTCAATCATTCATATCGTCACTAAAATACCAACACTTAATAACTGCTGGTTGTGGTTCAAACTGGCCGTCACCACTCAATCATGAAATCTTCGAAGTAGCGGCCAATTGCAACAATAATTTTCAATTATGTTGCACTCTTCTGATATTTGGGTTCCATTTCAGTGTTGGTTTCCTGGTTTGTCTTAATTACTTTTGCCTAATTGCGTTCATCAATAGCAGTGATCAGTCATAAAATATTTGGTTGCTATATTGTTATACACTATCTCGTGTTGCCATGTGAGTGCTGCTAATTGGTTGAACAGAGCCCACTTAATTTTTGAATGGTTCAAGACCATCTGATTCTATATTACTGCAATAAAATCTTGTTCTGGATTTGTATTCAGGAATGTTGCGCCAGTATATTTGTATGTTATCAACAACAATGTTCTGTAATTTTAATTTTGCTAAAATGCTCCCATGTTCTCTTTTCTCTTACGATTAGCATCCAGCGGAGCTTTATTCCATTGTATTATATCATGAATATGAGTATTACAATTTAAGTGCTAATTTTTTTTTACAAATTCTATTAGGTCAAATGCTATGATGCTTGAGGTAAATTGTTGAGAATTTTCAAGCAGGTTGGGAATCAAAATTATGAATAATATTGATAGGGAAGCCACTTGAAATGGGATGATGTTTTTTCTATTTGAATTCAATTGATGGATTTATTTATTTATTTATTTATTTTTTATCTCATTGCATCATTTTCCTATCTCTTGTGAACTACGTACTCTATTTTTGCTGAGCAACTGTAAATATTTAGTCTGGACTTGATTTCTTATATCATTGTTGAGGGTTAATGCATGCATATTTGCTATCACTAGTTTTTTCACTGGGTGCTCTGGTTTTTCTGCTAATGGTATTTATTGTTTTCTATTTTGCTGACATAATGATTACTTTTAGTCGATATTTATTTTGATTCTATCTACGGACATCTTTTTTGAACTAATTTTTTATATGCTCTATGCTTCATTGATCAATAGTAAGACCTTTCTTAATCTCTTTTATTTTTTATTTTTTTCCTGACAATAACGTGCTTACATGTGATTAGACGCAGTTGAGAATGATTACCCTCGTTGGCTCACGGTTGTGTTATCTAGTCTTGGATGACTTAAAGAAGAAGAATGCGCCTGTTGTCTTACTCTATCTACTGGTCATTTTGCTCCATAAAAGGGCAGTACTCTCCCTCTGGTCTTTTTTATTTTTTGTCTCTTTTGTAGTCTCGGTTTTTATTTTCAACTTTGTGTGTTGTTATTGGTGCTTAATTGGCTATGTGATGAATTCTCCTCACAAAAACTTTTTTTATGTAAGCTGCTTGATGGAAAGCATGATTTAAGGGCCTGTACTTTTTTATTGTTTTGAAAACATATTTTTAAAAAATAGTTTTATAATATAAAAAATGTATTAAAAATATAAAAATGTATAGTTAAATAGTAAAACATTGTATTAGAAATGATAAAAATAATTATAATATATTAAATTTACTTTTAAAAATGAAACCAAACCAAAATAAAAAAAAAACAGCCCCAAGTGTGATGAGGTGCATTTCGGGTTTCTTTTACTTTTGTTCGTATGTTCAACCATGCATGTGTGTTAATGGGGGCAAATATATATGCACTTTTGCCCCTACGTTTATTTGAATCCAAAATTGGCAGTAACATCTTGAAAAGTGGTCCAATTTTGTCCATCTTTCGAAAAGAATTGCCAGTTGGGATGATTATGATTAAAATTGATGAGTTAGTGTAATGAGTTAGATTAATAAACTATATGACATCTATTTCCGTGACAATAGCTAATATTTGTTGACTAAAGAGCTTTTTTTATTTTTATTTTTTATGTACAATCGTAGAAGAATTTGGTTAGAAATTAGAGTTTTGTTTTTTTCTTGCGTTCGACGTGAATAAAGGCTTATTGCCATGTAATTAAATACCACATAGCCTATTATCATTACGCTAACTCGTCAATTGTAATTACAGTTGTCCTAAATGAAAATTCCATTTGGGATAGAGGGGCAAAGTTGAACAACTTCTAAAAATATTAGTGGCAATTTTTGGATTCAAATAAACGCTGTGTTTAATCACAATTGTCTTTAGTGGCAATTTCCCCCAGGAGAGAGGCAAAGTTGAACCATTTTTTTAAAATATTGGTGACAATTTTGAATCAAATAAACTTTAAAAGTAAAGTTAAACTTTGAAAAAAATAAAAAAGGTTAAAATCACAAAAGTAGAATTTTTTCCATAAAAAATGTAAAAAAAGGCCGAAATTCCAGAAATAGGAAGTTTTTATGGAAATTACGGAAATCATGAAAGCGCAGGTGGGAACCTCACTTTCAATGGAAAAACCATCTCGTCTGCAGTTGTGAAGAAAGCGAGGTTGCGAAACTCGCTTTCTTTAGAAATCGGGTGAAGAGCTAAAATTCCACAGAAAGCGAAGTTGGAAACTTCGCTTTCTGTGGAAATTTTTTTTTTCCTCATTTCCTGAAGAAAGCGAGGTTGCGAAACTCGCTTTCTTCGGAAGAATGTGTGTAAACGAGGTTGCGAAAAATTTTTTAAATGGGGTTTAAAAAAATTTAGGTGTCATCGTTTGATAGGTTGCTTGACAAGGGTCTTGTGAGGATTATCGTGAGAGATATTAAAGTGATTACATATACCTTACAGTTGATTTTTTTAAATCACCAAACAACACAACAGCAAATAAATATCATAAATAAAACTAAATTTTTTTTCTCCAAGAAATTTTTTTAAATATTTTTGCATTATCATACTTGAAACAAAATCATCAACAACAACACGAATGAAGAGAAAATAAAGAAATTAAATATAATGTATATATATATATATATATATATATATACAATGGACGCTTTTTCTTTCCTATTTACGTGTGTTTTTTTCCTATGAAATCCATTTTTATGTTTTTATAAGTAATATTATTAAAGTTGGATTTCTTGCCCAAATCAATACATATGACAATAGTTATTATTATTGCTTATTAAATTTACACACATTCTCCTTTACAATTTTTTCCTCATTTCCTGAAGAAAGCGAGGTTGCGAAGAAAGCGAGTTTCGCAACCTCGCTTTCTTCAGGAAATGAGGAAAAAAAAAAATTTCTCAGAAAGCGAAGTTTCCAACTTCGCTTTCCGTGGAATTTTAGCCCTTCACCCGATTTCCGAAGAAAGCGAATTTCGCAACCTCGCTTTCTTCACAACTGCAGACGAGATGGTTTTTCCACTGAAAGCGAGGTTCCCACCTGCGCTTTCATGATTTCCTAAATTTCCATAAAAACTTCCCTATTTCTGGAATTTGGCCCTTCTTTTACATTTTTTATGGAAAAAATTCCACAAAAGTACATATGCCATAGGAGTTATACGTGTTGTGAAAACACCTTCCGTCAAATAGTTTCAGCCACTCCCTATCGGGCCTCAATCATGAACACCTGAACTTTTCAAATAATTCCAATCATGTCCCAGGACTTCCCCTCACCAGACTCCCAGTCACCGTCGACGTCGTTTCATACCAACCGTGACTGGTTCTTCCCCTCTCAATCCTTCGCTCCCTCCTCAAAACACTTTCCCAGAGCCCCCGCCCGCCGCTTCTCCTCTCCTTATCCTAAACGCGCAGCTCCGGCGCCGTCGTTTCAGCCTTTCCAAACTCCTTCTCCGCCTGCCCCCTCCTCCTCCCCTTTTCCTACCGCATCATCTTCCGATGAAAACATTGCTCCGAATTATAACAATCATACCACAACTCATCATCATCATCCGAAGTACCCCGCCGTGCGACGCCGTTCCCCTTATTTCAGCTACCTTAGTCAACGGGGAAATGGAAAGTCAACGAGCCAAAGCGACGGCGTTGCCACCAGCTCACTCGACGACAGTGGCGGCGTCGGTAGGGGAATTAGCAAGAGCAATAGTAAGTCCGGCGATACTGTTTCGGAGCTCAAGGATTGTAGTAGCACGTGTGAAATTAAACCGACGGCGGCAGGGTGGTTCGCCGGCGGTCTGCTCAGCTTCCCGTCGTTGACGATTCGATGGCAAATGGCTTTCACCCTTGCTGTGAGTTTTCACTAATGCTGACTTTGACTTCTGTCTTACTGTTTTTGAAGAGAGAAGATTCTCTGTGGAGTGGACTCGCTGTCCACGTTGGGCCAACCAATAGCATTGCACGGTTGGTGTTTGCGGTGGAGCCAGTATTACAATAAAAATAGTAAAATGTAAGCTGACTTGGCAATGCTGTGTTTTTTCACTACAGGTTATGGTGACGGTATTTTCATCTTTGGTGCACAAAAATTTTGCCTTACACAATGAGGTTATTGAATTGCAGGTAGTTATAACATCTCTTGTTTGAGACGAGTTACAAAATTGGTTTTTCTTTTTTTTTTTTTTTTTTTTTTTGAGTGATAATCTAGTGATCTTTGGGTTAATGGTTTGCACAATTTGTATGATTTACTTATTAGTATATTGTTACTATAATGTCAGTGGATTTGAACTATATTTTCTGGAATTGTTAATCTTTTCTACAATGACAGTCTATTTTGTCTGACTTAGCAACAAACAAGAGGGACTTTATATTTGAATTTAAGGTACTCCCTCCATTCCATTGTAATAGTCCACTTTCACAAATGTATAACTTTATATGAATGTCAAGGTACAACACTTAAATAGCTAATTTCTTACTTTTTAAGTGTGGGCTAATTGTGGAACTTATAGAATTATATTAGTAAGGGTAAGAGGAGTAAAAATATTAAAAGTGGACTATTTTATTGGAACAAAATTTTCTTTTGGAAGGGACTCGTCTAATGGAATTGAGGGAGTATATGGTTTGCTTAGCATATAGTTACTATAATGTCAATGGCTTTAAACTATTTTTTCTGGAAGTGTTAATCTTTTCTACAATGACAGTCTATTTTGTCTGACATAGCAACAAACAGGAGGGACTTTATATTTAGTTTTAAAGTAATAGAGGAAAGCTCTGATTGAAATTTGGAGGGTTGCAGTGGTGCACCTATCTGATTCCTGGAATAACTGGGTGTAGGATAGGTCTATATCATGTAATGTGGACTTAAAATAGGCCTTTTTTTTGAGACTGAGACTCTTGCATGAATTCCACTGGTATAGAAAGAAATCTAAACTATAATGCAAAAAAGCTGATTTTTATTTGTATGTTTGCCCATGGGGTACTTCATCACATGCTGTAGGATCATTTGGGAAAGGCAGTATTTGTAAAATGTTTGTACAGTCGGGAAAGGGATTTTGATTGATAAAAGTAGAATCTGCTTCCACTGGTATGCCAATGGGCATGTCCAGAAAGCTGATGATGCTGATGTAGGTTTGTTATGGAAATGCTGCTCTTATATTTGATCTATAAATTTTAAATTTAAATCCACTACATAGTTGTTATTGTTAACTTTGTAATGAAATTAGTATTTTGTACTTTGCCTCAAATCAGGACTTGATTCTACTACCGTAGTTCCAGTTAGGTTTTGGACTGTCAAAGCAGTCAAAGTCATTCGGAGTACAACCTGATTTTCATGTGCTAAAATTTGATAGTAGTAATATTTTAGCTTTCAGGTAGTAAATAGTTATCTAATCCTTTTTAATTCTTTCATTCTTGCAAAGAATAATTGAATGTCTACTCCTGGAAGAAGCCTCTTAACTCGAGAAGATCATTTCATATCCTTCTTTTGAGCTTTAATGTTTACGTTTTGGCCCTCATTGGTGCTTTTTCCATTTGACAGGGTAAAGTTTCCATGCTCAATAACAAATTACGGATTTGTTGTTTGCTGGATTCAATAGATGTTATTGATTCAACGTCACAAGACATCAGTGATGTTACTCACAAAAGCTTGAAAAGGACAGCTCTAGTTGCGTCACTTACATTGTTATCTATTCCATTTCTTTTTCTCAAGTACGTTGACTATGTCTCAAATTCAAGAAGATCATCAGACAGTGTTACGGAGGAAGTGTCGTTAAATAAGCAGCTAGAGTATAGGGTGGATGTTTTTTTATCTGTCCACCCTTATGCTAAATCACTTGCTTTGTTAGTTGCAACATTATTACTTATTTGTCTTGGCGGAGTGGCACTTTTTGGGGTTACAGATGATAGCTTAGCAGATTGCCTATGGCTATCCTGGACTTATGTAGCAGATTCCGGCAATCATGCTAATTCTGAAGGCATTGGCCCTAGGTTAGTGTCGGTCTCCATTAGCTTTGGTGGGATGCTCATATTTGCAATGATGCTTGGACTCGTTTCAGATGCAATTTCTGAGAAGTTTGACTCTCTGAGAAAAGGAAAAAGTGAAGTGGTCGAGCGAAACCACACTCTAATCCTTGGGTGGAGTGACAAATTGGTATGCCTCTGTCCTTAAAGCCTTATATTGAATAAATGAACCCATGATGTTGTTGTAGTTTTGGAAGAGAGTAATAATTGCAAGTATAAATTTCATATGATTTTCACCCTGTCTAGTACTATAATGTAGTGAAGTGTAATGTCCTGCCCTTTTATTAAAGAATATCAAGGCCCTGTATGGCAACTACTTCTCATTCCCATTTCACTCTCACTTTTCATTTTATAATAATTTTTCATCAATTCCAATAACCCTTTTTACATTTCCCAAACACCTTTTACATTTCCAATATAATTTTAATAATTTTAAAATCCAAAACACCTTTCAAAAGGAATACCATATAGGGCCAACTCTCCAACATATCATATAATCTTGGCTAGGAAAAACAGTATCAAAGGGAAAAAAACTCTTGATGGAATCCATATTTATTTTTCACTTTTGACATTTAACTATCTTAATCTGTTTTGTTTTTTATTGTTTGTTCAAATTCATGGAGAATAATTTTTTGTTAGAAATGCATTTAAATAGTCAAGTATGGTTCATTGAGTCTTGTAAATCATTGTGCCTTACTGTCAACTAGCCTATAGATCGACATCTTTGATAGTAGGAAATTGGTCTGTACTAGGGGATTGTTCCATGTTAGCACTCATGTTTTGCTTCATTCTGGCTATATGTTCATTGACAGCAGTTCCATGTGTCGTAGGATTTTATTGTGGAAGTGAAAGGAATATAATCAAAACGTTCATAAAGGATGGGAAACTTCTGTTCAGCTCTAACTATTCTTGTAACCTGGAACTGTAGTTTCAGACCAAGAACTTCATTTCACGTGTCTATATAATATTCAACTACCATTGTGTGTGCTGAAGATTCATTTGTGTACTTAGGGATCTCTGTTGAATCAACTTGCCATAGCCAATGAGAGTCTGGGTGGAGGAATGGTTGTAGTAATGGCTGAAAGAGACAAAGAAGAGATGGAACTTGACATTGCAAAAATGGAATTTGATTTTAGAGGAACATCTGTTATATGCAGAAGTGGTAGCCCTTTGATTTTAGCTGATCTCAAAAAGGTAAATATCCTTGTTGTCTTTATTGATATGTAAAATCTATTGTCCAATCGTTCAAAAAAACATCTTTCCTTTTTTGTGTGGTTTTCACTATAACTAGCTTTTTGTGTCATAGTTTGTCGCAAAGTTAAGAGTTGCTCTGCTTTTGAAATATTTGCAGTAGTTTTATTAGATAAGCTTTTGAATATTATTTTTTCCAGGTATCTGTCTCCAAGGCCCGTGCAATAATTGTCCTTGCTGAAGATGGAAATGCTGACCAGGTCAACTTGATATGAGAAATCAATGGTTCTTGTTTTGATTCTAAAGATTGTTGACTACTATGAATGACCACCTTTTCCTATGCAGAGTGATGCTCGTGCACTGAGGACAGTTTTAAGCTTAACAGGTGTCAAAGATGGACTAAGGGGACACATAGTGGTTGAACTGAGTGATCTTGACAATGAAGTCCTTGTAAAGCTTGTTGGTGGAGATCTTGTTGAAACTGTTGTGGCACATGATGTAATTGGTCGGTTGATGATTCAATGTGCTCGGCAGCCAGGCCTTGCCCAGGTCAAAGCTTAAATGTTTTCTCTTTTTGAAACCTTCTTTAAAAAAGGAAAAAAAAACCGTTCATGTGAATGACTGATTTTGGCTTATCAGATATGGGAAGACATCCTTGGTTTTGAAAATTGTGAGTTCTATATAAAAAAATGGCCCTTGTTGGATGGAATGCCATTTGAGGATGTCTTGATTAGCTTTCCTGATGCAATTCCTTGTGGAGTTAAATCAGCTTCATATGGTGGAAAAATCATTTTGAACCCTGATGATGCTTATGTGCTGCAAGAGGGAGATGAAGTTCTTGTGATTGCAGAGGATGATGATACATATGCTCCAGCAGCTCTACCAACGGTGCTTCCCTTTCTTTAGAAATACCTATAGTTTAAGTCTCCTTTTTTAAAGTCCAGAAATCCTTTCATTACCCTTGCATATATATGGTTATTAGCTGCCTGTTGTAGTATATTATGAGACGACAACTGATCACTGGAAGTGGAAAATACAGAGAACTGGAAATAAATGACAAAAAATGAGGATATTAAAAATGATAATGTGGAGATGGATGTGTGCATGGGCTAAATTAGATAGAATATGTAAATGGATGCATTACAAAGAAAGTGAAGTTAGCTCCAATATATGAGAAAATCAGATAAACACACTTAAAATAGGCTTGAACATGCGCATACGAGGCCTTTAGATGCCCTTGTACAATGTGCAGAATATGGAGAACTGTTAACTCAACATAAGAGAGAAAGGGGAAGACCTAAACAAATTTATAAGGAAACTATTGAAAAAGACATGATATATTTAGACCCAAATGGGAATATGTGTTTCGACAGAATACGATGGCGTGATAGGATCCACATAGCCAATTCTAATCGTGGGATAAAAGTTTAGTTGTTCTTGCTGTTGTAGTCCATCTGCTTCAACCTTGGCAGTGCTAACTATTGACCCATTTAGTAAAACTGTTGATTCCCTTGTGTCACCTAGTGATTAAAAGCTTACCTTTTTCCAATGCATGGTCCTTCCTAGAGTGTCCATTTGAATGCATTTGAAGAAGTACAAAGACCATAGGATGCGTCCATGGTTAGATTTTACATGTGTGGGTTTAACGGATTGTGCCTGCAAGTAGAAAAGCTAGTTTCTGGTTTGGAATAAACTTTCTGCATGAAAGTTTGGAATAGATGGTGGTTCCATTATTCAAATGCTGTTTCTGTTTATAAGGTTTATTTTTTTGTTACCTGGTGCATAAAGAAAAGGCCCTGCTGCATTGATCTTCAGGAAACGTCAGCGTCAAATATTTTCAATGTTTCCAGCACATGAATTTAACTCCAAATTCTTAAGCATGAAAATCATTGTTGGTTTCAGATAGAACTCTTTTGGTAGTAACTATGAAGTATTCAAGTTTTACCTGAACGTCATCACATACTCTGACTTGTTTTCTAGATACCTTCTGAAAAAGAATATTTTTAACTTGCAAGTTTACTATCAGAACATTTAGAATTTCCTCTCCTTATGGAAAAAAAAAAAGGAAAAAAAAAAAACTATATGTTAAAGAAAGACCAGGTCCTAAAAATTCTAATTGCCTCCAAGTTTTTCCATGCTCTATCCCTGGCAAATGAAAAATAAAGTACTCAACCATTCCAAGGAAAAAAGTAAACATCAAATGGTAGGCCACTCTTCAAGAAATGCTCTTCTGCTCTTGATGCTAGGGTGATTCCTGCCATGGAATCGAATTAAGTGGGGCATACCATAAACAAAACTTACAGACACATAGTTAATTTGGTTATTCAGGTCAAAGAGGCAACATTCAAACACATTGCCCTACCAGCAAGAAAGCCACAGAAGATTCTACTTTGTGGATGGAGGCGGGACATTGATGATATGATTGTGGTAAGCTCTATCAATAATGCCCCTAATTTATTTTTCTCTTCACTTGAATGCTGCAGGTTGACAGAGGATATCTACCTAAGGAATTTGTCGTTCCAAAATCTGCTGAACGGATACTTTTTTGTGGTTGGAGGCGAGATATGGAAGATATGATTATGGTATCTTACCAGAAGCTACTATATGTTTCCCGTACCTTCACAAGTGCCTTTTGCATTCAGTATGGTGGTAGCCGTACACAAATTCCATTCTGACATTCTTCTATGCTCCCCTTGTCCAACAAGAATACAGATATCAAGCTCTTCTCATTTGAAAAATTAATTTGATCATCTTTACCTGTTTTATGTAAGATACAACTTTTGAAAAATCTTTCAGCTTAAAAATCAAATAATATCTGAATGTTGTGTTAGGTTTTGGATGCCTTTTTAGCACCTCAGTCAGAATTGTGGATGTTCAATGAAGTTCCTGAGAAGGAGAGAGAAAAGAAGCTCATAGATGGTGGCCTTGACGTCAACAGGTTGGTCAATATAGAGCTGGTAAACCGTGAAGGAAATGCTGTTATACGACGACACCTTGAAAGCCTTCCATTAGAATCATTTGATTCTGTAAGTACCATTTTCCTAAATTTCATAAGCATCATTTTGAGATATTGTCAAGCTGTGAGTCCACCATGACAGTAATAAAGTAACAAAAAATTCTTATGCTAAAAGTCATCTATAAAAGGCCAACTATCAGCCAAAAGTAACTTTAGACAAGCCTTGATCAATGACTATACTATTGGGAAAACTACTGCCGTTATGTGAAGTTTGTGATTTCTTTTTGAGATAGCTGTATACTAATGCTTTTAGTGGACTATGTAGATCTTAATTTTGGCTGATGAATCAGTTGAAGATTCAGCAATCCAGGCTGATTCAAGATCTCTTGCCACATTACTTCTAATTCGTGATATTCAGGTACTTTGTCTAACAACTGATCAACTATTTCCTTAATATCTAATGGTTATTGGGTCAACAACTTTAAAAAACCAATTGGATGGTTACGAAGGAATGAACATAAAAGAACATAGCCTACTTAGTTGGATGTATTCTTCTTCACATGTGTTACTTTCTATTCCCTTTTTCTGGGGACCCTAGTCTGTGTGCATCTGTTTATTTTTCTTGGTTTTAATGTAAATGAGCTAAATAGAATATTCTTTTCTTCTTTCTTTCTCTGCAAGGGATGCTTAAGATCTTCCTTGGTGTCTGAAGTCTGCTCCACATTTGTATCACTTTTTACCATGTTCTAATGAATGAAGTGCAAGTTTCTTACGTCGATGAAATTTTGTTGTCAATATTGAAAGTTAAGGTTGAGAATTGAACTGTTACATGTATATAATTCATGTGGTTTCTTGTATTGTCCATTCATAACACAACAAAAACAACAACTAAAACCTGATATGGGGTTGGCTATGTGGATCATGTTTTGCCATTGTATTCTGTTAAAAAACATCTTCTCATTTAGGTTTGAATTGACTGTATCCTCTTCTAATTGTTTCTTTCCTATTCTATTTAGGTCCTTTTGTTCCCCTTTTAATTTGAGTTAATGATTCTCTATACTTTTCTAGTGATTCAAAACTTGTATTTGGTTTGTACCTTGTCATTACTCTTGTTCAACTATCAATGAAATTGATAAATCTACCCACCTGTACTCCCACTCTATGTTCTGAATCCAAATTATGATTTGCACATACTATGCAAGTTGGCCTTCAGAAATTTATTTTTAAGCCTCATTTTACCCACCCTCTACTTGATGGAAGGGTCTAAGTGATCATGTTGTAGTTCTTGTGAGGAATCTGAAATTCAGTACTATTATCCAAATTTTGGTTCGTCTTCCTTTTGTTACATGTATTGTCCACTACTTACGAGCATGTACTTTTTCTTTGATTTCCATTGCAAATGGGAAATCAAATTCCTTCGCTTGAAATTTCTGCGCTTTCTATTGCAAAGTAAAACCTAAATGGCAGAAACATTGCAACTTAAAGACTAGCACACCCAAAGTGGTGACCATCTTCCATTTCTGTTACTAGAAAATCTTTAACAATCTTGCTTTCTTGTTAGTACTGGAGCTGTAGCCTGTTCATTGCGTTTTTTGTGTAACACTTAACAGTGCTGAAAATAGCACAGATGTGTTTTTTATCTGGGAAATAATGTTCATCAAAGCTTCCTTTGACTTTGCAGGCAAAACGCCTTCCCTATAGGGAAGCTATGGTTTCCCAAGTTCATAGGAGTAGCTTCTCACAAGGTTCGTGGATAGGGGAAATGCAACAGGCTTCAGATAAATCTGTTATAATCAGTGAAATCCTTGACCCTAGGACTAAGAACTTGTTATCCATGTCAAAGATTAGTGATTATGTTTTATCAAATGAGCTTGTCAGCATGGCACTAGCAATGGTTGCAGAGGATCGGCAAATTAATGACGTGCTGGAAGAGCTTTTTGCCGAAGAGGTACTGTCTTTAGCTTTATAATTGCCATTTCTAGCTGAAAGAAGCTTTGCTTATGTGATACAGCTAACACTTGGTGAATTTAAATGTCTTCTAAGTTAAATAACTTTGAAAGTTGAAACATGCTGTTCAAGTAATACAGTAGTGATACAGTTGATGGATGTTTAATGGGATTTTCATACCTGCTTCTGAATGAAGTTAACATGTAAAACTACATCCTGCGGTGATATACGAGGAGAACTGCATTAGTTCAACAGATTGCACATCTGCCTCCTTTTGTCATTAAAACATGAAGAAAAATATCTTCTTTTGCAGGGAAATGAGATGCAGATAAGACTAGCGGAGTTGTATCTACGAGAAGGGGAGGAATTGAGTTTCTATGAAGTACTCCTCCGTGCACGTCAAAGAAGAGAGATAGTGATTGGATACCGTTTAGCTAATACAGAAAGAGCTATTATCAATCCTCCAGCGAAAAACGAGAGAAGAAAATGGTCTCTCGATGATGTTTTTGTGGTAATTGCTGAGAAAGAATAAGTTACCAAACAGATATGTGTCTGTGAACTCCAAGATGCAATGGAAGAGATGCATTAACAAGACACAATCCATTCACTTCAGTACCCACAGGTTGAATTTATGCTTGATGTGACTATAATAAGGCAAATATTTGATTTGGTCAATGAAAATGGAGAACCTGTTGAGCAAGGATAATTGGCTACTGTTCAATAGCTCAATGTCCTGAAATCTGTAGATATTATTTTGTAGAACCTCTCTGTGTACTTCGCCTGTTACCCCTTTGTTCAAGTATGAGTAGAGTTCAAATAGCCTAGTGTTGCACTCTTGTATACCCGTTTTCTGAATCTTTTTTAAATTTTAGTGGTGAAAACAATAAAAAATATCGATCTCCCCATCATGAATTTTTTCCATTAATAATGATTTTGTAATTATAAATTCCCAAAATAGGGATAATCTTGCTGTAATTCCCGAATTAGAGAAGTCGAAGTTGTGAACTTCGCTTTCTGTGTAAAGGCAGAAAGCGAAGTTCACAACTTCGCTTTCTGTAGGAAGGCAATATTTTGCCTGAAGTCGAAGTTAGCAACTTCGACTTCAGGCTTTCACTGAAGTCGAAGTTGCTAACTTCGACTTCAGGCAAAATATTGCCTTTTCAAAGAAAGCGAAGGTTCTGACCTTCGCTTTCTGTGTAAATTAATTTGTTAGGAGGGATATCATCCAATATGTCAATAACAATTTAACTGTTAGAATTAACTTAAAAAATATGTTATCCAAATTTCAAAGGAAGTTTGTCAAAAAAAAAAAATTAATACTCATGAACCACATACAGCAACTGCTACTACTGCAGCATTGTCCCACTAATCATTCCCCACGATGAATTCCACTCCTATGATATAATATGAGTTCTAACTTCACCAATTCAACTTTTTAATCCATTTATTGAAAAGACTAATAGACAAAAAACCAAGACATATTAAAGTTGGTTACAGCAGATAGGAATATAATTGCCAAGACTCCTGTTTGCCTTCATATAATATTTCAGAAAATACTTAAATAATAAATTAAGAGTTAAAAATTAAGTAGACTCATATTTTCCAGCAAGATCTAACTGTTGTATGACAACATCTCCATAAAACCTATATAAGTGCAGTAGCATTGCCACTCTAACAAATTGCAAGCAGTAAAGTGTGTAAGCTGTTGCTGATGTTCCCAACCATATAAGTGCAGTAGCATTGCTACTCTATCAAATTGCAAGCAGTAAAGTGTGTAAGTTGTTGCTGATGTTCCCAACCATATAAGTGCAGTAGCATTGCCACTCTATCAAATTGCAAGCAGTAAAGTGTGTAAGATGTTGCTGATGTTCCCAACCGTATATAGTTTTGTTCACATTCAGAACTTAAATTTACATAGTACTTCATATAAAAGATTCATATTTTTTAAGTTAATTCTAACAGTTAAATTGTTATTGACATATTGGATGATATCCCTCCTAACAAATTAATTTACACAGAAAGCGAAGGTCAGAACCTTCGCTTTCTTTGAAAAGGCAATATTTTGCCTGAAGTCGAAGTTAGCAACTTCGACTTCAGTGAAAGCCTGAAGTCGAAGTTGCTAACTTCGACTTCAGGCAAAATATTGCCTTCCTACAGAAAGCGAAGTTGTGAACTTCGCTTTCTGCCTTTACACAGAAAGCGAAGTTCACAACTTCGACTTCTCTAATTCGGGAATTCCAGCAAGATTATCCCTATTTTGGGAATTTATAATTACAAAATCATTATTAATGGAAAAAATTCTCCCCATCATTCAAGATATATTATGAAACTTAGGGGTTAAGTATTTTTAGAGCTGTTGATAGTTAAACTCCTGACCATGGCCGGATTTGGCCATATTCCACCGGAGCATTGGCACAGGGCCCACTTTATGCGGGGCTTATATAATTACGACTGCCAGTCTTGCTTGATTTGCGTGAGCTGGAGTTTTATCATAAATTAATTAATTTATTAATAATTCATTTGTGATTTGTTTGGTTCCAAACGTTTTTGTTCTTGTGTGACATAAATAGCAATTGTGGTAAAGTAATGAACTTTTTCGGAGTTGTCACACGTATTTATACATTATTTGTTAATTCTGTGAAGAAATGACATATTTTGATGGATAATATAATTTAAAAAAAATTTTGACTGTTAAACTATTATCGACAACTCGATGAAAAAGCCGTGTAGAAAGTATTAAAGCAATAAAATTCAAGTAGTGACGTCATAGAAGTTTTACGTCTAAACATGAGCGATATGATTTTTTGCGTCTAAATATGCAACAAAGAAACAAAGTCACTTCTTATGTAAACTTTATATTTTATTTTCCGTTGAATGCTTTTGTAGTTTGAAAAACATTATTAATGAATATTATATATCTTTTTATTTTATATTTGTGATGACTTAAAAGTGACCAAATTTGGATTATTGAATATGATCCTTATTTTGTAGAAACGGCATTGCTCCTAACCTTAGGTACGGTAGAGTTACTGTATTTTAATAGTCGGTTAAATTCAAAAAAAAAAAAAATTTATCTAAATTCGAATTTCTCATCTAAAGTCAACCGTCGTCGTCTCAGAGTCCAAAACCTCTATGTTTATGGCAATTAAGTACATTTTAACATTTTTATGCTTCCTTGCAATAATATCGACTTTCATTAATTCATTGTGACATTTGAATCCTAATATCATTTAACCCTATTGAGACGAGCCTCTAGAATTTCAGCTAAAATTACTTTTTTTGGGAACTTATGTATCACAATTGAATCTCATTTTAAATTTACCTTTATAATATCATTGTCAGAACATTTTTTTTAGCAAACAGAGTTAATCAATTATAGTATTTTGTTATCAAATTACTCTTATTTAAAAATACTTTTTTCTTTTTTTCTTTTTCGGTTTCTTCTCACTTCATCTCTCTCAGGTCTATCTATTTCTTCCAAAAGTTCCATATTCTTTCCCTCTCTCTTGTATTTCCATTTCTCTTTACTTTTAAAGAATAACTATCATACAATCTTTTCATGCTCTATTTTTTGTTCTATTTATTTTATTTAACTCACAATTCTAAGGACCGAGAAAGAGATTCTCATCCTAAAAGTTAAGAATAAATGTTTGATTCATAAATTTTGACTATCATATATTCTTTTGCAAAGTTAAGATGATTAGGGGATTTGTTTTTTTTTTTTTTTTTGGGGAGAAACATAAAAATCCCTATCTTAATGCAGCCTTTTTTGTGTGAATAGTAGTTATAGTGGATCATCATTACAGTTTCTTTTGAATACACGATATAAAGATGAGAATGAACAAGAAAAATTATTTGTAAATTAAGTTGAGATTGTGTATTTTAATAGTTAATCATTTGAGAAATAGAGATACATGAGAGAAAGCTAGAAAATAATTTGGAACTTCTGGGGTGAAATAAGAAAAAGGATAGATTTCAAAGAGATGAGATGAGATTTTAAAAAAGGACTTATCACTAAATAATGGCAAATTGGTAACAAAATAAACATTTAGCTATGTATCAATGTATATTAAAAACTGCTATGATAATAACACTTCTTTTTAAAGATCATGTCCATGTTTAATTTTATTTTTAATGATCTACAAACAAAGTAGAAAAAAAACATTTAAATGTAATAATTTTTTTACAACAAAGAAATTTTTAAGTGTAGATCACCAAATACCTCTTGTAATTTTAGATATTTACTAATGAGTCCTGATGGTGAAAAAAGTTACAAATAACTTTTCTATTTCGTCAATTCATTAAAATGAATGGAAATTGGTTATACAAACAATGACATGATTGTGATTCAAAAAAGAAAATGACTTTATGGGTACCATCCAATGATTCAATAGTTGGCACTATAGACTATCTATTCTTCATCTCATTTCCAAACTATATGTATTTACAAAATAGATTGCCATCTTTCTAATATTCTAAATCTCACAATCAATTGTATCTCAAACAAATAAAATAAAATAAAATTTAGGAGCGATAAGTATTTTTTTCTTTAAGGTAATTGCGAGGGGAAAATCTAACAAACCACTCAAAAATGCATGAATTAGAGACATAATCAATCGAAATTTAGGAGAATTATAATATCAAATAGCCAATTTTTAGCACTTATACTTCGCCATATTGTAGAATGAATAACTTTGCCAATAGCAATCTATGTAGAAAATGATATTTTATGTGAATTTTAAGTGCAAAATTATTATTCATAGCTTTTTCTTAAGTAATATTAGTTCACTTATTTTCTCATTTTTACTCATTGATAAATATAAAAAATGTACCTTGAAAGAAAAAATTCTAATGGAATACTCAAACAGATTTATTATAACCAATTTGTGCCAACAATGAAATTTTTATTTGAATTTTAAGTGTCAAAGATTTGTTCATTACCTTTCGAAGATTATATGTATAATAAAAACATTGGTCAGGGGTCTCGAACTTGCGACCTTCGCGTTATTAGCACGACGCTCTAACCAACTGAGCCAATAGGCCATATTGCTAATTCATTAATTAATTATTAATAAATATAATATACTAAATCAAAATTGTATCTATTCGAGAAAACAATTTAAAAAATATGATATTTAAAGTTCACAAGAAACTTAATACATGGAATTAAAGTTCAGTAAAATAATTTCGGTGCAACAAAATATTTCAGTGTAGAAAAATCTTATTATTAGGGTAGTAAAATTTATTCAATGCAATTTGATGCACAGCATTTTTGCACTTGTTTATGCCTCCATGAAAGGTTTTGCTCATTTGGAGTCTAAAGGCGTGATCTTTGGGGTGGAGGGAGGGATACATTGGAGACTAAGTTAAGACTACTCATAGGGGGTTGACGCGTTTCTTCTTGTAAATCCCATTTGTGATGGATTATATCTGCATGTATACTTAAATTCTTAATCGATGGTTATTGCTTGAGTTGATTGTTCATAACATGTCTTAATTTTGTGCATTATATTATGGCGTTTCATTATTATTTGTGTTTCGATCATTGGCTTTCATTTTTGTACATTAAGGATGGCCAACATTAGTGGACGCTATGTGTTTGATGAAATAACTTGATTGTTTTTTTTAATCAAATAGGCCACTATTGGTAGAATTTTGGTGAGAATATACCAATTAGGCTTGATAGGCCATAGACAACTAATTCTAATGACCTAAAACCTAACTATTACCATGAGAACATAGGTAAATTGAGGGAATTATGAAATCTTAATAACTTTATTGTGTTTAGGTTCACAATAACTTGCTGCTTGCAATTGGTCTAGCCCTAATATTATTAATTGGTTAATCATAATAGCTAGGTTCACATGTGCATCAGGTTTATACGCCCCGCATGCTTTCATATATATATATATATATATATATGAAAGCATGCGGGGCGCATAAACCTGATGCACATGTGAACTTAGCTATTATGATTAACCAATTATTATATATATATATATATATTATTATTATCTTTTACTGTTTTATATAAATTTTCATTTAAAAATTATCACTCTTACTTTCAAAAGTATATGTGTTTACAATGAATTATTCATTTCAAAAGTATAAATTTAATTCTTAACTAGTATCACTTTTTTACGTGAAAAAAAAATAAGTGTTAAACCTATGGTCTAATTTTGATGATTTATTCAACAAATAAGTGATGGAATTTAAGTGTGAGACAAAGTGTTTTAAATATTTTACGAAATTAATGAGCGGTTTCAACACTTCAAAAAAGTCTCGGGTATTCCCGCAATATCCATCCCTTGTCCAAGCGATATCACTTCATGCAAATCAAAAAATAATTAAAGGATCATTAGCAACAAGAAACAACGTCGAAAGTTGCAACGGTCACTGCATTAAATGCAAAACTAGCCAAACCCCTTAACATAAATGGTGAAACTATCAGCTAAAGTAATCAGGGTGGGAGACTTATGGAGCTGAAAAGTAGAGAACAATTTAGAATTACATACCATGTGGATTCATCAAAATCAATGACCCATTGCGAGGGAGATGAGCAAACAAGCTTCTCAGGGATCTTAGAAATAGAGGAAAAATTAGCAGACCGAGGCACTTGATACTGTAACGGTTCTGCCTTTAAGTATGTCATACTTAGCAAAAGAAAATCCAACAGCCAACAATAGCCCAGCCCAGACAAAAAAAAATCCAGTAGCACAGGAATTAGAGAAGAAAGGAAAAAATTCAGATAGAACATAGAAGGAAGAATTAGAGAGAAAATTGATTTTCCATTTATCAGGGCATCTTCAACACTCCCTCTATTTTGATGGGCATTATTCCACTATTTTAGTATACCTAAAATAATTTCACTCCAATCATCCATCTATTTTTCACACTAAAAAAAATATCCCATTTGGATTCTTTTCATCTTTTATTTTATATTCATTTTTATTACTTGTATACTATTACATTTTATTACAAAACAAACCCCAAAGTTTCTCTAATGTTACGTATTAATCCAATACAATAACACAACAATTAATTGATTTCACGAAAAATATAATTAACACACATTTATTTAATAATAACGGAACAAACAAAGAAATAAAACTTAAATTAGACAACTACTAATACAATTTTAAAAACATTAAAATAACCAATACAAGCAAAGCAAACAACGATACATATGGAATAATAATACCATACTAAAAACACTTAACCAAACTAATCAATCCTCCACATTAGAATAATGCTCCCACAGATGCTCTATAAGATCGTCACAGAGTGCAAAGTGCGCAACTCTATCTTTGATTTTCCTATACTGAGAAAGAAATCTTTGGAACTGAGTATCATCATCTCCGGTCATTTCTGCTGTATGAGGAGGTATGCTCATCTCTCGAAATGGTCCGTTAAGATCACGCTCATCCTCAAATATCATATTGTGCATTATGATGCATGAAGTCATTATATAATGCAACACATTTTTAGCCCAAAATCGGCTTGGTCTTGCTAGAATTTCAATGTGGAATTGTAGAACTCCAAATGCACGCTCAACATCTTTTTTACAAGACTCCTGTCTTGCAGCAAAATGTTTTAGCTTCAGAGTATTGGGATCATGGATAGTTTGCACAATAGTTGCCCATTTTGGATATATACTATCTGCTAAATAATAACTTATATTGTATTATTTTCCCTGAATAACATAGTTAGCGGGATGAGTAATACCTTAAGCAAGATTGGAAAATAAGTCTGACGACTCCAACACGTTGATGTCATTATTCCTCCCCGGCATATCAAAATGTGCATGCCAAATCCAAAGATCATAATCAGCCACAGCTTCAAGAATAATTGTTGGCTTACCACTCCAACCTGCATATTGTCGGGCCCAGGCTATAGGACATTTATTCCACTTCCAATGCATACAATCTAGACTGCCTAACATTCCGGGAAAACTGTGTTGTTGACCAATATGGAGTAGCCGAGCAATATCATTAGCATTCGGTTCTCATAGATATCTTTCTGCAAAGATTTTCACAACTGCCCTACAAAACCTCTTCAACTTTCAATTGCAGTTGACTCAGCAAGTTTAAGATACTCATCGAGACCATCTCCCGGCAAGCGATATGCCAACATTCAAAATGCTGCTGTTATCTTATGCAAGGTTGATAATCCAACCCTACCCACAACGTCAATTTGTTGTTCAAAATAGTTATCATGATTTTTGACCGCATCGACGATACGTAGGAATAAACTACGAGGCATGCGAAATCGTCGTCCAAAAAAAATGTTCACCGTAGCATGGAGTATCGAAAAAATAATCAAGAAATAAATTTTGAGCTGCACCTTCATGATCCCGATGTACCACGAGGTGACCCGGAATTGAACCACCGTGTTTACTCCTATTCATTTGTGGAGCTATGTGTTGCTGGAATGCCATTTCGTGGGTGTGCAACACCCCTTGTATAATGGCATCTATTAAACCTTTGGTTTCAATCCCTAAGATTTTGAATGATGATCAAACAAATATGAGAAAGATATTTAACAAGTTTGCTTGAGTTGAAAGTGCAGGTTTTAACAGGTTCGAAGCCGACTCTCGACAGGCTCTCGAGTTCGAAGATCAACCCAGAAAAGCTTCAAGTTCAAGTATCGACAGGCGGTCGCCATCGAAGACAAAACCCAGAAATCATTGCCCAGCATCGACAGGGTCTCGGCATCGAGTTTACTTCAAAGTCGGAGTCACGGCAGGCACTCGACACCCTTTGAGCTCTCGGTCAAAAATTATTGAAGAGTCGACAGGCCTTCGACATCGAAGCTCGCCCAGAAAATGTCAACCTCGACATTGTCGACAGACAGCCGACAACAGTTAAGCTCTCGGGCTGAAAAAAACCAAAGTATCGAGTTCGAGTTCGACAAGCTCTCGACGTCAAACCAAGTGGAAACAAGGAAAATGCCAAAACGAATTAATTACAAGTCACGCCAACTCAAGTAGCCGTTGAAGCCAAGAATTCAAAATTTGTGAAAACTTCGAAGTCGAGTCTCGACGTCGAACCTGGGCTCGAACCAGAAAAGCTGAAACAGAGACAGGGACTGATTTGTCTCATTTCTCAAAGGGAAAAACATAGCAAATTCAAAAACTACTCCCAGCTATAAATACAAGCTTTGGAAGACTTTCAAACCCCCTCTTTTCATCTCAACTTTCTAATTGTCAAAAGCAAAAGTGAACTAATCTTGTAAGTCATCTTTTA
Source organism: Leptodermis oblonga (assembly GCA_016801395.1). Taxonomy (NCBI): domain Eukaryota; kingdom Viridiplantae; phylum Streptophyta; class Magnoliopsida; order Gentianales; family Rubiaceae; genus Leptodermis; species Leptodermis oblonga. The sequence continues at coordinate 28,514,757 of CM028756.1, read as the reverse complement.
TTGTAATAGTTAGCTAGGTTACTAGCAATCTTTTTATTTTGTAAAACTGGTCAAGTCTTGATCTTTTCAGGGAAATTGAAAAGAGTCAAGCAAGTGTTTAGGTCTTAAGGAATTACTTATAGTTTGAGGAAGCTAGATTGTGATTCCTTAGAATTTTGTTTGTAAAGGTTTTGGATTCATCTTTAAGATTCCAGAGTTTTACTCGAAACCAAACGAGTTGTTTTGGAAGGTGGATGTAGGCTTATCTTGAGGAAGATAAGTTGAGCCACATTAAAATCTGAGTTCTTTTCTTGTTCTTGCTTAAAATTTCAAAAAGATTTCATTTTTATATAATTCTTAAAAACTATTTTATCCTTGTAAAGAAAAGTTTTTTAAAAGTCCAATCCAATTCACCCCTCCCCTCTTGATTGGTTTGTGATGTTGTTTTTCAATTGATATCAGAGCTGGGACCTCAACAAAAGGCTAATTACCTTGAGGTGGCTCCATGGCTTCTAAAACAACTCCCTTCAATGAAGGAAACTCCACCACTCGGCCTCCACTGTTTTGTGGAATCGACTAGTGGTTGGAAGGACCGGATGAAGACTTTTCTCATCTCAGTAGATTATGAACTTTGGTGCATTGTTGAGAAATGTGATATACCTGTCCTCATCACCAATGATGATGGAACCACTAGAGATAAACTTAGGAGTGAGCTCACGGATGATGACAAGAAAAACCTCTCTTTAAATGCAAAGGCCTTGAATGTTCTTTACAATGCCTTAAACATTCAAGAGTCAAGTAGCATAAAGGGGTGCAAAGATGCTCATTCTCTATGGCTGAAACTCAAAAAGTATCATGAGGGAAGCGCTAGTATTCAAGAGAAAATGAAGTCTATCATTGTCTGTCAATATGAAACTTTCAAGATGGATGTAGGTGAAACCATTGATAGTATGTTTTGCAGATTTTATGGTCTTGTTAAAGATCTTGAAGTTCATAACAAAACATATCCTCTAAATGAAATAAATTGAAAGATTCTTCATGGTCTCACAAAAGAGTATAACACTAGAGCTTTGGTCATTGAAACCTCTAAAAACTTGAAAAATCTCCCTCTTTATGAGGTAATGTCTATGCTCAAAATTCATGAGTTGAGATCACCAAGTTGAGCAAGCTCTAAAGTTAAGTCTCTTGCACTTAAAACTTCTAAAAGTGAAAGTGAGGATGATAGCGATGATGAAGTATCTCTTGAAGAAATGAATCTTTTAGCTAAAAATTTTAAGAAGTTTTTTAAAAGGAACAACTTTCAAAAGAACAAAACCTTTGAAAAGAAGAGAGGTGGCCCAAGGTGCTATGAGTACCAACAAATTTGTCACATCATAAGTGAATGCCCAAAGAAGAAGAAGGAGCTTCTAAAGAAGAAAGGAAAGAAGCAAACCTTTGTGGCTGAAACTTGGGATAAGGTAAATTCCGATGTGGAAGAATCAAGCGATGATGAAGAAGCCCAAATGTGCTTCATGGGACTCCATGAAGAGGTAAACTATTCATCTCATTCCTCATTATATGACAGTGATAAGCATAAGAGTGATATTGATGGCTGTCTTGATAACATGAAGAAACATGATCTAATTGCTTATGTATAATCTCTCACTTTGAACTTCGAGAAATGTACTACACTATGCATGAATTTGAAGAAAAAGAATGATGATTTAGCTAAATTTATTGATGAAAAGAATATTGATTTTGACATGCTTAAAAACAAAATTCAAAATGCTAAAACTGAAAAAATTGACGCAAGAGAAAGTTAAAATTAAGCATGTAGCTTTAAACAAAAGGATCAATGATTTGAATGAAACTCTTAGAAAATTTACTAAGAGTAAAGAAAATTTAGGCATGATCTTAAACTCACAAAGGTCTTTTCATGATAGATGTGGTCTAGGATACAATGCCAACACTCATGCTTCTTCTAACTCTTCAAACATGATAAAAAACCAAGCATGTATCTTATAAGTCTTGGGTGCCTTCAATTAAGAATGCTCATCTTTCATGTAACTATTATGGTGCATTTGGTCATGCCTCTCCTAGGTGCTTCACTAAGAAGTTAGGGTATATTGGGAAGATGAAATGGGTAGTTAAATTTAACTCTCAAGGACCCAAAATCAAAAGGGGACCAATCATGTTTCTCTCTTCTCATATAGGATCAAGTTCTTCAAGTGAAGCCTTCAAAGCAAATGGTACATGGATTATTGATGTTCAAGGCACATAACTGGTGACAAGTCACTTCTTTGCAATGTCAAGAAGAAAGGAGGACATGTCACATTTGGGGATAACAATAAATGAAAAATCATCGGTATAAGTAACATCTCTTCTAAATGGCAAATTCTATTTGAAAATATGTTACTTATTGATAATTTAAAGTTTAACTTGTTAAGTGTGAGTCAAATTTGTGAAAAGAATCTTGGAGTGCATTTTAAGAATGATACATGTTATGTGGTGGATCCTAAGTGTGATGATAAGATTATTTGTAGTACAAATATGAATGGTAATGTTTATATTCTTGATATTGAAACCTTGTTTGAACAACATGACCATTGCTTAGCCGTAAATTGTAATGACGGGTGGATTTGGCATAGAAGACTTGCTCACATTAGTATGGATCATTTAAAGGACCTTTCTAAGAACAACTTGGTTGTAGGATTGCCTAAGTTAAAATTTGAAAAGGACAAATTGTGTGATGCATGTCAACATGGTAAACATAGAAAATCATCATTTAAATCCAAGAAGCATATTAGCACTACTAAGCCATTAAAATTTGTTTAGTCCTACTCAACATGCTAGCTTACGAGGAAAAAGATATGCATATGTGTTAGTTGATGATTTTTCTAGATACACTTGGGTTATTGATGAAGCATAGTTTGCCAAAGAGGGTTTTCGGGAGTTATCTTTTTGGCACATAAGCATGAAATCTTTCATGAGTTTGAAATTTGGGCTAAGAAAATTTAAAATGAGTTTAAATTGCATATTATTAAGTTAAGAAGCGATAATGGCATGGAATTTATGAATAAAAACTTTGTTAACTTTTGTAATTTCTTTGGTATTACTCACAATTTTTCAAGTGCCAGAACTCCCAATATAATGGGGTTGTTGAAAGGAAAAATAGAACATTACAAGAAATGGCTAGGACCATGCTTAGTAAACATAGCTTGCCAAAATATTTTTGGGTTGAATCTGTAAATATGGCTTGTAATGTGATGAATAAAGAGTTGTTAAGACCACTTTTGAAAAAGACTCCCTATGAACTTGTCTTTGGAAGAGCTCACCAACACTGAGTACTTCAAAGTCTTTGGCTACAAATGTTTTATATTGAAAACAAATGAGCATCTAGTAAGTTTGATAGTAAATCAAATGAATGCATTCTTCTAGGGTACTCATTAAATAGAAAATCATATAGAGTTTTCAATAAATCTTCTATGAAAGTTGAAGAAAGCATGCATGTTAACTTTAATGAAAATCATGTTTGCCATGCTCCTTTAGAAGATGGTGATAACACTCATACCTTGCCTACAAATTTTGGAAAGAGTGTTTCTTTGAATGATGTTAATGATATGCCTAGTAATACTCTTTCTCCTTGTGATGCTTCTACTACTACTTGCATATCTCAATCTCTTCCTAAACCCATGAAATTCATTAAAGATCACCCTCATGACTTGATTATTGGTGATCCATCCATTGGGGTTAAAACTAGAAATAGAGTACAAGAAAGCAATGCTGCATTTCTCTCTAGAATTGAACCCAAAAATGTCAAAGATGCTTTACAAGATGAAAATTGGATACTAGTTATGCAAGAAGAATTAGAACAATTTGCAATAAGTAAGGTATGATAACTAGTGGAGAGATTTACTTCAATCTATAATTGGCACAAAATGAATTTTTAGAAATAAAATGAATGAGTTTGGGGAAATAACTAGAAACAAGGCTAGGTTGGTGGACAAGGTATAAACAAGAAGAAGGTATTGATTATGATGAAACCTTTGCTCCCGTAGCTAGACTTGAATCTATAAGAATGTTGATTGCTTTTGCATGTTTTAAAGGCTTTAAATTGTATCAAATGGATGTCAAGAGTGCTTTTCTAAATGGCTATTTGAATGAAGAAGTATATGTGGAACAACCTCCCGGTTTTGAAGATGTGCAATTTTCTAATCATGTTTACAAACTTGTCAAGGCTCTTTATGGTTTGAAACAAGCTCCTAGAGCTTGATATGAAAGATTGACATCTTATTTACTTGATCACAACTTTAGAAAAGGACAAATTAACACTACATTGTTTACTAAAGTTGATGAATATAAAAACTTGCTCATTGTTCAAATTTATGTTGATGATATTATATTTGGGGGCACTCAACATAATTATATGATGATTTTGCTAGTATAATGCATAATGAGTTTGAAATAAGCATGATGGGTGATTAACTTTCTTTTTGGGTCTTCAAATCAAACAAACTTCAAAAGTACTTTCATTTGTCAATCCAAGTACACTAGAGACATCTTGAAAAAGTTTAAGATGGACAAATGTAAAGTCATTAGCACTTCAATTTGTAACATTTCAAAGTTAGAAAAAGATAAAAATGATCATAATATTGATCAAAAACTGTTTAGACGTATGATTGGTAGCTTGCTTTACCTAACGGCTAGTCGGCCGGATATTATGTATGCTATTTGCTTGTGTGCACATTTTCAAGTTGTTCATAAAGTCTCTCATATTTGTGCTATCAAAAGAATTCTTAGATATTTGCAAAACACTCTTGACTATGGTTTGTGGTATTTTAAGTCTTTTTCTTTTGAATTAATTGGCTTTGCGGATGCAGACTTTGGTGGATGTCTTATAGATCGTAAAAGCAAAAGTGGTACTTGTTAATTTTTAGGCCCTTGCTTAGTTTCATGGTTTAGTAAAAACAATCTAATGTCTCTCTCTCTACGGCTGAATCGGAATACTTAACGGTCGGTGCATGTAGTCAACAAATCCTTTGGATGAAACATACCTTATTAGATTTTGGTTTAAAGTTTGATTGTGCACCCATTATGTGTGATAATACTAGTGCAATCAACATCTCTAAAAACCCCATCCAACATTCTAGAACTAACCATATTGATATTAAACATCATTTTCTTAGAGACTTAGTTCAAAATAGGGAGATTTGCTTTATGTATGTTCCTACTAATGAGCAACTTGCGGATATTTTCACTAAACCTCTTACTAAAGAACCATTTTATTACTTAAGGGATAATTTCATGTTCAATGCATGCCTTAACTAATTCTTTTTATTGATGTCAAAAAGGAGAAGAAAAATAGAACAAAAAATAATAATAATAAATAAATAAATAAAGGGATTTTTCAAACTTAGGGGGAGTTTTAAGCTTTCAAAGAGAGGGGGAGTTTTGTATATTTTTTTTCAAATTTTCATATTTGTTTTTTCAAACTTAGGGGGAGTTTAAAGCTTTCAAAGAAAGGGGTAGTTTTACTTGTATATTTATTTTTTTCAAATTACCATATTTGTTTTGTCATCATCAAAAAGGGTGATATTGTTAAACTTATGGTTTCAATCCCTAAGGTTTTGAATGATGATCAAACAAATATGAAAAAGGTATTTAACAAGTTTGCTTGAGTTAAAAGTGCAGGTTTTAACAGGTTCGAAGCTTACTCTCGACAGGCTCTCGAGTTCGAAGATCAACCCAGAAAAGCTTTGAGTTCAAGGATAGACAGGCGGTCGCCATCGAAGACAAAACCCAGAAATCATCGAAACCCAACATCGACATGGTCTTGGCATCGAGCTTACTTCGAAGTCGGAGTCACAGCAAGCACTCGACACCCTTTGAGCTCTCGGGTCCAAAATTATTGAAGAGTCGACACTAGCAGTCGACAAGCCTTTGACATCGAAGCTCACCTAGAAAATGTCGACCTCGACAGAGTCGATAGGCAGCTGACAGCAGTCAACCTTTCGGGTTGAAAAAAACCAAAGTATCGAGTTCGAGTTCGAGTTTGACAAGCTCTCAACGTCGAACCAAATGGAAACAAGGAAAACGCCAAAATGAATTAATTACAAGTCACGCCAGCTCAAGTAGCCGTTGAAGCCAAGAATTCAAAATTTGTGAAGTTTTCGAAGTTGAGTCCCGACGTCAAACCCAGGCTCGAACCAGAAAAGCTGAAACAGAGACAGCGACTGATTTGTTTCATTTCTCAACGGAAAAAACAGAGCAAATTCAAAAACTACTCCCATCTATAAATACAAGCTTTGTAAGAATTTCAAACTACCTCTTTTCATCTCAACTTTCTGATTGTCAAAAGCAAAAGTGAACTAATCTTTCAAGTCATCTTTTATTGTAATAGTTAGCTAGGTTACTAGCAATCTTCTTTTTTTATAAAACTGGTCAAGTCTTGATCTTTTCAGGGAAATTGAAAAGAGTCAAGCAAGTGTTTAGGTCTTAAGGAATTACTTGTAGTTTGAGGAAGGTAGAGTGTTATTCTTTAGGATTTTGTTTGTAAAGGTTTTGGATTCGCCTTTAAGAATCTAGAGTTTTACTCGAAACCAAACTAGTTGTTTTGGAAGGTGGATGTAGGCTTATCTTGAGGAAGATAAGTTAAACCACATTAAAATCTGAGTTCTTTTCTTGTTGTTGCTTAAAGTTTCAAAAAGATTTCATTTTTATTTAAGTCTTAAAAACTATTTTATCCTTGCAAAGAAAAGTTTTTTAAAAGTCCAATCCAATTCACCCCTCCCCTCTTGATTGGTTTGAGTTGTTTTTCAGCATCCTCCTCTTTAAGTTCATTGAGAATGTTCATGTTTTCCATGTCATCTGAAGACGAAGATGACGAAAACGGCACCTAAGATGATGAACCTCCGTAGTTGGAGTTCATTTTTTTAGAGTAAGAAATGTAAGATGATAGAATAGAATGAGAGATTTTGAAGAGTTGGCTTTCAATGTTGTGAATAAATGTCTTCATTAGTTTTGCTATATATAGAAAAATTTGTTGATAAGATGATAAGGTTGAGATGGTGTAGATATTTATATCAACTGATGAAAAGGGGGTGAAATTCATTGAACGGTTCATATGCGGATTGCAATCTTGATATGTTCGGATAATGTTCAAATTCATCCGATGGTTGAGATTTAAATAAAATTCACTCAACGGTTGGATTGAAGACAAAATCCAACCAACGATTGAGATGATTCTAGAAACCATCCAACCGTCGATATAATGGTAACGTTAAAGATAAGGTAGAGATAAGATTACATAATATTGTGTTTTTAAAAAAATATACGAAATTTTAATATTTATGTCATGTTATTTAAGTATTTTCATAATATTTTCTAAAACATTAATTAGATACTTTAATTAATATATTTGAATTTTATTTTATTTTATATAATAAATTGATTGTAAAAATAAAATCATAGCAATTAGATTAAATAAATGAAGTAGAAATAATAAATTGGTAAAATAACAAACAGTAAAATACAAAACTAAACTAAAAATTAAAAAATAAGGATTAATGTGCAAATAAAAAAACTGTTAAAAAAAATTTATAGAAAAAGGGAGGAATGCACTTCGCGGGGCTACAGTGCAAGCGGGTCTCTGTAGCCCCGCTTTGGAAAAACGCCACTATGGCGTGTGGGTTGGAGAGCACCCACACGCCATAGTGGCATTTTCCACTATTAACGAAGATGCCCTCAAACCTTAATCTCAAAACTGTCGTACAAAGCTATTAATCGTCTAAAAATATTTGAGCTAAATCCCTTTACTTCATAATATTTCAATTAAGCCCCAAAACCATCACTCCTAAAATAAGTCTTGACCTCAAGACTTGTAAGAAGATGGAACTCCAAGTTGATAACAATGTGCTATCTCCTCTCTGAATTATTCTTCAAAATGGAGTTGAGCCAGAAAACTTCAAGTTGAAACCGCAAGAACTTTATAAGATTGCATCTCATCTTTACACTATAGCTCATCACACTTGCCTTTACTATATCCAAAATTTTGTATGCCTGCAAATCTTTCAAACCCGCCTCAATTTCATAAGCAGAGTATCCACAATCTTGTGCTTCCATCCTCACATTCAGCAAATTACCTTCTTCACCTTTTCTAGTATTTGTTTCATCATCTGAAAGTGTCAAAACTCCTTGCTGAAACATGATGAGTCTCTTAAAATTCTAACACTTAAGATATCTTTTAATTACCACCACAACTCTTATATATTTTGCTCCATAAAATGGGGTTCGTACAAAAATCCTCAATTGAGTACCTCCATTGAAGTTCGTAGCCATTTCAACCCATGATTTATGAATTGTTTTGTACCCACCTTACTGAGTTATCAATTCCTTCACACAGTTGGCAGAAAAAATTGTATGATACACCCTATCATAGCAGATGCAAAAATCATCTTTTTCCATAAACTTCACAATCTTTAGTGATGAAGTCGAGTTTGCCGGTGAGGGTCTTTGGGTCGGATCCATTCTGATTCGTCATCTTCGACACCTGTACTAGCGGGGGAAGTCCCCCGGTTAAGCTCTGATGCCAAAGTCAGTATTTTAGACGTAGGAGAAATATAGCAAAACTAGAGAGAAAAGTAGTACCCAGAGGAGAGAGTCCTTTTCAATGGTGATGAAGGTTCCTATTTATAAAGTGAGGGAGCCGATTATTGCCCACCGGTCCGTATATAAACAGTCCTCCGCTGGCGGGCCAACTTGGGCCGGATCGTAAACTTAGTAATTGGGCCTTAGGTTGGGCCGAAGGGCAAACTGGGCACACCAACTAATCCCTCCAAGTTCTGGATCGTATCTCGTCGAAGATTCAGAACTTGAAATTTCATAGTATAGAAGGCCCAAAAAAACCTATAATAAAAAGGCTCACGAGTCTTCATAATAAGAATACACGTAGTGCTCATAGAAATTAGAAGTCATGTAAGAATAGTTGTAGTGAAGACCCCGAGTAAGGCTCGCAATAATGGAACCTCGGTTTTGAGTATATAATTCGAACACCGCATCGCAGTTGTTTGCGGCATCCGGCCGCCTGCACAAGAGAGTTGGGTTTGGGCCCTTGTGGGTACGCCAGAACCGCAATTGTAAATTTGAACTCCGACTCGCTGTCGTTCGTGGCATCCGGCCGCCTACATAAGAAAGTCGGGTTCATGCACTCGTGGTTGTGTCTGGCGCGAGTATGCCAAATCCGCGACTATGAGAACTTCTTTGGAGATGGGTTTATACACCCCTCTATGTTCCTAGTAAGAATTAACAAACATTCAATATTTGCAAAATTATTTGTAAAATTTCCAAATATCATACTTTGAACAAAATTTCTAAGGTTAAAATAATAAAGTCAAATGCATACTTCAATTTGTAGATATAATTAATTATACATTTTATAATAATTTCACTACAACCATTATTTCACTATAAAATAAATAAAGCAAAATAAACTAGCATGCTCATACTTCACTTATTTAAAGCAAAATAAAACAAAATAAACTAGCATGCACTATTTATTTTATTGAGTAATTAATAAATAAAGGATCATGCATCATTTATTAAAGCAAACTAAAATAAATATGCATGTTTTAATAAATGAAGAAGAACGAGACTGCCTTGAAGTTTGAAGTCCGGCGAGCTGGGTTCGAACCTTGCCCGGACGAGTTTTCCTTCCTTTTGTTGTAGATGAAAACTCTAAGGAGCAATTGTGGAGAAACCTTGTCTAGCGCGGGCCCCACTATGTCTCTCCCGGGTTCCACTCTTCCCCAGAGGCCGGAGCTCCCTTTTGTTTAATTGTGGAAAGATCTTGCCAAGTGCGTGCCCTGCCTGTGTAACCCACACATGCAAATGCATGCATACATATGCATATGGAAAGATCTTGCCATGCGTGCATGTGCATGTGTATATGGTGGCATTGATCAGTGGGAAACACATGCATGCATGCAAAGGAGTGTCTTCTCTCTTAACTTTGTTCTTCGATTCTGCATGCACGGCCTCCGCTCCACCATTAACCTTCATTTTTGTTCAACTTGTATACAGGGGTCCTCTCCACTCCACCCGAAAACAAAACAGCAAACAAGCTCTCCTAAAGTAGGAGTTCTTCGAAGCACGTATTCTTGAGGTTCTTAACAGTTTCGGGATACCTTCGAGGCACGTCGTCAGACTATCCAATTTTAACAAAGAACACATTTCGATTAGACACGGGCTTCATCCATCCCCGCTGTGTCACAATTGAGTTAGGAATTCTAGTGTCGTCAAAATGCATACAAGGTGAACTCCAAGTGATGAGGCGCAGGTTTCGTCATCCCCACCTTGTCTCACTTGAGTTTCGCCCGAGTATGCAGTCTCGGAATTTCCATGCCGTTGCGGCATCGACGAGTCTCCACATTTTAACTCCAAATTCAAGATACTAGAGGCCCCTCCAATTTTAACAAACATCCTCGGGATTTCCATGCCGTGGCGGCATCACCGAGTCTTCACCTTTTAACTTCAAATTAAAAAAGTGCACAGTCCTAGCCCCGAGATTTCCCTGCCGTTGCGGCATCCTCGGGTCTCCACCTTTTTACTCCAAATCAAAAGAGTAAAGACTCAGCCTCAAACTCTCCGTTTTACACAAGCACCCCCGGACTCCCCCAGATTTTGATTAACCTGCGAGACTACTAAAAACTTCTTCTCCTTTTTTAGTTGTCCCGGGCTTGCAAGTCAATAAAAGCTTTCGTAGCTTAGTGGGAGCAGCAGAAGCGTAGGAGCCCGAGCACACAGTTTCGAATCCTCCCAAAGCTTTCCCCTTTCATTTTTATTAACAACTTTTCCAACCGTGGACCCCACCGTGTCTCACCTAAACGCCAAAAGAAACCGTGTCTCACCCAAACACCAAAAGAAAGCACATGCACATGATGCATGCTGATGTACATGCAAATGATGAACGCTGATGTGGCACAAACTCCTTGCTCCTCATGAACACAGTAGCAAGTCCCGATTTTCTTCTCTATCTTCTCAATCAACGCACCGCGGCAACGGCAGTCCCGGAGGTAGGCTCGCACTGGGGATTTCCATGCCACTTCGCCGGGATCTCCATGTTGAACCTTATCTCGTACAACAATCACCCTGGAACGAAAGCTTGTCGGATCATAATTCGACCAAGCTTCGACGGGACCCCGAGGCTAGAGGATGACGGAGGTTGACATCTGAGGAACAGTGAACTTGCTTGGACCGAAAATCCTTCTTCGTCGGGAACAGATCAACGGTTATTTTCTTCTTCACAGGGAATTTTCAGTTCATTGTCGGGAGTTCACAGCGTCGGAGCTTAACCACTATTTGCTAATTTCTCTCTTGCAGGCAACCCAAAACTTCAAGGATTCCACCAACCATCGTCTTCTTTCTACTCCCCCGAAGAAGATAACATCGAGAGCTCCTTCTTCCTTCTTCTTCACAGTATAGAAGGACCCCTGAGATTCTACCCCCGGCCTTCTCTGCTTCTTCCTTCTTCTTTCTACTCCCCCGAGATTTGCATCCTTATCCCTGGTAGTGAATGACCTCCTTGCTGAGATTTGCATCCTTATTCCGTCTAATATTCTCAGTTTTGTGGGATTTTCATACCTCCATCTAAAAAGGAGAAATCACGAAATGATCTCTACTGCCGTAGCAATATTTCTTCAAATCTGGGAGCCCTCCTCCACCTAACTCCTCCAACTCACCCTGCTACTGTGCTGCTGAACAACATGGAATCTCAAGGCTAACTCCTTAGTAAAGCTGAGATTTGCAGCCTTATTCCACATAATATTCTCAGTTTTGTGGGATTTTCATACCCTCATCGAAAAAGGAGAAATCCAGAAATGATCTCCATTGTCGTGGCAATATTTCTTCAAATTTGGAGCCCTCCTCCACCTAACTCCTCCGACTCACCCTCCACCATGGCAAAAGCTTCATAACAAATTTTTTTCAGTTCAGAAATGCAAGGCCAGAATGCAAACAACATTCTTGCGATCAAGTTCCCCACAGACGGCGCTAGTTACTGAAGCCAAGTTTGCCAGTTCGGGTCTTCGGGTCGGATCCGCTCCGATTTGTCATCTCCGACACCTGTACAAGCGGGAGAAATCCCTCGGTTAAGCTTCGATGCCAAAATCAGTATTTTAGACATAGGAGAAATATAGTAAAACTAGAGAGAAAAGTAGTACCCAGAGGTGAGAGTCCTTTTCAATGGTGATGAAGGTTCCTATTTATAGAGTGAGGGAGCCGGTTATTACCCACCAGTCAGTATATAAACAGTCCTCCGGTGGTGAGCCAACTTGGGCTGGATCGTAAACTTAGTAATTGGGCATCAGGTTGGGCCGAAGGGCAAACTGGGCACACTATTTAGTTTTAGAAACACCTCTGCATTTCCATATTGAACTCCCATTAGTTGGGTTGCATTATGTAGTGAACCTTTTACAAAAACATCTCCATCCCAATTTCAGTATTTGAAACTCTCTTGTATGGAAGAAGCTTTAGAACTTCAGAGAACATAAGAATAATTTTTACTCCCACTTTTGCACAAATGATTAATTAAATAAGTCCCTTATCCATGTAGTTTTAGGTGCCATTTCCTTATCAATAACCATTTCAACTAGGGCTGGTCAAACTGTAAAACCCAGCCCAAACCTCCCCGGCCCTAACGGTTCAGGTCAGTTAGGGGCGCAGCCCTAAAGATGCGGTTCGAGCCAAGCCGAATTCGGTTCAGTCCAGGTCGCGACTCTAATCGGCCAGTTTTTTTTTTTTTTTTTTTCTTTTTTAAGTCCTGGCATGCACATAAAAAATTGATAGGGCTAGCCTAGATCACGTGCCATAGGAAAAGACCCCTCCCCCACCAACGCAAAAAAAAAAAAACCCCTACCTGTATCCTACCCACCCTCACTCCTCCCCTAAAACCAAAAAAAAAAATCATAAATATTTGTTTAAACGCACATTTGTTATAAAAAAAAACATATTTAAAAAAATACACTTTTTTGTTTGAAATAATTGTTCAAACAAAGTATAAATATGTTTGAATTTTTTTTAAAAAAAAAATATACGTAAAAGTTTAATTTTTGAAGTACAAATCACACATATTTTAAAGTTATTTTTAAATTTTTTTGCAATCTTAACTTTATTATTGTTTCAAAAAAATAAAATTTACTTACTTACAGAAATCTAGGGTGAAAAACTTTAATTAAACAAAAAAAACTGAACAAAATAAAAGGAAAGGAAAAAAAGAACAAAACTGAAGCCGGTAAAAATTTTAAAAAATATCAAATGGGTCAGTTAGGGCCAAGCCTCAGCCCGAACCGACCCGACCCGGACCGGCCTAAAACCCTTTGTAGCCCTTTTTGACTCTAATCGACCCGAACCAAAGTAAGATTTAGGTTCGGTTCGGTCCGAGCCAACTGGCCCACCCTTACCTGCGGGTCAGTTTGAACAACCCTAATTTCAACCAAACACTTAATTCTTCCCATTACAGTTACCGATTCTCTAATGGAAGAACTACCCCACAATAAATATTAATTCACTCCACACATGGGGTTTCTATATAATGTGGACCAAAATTCATGATGAGGAAAATTGCCAAAGAAAGTCTGATCAAGTGCCAGTAGCTCTTTTATCTCTTAACCCTTACCTTAGATTCGACAAACTACTAAATTAATCTAAACTAATTTAAACATGCAATTCAAACCAAGTAAAGAATTGAAGACTTGAAATGACCACAATCTGGTAGAGAAACTAAACCTATACTATACGCTTATTATGGTGAATTCTCTGCTTAATTTCGTGGATGACACCCCTATTTATAGGTATTTAGGTGTCCAAATTATAGTAGAAAAAGAATAACTGAAACCAATAAAAGTGGCAACCAAACAGAATTAGATTTACTTTACAAACAAAGTCCTAAATGAACAAGTATAATGGTGGAAAAATTTTGTCACCTTTATGGTAGTAAGGTAGACAAAATTCTCAAGGAAAATAACTTAAAATTAATTTAAAATTGTATTCAAAAAAGGAAAGCAAGAATAAATCCTTTTTGGAAACTACTAAGATAGGCAACTTGTAACAAACTAAGAGTACAATTAGAGAACATGCACAAATCCTTATTCATTACTCAAACTCTACTCCTAAACAAGGAATGAATCCCACATGTGTTAGGATTGAGGTTGTATGGCCAAAAATTAATGGGTGGAGCAACTAGGGATCGACCACATGAATGATGAAGCATGATGATGATGATGTCGTTTATGGAATCTTCTTGAGCAATCCAGAACATTCCAGATACTTCTAGAATCCTTTGGAATCTTTTAGAAATGTTGAAAATCAATATTTTCAAGATTTGTAAAAATATGATATTTCAAGATTTCAATAAAATCAAGAAACTTTCAGAATGTCTCTTAAAGTTCAAGAACCTTCCGGTATCTTCAAGAATTTCAAGAAACAACGATTTCTTTATTGTGAGAAGGTTGGAGACGCATTGTCTTCAAGGATCTCGAATAGAATGACTCTTTTACCCTTCCCGGTATTCTTCTCAAGGGTTTTGCCTTCAGGTTGACTTTGTGGATACTGACTTCTGACTTGTGTTGGCTTACCTTTGGATGTCCGCATCACTATAGTATTCACGTGACAACTAGGAGGGTTCCAAATTTGATATTGAAATTGTCTAATTCCTCTAAACATAATACTTCCTTTAAAATTTGTCACTACTTTATCTCATGATTTCTACATTTTTTCTATTTGGATAAAGTATCAAAAAGCCCCTGTGGCTATCGAAAGTTATGAATGACCCCCCGTGTTTAGAAAAGTTTCAAATGACCCCCTTGTACTATTTCAAAATTTGTAATGTTTCTGAAATATTTAACGGTCAAACTAAAAAGTCAACAATTTTTCTTAACTTATTTAGTAAAATGACATATTTACCCTTATAAATAAGATGTCATGTTAACATTAATACAAATAACATATTTACCCTTAAAAAATAATATACAAATGTAAATATTTTAATTTAATATCTTTTAATTTAAATATTTAATTTCTTCAAATATTTATAAATTTTTTTTTTTGCTTTTACCTAATTGAAACATGATAAATTTTCTTTTCCTTCCTTTTCTTTTAAAAATGATAATTATTATTTTCCTTTTCTTTTACAAATCATAATCTTTCTATGTCATAATTACTTTTCTTTTCTTCACAAATCATAATATTTTTATATCTTAATTATTATTCTCTTTTTATTTGATGAGGGCGGCCCTTCTGATCTCCACGTGCCTCTTCATTGTTGGATATAATTTCCGGATAACACAACAATGCCTAACCAAAATGAAACCAATAATCTATTATGTAAGCACTAATCTATTACATGATATAGTGAAATGAGATGTCTCTTCAAATAGTACACATGCACTTTCCTTTAGGCTGTATTAGTTCCCTTTACGTGTAAAGAGATCGGGAACTAATATCCTTACAATTACCATAGCTTTATGGGATAAGATGAATTCTTCTGTACTAAGCATGCACTGACTTAAACAAAACTAGAAAATGAAAGAAAAGAGCAAGAAAACATTGTAAAGTAAGAATGATTTCCACTGTGTGAATCACGTCCTAAGGAGCCTATTTATAGACCTCCAAAGGTTGCCATCCAATAGCCACAACCATTTTTCGTGAAGAGATGCAACTTTGCAAGAGAAGGAAACTCTTATTGGAACTCGCACATTTTGTTAAAGCGACGTACCATTTGTTTTCCTATGATGTACTATTATGTTGCTTGCATTGTAACGTTCAGTTTTTGGACCTGCCTACCCATAACGTGCAACCTTCTACATATCCGCGATGTTTCTCAGACCAAAAATCACAAGATAATAGGTTGTTCCAGACCTTTCAAACCAAATTTTCTTCCAAGAAAAAATGTTTCTTGTTTTCCTAAGGTTTACGCTCCAAAACGGTAATAACCTTCTAGATTCCAATTTAGACATGGCTAACGTCATTTAAATTTGATGTACATTTATGGCGATCTCAGAATCACCCCATCGTTTGATATATTGAGCTATCGTACAAAGAATATGGATTACATGGGTTTCTTCGCAAACACGTAGGAGAGAGAATGAAATATGTAGATTAAACACAAGTAGGCGGCATTTTCGTCTTTTAGACCGACGTGCTGACGTGGATTTCCACTCACGAGCGTCGGTCCCTCTCGGTCCACAAATTCGTCGGTCCATTTAAAGCTTCCCTTAGGGTTAATGATGAAGTTTTTAGAAAAGTAAAAAAAGTAAAAAGAAAAAAAAAAGAGTAAAATGACAAAATTAACCATTTTACTGTCAGATATGACAAAAACTTTAACGTTACGAATTTTTGAAAAGTACGATGGAGTTATTTGAAGCTTATTTTAACATAGGGAGTTATCATAAATTTCGATAACAACAAGGGGGTTTTTGATACTTTACCCTTTCTAGTTTGTTAGCTCTATTTTCGATCCATTCAGTTGCCTAATAAACTTCAGTCCCAGAAATCATATTTGCACTTAGGTTTTTTGGTTTTTTGAGGTAATTATTAGCTAATTATAGTTGTTATGGTGATGTGATGGCTGTGTTGGTGGTGGTTACTGCGTCGTCGGCAGCTGTGGTGGTGGTGGAGTCGGCGACTGTGGTGTTAGGGCTGCAGTGTCATAACGATGAGGTGAAGGCTACTGGATAGTAATTAAATGTTATTGGGTTGTTAAAATTGACTCATGAGTTTGTGTTTGTGTGCATTTTTTTTAATATATTTTTTTAATTTGGTGGATGAAATGTGGTGGTTGGAGTAGTATGATAAAGATGTTGATTGTGGTGGTGGCGGTCCAGTCACAGCGGCAGCCCAATCCCAACGATGGAGGTGGCGGTGAACAACGATAGCGTTCATGGTTGCTAGTGATGATGAATATGGAATTGAAATATTGTAATCAAAAGGAAGATTTTAATTATTAAAAATAGATAAAATGTAATTGCTATCAATTATGAAGAAAATATGAAAATCAAGAAATTATGAAAAGTGATAAAAATATGTAATGATAGTAACTATTAAAAATGGATAAAATGTAATTGCCATTAATTATGAAGAAAATATGGAAATAAAGAAACTGTGCAAACAACCTTCAAAAAAAAAATTCACAAAATAAATTAAAATACGAAAAAAATTAAAAAAGAAAATGTAGGTAATAAACATAATAATCATGGAAAGAAATACAAATAAGGAAAGTAATAGTAATTAAAATAGAAATAAATTTATTCAATTAGACAAATAACATTATAGTGAATATGTAAAAATATGAAAGATGGGAGGTTTATTTGGTAAAATAGTCAAATAATGGAAATGTAAGACAAAGAAAAAAGGAAATCAGATGATTTTACACAAAAAAAATTTTCTGTTAAGTCTTTAACGGAGATGCTTGATGAAATGTCATGTTTTGTAACCTTTTTGAAAAGTTCGTCATGGAAAAAAAAAAGTTTGTAAATGTTCGTGTCAATTTTATACATGGACGAAGGTTTGTGATCAATTGTGTATTTCACTCTAAAAAATTCATCTCGATCTAATCATACCTCGAAACTTATGATTCTCCACAGGGGAAAATTATCAAGTGCATCCACTGCCTCCTTAAAAATAGTGCAGTTAGCCAATAGTAAAATAACAACTAAAATTTATTTTTATTTATGGTTTCCCTTACATATTCGTCACCCTCCCAAGAAAATAATGCTTATTCCCAAATGTATTTCGTTGCACCATCCTACATGGTGTAGCTAATGCACTCAATAATATCTCGTCTAAATAGTTACATAACTCCAAACTTTTATTTTGCATTTCCTTAATATTTCACAACTGTCAATTCTATAACAATATTGATTAATATTAAGGTTAAGAAAATCAAGGAAGCAAAAAAATATTGTAATGAATCAAACCTTGCTGTATATTGTTCACTGTAATTGCTTGATTTGCTTAGGGTGCGCTTGGTTCGTAGAGGGGAATGGGAATGGGAATGAGATTGATAGCAGTGGGGAATGATAGTAGATGTAATCATTGTATTTGTGTTGTTTGATTTGTGATATGGAATGACTATGATTACCATTGATGTTATTTGGTTCAAAAATAAAATTTTTAAGAATAAAATTTATTATTATTTTTTTTTACACTTGAATATTTAATATATTATAAACTATCTATATTTATATGTATTACAATGACAATTTTTACTAATTAAATTTTTTAAAAATAAAAAACAACAAAAAAAATATTTATACAAGGGAATCATTCCCATTCCTCTCAAAATGGAGGGGAATGGATGATTGAAAGAAAATGAGATATGGGGGTGGGGTCCAGGAAATGAAACCCCCCAACCAAACACTCACATTTCATTCCTATTCCCATTTCTCACCCCAAAAACCTCTAAACAAACACCCCCTTATTGTTGATTATTAGGGTTTAATCAAACATTTACATTATTGTGATAAGGATTAAAAAATGGAAGCTTTTTTTTTTTTTTTTTTCCTTAACTTATATCCCCAAAAAAAAAAACATTAAGGCTCTGTTCTCTTGTGCCTTTGGTAGAGGAAATTTTATTAGAGGGAAGTTTTTTTTTTGGAGGGAAGTTTTTTTTGGGAAATTGTGTAGGTGAGAGATAAAAAAGTGTAATGATTGTGTTTTTTTTTGAATTTATGTGAGTAAGTATTTAGAGGGAATTTTAAAATTTTAATTTTAAATTGTTAAAAAAGTAAAGTTGTTTCTTTGTGTAAAATTTTGAAAAAAAAAGTAATGATTCTTTACCAAAGCCACAAGAGAACAGAGCCTAAAATTGGGGATAACATACAGGAGAGGAACAAACAAAGCAAAACAAAGAAAATGTGAAAAGATCGAGTTGTAAGTTTGGCGGCAAAACCGCAAAAGGCTTCTTCTGCAAGAGAAGATAGTGAGAGAGGGAGAGGGAGAGAGAGAGAGAGAGAGAGGCCTCATAGGGTTCACACTTCACAATAAAGTTCTATCGTAGGGAGTGGGGCCCGCAAAAGTATAAAAGGAAAAGGATAAAGAAAAATTGGAATATAACGCAAAGCTGATGGTTGGATTTGGATATTCCAATTCTTAAGGGGTAATAACGCAAACTCGTCATTTGTCATTATCCAACCTAGGCAATGTTGAACTCTTTTCCCAGAAAAAAAACTTGTGTTGTCCCACTGCAATTAACATCATATCTACGTGTATATACTATTAGATAGTCTTATATTTTGAATTAGTTATACATTTATTTTTAGAATATGTAAAAAATTATTTATTTATTTACAGATTGAATAGTACTACTACATTGATATTTGCACAATTTTACTGGTTATTCAGTTTCAAAAAAAAAAAAAAAATTTACTGGTTATTAGATACACACAAAAAAAAAATATTTATTTGAGTTTTGGTTTAAAATTGTATAAATTTATATTAAAATAAAAAAAAGTTAAAAAGTACTAAAATGTAAACTGATTTTAAGGAGGAGCTATGAATCATAAGTGGCTATACGCTCTAATATATATATATATATATATATATATATTGTTAAAAACAACCAAAGCTGGTGGTCGGAGCCTATTTTCTTAAATTGAAAAAATGAAATGTTACAACCATGGGATATACAAACAAACCTTATTTCAAAGACGTATCTATATTCGAATATAAGGAAAGCTCATAATATCTAAGAGCACCAACCCCTTCACTTGTCAGGGAAGAGTTCCCAT
Organism: Leptodermis oblonga; assembly: GCA_016801395.1. Taxonomy (NCBI): domain Eukaryota; kingdom Viridiplantae; phylum Streptophyta; class Magnoliopsida; order Gentianales; family Rubiaceae; genus Leptodermis; species Leptodermis oblonga. The sequence continues at coordinate 28,495,021 of CM028756.1, read as the reverse complement.
TAGGTAAAGGGACGTCGACCCTGTAGTACTTGCGCTCGTTGCTAATGCATCTGCTACCACATTTCCTTCCCTATAGATGTGCCGCAGAGAGCAATTTCCAATGAGTTCCCCAATCCTGAATAAGGTAGCCGCCGAGTGCCAGGGTCCCTTTCCTGATTTAACCGCATGTTCTAATACATGTGAGTCTATTTCTATCTCGACAGCCGAAACTCCGAGCTGCCGACAAGTTATGATACCATATAATAAGGCTAATGCTTCAGCCTCGAAAGCCGTCATATGACACAAGAATACACCAACCGCGAAAACTACCTCTCCAACTATAGTTCACAAAATCGCTCCCGCTCCCGCAGGTCCTGGATTTCCCAGAGAAGATCCGTTCACATTCAACTTGTACTTAGCACGTCGCGGGGCTTCCCATGCTACCACCTTCGCCACCTTCTTTTTTCGATGCGCCCAGCGGAGCAGAACTGACCCAATCAACAATTGCGCACTTGAACTACATTAGGGATGACCGATCTCAAACAGCTCCCACATGAGTTTTCGAGCCTTGAATTGCACCCGATCCAGCAACTCTTGCTCTCGCCTGAACACTTTTCTACAATATGATGTTCATAACTCCCAGCAGACAGCTATTAGAACAATATACATGAGTTCTCCTGGCAGAGCCCGAAGAGCCTCATTATTCTAGGACCATAATGAACTCAAACACTCATTTAACGTGAAAAACTCCCTATGACTCAACCGTAGTGTACTTATACTTTCCTCCTCAGTATTCTAATTGAACGAAGGGAGTATTAAATTTGCTATAAATAGTCCAATCACAAATGGACAATTATAAGATTCCCGAATTTACTACTTTTATGAGAAGAAAATTTTATTTATAATTAAAAAATCACACACTTGAAATTTCACAAGAAAAATCAGACACGTTAGCAGGTGTGGACATGAACTGAGGATTAAACACAGTTAAATTAATTTAAAATTCTTTCTTTCTGTCTTTTCCGATTAAATGATAACTCCCTAATCAATTCAATTTTCTTTTCTTTCATCCAATTAATTTTTTTCTTCTTCTTCTTTTTTCTTTTTCTTTTTAATCCAATGATTTCATTTAATTTATATCTACCCTTTTGATCATTTATGATGTGAAGAGAGTGAAAGAAATAGCAATATTACTGTTAAAAAAACAAAACTCAAAAAGTACTTCTCCTTTGCATACTCTCCAATTTCTTGTAACTTTTCATATGAGCTTTGGCGTACCTTCTTTGTTTATTGGCTGATCAAAGCTAAAAATATTGTTGGGTTTGGTGGTATCTTCTCTGTAAGTTCTGGGTTTTCGTTTTTATATGTGTTTCTCCTGCTTCTTTGCACTCTTCTGTACTTAATATCTTCTGGGTTCGGCTTACTTCTTGTCACAATTCTTCTGGTGGCTTTTATCTGTGTGTTTATATAAGCGCTAAATTGTGTATGATTTCTTTCTTTTTTTGTTTTTGATTATCGGGTTTGTTCATCGTTGGATTTTTGTATTTTGGAAGGATATTTTTGGTTGGTTGGTTCAGGAACATGCAAGTTTAGTTCTTATTCCTTCGCAAGTTTTCAAATCTTGGGCTGCTTTTTCTTTTATGGATTTTTGTTGGAGTCTTGGAGACGGCATGTAATTTTTGTCCACCAGTTGACGTCTTTTTTACTGTGTTTATTGTTTTAGCTGATTTGGCTATAATGGTTTATGATTTTGATGACTTCCCCCTCTGAACCTTTTGTTCTCCGCTACTTTGGTTTTTGTGGCTAAAGAGACTATTTTTGTTTTGCCTTATGGTAGTATTGATGAATAGTCAACCGCTGGTCTATAAAAAAGAATCTGGAGGTGTTTGTTTGTATAGATTGTTTTGATCATGAAGTATTGCTTTGTTTTTCTGCTATAGAATACTCTTCATTTAGTATTGAAGAAAACAAAGAGATGAAGACTTACACTGATGTTGATAAAGCCAACAACTAGAATTAGGGAGAGGAGCTCGAAAAAGAGATATATTAACTTAAGATACAAATATAAGGGACCGTCTGTATTCTATTTCATGAAGGAAATGAGGTCAGAAGGATAGCCTAGCTTCCTTAATTAGCTTTATGGAAAGCAGGAATATAAGGTTTATGTGTTGGAATCTATGTGCCAGTATGTGTATGGTTGAGAGAGAGAGAGAGAGAGAGAGAGAGAGAGAGAGAGAGAGAGAGAGAGAGAGAGAGAGAGAGAGTTTAATTAATAAGGTAATATGCTTTGTTTTTATAGATTTTTACATGTTTTTGGAAAAAAGTCAAACTTTAAATGCACATTATTAAGCTGATCTCTATTCTGATTGCTCTTATAATGCTTAGATTCATAGATGCATCTATATGATTGTGTTTCTTTTATCAAATACCAACTAATCAAAGCTATTTTGGAATTTTTTTTTTGGAAGGAATGATTTTGGTTTACTCAATTGTTTTCTATTTGGAAAAATCAGGCTATCCTAATGTTTGGAATAAAGAGTTAAAAATGTCTGAATTATCCTTTTTCTGTTGACTTTAATTTCATCTTATGCTTAGTTTAAGGATGCTATCTGATGAAACACGTTCTGGCGAACAATCTCTGCTGGCGGTTGCCTTTGTGAGATGTGCTTCATCACAATCTCCTTTCGATATGGCTCCGTGCTGGAAGTATATGACTGCTGTTGGATTATCAGATGGATATAGTTGCATATTTCTTGCTTTAAGGCAACATTTATTAATTTTAAGTTTTTGTGTGTGTTATTGTTGACCGGTAGGTCTATGAAAATGTTTGCTGTGAACTCCAGTTGTCTACTGCTGTGATTGCCTCGTTCTACATTTGAATAGCCTTTGTGTCTCCATCATAGTTTGTCGTCATGCATCACGACAATAGTGACCGCTGTTTGATTTAAACACTTAAATATATTAGTAACCCATTGAAGGTCTGAGTTCATTCACAATCTGGTTAAACTCAAAACTTTTTGCTTCTTTTTGTTGCTTGGGACAAATACTGGGGTCATGTTTTCTTATTCTTAATTCTTTTTCCTCCAATTTTCTGGCAACTTTAGGTCCTTGAAATACTCAATTGATGAATGCATCTGATGAGATGGATCCTGGTGCCTGGAAGATCTCTGGATCTAAGCCACACCATGCCTCAAAAGATACAACTCTTTTTTCAAGCTCATTGCCTGTACTTCCCCACCAGACACGTATGTGCCTTGTACTCTTTTAAGTTTACTCGGTAACAGATTTCCTTTGGATTGAAAACTGAATATTCTATTGGGCATTCTTCAATGCAGCCAATCTGGTGGATGCTGATAAAGGTTGCCAAACGGTTGATGAAGTCTCTTCCAGCTTGAAGAAAATGCACTCCCCAAATTGGGAGGGTGATGATGCATTTGAATTTGATGAGTACCATGCCATTGGAAGCTTGCTTCCTGATGATGAAGATGAACTTCTGGCTGGGATAATGGATAATTTAGATATTGGTGGGCTGCCTCATCATGTGGATGATGTAGAGGAGTTTGATATTTTTGGCAGTGGTGGTGGATTAGAAATGGAATCTGATTCTCTGGAGAATTTAAGTCTGGGCGCATCAAGTGCTGGTCTTTCAGATGTTGTTGGTAATGGAATGGCTCATTTTGGACCAACTAATGGTGTGGGAACTGTTGCTGGAGAACATCCACTTGGAGAGCATCCATCCAGAACACTATTTGTACGTAATATCAATAGCACTGTTGAGGATGCACAGCTTAGAAGTCTCTTTGAGGTATTCCCTTGCAGTTGCGGATTTGATTTCTGAGGTTTCTTATAATGTTTCCAACTCTGATTGGTTTGTCTGTCCTATGCCATTTTCTTTGCCTTTGTTGTTGCATGTTTATAAAATCAAGCAAAATAGTATTCTGTTATTGGTCTGGCACTTTTTCTTATCCCTCCGAGACCTAAAAATGCAGTTTCACCTTGCAGAAGAACAAGATATACAAGTTGCATAATTTGTCACTGTTTGAAATTTGTTAGTGCCTATTTCTCTTGCACAGAGTTTCTCCCTCATGTATTTTGAAGAAAATTTTGATGTAGATATGAAATTGTAGTTTTTTGAATCAGTATCATTTAGTTTGCTCTAGGAAAACATTCTTTTTTTTGTAGACTGCATATTGGGAGGTGGAATTTCGATTAATAGGGGCCAATCAATCAATCAGTTTTTTTGGTATTTTCTTATTTTCTCTATTGTCCAGGATGATATGTGGGATTACTATCCTTGATATGTATGAAGAAATTTTTGTCTATTCTAGAGAAGGAATAGTGGCATTCTTTGCCTGATGAACAATTCTCTGTAGTCTGTGTCTCCTTATTTGTGCTTACTTCTATTGGTTTTTTGGAGCTTCTCCAGTGAGGGATCCGATAAGCATGATTATTATTAACTTGTACATGATGAAGCTAAGAAACTCTTATCATTTTTGTCCTTTCTCGTTAGATATGATTTGCATGTGTAGCCACTGAAGAAGATTTTATTTGCTAATCTGGTTCAGTGGAGTCACCTTTTATATTTCCTGTTTTGGAAGGTTGAGACGATCTCTTGCAGCAAAAGGAATGTTGAGAAATATGAAGTGGCGATTTGATATGTTATCTTGTGTATTTAATACTAAACTAACTTGTGGCGTTTTTGGCTGCTTGGATTTTAGCCGTACGGAGATATCAGATCCATGTACACTGCATGCAAACATAGGGGCTTTGTTATGATATCTTACTATGATATTCGTGCTTCTCGAAATGCTAAGCGGTTGTTGCAAAATAAGCCCTTGGGAAAGAGAAAACTGGACATTCATTTCTCCATACCTAAGGTCACATGAAAAACTTTTGCTAATGCCTAGTTGAAGTTTGTTATTCCTTGAAGTTCATATTTTGATTCCCTCTCTCTATCTATCACCCACACACACACACACACACACTGATCAGGATAATCCATCAGATAAGGATCTTAACCAAGGTACTTTGGTAGTGTTTAATTTGGATCCATCTGTGTCAAATGATGACCTCCGGCGGATATTTGGGGCTTATGGTGAGGTGAAAGAGGTGAGATACTCCTGTAGTTCTTTTGCCTTATTTGGTTCCAGCGATTTTCATGTGATCTGTTCAATTTAAAACATATAATTTCTGTGCATCTGATATCAGATCAGGGAAACACCTTTCAAGAGACATCATAAATTCATAGAATATTATGATATTAGAGCTGCCGAAGATGCTCTAAGATCCTTGAATAGATGTGACATAGCTGGGAAACGCATAAAGCTTGAGCCTAGCCGTCCTGGGGGATCACGGCGAAAGTACGTGTTCCTAATAATCCTTTCCTAATTCTGAGGGTTCTTTTGGTTTCTATTCTGAACAAAAGTTAAACCCTTTACTTTTTTTTATTGCTGTAGCCTCCCTGTGAAATTCTCCTTTACCGCATTTAAACTTTCTTGTTACCTTGATTATGGCTTTTCATATGCTTTCTTTGATGAAAACAGAGTGAACAGGAATGAATATAGTTCCATTGATTACATCTATTTCTGTTATATCTTTTGAGTCAAGATTTGCGCTTTATCATTCTTTTCCTTCCCTTGAAAATTATTTATATGAGGTTTCTCTTTTTATTTATTTTTTGTTTTCTTACTGATATAAAATTGAATTTGCTGCTAATTTGTTTTCCTAGACACCTGTGGGTTTACTTTGTTGCTTCTCCATTTCATTGAACTGTGATACTTTTCTTTTGGATTGATGATCACTTAGCATCTCGCACCATCTTATAAGTTCATTTATATACTTATAGAGTTTCATTGCCCTGCTTTTACTTAGATCAGTTGCATCTAACCATATGTTGCAAGATCATCGGTCTTCAATGATGAATTGAAACTAAATTTAATTCTGGAGTTGCTTAAATTTTCTTTTCCAACACTTGACTAGTTCCTTAAGATATGAAAGATAGTGGATCACACAATGAGATAAAGTTTTTTTTCTTCTTTGTTGTTTGGCTTTTTTTATCTATCAGTCATATGTTGCACCTGAGTCAAGACTACGAACAAGATGAACTTAGAAGTTTCCTTCATCAAGTGGGTTCCTCAATAGGCAATTCCCCCCCAGGTGAGGCCTTTCAAGACATTTTTTCCAGTATAATATGTCTGCATTTATTCTTCATGGCTATATGTTTTTACAGTCATTTGCAATTTTGTGGAGATGAGGTGATTCCCATACTTTTAACAGGTAACTGGCCACGGTTGGGAAGCCCTTTGGAACATAGTCCTCTGCAGTCTCTTAGTAAATCCCCTCAGTTCAGTTCTCCTATATTGAGAAACAATTTATCTGGATTAGCTTCCATTCTGGATCCTCAAACCTCAAACTCTCCTAGAGTTGCCCCAATTGGCAATGATTATGTGAGGAACAGCCAAATGAACCAGATATTTACTAATGGAATTCCAAATCATGGAGATGCTTTCCTACAGGCTCTTTCTTTTCCTGAACGCAACTCAAGTCTGTATTCAGGAACTGCATCTTCTTTTGATGCTTCAAGTTCAAATGGTTCGGTTTTTGAAACATTATCTGAACCTCAATTAATTTGGAGAAGTCCAAAGCAATATTCTGAGCTCAGTAATTTTGCTACTTCTAGAGGGCGATTTATTGGGCATCATGTCACAACTAACGGCCAAATCCATATCTCTAATCATGGACCTTTCTTTAATTCATATCATGGGCACCATCAGCATGATCATCATGCTGGATCTGCTCCATCTGGTTTTCCTTTTCAAAGGAACTTTAGTTATCATCAAGATCCTCCAGGGACATCTATGAAACCCAGTTTTGATGGCATTGGTTATTTTCATAATGAGAAAAAGTCTCTGATGAATCTGAGTGGTTGTGGCAGTGTTTCTATTTCAGGAAACATGTCAGAGAGTGGTTCTTCTGGTTTTGGGACTATGTCTTCTCCTGGGTATAGTCCTTCGGTTCTAGGAAATAGTCATTTCTCTGGGTTTGAGGGTTTCACTGAACGTGGATGTGTTGGGCATGTTGAAACCATTGGGAACCAGATGGACCGAAGCAAACAATTTCAGCTGGATTTGCATAAAATTGGAAGTGCTGAAGACACTCGAACAACATTGATGATAAAAAATATTCCGAACAAGTAAAGCTGGCCTTTCAATATTTCACATATATAAGGAAATATTTGAATATACATTTACTTGTGATTTTTTCTCCAGGTACACCTCAAAGATGTTATTGGCTGCTATTAATGAAAATCACCAGGGCACTTATGACTTCTTCTATTTGCCCATTGATTTTAAGGTAATTTGATAATTACTTTCTGTGCTCATTGTACTTTTCATTATCTGAGGATCTCTTTTCTGTATTTGCAGAACAAGTGTAATGTCGGCTATGCATTCATCAACATGTTGTCCCCTTTACACATTATTCCTTTTTATAAGGTCTGTCATTCATGCTTTCTCCAAACAATATGATTAGAAAGTGGTCAATATTTCCTTCCATATACTTTTTTTTCGAATATTTGGAGCTACAGATTGCTAAACCTTAAGTTTCTTTTTTTTCCTTCTTACTGACTCATTCTCTGTTCACTATGGAGTGCTGTAATTGGACGTAAGCATGCTTGATATGGCATCATAAGTTACCGTTCTTGTACAGGCATTTAATGGAAAAAGGTGGGAGAAGTTCAATAGTGAGAAAGTTGCTTCTTTAGCTTACGCTCGAATTCAAGGAAAGCCAGCCCTAGTTTCCCACTTCCAAAAATCAGGTTTGATGAATGAAGATAAGCGCTATAGGTCCTTTCTTTTGCACTCAGGAAGCTCAGAATCTCCTAACCCGGTAAGTGGTAAATTATGCTTAAGGAGCAACAGAATATATACTTTGCCTCTTTTGTCTTGGTGATTAGTTACTTGTCTACAAATGTTTCATAAGGTTAAACATGATTTGCCCCATTAATGAGGGAAAGGCAAAGGGGAAGGTGGCTAGTTTTCTTTGTTCATATTTTGAATTACATCAGTAATTTTAGGCCCAGTTAGTCAGGATGGAGAGAAGTAGAAAGAGCGATTGCTGACGTGCCTTGTACATTCATTTTGTCAGGAGTATCTTCCTTCCGATCATTTGAACACCCGAGTTTTTGGATCATATGGTTTGGAACCATGGGTATCTCTTGAAAACTCAGCAGAAAATGCTTACTTATGCTAGGCTATGGCAGAGCTAGCAGTGGGATGAATGGTTGCATACCGAGTTGAAATCGAACTGTGCATGCCCGTATAGGTGTAGGAGATGAACCAACTTCTTTTGGCTAGATCAGTCTTTATGTATCATACTCCGTCTCTTTCATTTGAAGAGCCCTCTTTGTAATGCTAAAAACAGTATTACAAAGTGGACTCTTCCAATGGAACATAAGGAATGAGTACATGATTTGGCATTAGGGTCTTGAAGTTTGTGGCCTTTTTCTTGATTTATGGTGAGAAGAGGAGTAAGGCAAGCTTCACCTTTACATTTTGGGTTTGGTCAGATAAGATTTCCATTGGGAGTTGAGATTGAAAATTCTCATCTCTCGTATGTAACCTATTTGGACTTGGGTTAAGTAAAGCCTAATAGTTTGTAAGATTTTTGCTTACAAACTCAGAAATGCTGCTGCATAGAATTACTCATTGTATGGAATTTAAGCATTTTACTAGAACTTGCACAACCCAATAATTTTATTTTTGAATCATTATTTTGGTTACAAATAGTTGTCTTACCTAAGGTGGAGTGAGGTCATCTCCAACTGTGCTATTTTCCTTAAATTTGGACAAAATTTACAAAAAATTGCTCCAACCCGGAATATAGTGTACTACGGTGTGCCTATCATGTCTTAGAGAGAGAATTTGGCACTCATGAGTAGATACATGATAAACGGGTTAAGATCTGTTGTCTCAATTACGATGTCTCTTGCTGTGTCTTCTGTCACGTATGTGGGAGAGAGAGAGGGGGTGGGGGGTGGGGGGTGGAGAACACTAGTGGACACATAGTAGTGGATACCGTAATTGAGAAGGATCTCATGCTATGATAAACACGCTATATTTAGACGCATGAGATATTACTATATTTAGACACTAGAAGTTTTGAAATTGTAATCCAATTAATACTCAATTAAACTGAACATACTAATAGAGTATTTGAGATAGTCAATGACCCTTATATATACTAATAGAGTATTTGAGATAGTCAATGACCCTTAGTTGGACAAGTAAGAAATAAATTATTATTATTATTATCTGCTAAAACGCCATTTAATTTAGAAATAGTTACTCCCTCTAACTAAATAAATAAATAAAAAATATCATAGTTTTGTTATAAAACTATTCATTCATTTAATAATGAGCTTCGATGCATTATTGGACGGATTACTATCGAATGAGTGAGTGGTTGGATAATAGAATTGTTTTCTTGACATGAAATGAGTAAATTAATCATCCATAATTTTGAATCTCACAATGTTGTAAGTCCATTAATATTAATATTATGAATTAATTAATATTGATCATAATCTTATAAATGAAAAATGCCTTCCAATGGCCCTTTGATGCCCATGCTAGCTAGGAAAAGAAAACAGACATATTAGAAAAGTCCACTTTATATTACTAAAAACAGTATTACAAAGTGAACTCTTCTAATGAAAAAGAGGGAGTAGTATGTTGGAAGGGAAAAATAAAAATAAATATTATAAGAGAGTCTTATGCCTAACTGTCTAACAGTTTCAATAGACAATATTTTAATTTTAAAATTTAATGCGTGTTTTTTCTCTACTACTGTAGGTAATATTTGATCTTTTAACATATACAGTATAACCACAATACTTTAGCTGCTAAACTCATAATTCAACACCTAAAAATCGTAGGTGTGTCTAAAAACACGTGATACTTGAGAATTTAATCTAAGTTAGTAAAGAAATTCAATTCTTCTTCTTATTATTTTTTTTTGTTCCATTAAAAGAGTTTAGTTTGAAAAATGTACAACTTATATGAATTGTAAAATACAACACTCAAAATAAATAATTTGCCACTATATTTTCACTTATATCTATACTTTGTGAGTAAAATTTAATTAAGGACCACAAATTAGTATATTTATTAGAGTATGTAATTTAAACAAATAGACATTTAATTTTTTTATTAGGGTAATTTTTTGAAAATTGTAACATGATTTTTTTATGAAATAGAAAGATAGACTATTATTTTTCTCCCTTTTTTTGTTAGGCTTTTCACCTGCTTTCCTTCCGACTATATATAACTATAAAATTCGATATGTATAGTGAAATAAAATGTATTTTGGTAGAGATATTGCGGGGACTAACATCAATGGGACGATACCGGAAGCCAAAGGTGGTGGACTGCCAAAGCTGGAAAAACTGTAAGCAAGCCACACACACACATATATATATATATATATATATATATATATATAACTTTCAAGGAACCGTTCAACCACTGAATAATGACCTATGATACATTACTAATATAATTGCATATGTGGTTACAAAGATAATTTTTCAGTTGCTGAATGATCCCTTGAAAGTACTATATTTTGACATATATATATATACTAGACGGTACATCCGTGCAATGCACGGCTTATGCCCAATAAAATATTAATTTGTATCATAAAAATAAAAAGTTTAATTGTGCACAGGCTAGCATACAAATAGAACAACGAATATGAGAGCTCGTTTAAATTTATCATCTATTAACTTAATTCAATACATTTTTAGAACAATTGGAGTATACAAAAAAAATATCAAAATCAAGGAAGAAATTCTCCATCCTTAATAGTATATGGTTACCGGTACACTACCTTCATCCGACATATTCTTGTTGTTTTTGTATGTAACTTAACATCCTTTCAAAAATGATTTTTTTTTTTGCATATTTAAACTTACTTCTCTACCTTTTTTAAAAACAATAAATTAATATAACAAAAGCCTGTAAAAGAAAGGAACAGTCTAGAGAATACATCAAAATTTATAATTTTACATACATGATACATTGTGAACTAATAGAAAAGAGAATTTTAACACAATAATCCTTCAACTCTTGATAACTAAAAGTTTTCACATAAAAAAATTGCACCAACAACAAAACAATTTAAACAAAACAACAAATTAAAGTCATCAACAAAAATTTTAATGGGAAAAGAAAATTCAAGAAAGGATTTATGTAAATCACATATTATTAGATGTGTAAAATGTCATAATTTTTAATAGTAAAATATAAGAATAAAATTTTTCATTTCGAGAAATTAGTTAACATATCTAGAACAGAATAACTCACTAACCTTGATGCACTTCACAACAATTTAAAAGAGAATTTCAGTATTGTTTAAGATTGAGAGAACGAAGATGGTTGAGAATATTTCAAAATGCCATTCATAGATTGGATCAAGGAAGGAAAATATACAACTTATTGATTGTAACTAACAGAAGATGAAAGAAAAGCAATAGTTTGTTCATGTTTATAATGATAGAAGGTGAAGCAAATAGGCATATAACATATTATTTCTATTTGTAATAAATAAATGGTGAAACAAAGAGACAGTAGACTTTTCCTATTCTTTAGGAGTTAAAAACTAATACTCTCAATTATCAATTGAGTAATTAACTTCATGGTGAAAATGTTTAGAAAATGTAAAGTTGTGAATTTAAGATTATAAGTCTAAAAAAGAAAAAAAATAAAGTTTTATTTTTATAAAAAAAAATTGTACGGAACCTGAAAGTTGGTCTCATGCTTTTTTTTTATATAAATAAAATCCTTAAATTATATAATTAAAGTTTAAATTTTTGTTAACCTGTTGGTGTATATATATAATTTTTGTGAGATGTGCTTTTAATAAATATATAAAAAAGTGGAAGAATAAAAGTGCAATGCTCCTATAAAGGAGTGAAAGAGCCACATGTAAAAATAAATAAATAAAGAAATTATTTAATTGAATGGTAGAAAATAAAATAAGTTCACTCAATATTTAACTATTAGATATTAAGCTTATGTGGCATCCACATAATTAGTTAAATTAAAAATCTATTAGACATAAATTAAAAAGATACTTATTAAATTAAAATTCAATGTGGCAGTCACATGGCACTCTAATATCAAGCCTATATTAGTTTATATTATATAGGGTAGATATATACTAGAAGTTGCATGCTGTGCAATGCCCGGCATTTTCCCAATAGTATTATTTGGTTATAATTTTTCTTCAACTTAAGTTTTAAGAGAATATGTAATAGTTTAGAATTTAATTGGTTATACTTATGTTATGTATATGACACATGTTATAAATACATATAATGTACGTGTGTGCATTAGGTTAGATTCAAGAAAAGTATAGGAGTTAGAAATATTGTTCCATCATATAAGCTTATATTTTTTCAACACATACAAGAAGAGATATGAGTAAAAATAATTAATTTGAAGAGATAAGATATGTACAGTTGTAGGCTTATCTAATATAAAATCACCCGTTCAATGTATATGGATAGTCGTAGGTTGCCATTTTTTGGATCAAAATTTAGAACAATTGTGTGATAGAATAATATTAACAAATATTTTCTGGGGTGCGATGAACAATGCAAGAAGAAGCCAAAGAAGTACGAGTATTTGTAAAGCACATAGCAAAGGAACAACAATTGAAATCATGAATGGCATTGGCCAATGGCTACCCCACATTTTCATAATTTCTCATCATTATTAGGTGGCTATTCGGTTTACCTGCTATTTAATTATAAGTTAAATTGGATAATAAATAATAAAATGAAACAAAAATTGAAAAATTTATCTAGTGGAGAAGATAATAAGTCATCTTAAATTATGAAGTTATAGAATAAATAATTATGTTGCCAACGTGGCATCTATGTGGCACATAATATAAGGTAGATATTAAATACTAATCTTATGTGGCAGCTATGTGGCACCCTCAAATCAAGTCTATGTTAGTTTATATTATATAGGGTAGATATGAGATATTACTATATCAACAAAATCAATGCTATCTTCTTTGACGTCACAATCAGATAGTCAGCATCATAATTATGTCATTTGAATTTTAATTTTTTGAAGAAAATCTTTTGAATTTTATTGATCCTTCAAAAAATTATCCACTTTTGTAATACAATAAAATAAATAAACTATTAAGGGTTGGACCTTTTTTTAAAAGAGGAAAAAAAAAAAAAAAAAAAGAGTTTCAATCACTTTTCTTTCACTGAAGGAAAGCGAAAGAAAATTGACACTTGAAGACAAAAGTTTGAACTGATGAATAAAAAATGTATTTATACGTTAAATGTTAATACATTTTTTTTAATCATTTTATTAATAGTTAACCATACATCAATTATCATGCAGTGTCATTTTGACAGTATAAATACTAGGAAAAAATATATATTGAATAATTGTCAGGAAAAAAAATTTAACTTTTATTTTTATACAAATTGAATAATTTTGTTTTTATTTTTTTGCTTCCATAAATAAAAAATTTGTGATAAACTAATTATTTTAAATGTTATGAATTTTTTTTTAACAGTCAAATTAGAGTTCTTGTATTAGAGAGAGGGGAATTTGTTGTAGTATTATATTTTATAAAAATATATTTGGATATGTCTGTCAAAAGTAACAGATAAGTATTGAAAATGTAGAAGATGATACAGATAAAGTGTGTTTTGAAACATATTTAGATGATAGAGATAACATGTATTTTGAAACTCGTCTAGGTGATATAGCTAACGTGTATTTTGAACCTATCTAAAATAGGCGATACAACTAATGTGTATTTTGAAACGCTCCTAAAATAGGTGATATAGATAACGTGTATTTTGAAACTTGTCTAGAATAGTTGATACAAATAACGTATATTTTGAAACGTTTCTAACTGATATAAATAACGTGTATTTTAGAATAACATCTCTGTCACCAGTTACCGCTTTGTCGGTAAACACTTACAATTACTTTTGTTCTAAAATGTTGTACAATGTATTAGTCAGTTGATTCATAGCTATCAGTACGAGTTTAAGGTCTGATTAGGAGGCAATTACGGTGCATAATACCGCAATTAGAAGGTAAAAGGACCAGCAAATGCAAATGAAAATGAAAAGAAAAAGCGGCCATAAAAGGATGAGATAAAGGAAAAGATTTACAGGACGATGATTCACCCATCACTGGTTTCCGTACCGCTTCTTAAATAACTTGAGATTCCCCAACAGAACCCACACCGAGAGGTACTTCAGTACAATATACAGTTGCGAAAAATAAAATTAAATAATAGAGATGAACGGTGAGGAAGGAGCTGGAGCTGGGGCGAGCGGTGCTGAGAGGGAGAGAAATAATAGAAGCACGACCTTTTCATCTTCAGCGGCTAGTAACATGAACGTAGGGAAGGCGGCGATATCGCAGTATAATGCTGATGCGAAGCTTTTGTTGGAGTTTGAGCAGTCCGGTAAGTCCTTTAACTATGCTACGTCAGTCGTGAGTGGCTCAAAGATTGCGGGTGAGGATGAAATGAATGTTTACCTGTCGAAAATACAGAGGGGTGGGCTGATCCAACCCTTTGGTTGTATGTTTACGATTGAAGAACCCTCTTTTAAAATCATCGCGTACAGTGAGAATTGTTATGAGTTATTGGGGTTAAATAGTCTTGTTGAGTATAAGCAGTCAGACAGTCTGTTGGGAGTTGATGTGAGAACCCTGTTAACCGCCTCTTCCAAGGTTTCATTGATAAGGGCTGCCTTGTCTACTGAAATTTCTATGTTGAACCCTTTGTGGATTCATTTTAGGAGCACGCAAAGGCCCTTTTATGCTATATTGCATAGAATTGATGTTGGTATGGTAATTGATTTGGAGCCTGCACAATTGGGTGATCCTACATTAGTACTGGCTGGAGCTGTGCAGTCACAGAAACTAGCTGTCAGGGCAATATCTAGGCTGCAATCACTCCCTGGAGGAGATATTGGGGTGTTGTGTGACACTTTAGTCGAAGATATTCACAAGCTAACAGGTTATGACAGGGTCATGGTTTACAAGTTCCATGAGGATTGCCATGGGGAAGTTGTTTCAGAAATTAGAAGATCTGATTTGGAACCATATTTGGGACTGCACTATCCTGCTACTGATATCCCACAAGCAGCCCGGTTCTTATTCAAACAGAATCGGGTAAGAATGATCTGTGATTGCAGTGCCGAGCCAGTAAAGATCATTCAAAGTGAAGAACTGATGCGACCTCTTTGCTTGGTCAATTCCACCCTTCGAGCTCCTTATAGCTGCCATACCCGGTACATGATAAACATGGAGTCTATTGCCTCACTAGTGATGGCAATCATTGTTAGTGGAGATGAATCTACTCGGCTATGGGGCTTGGCGGTGTGCCACCATACTTCACCTCGGTATGTCCCTTTTCCTCTTCGATATGCTTGTGAATTCTTGATGCAAGCATTTCCTGTACAACTTCACATGGAGCTTCAGTTGGGATCACAAATCGCTGAAAAGAAAATTCTTCGAATGCAAACCATGCTGTGTGACATGCTTCTGCGTGATGCTCCATTTGGCATTGTAACTCAGTCTCCCAGTATTATGGATTTAGTGAAATGTGATGGTGCTGCAATGATCTACCGTGGAAAATGTTGGTTGCTTGGTGTGACTCCAACAGAGTCTGAAGTAAAGGACATAGTGCAGTGGCTGCTAAATACCCACACAGATTCCACAGGATTAAGTACTGACAGTCTTGCTGAGGCCGGTTATCCAGGTGCAATTCTACTGGGTGATGCTGTTTGTGGCATGGCCATGGCTAAAATAACTTCTACAGATTTCCTATTTTGGTTCAGGTCCCATGCAGCAAAGGAAGTCAAATGGGGAGGTGCTAAGCATCATCCGGAGGATAGAGATAATGGTGCCAAAATGCATCCTCGATCTTCATTCAAAGTATTTCTTGAAGTGGTCAAGAGTAGAAGTTTTCCTTGGGAGGTTGCAGAGATTAATGCTATTCACTCTTTGCAGCTTATAATGAGAGATGCCTGTCGAGAAAAGAATGACCCCAAAGTGTTGATGTATCGTCCACAGATTGATTCTTGCGGCCAAAGCTTGACTGAACTCTCTTCAGTTGCTCATGAAATGGTTAGATTGATAGAAACAGCAACTGCCCCAATTTTTGGAGTTGATTCATCTGGCTCTGTCAATGGTTGGAATGCTAAAATAGCTGAAATGACAGGACTACAAGCTAGTCAAGCTTTGGGAAAATCACTAGTGAATGAAATTAT
This sequence comes from Leptodermis oblonga, assembly GCA_016801395.1. Classification (NCBI taxonomy): domain Eukaryota; kingdom Viridiplantae; phylum Streptophyta; class Magnoliopsida; order Gentianales; family Rubiaceae; genus Leptodermis; species Leptodermis oblonga. Next base: position 28,478,715 of record CM028756.1, on the reverse strand, counting down.
TCACAAGGATTCACGTGGTGCTTTTGAGAGTCTTCTTTGCAGAGCTTTGCAAGGTGATTATTTTTCCTTGAGTCTTTATTAGAAGTGATGGTGGACCAGTTATTTGATTCTTTAGTATCTACTATGGCCAACCTTAATCCTCTTCATTTTCTTACCACCGTGGGTTGAATTTTAGAGTTTCTGTATGTCTCTTAATCCCATATAACGTTCACGATCTCATGTTTTAATATGATTGTTAGCTGATAATGTATTTGATATTTGATTGTGAAATACTTCAGCTTTAACTTTTGCATTGTGCATAAGAAAGCTTTCAAAGTTGATTGCTAACGAATCCTTTGCAATGCCTTCAATCTGTGCTACTACGTTCTGGTTTCATCTTTCATTCACACATTTCACACATGCCGTGTCATATTCTTGTGTGATCAATCCATCAGTTTTTTAACAAAACTTTGTCCACTCTTGTACCAAACTCTTGAGTTATATTGATATTTCATTTTACTTTTCTTCCCCCCTAACTTACTAGTTTACTGTACTGTTGTGATCCATCTGATTTATTGTTCGGGAGAAATTAACCATGAAATACGTACCAGGTCAAGGTTCCATAACAATTTATAGACAAATGCTTTGGGGCTAATTTTCTCTTCATATGTCTTATGAATAACATCCTTTACAATGATTTTGATTAATCTTTTAGGGATGGAGGGAGTATTTTAAAATTTTTGTAGTAAAATAGTATTTTCCCATGTTGGAGTTAATAAAAATATTTGATGCATTTCATAATTAATTCTTACTTTGACTAATCCTAATTCACATTTTGATGAGAAGTTATAGTCATAGATAAAAATATGTAACATTACCTCATGCAATGTTGAGTAGTCATATGGTTTAAAGATTATACTAGTGTCACATCTAGCTACAACTAACTGTAAAAAGTGATTGCTATGGCTGTTGCAATTATAATTTCTCTCTTACCTGCATAAAAGCATAACAAGGATGCACACACATATTCCCACAAAATTGGTCATTCTAGTCTCCTATTCTATTTTACAGGTAAGGAGGAGCAGAATATTGAAGTAAAGCTGCAGAAGTTTCAGAAAAATTCATCAAATGCAATTATACACCTTGTTGTTAATGCATGCACCAGTAGGGACTATACTAATCAGATTGTTGGCGTCTGTTTTGTGGGTCAAGATGTTACGTTCGAGAAAATTGTCCTAGATCAGTTTATTCGTCTACAAGGGGATTATAAGGCTATTATACAAAGTCCATACCCGCTAATTCCACCAATATTTGCTTCTGATGAAAATGCATGTTGTTCTGAATGGAATGCAGCCATGGAAAAGTTAACTGGTTTTATGAGACATGAGGTTGTTGGTAAGATCCTTCCTGGGGAAGTTTTTGGAGGTCTGTGTCAACTGAAGGGTCAAGATGTTCTCACAAAATTCATGATTCTCCTACATCAAGCTATTAATGGTCATGATACAGAGAGTTTGTCATTTGGTTTTTTTGATAAGAAAGGGAAGTTTGTGGATGTGTATTTAACAGCAAATAAGAGAGTAAATGAATATGGAGCAATGGTTGGGTGCTTGTGCTTCTTGCGAACTAGTCCAACTGATCAAGCACCATCTTCACTATCGCAGCAAGAGGAAGGTGAGTGCACAGTCAAACTTAAAGAGTTAGCTTATATATGCCAACAGATGAAAAATCCATTAAATGGCATCCGATTCACTCACAAGCTTTTGGAGGGCATGGATATCTCAGATGATCAGAAGCAGCTTCTTGAAACCAGTGATGCTTGTGAAAGACAGATAATGTCTATTATTGGAGACATCAACTCTGGCAATGTAATGGAAGGGTAAGTCCATATTTATTGTGTCTAATTTCAAAATTATTTTTCTAAAGGTGTTTTTTAATTGGAAAATCAATTAGTCATACTATAGTTTTATGAAGAAGAATTGTATATATGTATGGTGTCATCTGTTTTCCACTATCTTGAGCATGAGATCAATTCCTTGGTATTATTTTTTGCTATTCATTAATCAAATATCTAAACACTCTAGTATAATGATTTTTTAGCTTCCCTTTCAGTTGACATGTAACTTTGGTTAACTGAAACCCATAGCTTATTTGGTCCTCCCCCACCTCTGGTGCGAAATTGTTTGGGGTTAAAATTTATGGGTAGACAAGTGAAATCTTTTTCTTGTGATCTTATATTTATTACCACTTCACTCATCATTTCCTAGAATTTTTAGTATATTTATCGCTACTATAGTGTTTTGCTGATGGTGATTTCTTTATCTTTATTATTGCCTTGTTTTATGATGAGAGCAACATAGTTGCAACATGATATGCATCTAAAATTTTTAATGCCTCTTTGAACATCAAAAAATGTGATTAAGCCTGATGTATCCTCTCACTTTTCCAGTAGTAGGATGGAATTAAACAATGAAGAGTTTACTTTGGGAAAAGTCATAGATGCTGTTGTTAGTCAAGTTATGGTTTTGCTGAAAGAAAAGAACTTGCAATTGACTCATGATATCCCTAACCAAATGAAGACACTTTCCCTTATTGGAGATCAAATCAAACTTCAGCAAATTTTGTCTGATCTCTTAATTAGTATAGCACAACATACACCTTCTGATAGTTGGGTGGAAATCAAGGTATTCCCAGGATTGAAATCGATACAAGATCGATATGAGTACATCCATCTACAGTTCAGGTACTAAAATTACGTCGCTAACTTTTTTAGTGAAATGTTACTTCATATGCAGTTGTTATTGCATATAAATCATGTTTGATATGTTAATTATAGTCCATAAGTACTTGTCATGTGAATGAAGGGATTGTCCCCTGAATTCAGTAAGTTGGTTGCTACTGTTGTGTGGATAGCATGAGGTAATTGGTTTGATAGTCAAATTCTCATTATCCTTGTTGATTCTTACCTATTCAAAATTGCATAAGTATGCATTATATGCAATAACTAGTTGATTCCATAGGTTCAAATCATTGTGAAAGAAAATGATGATTTGTTTGCTTGAACTCTTCTCTTATTTCCTTTTGAATTAATACATCTAATCTTTTAATTATATTAAATGTCAAAAATTCCATTTATATTAAATACTAAACGACAACCCTGATTCGGTAGAAACAACCATTCTCTCATGTCATCAGTTGTTTGGTGTTATTGGGCATTCTCACGCCTGCTCAAGGGGTAAGGCTTTCTTTCACACCTTAGCACTTTGTCCCTTGCACACACTGAGATGAGATAATCTCAAGAATGCTGGACAGTTGAGCCCTAATGACCGTATGAGGGCAAGTTTAACCCCTTGAACTAGCTTTCTGGATGAGATGGCCTAACAATACCCAAGTTGTGGTGGTAGCAAATATGTATATTTGGGCTCCCTTATCTTGTTATAGTGAAGCAGTTCTTTTAGTGATATAAATATGTAGTTGTCATGTGAAAGATTTGTCATTATCACTTAACTTAATCTTCTTTTGCAAATTTATCTTTTAAAGTATCACTTAACTTGGTTTAAGTTTTGCTCACCTGAAAATTAAGGAGGGTTTGTGTTTCTTTAAGTGGACATGTAGATTAAACATTAAATAGTTAAAATATGCTCTTATTTTTTGACAAATAATTTTTTAAGAAACAATAGACTAGTTAATGGGTGAAAGAACCTTTGCCTTTGAAGACACTAAATAAAGATCAAACTGATAATGTTATCTACTATGGCTTTGTACAATTTAAATGAGGTTGACCTTAAGGGAAGATGTATTGATGCATCTAGATCGGATATTTGATTGCAAGATGTATCTTGGTTGGTATATCGTGATCTTTGAGATATAGAACACTTTTGCCTTCATGCCCTTAAGTAATTGCAATAGCTATGATGGAAGCATTTGACAAATTGCTGGAGGTTAAGGTTATCTTTATCTGTCACAATATATGCAGAGTTATTTACTTTGATTAATTGAATAAGTGTATGGTATTGTTAGGTTTTGTATCTATTCCTGACGTACTTGAAATCAATTTGTCCCATTTAATTGAAAATGCTTGGTATTTCTCAATGTAAGAATAGTTCTTCAATTAGCAAAGTGGATAGTCCAAAAATTAGAAATGTAGTAAGCTGAGGTTCCAGGAATTTACTTTGCCTTATACTCAAAGTTGAAGTTGAGGACATTGAAATTTGTCAGACTAATGTGAAGTTTTTTGGAGTGGTTTGCTTTTAAATATGAATCCTATGCACAAATTTCTTTATATATATATATATATATATCTATCCATGGTGCTGATCAATGAGATATAATACACATTTCTTGACTTCTTTTTGGTTAAAAACATTTTTTCTTCACTTATCCAAAACTTGACACCCTTAAAGTAAAGATCAATAGATTCTCAATTTGTTGAAATTTTTAGGTCGCATAAGATGGTTTAATGAGTGGTAAGATATCACTATATGTTACAGATCTTGCTATGGTTTTTATCAATCTTGGGCTGCCACATAAATTTTTGCATGACTTATCTTTTGCATAAAACTAATTGTTTCTTGTGTCTTATCTAGTTTGCCGTTGTTTCTCGTTTTACAATAGTTGAGATAATTTTGCATGTTGTCCACATTTCTTTTTCCTGTTAACCATTTTCTATATGATATGTTCGGAGTAATCCGTATATCTATTAACTATCCTTGAGTTGCACTAATTATGGTTTTTCATTTAGTTTGGCTCACCCAGGAGAGGGCCTTTCTTCTGCCCTTATTAACCAGATGTCTGGACACAGAAATGAATGCACTTGTCAACAAGGAATTGCTTTGAACATTTGTTACAGTTTTGTGAGTATGATGAATGGTCGTGTCAATTATATCAGAGAGAAGAATAAATGTTATTTTCGAATTGACCTTGAACTTAGAACGCAAAGTTCAAGGTTGCGAGGTTCAAATGTCTGAGAGTAGCTCATGCTCCATTCTCTTCATTCTTTTGAGTGTTGCATGAAGCTATGTGGGAAAAAAAAAATGAAAAAGTTATGTTGTAGAGTAGTTATATATTCTTATTCCTTTATTTTGAGAAAGAAGTTTGCTCCATTCTCTTCATTCTTTTGAGTGTTGCATGAAGCTATGTGGGGAAGAAAAAAAGAAGAAAAAGTTATGTTGTAGAGTAGTTATATATTCTTACTCCTTTATTTTGAGAAAGAAGTTTGTTGAGATTGCTTGATAAATAATTTCATCTATGTTTATTTTTATGAATATTTACATTTGTAAATTAAGAAATGTAAAATTTTAGTCAATTAAATAGTTCTTCACAAATTATAAATATACTTTGTAGTCTGTTACAAGAAAAGAGATAAAAGGAAGATTATTAACCCTTTATAAATTTTACAACGAGTGATCTTTTATAAAACAGTTTTATATGTGAGTAATACTTGCTATTTTTTTTTTCCTTTTTAAGTTTTTACATAAATTTTCATTTCAACAAGTTTTACTTTTGGGTTCAAGAGTATAAGCTTAATTTTCAATAAATATTACTTTTTGGCATACAAGTATAAGTGTTTACCTCCTGTTAAATATATATATATATATATATATATTATATAAGTGTTACCTTGTACAATAAGTTACAAGTTTAATTCTCAACAACTTTTACTTTTCCGTTAAAAAGTATAAGCATTAATTTGTATGAGAAATTATTCTCATCAGGAGTAAAACTTTAATTCTCGACAAATATCACTTTTCGGTTCAAGAATATTAACTTTAATTCTCAATAAGTATAACTTTTTGATTGAAGATTATAAGCTAAATACTAAACAAATATAGCTTTTGGGTTCAAAAGTATAGATTGATCATCAATAAGTATCACTTTAAACTTCAAAAGTATAATTGTTATTTCGTATAATAATATTTAAATTTAAAGAGTATAAACTAAAATTCTTATCAAGTAAAACTTTTGGTGGAAGGAAGTTTCATTCTTAACAAGTATAACTTGTCTTTTCTAAAGTATAATTGCTACTTTGTACAATAAAATTTTCATTTCAAGGTTATAATATTAATTATCAATAAGTATTACTAATGTTATTTTTTGTGCAAAAGGCACGATAGAACATTTTATTTAATCAGAAAAAGAGAGTACATTATGGCCAAAGGTATGAAAAGTTTCTAGCATCTAGAAGAATCAAACCCTTTGCAAAGGGATGCATACTACTAAAATTTGGCAATATTGTTTGATGACAGCTAATCACCGATTGTGCCAAAGCATCAGCTACTGCATTGCCTGTCTAAAAATATGCCTAAAAGTTATATTGCTAAAAGTAGCAACAACTTCAGGTTGAAGATTATAAGTTTAATTTTCAACAAGTATCTATTTTTCATTTAAAAATATAAGCATTACTTTGTACAATAAAATTTTCATTTCAAAAGTATAAACTTAATTCTAAACAAGCATCACAAAAAATTGCAACATGATATGTATCTAATTTTGGTGCCTTACTAAATATGCACCTTTGCCCTTAAAAATACATGACTGAGCTTGAAATATCTTCTCCTTTTTGCAGCAACATGATGGAATTAAACAATATATAATTTACTTTGGGAAATGCTATAGATTATTGTTGAGAGTTAAATTATGGTTTGGCAAAAAGAAAAAAAAAAAATAGAATGGACTAATATATCCTTGACCAAATGAATATATTTTCCTATTTGGAGATCCAATCAAACTTCATCTAGTTTTTTTTGATGTATTGATTAGTATAGTGCATCATACACTTTTTGATCGATGGTTGGGTTGAAATCAAGTTCTTCCTATGATTAGAATCGAATTTTCCTCTATATATTTATATTTTCAATATTCATTTAACTTGGTTTCAATTTTGCTGACCTGAAAACTAATAAGGGTTTGCATTTCTTTGAGTGGGTATGCAGATTAAACATGAAACAGTTAAAAACGCTCTTACTCTTTAATAAATAAGTTCTTCAGACTAGTTAATGGGTGAAATAGGAACCTTTGTCTATGAAGACACTAAATAAACATCATTGTGTTGACTCCGCTTTGGTACCTTATTTTTTTTTAGTCACGAATGTTCCTAAACTAATTAAAGGGGGCCAAAAATATACTTCAGCCGTTAACTCCTATTAAGCTTGACGGAATTGCCTTTTTTAAGGGGCATTTTTGTCCGTTCCCTATTCATTTTCTTCTTTTTCACTGTTCACATTCTATCCTTTCACCTTCTACTTTCCTTCTTCTTTGCAATTGAAATCTTCGTCGAAAAACTGCAAGCTCAACACAGCCCCCAAGTTTCACTCCTTTTTCCAGCTCTGCGTGAAAATGCCCCCGTCTAAAGCTCCCATTAATAGAACCTAGAAATCCAATGCACTAAAAAAAACAATCGGAGATTCCCAATTCAATCCAACCATGTCAAAGCTTTAAACTTTATGTATATACGAACAAAACTCACTAATTATTCAGCTAAAAGATTCAAATTTTGACCCCCCAAAAAACAATAAATCATAAGAATTACCAACAAGAGCAAAAGGTACCAAAACTGTCGCAATTCAGGGGGTCTTTGACGGAGAAGAGACGACTTCGGCCAACATCTTGCGGACAGCAAATTAAACAATTTATGAGCTTTTTACCTTCTATGGACATTCCAAAGCAATCCCTAGGAAGTATAAAAGCATTTTAGGAACCGCGCTCATCTCAATTGCAACAAATTTAAACATCAAATACAAATACCAGTACCAATTGGGTTGCAAAGTAGTTTGTTCCCAACGAGGTTTGTAGCGAAAGCGAGTTGTGTTTAGCGGCCAACATTCAACACGATGAAATCAGCGACGAGGTATCCATATCCGAGAATTTCTGAGACTGTTCGTTAATTATGAATAACTTACTTCTTGTGTTTGAAAATCATGTGATCAATTTTAGTGGCCTATTCAAGGAAAATGGCAGTATATTTGGTGGAAATTTCGATATTGCGAGAACCGATTGTTTATAGGTTCAAGTGATGTGGACTTCGGGCCATCAATGTGGGTGAGTGGAGCAGGGGATGATTTCTTTCAAAACTTTGAGATATATTTGGGTCGTACTTTTTAAGGGCACTATGAGGTGCTGTGAACTTGTGGGATATTTGTTTTCATGAGAGTTTGAATTGTGACAACGAGGGCGTGAGAGAGGGGGTTTGAAAGAAGCGGACGGCTGAGCTGGGAGGTGGGAGAGGGAGAAAGGTTGAAAGGTTTTGACCTATTCTTTTAAGTTATTCACTAATTTAATAAGATAAATAATATTTTAATAACAATGAAACAAATACCCTTAATTATTTGCACATGACATGCATGTGATACTCATTGCGTCAGTACAAACGGTAGTTAAAGGCCAAAAAAACACTTTTGGCCCCTTTTAATTAGTTTAGGTTCATTCGTGGCTGAAAAAAAGTATAAGTATCAAAGCGGATACAATCGAAAAGTAAATGTATATTAAAGGTAGTTCACTCTATTTGCTATGACTTGAATGAATTTAAATGAGGTCGAACAAACGGGGAAGCTTCGTACTTAATTAAGTTCAGAATATGTATGCATCAAGATTTGATATTTCATTGCTAGATGTATTTTAGCTAGTATATGTGTTATGGGAGGATCAAAATCCTAGCAAGATCTATTGCTCATAGTGATTTCTTTCTACTCTCCTATATGCACGCATTACACCTTGCACCAGCATAGTTAAAGTAATAAAATTTGGTAGTTAGTGAGACTCGAATTTGAGACCTGTTGCATAATAAAATTTTACATTCCACTAAGCCAAAGAGATATACTCTTAGACCCTTCAACCATCTCAACAAAATATAATAAAGATGAGTTTTGTGGGCCATGCAACCTTAGTTTTGTGATTTTTTACTACTCATTAAACCATTTTATATGGCCTAAAAAGTTCAAGAAATTGATAATCTATTGATCTTGATAATGTCATTTTTACACCAAACTTAATAAAGAATCCTGTAGGGCTTCTACACCAATATGCCCATGTTGGAGTTCGCGTAGATACACTAGTATAGAGAGAGAAGGGTTGTACCCACGAGGAACGGTGAAACTAATCCTTTCTAAAACGGATGTAACATAACACAATGAAAAATTGTTTGTTTGAAGAGAGTCGTGACTGCAATAATTCAAAAAATAAAAGAGTGTAAAAATAGCTTTTTGGGAAATTCAGTATAAATTGAGTTCCGGTAGAAACAATGACTCCACACTAGTCTATCTATTTTGCGATCATCGATTCAAGAATTCAGTCAAAAGATGCACATATACTAGTTATAGCTACCGAGGAACTGCCTCTGACATAGCTAATCTCTCCTTACTATCTCGACGGTTAAAAGGAACTACCTTATTAACTGCTCCTCTAACTGACAGGCAATCTAAGAGACGCTCGTTAGATTTAACGTGCCAGCAAACTTAAGTTTTAGAGAGACCCAGTGATAACCAATCATTCTCGGAACTGCCAGAATGACATGATTAGACTCTTGTTCCCTTGACGATGGAGCCACACGGAATTAACGGCATGACCTTGTCAGCGTGCCCCTTATCAAGTCCTGGCCACCAATTACGGATTGGTGGACAAGATGGGCATTAGGGTATTTAACTCAATTCAACAACCGGCCCTATCACTAAATGAAATTAAACAACCATAAACTTTTCGTACAGAGAACAATAGATATATGCAATGTATTGAAAGATAAAGTGCACTTAGATCTCCCGAAAATAAAGACTAGTGCTTCATTAAAGCTAGGGATTTAGTAAAAACTCATAGTTTGGAAAACCATAACAATTCTTTTATTGAATTAAAAAGAACTAAAAATAGAAAATAAAATTGCAGAGAAAATAACTAATGTATAAGTTCAGCAAAAACAGAGATGCCTAATCATTATCTAAGAGCCTCTATTTATAGGAGAGGTCTCTAACTAATAGCCTAAGAAATAGCCAAGAAGGCTCTAGAAGATAATGAAATATTCTCGAAGAATCTACCAACTAATAATTAAGAAAATCTGATCTTAAATTAGTTCAAACAAGATAAAATAGTATCTCAAAATATAACGGTCCCAACTCCTACAATTCAGCATTTTAGTTGCTTCTCCCGTCAGCTCCCAATATGCCCATACGGCTCTCTATTCCATATGCCCATCTCGCACTCCATACAACTTCTGATCAAAACAAACTTCATTTCTTCACTTCCTTATGATCTCAACCACCTCCTTAGTTCGTGCACAGAAACAGGCATTTTACGTGTAATGACCATTTGAAACTCATAGAATCAGCCCAAAATATTAGTAAAAATTTGGCTCAATCATCTCCTCACACTTAAATCATGCTTGCCCCTAAGCATGTAAAACACTAGAACACACAAAGAAACCTTGAAAAGATAAAAGACACAAACCACGACCCTTCACATAGGACACAATGGAGAACAATTTGCTTCCAATTTAAATGACCAACACAAGTATGGATAGGAAGAACTTCCCTTGCAAACCACAAACCAGTAATCAATGGCAAATATCTATACACACCCATCATTCAAGTCAAAACAAGCCAAACCAACCATTTCCTCACAAAACAGGATTCACTCCCACTCATTTTAAAAACATAGGATAGTTCCCACAAATCATAAGTGTCACAGTGCGCCACAGATGTCCAGGCTTGATTCTATGTCACATACATGAGCTCATGCACAAAATCATAAAGTCTTCAACGGGTTGTAACGGGGCTTTGGTGAAAGGTAGGATAAAGAAAAGAGGTCAAAATGGCTAAACACCAAAGACATGCAAACTGATCAATCATTTTGTTCCCACAGTTCACACTTCAAACTTCAAACCCAATGAATCATATGCCCATATTGCTCCCCAATATTGCTCTTTCAGCCACTTAATTATTTTCAACAGATGATTTGTGGCCCCAAAAAGTTACTGAATTTAGAGAACAACAGTACCCTCACTTTACACCAGTTGAAAGAATAAAATGAACAAGAATTTGACAACACTTTTCTTTAACAATAATATCTTTTTTTTCCCCTCCTTCTTTTTCTCTTTTTTGCTTACTAACCACAGCACCAAATGCATTGCCATTACACAAGATACCCAACGCACAAGACATATTTCAAATCAACACCTTCCAATGTCATTATCACCACCCAATATATATGCTAACATTCATCCCAATGACGTATTATTCAAATAGATCCAACACATGTCATTTGGTGGGGGACAAGAGAAGGCCAAAATTAAGGTTAGGCAAAATATAGTAGATATGAAAAAACAGGCGCAAGCTTCAACGTGGCTAACTAAGGGGTACACACAAGGTAGGGAATTTAGCAAGTAAAACTTGGCTGATCTTAGGTGCCTTAATCCTTTTTTCCATGCACAAGCTCACAGTGTACAACAAAGCAAACCCAGCAATGACTGTACCTTATGATAAAAATACACTCACAAAGAAGGGGATGTTGAAGTATTCACTTTGGGCTCAAAACCTCATTTAAGTGGGGTTATTTATCGAAAATTCGGCTAGTTGGCCTACTCATCGTTCAAAAACTCATTTGATAGTGTACCAAAATTTGCCACCAAAAACACCACCAAGCATTCCACAATCTATTCCATTCCTTACAAGTGTTTATCAAATATCTCAAAAGTTTTATGCTCTCTAAAAACATTGTTTTCAACAAAACTTTTTTTTTTTTTTTCTTTTCCAACACAAAACCTGCAAAATTTCAAAAACTTTGACACGACACCACATGACTCCTCAAAGACTCAAAACACAACTTTTGAACATAACCACATATACTCCAAACCCCTCCCTATACTTACAATATGCATTGTCCCCAATGCATAGTAGAGTGAGAAAGAACAACACACAGACACTACAAAAAAAAAATACAAAACCACTAAAAACGTAACAAATGAGGGGTAAAGGACTTCCCTATCGTGAGTGGAGGTAGAGGGTTGTGACCAAAATGACTCAAGTACATGCAAGTACTGAATTGGACTCCATGTGCTCTCCAAGGTCAAATGGACAAACCATCACTTGTATGAACTAAACCTAAAGAAAAGATGCTAGCAGCCAATAAACTGAATTTTTATCTTTTAAAAAAATAATGAACATAGAAATAAAATTAAAAAAACAAAAGAGAGGGAAAGAAAAAATAAAACATTGGGTTGCCTCCCAATCAGCGTCGGTCTTTAACGTCTTTGGCTAGACAGAACACTTTTGTCATATTGGCTTATAGCTTGGATGAATCAAAAGGTTCTCCTTTGGTGGTCTCTTCACCTTTGGTTTGGCCGATAAATCCTTTTTACCTTTGAAAAATTGCTGGCCAGTATCCATCCACATGGGCATCTCACCTAATGTATGAACATGAAGACTCTGTTCCACCAGGTTGGCTTTGTCATCCCCATTCACCCCCACCTTCTTTCTGTCATTTGCCTTTGTTCACAACAACACTCAACTCATCTTTATTGATCTTCTGCTCAACATTTAATTGTATAGATGAGTTAAAAGTATTTACACAAAAACAGAGTTAGAATTTTTGGGTCCTTCTCATGATAAAAAATACTAAGCTCAACTCTTTCACCATCAAATTTCAAAGATAAATGACCCTTATGCAGATTAATTATCACCATTGCTATGTTCATGAAGGTTCTACCCAATAAAAGTATATGAGAATTGCCAGCATAAGACTTGCCCATGTCCACAATATAAAAATCAGCTGGAAAAATTAACCCATTTACCTTTACCAATATATCCTCAATAAGCCCTTCAGGATAGACATTGGATTTATCGGCCAACTGAATTATGATTCTCGTTTCCTTTAATGGCTCAAGATTTAATTCTTTGTACAGAACTAATGGCATTACATTTATGGATACACCTAGATCTAACATGGCATGTTCAACTTCTTTATTGCCTATTACACATGGTATGGTGAACATCCCAGGGTCCTTACACTTCTCTGGCAATTTTCGTTGGATAATTGATGAAATATTTCTCCCATAGGGACTTTTTCATCATCTCTATATTTTATTTTCTTGGTACACAAATCTTTCAAGAACTTTGCATACCTTGGCACTTGACGAATGGCCTCCAGCAACGGTAGATTTATCTCCACCTTCTTGAAGACTTTCAAGAGTTCATGGGTCTCTTCTTTTTTTTTTTTTTTTTCCTTTTCCAACACAAAACCTGCAAAATTTCAAAAACTTTGACACGACACCACATGACTCCTCAAAGACTCAAAACACAACTTTCGAACATAACCACATATACTCCAAATCCCTCCCTATACTTACAATATGCATTGTCCCCAATGCATAGTAGAGTGAGAAAGAACAACACACAGACACTACAAAAAAAAAAAAAAAAAAAAATACAAAACCACTAAAAACGTAACAAATGAGGGGTAAAGGACTTCCCTATCGTGAGTGGAGGTAGAGGGTTGTGACCAAAATGACTCAAGTACATGCAAGTACTGAATTGGACTCCATGTGCCCTCCAAGGTCAAATGGACAAACCATCACTTGTATGAACTAAACCTAAAGAAAAGATGCTAGCAACCAATAAACTGAATTTTTATCTTTTAAAAAAATAATGAACACAGAAATAAAATTAAAAAAACAAAAGAGAGGGAAAGAAAAAATAAAACATTGGGTTGCCTCCCAATCAGCGTCGGTCTTTAACTTCTTTGACTAGACAGAACACTTTTGTCATATTGGCTTATAGCTTGGATGAATCAAAAGGTTCTCCTTTAGTGGTCTCTTCACATTTGGTTTGGCCGATAAATCCTTTTTACCTTTGAAAAATTGCTGGCCAGTATCTATCCACATGGGCATCTCACCTAATGTATGAACATGAAGACTCTGTTCCACTATGTTGGCTTTGTCATCCCCATTCACCCCCACCTTCTTTCTGTCATTTGCCTTTGTTCACAACAACACTCAACTCATCTTTATTGATATTCTGCTCAACATTTAATTGTATAGATGAGTTAAAAGTATTTACACAAAAACAGAGTTAGAATTTTTGGGTCCTTCTCATGATAAAAAATACTAAGCTCAACTCTTTCACCATCAAATTTCAAAGATAAATGACCCTTATGCAGATTAATTATCACCATTGCTATGTTCATGAAGGTTCTACCCAATAAAAGTATATGAGAATTGCCAGCATAAGACTTGCCCATGTCCACAATATAAAAATCAGCTAGAAAAATTAACCCATTTACCTTTACCAATATATTCTCAATAAGCCCTTCAGGATAGACATTGGATTTATCGGCCAACTGAATTATGATTCTCGTTTCCTTTAATGGCTCAAGATTTAATTCTTTGTACAGAACTAATGACATTACATTTATGGATACACCTAGATCTAACATGGCATGTTCAACTTCTTTATTGCCTATTACACATGGTATGGTGAACATCCCAAGGTCCTTACACATCTCTGGTAATTTTCGTTGGATAATTGATGAAACATTTCTCCCATGGGGACTTTTTCATCATCTCTATATTTTATTTTCTTGTTACACAAATCTTTCAAGAACTTTGCATACCTTGGCACTTGACGAATGGCCTCCAGCAACGGTAGATTTATCTCCACCTTCTTGAAGACTTTCAAGAGTTCATGGGTCTCTTCTTTTTTTTTTTTTTTTTCTCCTTTGCCAATCTGCCAAAAAATTGAGGTAAAGTCACATTCTTTAGATCAAAAGGATTTTTATCCAAACTTACCTCACTTTTTGACTCAACAGTATTTTTGCCTTGCTTTAGTCCACAAGGCTTTTCAACACTTTCAACATCTTTTTGGCTTTCTTTCTTGGAATTGGGTTCTTCCAATTCCTTGCCATTCCTCAGTATGATGGCATTGACATATTCCTTAGGATTGACCTTCACTTAAGAACGCAACTTCCCTTGGAAACCTTTCAACTCATTGATATCTTGCGCCAGCTGTGAGATCTGCGCACCCGTATGGTCCATATGCGCACGTGTCTCTTGTTGAAACTTGCGTGTCTCCTGCCGAAACTGTTGGGTCTCTTGCTGAAAAGATTTTGTATTGTTAGCAATGCTTTTCACTAATTCCTCAAGAGATGTACCTGAGGTTGCTGGTGCGGCAGTTGATTGGGTTGCTTGTTGCCATTGAGAATGCCCAGTTGTCTGTAACTGAGGTTGGGATGATCGTGCCACCAGGGATTGTACGTACTAGAATATCATACCTCCTTTGTGGCTGTCCAGGAAAATTTCCTACTGCATCTGCTTGTTCTACTTGATCATCTTGGAGCCTAGGGCACATATTAGTGGGATGACCCAAATTAGAACAAATACCACAAGGTTTTCCTTGATTGACTTGTCCTGCAACCAGTTCTCAATCATAGCAGTCAATGCATCAATTCTAGAATCACCTGTACTTACCTCATTGACTTTTCTGGTTAAATCATCTTTGAAGGTGTATTGTTGTGCATTCTTAGCTATTCCAGCAATAAGTTTCTTTGCTTGTTGTGGGGTTTTGTTCACCAATGATGTGACACCCCCATTACTGACCGAGATGCTTGCTTGGTTCACCCCAAGACTCATTTAGGATACAAGAGCACTAATTAATAACAAAATATTTAAACACTACATTAGAATAATATACTTTTATTTCACTAATAAAATGTACAAGTGAATTTCTATAACTATTACATTATTCTCTCGCCTTAATTACCTGGTGCGAGACTTCATCCTATAATCCAAACGCTTTTCCTAACGTCGTCCTTAATCCCTGTTACATGCAAAACGTCTAAGGGGCGAACTTCGATAAGCTCAGTGAGGTTGCGCTATTCAAAACATTACCAACTAAACAATTACCAGTACATAACACGTATTTCCTACGCAAGTAAGAGGGGACACATAAAAGGATAGAAAGAGCATAATCAGTAAGCTATAACGAGGATCTATATGATCTTTCGTTAAGCATTACTAATTATACTTTACCTGTGTTGGAATTCTTTGGTCGGCGGACACAATACACGGTGTGTCGCCTCGTCAACTACGTTAATGAACGAGTGAACATACACGGGTGCACGTAACTAGGTGGCATACCTCGAGATGATATCGAAACTCGACCTCTTCAGCCATTGAGTCAAACATTCAAGCCCGACGCTGACACGCTCGATTTCAACAAACTAAACAGGCTTTGGGGACCCTAAATATGACACGCACATAACAAGTAAAGGAACACGCAAGTATCACATAGCAAGGTGCACGAGACACTAACATTTTATACTCGACACTTAATTATAAGTACATGATAAAATTTTAACAGATATCTCTCACTTATTCACGTAACTCAGCATTTCAGAATAATTACGTTTATAAACATTGCACATTTTCAATAAAGGTCAAAATCATATATCGCATGCATTTCATTAAACATAAACAATAACATCATAGAGCATGCTAACTCATTACTTACTAATTAAAATATTTAACCCATTTAGTGAGAACACTCACCACATATATATCACTAATATTTCGTAATCAAATATACATTACATAAATATCATAGTTTAGACTTTATTCGTAAATCTAGATGAATCTTTTAAATTCTAGGTTTTTATAAATGTTACTCTATTTTATTTTGAAAACAAGCATTTTGACAAGAAAATAATCTTATAAGTTTCATGCTGTAAAACTATTTTACTTATTCCTACTTTTAAAATAAGTTTATAACATATAAACTTTAGTTCTAATTTATTTCAAAAATTACAATAATTACTAATTTTAAGAAAATAGGGAGTTAGAATCCTTGAAATAGTCATTAAAATAATTTTAGTGAAGATTTATAAAAGGAATTATAAAGAAATAAACAAACGAATTAAAATTATAAAAATCAAACTTTCTGTAGAAAACCAATTAGTTGATCGGTTTTAACCGATTGTTCAATCGGTTAAAACCGCTTCGAAACGGTTTTACCTATTTCAGAATTGGTTTTACCAATTTTCTTGATCATGGATCATTTTTACCCGATTCCCAGTCGGTTAAAACCGATTCGTGCCCACAAAACTTGTTTTCCAAGTTTTTGGTTTGGGTCTATGCCAAATCCTTCATAAAATCTGTTCTTCTTTGATTCTTTTTGCTAAAAATAATTTTTATAACACTTCTATAATACTCTAACATTTCATAACACATTTTTAACATTCAAAAATCAAGATTCAAACAAATTATTAAGAAAACTTCATAAATTCCTAATTTTTTGCATCATAACTCTAAAGTTTAATGTTATATTAACTTGAATTCGCTTACCTTTTGATTCCTGAGTCTTCCTAGCACGAAATCAACGTAATGGAATCGAATCCTTTGCTCCAATTCCTTCCTTTTCCTAGCTTTTTCTTCTTCTTCTTCTTCCTTTTTCCTTCTTTTTCCTATTTCTCTCCTTTATCTTTAGGTTGGATTTGAAGAAATGGAAAATGGTTTTAAGGGCTTGGAAGAGCCCTATTTATAAGCAAACTTGCCTAATACGCCAAAGAGGGTTTGTGATTATCGTGAATTTTTTTTTTTTTTTTTCATTTCCAGCCTAGAATCGGTTTTACCCGCTCATGAATATGGTAAAACCGTTTGTTTAGTCGGTAGGATATTTTTCTTACTTTTTGGATTGATTTTACCCACTTAAAAATTAGGTAAAACCGCTCCATGAATCGGTGGAATCGGTTTTACTCGTTTGTCAATTGGTAAAACCGGTTTCCTATCCAAACAATTGATTTTACCCATTTTTCAATAAGGTAAAATTGGTTTCTTATCTTACCAATCGGTTTTACTCGTTCTTGAATCGGGTAAAACCGGTTGCTTATCCTCCCAATCGGTTTTACCCGCTCCAGAAGTGGGTAAAACCGATTGTCCCTCTTTTTTTTTTTTTTTCTATTTTTCATTTATTTTCTAATTTTCTTATTTTATTCCATAATTCCTAAAATTAAACTAATATATCTACTTTCATATATCTTTACACATGATCTACACTTAAATTAACATCTTAATTTTAACTTAAACATCAAAACATTATGATTCAAAAATTAAACTTTCTTAATGAAAATTCTTAAGAAAATTATATAACTTTGTAATCTAACATAATTGAGTTTAAAAATTATGATTTCCATAAAAATATAAATTATAAGAGTTAAATTAATAAAAATTTACGGGGTCTTACAAATGCTCCCCGGCTGGATGCATCAATAAGACTCCTGACATCAAGCAACAAACCTTCATAAAAATACTGAATGTGTAATTGGTCATTAATACCATGATGGAGACAACTAGAACATAAACGTTTAAACCTCTACCAATACTCACTCAAACTTTCATTAACATGCTGTTTAATTCCACAAATTTCTTTTCTTATGGCAGCAGTTCTAGATGCCGGAAAAAATTTCTCTAAAAAATGCTTTTGCAATTCAGCCCACGTGGAAATATAGCTTGGATTTAATCCTCTAAACCAATCATCTGCTTTATTTTCAAGTGCAAACAGAAAACTTGCAAGTCTAACATAATCAGTACTTACTCTATTCACACGTACAATATTAACACTTTAAGAAATCTGGATAGGCATGAGGTTCCTCAGTTGTTAAACCACGAAACTTAGTAATAATATTCAAGAAATCCGGTTTCAACACAAAATCAATATTATTTGCAAGAGTAGGCAACACAATACACAAGAGTTCATAATTTAAATCAGGACAAGATAACTCTCTCAATGTTTGCAACTCTTCTGCACCGTTAGCCATGTTTGGATCTGACTCTTCAGTGTTACTTGATTTCTTAGATGAAGAAGCTTGTTTTGATTTTTGGTACTGCTTTTTCAACCTCTTGGTTGTTTTCACAATCTCCGGATCCAACTGCACTAGTGGACCTGCATGAGAAGATCTGGGCATAAAAGTTAATTAGAAAGGAATAGTTTAAGCAACCGTTCCTCGGCAAAGGTGCTAAAAGTTGGTACTGTCGTTATTACACCAAACTTAATAAAGAAGCCTGAGTGGCTTCTACACCAATATGCCTATGCAGGAGTCCACGCAGATACATGAGAAACGGTGAAACTAATCCTTTCTAAAACGGATGTAATAGAACACAATGAAAAATTATTTGTTTGAAGAGAGTCGTGGTTGCAATAATTCAAAAAATAAAAGAGTATAAAAATAGCTTTTTGGGAAATTCAGTATAAACTGAGTTCTGGTAGAAACAATAACTCCACACTAGTATATCTATTTTGCAATCATCGATTCAAGAATTCAATCAAAACATGCACATACACTGGTTATAGCTACCGAGGAACCACCTCTGACGTAGCCAATCTCTCCCTATTGTCTTGACAGTTAAAAGAACTGGCTTATTAACTACTCCCCTAACTGACAGGCAATCTAAGAGATGCTCGTTAGATTTAACGAGCCATCAGCCTTAAGTTTTAGAAAGACTCAGTGCTAACCAATCATTCTCGGAACTACCGGAATGACACAATTAGACTCTTGTTCCCTTGACGATGGAGCCACACAGAATTAACGGCATGACCTCGTCAATGTGCCCCTTATCAAGTCATGGCCAACAACTATGGATTGGTGAACAAGATGGGATTAGGGCATTTAACTCAATTCAGCAACGGGCCCTATAACTAAATGAAATTAAACAACCATAAACTTTTCGTGCAGAAAAAAAATATATATATATATATATGGAATGTATTGAAAGATAAAGTGCACTTAAATCTCACAAAAATAGAGACTAGTGCTTCATTAAAGCTCTACCAGAAAAGTGATTTAGTGAAAACTCATAGTTTGGAATACCATAAGAATTCTTTTATTGAATTGAAAAGAACTAAAAATAGAGAATAAAACTGCAGAGAAAATAACTAATGTATAATTTCAGCAAAAAAAGATATGCCTAATCACTATCTAAGAGCCTCTATTTATAAGAGATGTCTCTAACTAATAGCCTAAGAAATAGCCAAGAAAGCTCTAGAAGATAATGGAATATTCTCGAAGAATCTACCAACTAATAATCAAGAAAATCTGATCTTAAATCAATTGAAACAAGATAAAATCGTATCTCAAAATATAACGGGCCCCATCTCCTACAATTCAGCATTTTAGTTGGTTCTCCCGTCTGCTCCTGATATTACCATACGGCTCTCTAATGTGTTCCATATGCCCATCTCGCGCTCCATACAACTTTTGATCAAAACAACCTTCATTTCTTCACTTCCTTAGGATCTCAACCACCTCCCTAGTTCGTGCACAAAAACAGACGTTTTACGTGCAATGGCCATTCGAAACTCCTAGAAATTAGCCCAAAATATTAGTAAAAATGTGGCTCAATCAGATCTATACTTGAAGGGTGTGAAGTTTTGGATAAAAGAAGAAAAAAAAGGTGTTTTTTTCAATACAAAGTGAAGAAATGTGTATTACATCTTATTAACAAGTACCATGGAGTCATGGATATGTACAAATCAATTTGTTCATAAAATTCATATTTAAATGCAAATTAGCCCAAAAAATTTCACTTTAGTCTGACAAATTTCACTGTGTTCATTTCAGCTTCAATTTTGAATATAAGGCAAAGTAAATTCTTTGAACTTTATGATATTTCCTTTCTAATTTTTGACTACTCACTTTGTCAATCAAAGATATTATTCTAACACTTATAAATAGAAAATATTTTTAGTTACAAGGGCCAATTTGATTTCTAATAAATCAGGAAAAGACAAAAAAACCTAACAATATCATATACCCATTCAATTAATAAAACTAAATAATTCTATGCACATATTGTGAATGATATTTTTGGTTGTATCCTATCCAACTCGCTGTGGTTTAAGATTTTACAGCCTTCGAGATGATTTTTCTTATTGTCAACATTTCATTTTCTTGTTGACCATTTGTAATATCATATGTTCATAGTAATCCATCAATATGTTAATAGAAATTGAGTTACACCGATTATGATTTTCATTCAGTTTGGCTCGCACATGAAAGAGCCTTTATTTTACCCTTATTGACCAGATGTTTGAAGGAAGAAATGAATACATTTGTCAAAAATGATTTTATTTAGACATTTCTTATAATTTTGTAAGCATGATGAAGGGTTCTGTCATTTATATCGAAGAGCAGAATAAAATGTTAATTCTGAATTGATCTTGAACTAGAACACATAATTCAACACGGTAGGATTCAAATTATGAAAGTAGCTCATACTTAATTCTCTGAATTCGTTTGAATGTTGCATGAAATTATGTGGAATAAAATGAAAATGTTTGACTATAGAGTATTGGTATATTCTTCTTTCTCGATTTTAAGTGAGAACAATTTCTTAAGGGTTGCTTGATAAATCATTTCACCTATGCTTATTTCCATCAATATTCATGTTTATAAATACAATAATGAAAATTTTTAATCAATTAATATAGCTTTTCACAAATTATAAAAATACTTGTAGCTCCTTAGAAGAGAAAAAGTGAGGAATGTATTAGTGATTCATAAATTGTACAATGGGTGATCTCTCATGAAGCGATTTCATAAACTCTACCAATATGCGCACATGTTTTTCTATTTTTCTTATTTTTATTTTTAATTTTTGACAAAAATTTTGTGTCAATTTTTGGTTCAAGATAATAAGTTTAATTTTCAATGAGTATTACTTTCCGACACATAAGTATAATGTTACTAGGTACAATAAAATCTTAATTTTAAGAGTACAACCTTAATTCTCAACATGTTTTACTTTTCGGTTAAAAATTACAAGCATTCATTTATACGATAAATTATTCATCTCAAGAATACAGCTCTAATTATCAACAAATACCACTCTTCGGTTCAAGAGTAAATGTTTAATTCTCATAAGTATCACTTTTCGATTCAAGAGGATAAGTTTTATTCTCAACAAATATCATTCTCGATTCAAGAGTATAAGATAGATTTTCAACAAGTGTCACTTTATAGGGTTCAACTAATATAAATGTTATTTGGTGCAATAAAGTCTTCACGTCAATAGTATAAATAACTCTCAATAAATATCACTTATGGGTCAAAGGGTTAGTTTTTAAAAAGTATAACTTTTCGATTCAAGAGTATAAGTGCTACTTTTCACAATAAAATTTTCATTTAAGAAGTATAATCTTAATTATAAACTATTACTACCTTTTGGTGGAAAAGTATATGTTTAATTCTTAAAAGTATCACTTTAGAAGTACAAGTGCTCATTATCTATGTTAGGTCTTGTACCAAGTAATCTACATTTAATGCAATTGAATTCTTAACTTGTTCATCTTGTTTAGGCGAAATAATCCTCTACTTTACTAAGTTAGTTTGAAGTCGAGAGTACAAACTGTAATTATATGATTTGATGTGAGTTGTTGTGAAACACCCCACGTTGTGGAAAACTTTTCCAAGGAAATTCGAGATCTTGAAGGTCACAGACTTACTCTCTTTGAAACTCGAAACCTTTAGTTAATTTAAGTGAGACTAGCTATTTTTATTCTTAAACTAACTAGAGAATTAAGAGGTGAACAAACAGAAATCTAGGCTGAGCAAATAACCTAGACTCTTCTAAGTTCAGAACTTGCAGAATTATCAATGCATGAAAATACACAAGCTCAAAAGTAAATAATTGAGAATTCTAAAAGTAAAGGATTAACCTCACAATTTAAACCAAAGAATTCTGAGTTGTATGGTTTCGGCTACCCCCTATTTATAAGAATAGGAGTAGTCAAAAACTACAAGAAAAAGGAAATAGAAAATAAATAGAATTGGAAACCAAACAGGAGTTGGAATCCCTTTACAAACCAAATTCAAATAGAGCACAAAATTGGCAATTGGAATTTTGGTTATCTCAATCTATAGAGATACATAAATTCCAAGAAAAAAAAAAAGAAAATGGAAAGCTTGGATTTGATATCTTGAAGAGAAAATCCAAATTCAAGTTGTAAAAGAAATAAAGTAACTAAAACATAATAGGAAACTAATAATTAAGTCAAGTTGTAAACAGTTTAGGAAACTTGACTTAAATTACAATTAAAACTAGAAAAGAAAAAGGAAAAGGAAAACATGCACTTTCCAAATCCCTCCCCGATTCTTCTTGCAACTTGCATGGATCGCAAGTTGGGCTGTGATGTGCACGGATCCGATGAAGAGGCGGGCTGCGATGGGCCACGGCGATGGCCTGCGTTGTCACGGGCTTGAGTCGTGAATGGCTTGGGCTTCACAGCTTGCTTCTGATTTTTGTTGGGCCAACTGGGAAAGCTTGGATGCTGTATGAATTGGCCCAAAATAAGATGGAGCATGTGTTGTGGATGAAAGGTTTCGCAGAGTCCACAGACTCAACGAAACAGCCCACCATTCATGTCGCAGGACTAGGGCTTGCTTCTTTTCCGTAATTGAAAACGAAGTACCCATTTTCTCCTTATGGTATATTGGCTTAAGGGCCTGGCTTTCTTCAATACTCTGGGCTTGAGCAAAACCAGAATGGACGAGAATCTGCCGGGCCTTGTTCACTGTCTTTTGACGCCATCTGGTCATTGGCCCAATAATATTAATTAAAGGATCCTTTTGATATGGACTTAGATCTTTTAACAACGCGGGGACAGGAATGTAATACTTGGGGTCCCTTCTCCATTTCCTTAGGTTGACTTGTTTCTGCTATCTTCGGGATGTCCTTATCAAGATTAAACTTTCGTTGGCAATTTTCACACTTCTGAGTTCTTCACGGGTTCACAGTAGTATCCTTAACTTGGTTGTAGTTTTGTTGATCTAAAGATTAAGAAGGGTTTGCATTTCTTTATAAAGGCCTTCCTTCTGCCCTTATAGACCATATGTTTGGAGGCCGAAATGAATGTACTTGTCAACGAGGAATTCCTTTGAACATGTGGTATAATTTTATGAGCAGGATGAATGGTTGTGTTGAATATACATTAATTTAGAACATAAAATTCAACGTTGCAGCATTCAAATAGATGAGTAACTCATTATGTGGATTAAAAGAAAACTTTTAGGTTGTAGAGTATGTATATTCTTCTTTCTCTATTTTGAGATACATACATTAGCAGTTTCTTGGGGTTGTTTGGTTAACTGTTTCATCTATGTTTATTTTCACCAATATTCATGTTTGTAAATCAACTAATGAAAATAGTGAATTAATTAAATAGTTTTTCAACAAAAAAAATATTTTTGTTCTTTACAAGAAAAAAGGGAGAGTATCTGATGTAGATCCTATCTCCATCAAGCCTCAACAAGAACCTAAGCAACACATGACTCGTCTTCAAACAAAGAAATTGAAGGAAGCAATTATGGATACGTTGATCAAGCACTAGAGGACCGCAAGGTGGAAGAAGCAAAACCGTGGGTGACCATGATCACCATGAACAATCAATTTCAACCATCAAATCTCACATTGGGACTACATTCTCGGTCAAGTGAAAGGATAGGAGGTCAATCTACCTTTGATCACAATTGGAAGGGTCAAAATGCATTTAAGGAGAAGTTGGAGGGCAAGATGCCAATTTGAGGGAAACCTTATTTGAAAATTCAAAGGTGGAAGATATATAATTCTTGGCCAATAATCAAATCCACCAAAACATGGCAGCCAACTAATGATTTTCGGCCATGAAGAATCAAAGCCACAAAACATGGCTGAAAATGAAACCCCACCACAAAACATGAAGAATCAATCCCACTACTTTAAGTATTATATTGTATTTCTTTATTTGGTGTGAACTTTAGCTTTGTATTTCTTTATTTGGTGTGTACTTTAGCTTTGTTGGACTTATTCTTGCTGGCCTTCTATATAATGTGGCTGAAACTACAAGGAATCATCAACCTACATGAAAATTCAATCCAAATTTGAGAGCTTCTCAACTTCAATTCCAACTCCTTGGTGGTTTTGGTCATCATTGCACACTTGTGGGCATTGGTAAGAAGTTTACAAGTCTTCTTTTGAGTATTAGAAGTCTTGGTTAGCTTGGTTAATTTCAAGGTTTTGTAAGTAGCTAGGTGAATTTAATGACATATGTTCATTAGGGGTGCCTAGTCTAGATTCGATCTTGTATTGCCTTCGATAATACTCTTTGTTTCCATTCTCTATCTCTCCATCATTGTATCAATCTTGTTGTATTTTTGATAATCTATATGTGAAGTGTTTTCTTGTGTTCATCACTTTGCAAATCCATGATTACCATTGTTCCATTCACTAAACAACACCGAACTAGAGCTTGAATTCTCCAACTGTGTTGTATGCTCACTAAACCAATCTTGGGAACTTATTCAATTGCTTAAGAAATCTACATCAACTTGGTATCAGAGCTTAAGTTCTTGGTTTTGTGAGCTTTGAATCGTTTTCTTGGTGAAACAATTGAAATCACCTCAAAAACTCGAAAACCATAGTTTCTGTTTCATTGTTTTCAATTTCCAGAAAGTTGTGTTGTTTTGTGTTGTCTATATCTCTGTCATTTGACGTTTGTTTTGTGCCAAATCATACACCATTCTTTTCCTTTTTGAGTCTAGTTTCCAACCATGTATGCCATGCAATTTTATTGTTAGCCTAAGGTGTTGAAATTCACGTTTGACTCAATACTGTCTCTGTTTTGGTATTCTGGCCAGAACCTTCTGGTTGTGTGTGCTGTTTTGTTTTGACCATATCTCACTCATTTCAAATCTACATTGAGTGATTCCAATTGCTATGGATTACTCTATGAGTCTAGTTTCCAGGCATGTAATTCTTGCTTGCTAATTCGTTGTAAAAAATAAAAAAATTAAAAAAAAAATAGTTAATTTTGTTGCAAGCAAACTGGTACAGTGTGTTCTTATTGCTGGCAGATTCTGTCAATTTGTGATACTGTTTTGTTTTGATCATAACTCGGTCGTTTCAACTTGGAATTGAGTGATTCCAAATTTCTTGAACTCCTCTTTCATAGTAGTTTCCATATAGGTAAGCCTTGTTTCTTGATTCTTTCCAGATCCATACAGTTTATTCTTGAAAGTCACTGTATTATTTATACCCCCTGTTTGACAGATTTGTTCTTGTACTTGTTGCTACATATCTTGCTTGCATTTAAGGTGATCATACCCATTGCACAAGGTGTTGGATTGTTTGTTGAGATAGTAAGGGAGTGAACCTACCCCTCACAAATATTCTAAACCTTTCTTGAGTGTACATTGGTGAGTGTTGGGGAAGGGGTGACAATTGCGGGAGTGAGTTCTTCGAAAAACCCCCCTTCTTTTGTTTGCACTAATTTGCAGGTACAATGCCACCTCAAACGAGGCTTCAAGCTCAACAAGAACAGCAAGATGAGGCCTCTACGGCCCATGAGGAAGGAGAACCCGAGAGCACACCTATCCTTGCTCAAGACCACAACTTGGTGATTATGAGGGCTTTAAGTCTACAACCAAAGGTGGAGGATCATGAGGAGCAACGAACCAACATCTTCCATATGCAATGCAAGATCAAGGGCAAAATTTGTCTCGTCATCGTGGATGGAGGTAGTTGCACCAATGCCATAAGTCAAGACTTGTATGTAAACTCAATCTTTCTCTTGTTAAGCATCCGACACCCTATAAATTGAAGTGGTTAGGTGATTTTGGTGAAATTAAAGTGTCTCATCAATGCATTGTGCCTATAGTGGTAGGAACATATGTTGATGATATTCTTTGTGATGTTGTACCCATGGATGCATGTCATGTTTTGCTAGGTCGACCATGGGAATATGATACTTGTGCTATGCATGATGGTAGGAGTAATGAGTATATCTTGAAATGTAAGGGTAAGAGAATTCGTTTGAAGCCTCTTTCCCCTCATATTGTACACAAAGCTCATCATGTGTTGAAAGAAGAACGAGAGAAGAATAAAAGGCAAGAGAGTGAGTGTAAGAAGCCAAAAGAGAGTAGAGGGCAAGGGAAATTAAAAGAGGTGAGTGACAAGCCACAAGATGGTGAGAAAGAAAAAGGCATCTTGTTTACTTCCAAGAGGGAATTGGGTAGGACATTGGGTGATCACTCACCATTGGTGCTTCTCATGCACCCAAGTTTTTGTTTATCTTTATCTAATGCTAACTCAAGTTTGCCTAGTGTTGTGTCTTCGGTTTGAAGGAATTTGCAGATGTTTTTCCCGAGGAGCTTCCACACGGCCTTCCACCACTTAGAGGCATAGAACATCAAATTGATTTGGTTCCAGGAGCTCCATTGCCGAATAGGGCAGCCTACAAAGCAAATCCAACCGAGACTAGGAGCTACAAAGACAAGTGGAAGAATTACTCCACAAAGGTTTGGTAAGGGAGTCATTGTCACCATGTGCCGTACCGGTCATTCTTGTACCTAAGAAAGATGGCACTTGGAGAATGTGTGTTGATTGTAGGGCCATTAACAAGATCACCATTCGGTATACATCCAATACCGAGGTTAGATGACTTGTTAGAGGACCTATGTGGAGCCACAATATTTTCAAAAATTGATCTTGCTTCCGGTTATCACCAAATTCGCATGAAAGAAGGTGATGAGTGGAAGACGGCTTTCAAAACCAAATTTGGTTTGTATGAGTGGCTCGTGATGCCTTTTGGACTTACTAATGCACCATCTACTTTTATGAGACTCATGAATCATGTGCTTAGGAAGTTCATAGGACAATTTGTTGTTGTTTATTTTGATGACATTCTTGTGTTTAGTAAGAGTCTAGAAGAGCATACTAACCATTTATCTTTGGTTCTTTCATCATTAAGGGAAAACAAGCTCTATGCCAAGATGTCAAAGTGTATATTTTGTGAAGAAGAAGTTGTGTTTCTTGGCTTTGTATTAGGGAAACATGGAGTCAAAGTGGATGAAGAAAAGGTCAAGGTGATTCGAGAATGGCCAACTCCAACATCCATAACCGAGGTGAGATCTTTCCATGGCCTTGCTAGTTTCTATAGGAGGTTTGTGAAAGATTTCTCTACAATAGCCGCCCCTATGAGTTCATTAACTAAAAAGAATGCTAGGTTTGATTGGGGTAATGCACAACAACATGCTTTTGATACACTTAAGCACATTCTTACTCATGCACCTTTACTTGCTTTGCCAAATTTTGATAATACTTTTGAGGTAGAGTGTGATGCAAGCAAAGTAGGTATTGGAAGTGTTTTGATGCAAGGTTCTCGGCCCATAGCTTACTTTTCCGAGAAGCTCAATAATGCTCAATTGAATTATCCTACCTATGATAAAGAGTTGTATGCAATCATTAGGACACTTGAACATTGGCAACATTATCTTAGGCCTAAGGAATTCATCATACACACGAATCATGAAAGCATTAAATACTTGAATGGACAACAAAAACTAGATAAGAGGCATGCTAAGTGGAGTGCATTCTTGAATCTTTTCCTTATGTGTTGAAATACAAGAAAGGGAAAGAAAATGTTGTAGCCGATGCTCTTTCTAGGAGGACTTCTTTACTTTCAATGTGTGATTCTAAATTCTTGCTTTTAGCTTTATCAAGGATCTCTATGCCAAAGACAAGGAATTGGCCGAAATATTTTCATCTTGTGCAAAGGGAGCCTTTGGTAAGTTTTATTTATTTGATGGATATTTGTTTAGGAATAACCAACTTTGTGTTCCTTCTTGTTCTTTTAGGGAATTACTTGTGAGGAAGCACATTGTGGAGGTCTCATGGGACATTTTGGAGTTCTTAAAACACTAGACGTGCTCAAAGAACATTTTCATTGGCCACACATGCGCAAGGATGTGGAAAGGATATGCTCAACGTGCATCGAGTGTAGGCAAGCCAAATCAAAAGGGAATAATCATGGACTCTACACTCCACTCCCGGTTCCTTCTAAACCTTGGCTTGATTTATCTATGGATTTTGTGCTAGGACTACCTACATCTAGTAAAGGGAATGATAGCATTTTTGTTGTGGTAGATAGGTTTTCTAAAATGGCACATTTTATACCATGCAAAAAGACTAATGATGCATCTCATATAGCTAACATCTTTTTCAAAGAAATAGTTAAGTTGCATGGTCTTCCAAAAACTATTGTGAGTGATAGGGATCCCAAATTTTTGAGTTATTTTTGGAAGTCTCTTTGGCATAAGTTAGGAACTAAACTTTTGTTTTCTACTTCGGCTCATCCTCAAACGGATGGACAAACCGAAGTTGTGAATAGGACCCTAGGATCTTTACTACGGGCCCTTGTGCGAGTCATAAGAAGGCTTGGAAGAATGCCTACCCATAGCCGAGTTTGCTTATAATAGAACTACGCACCGTACTATTGAAATGTCTCCATTTGAATGTGTATATGGCTTTAATCCTTTAACACCTCTTGATTTATCTACTTCTTTGTGGCCACAAAAGGCAATCATAGGTGATGAAGGAAGCAAGAGAGGAGAATACATACGGCATATGCATCAAAAGATACATGATCTAATTGAAAGGAAAAATGAACACTATGCACAACAAGCCAACAAGGGCCGCAAGGAGAAGATTTACCGCCCGGGTGATTGGGTTTGGGTGAATTTTCGGAAAATACGATTTCCAAATCAAAGGAAGTCGAAATTAGACCCAGGGGGGATGGACCCTTTCAAGTGGTGGAACGAATCAACAATAACTCTTACGTTATTGATCTTCCGGGTGAGTATAATGTAAGTACTACATTCAATGTAAGTGATTTGTCTCCTTTTGTTGTTGTAGGTGAAGATCCGAATGAAGATACGGATTCTAGGAAGAATCCTTTCCAAGGGAGAGGGGATGATGTAGATCCTATCTCCATCAAGCCTCAACAAGAACCTAAGCAACACATGACTCGTCTTCAAACAAAGAAATTGAAGGAAGCAATTAATGGATACGTTGATCAAGCACTAGAGGACCGCAAGGTGGAAGAAGCAAAACCGTGGGTGACCATGATCACCATGAACAATCAATTTCAACCATCAAATCTCACATTGGGACTACATTCTCGGTCAAGTGAAAGGATAGGAGGTCAATCTACCTTTGATCACAATTGGAAGGGTCAAAATGCATTTAAGGAGAAGTTGGAGGGCAAGATGCCAATTTGAGGGAAACCTTATTTGAAAATTCAAAGGTGGAAGATATATAATTCTTGGCCAATAATCAAATCCACCAAAACATGGCAGCCAACTAATGATTTTCGGCCATGAAGAATCAAAGCCACAAAACATGGCTGAAAATGAAACCCACCCACAAAACATGAAGAATCAATCCCACTACTTTAAGTATTATATTGTATTTCTTTATTTGGTGTGAACTTTAGCTTTGTATTTCTTTATTTGGTGTGTACTTTAGCTTTGTTGGACTTATTCTTGCTGGCCTTCTATATAATGTGGCTGAAACTACAAGGAATCATCAACCTACATGAAAATTCAATCCAATTTGAGAGCTTCTCAACTTCAATTCCAACTCCTTGGTGGTTTTGGTCATCATTGCACACTTGTGGGCATTGGTAAGAAGTTTACAAGTCTTCTTTTGAGTATTAGAAGTCTTGGTTAGCTTGGTTAATTTCAAGGTTTTGTAAGTAGCTAGGTGAATTTAATGACATATGTTCATTAGGGGTGCCTAGTCTAGATTCGATCTTGTATTGCCTTCGATAATACTCTTTGTTTCCATTCTCTATCTCTCCATCATTGTATCAATCTTGTTGTATTTTTGATAATCTATATGTGAAGTGTTTTCTTGTGTTCATCACTTTGCAAATCCATGATTACCATTGTTCCATTCACTAAACAACACCGAACTAGAGCTTGAATTCTCCAACTGTGTTGTATGCTCACTAAACCAATCTTGGGAACTTATTCAATTGCTTAAGAAATCTACATCAGTATCACCCCTTTATAACTGGTACAATGGGTCATCTCTCATGAAACATTTTCATATATGCAACTAATATGCGCACGTTTATTTTCCTTTCTCTTATTTTATTTTTAATTTTGTAGGTAATTTTCATTTCAACAAGTATCACATGTTAGTTCAAGAGTATAAGTTTAATTATCAATAAGTATTATTTTTTGGCACATAAGTATAAGTGTTACTTTATACAATAAAGTCTTTAAAAGGTCTGGCTTAATTCTCAACAAGTTTTACTTTACACGGTAAATGATTCATCTCAAGAGTATAAGTTTAGGTCTCAATAAATATTATTTTTCGATTCAAGAGTAAAAGTTTAATTATCAATAAGCATCACTTTTTGATCAAGAGTATAAGTTTAATTGTCAACAAAAATCACTTTTCGATTCAAGAGTATAAGATTGATTCTCAGCAAGTATCACTTTTGGGTTGACCGGTGTAGGTTTAACTCTTAAAAAGCATAACTTTTCAGTTCAAAAGTGTAAGTGCTATTTTTCACAATAAAGTTTTTATCTAAATAGTATAATATGTTTTCTCAACAAATATTATGTTATGGTTGAAGAGTAAAGTTTAATTCTCAACAAGTATCAATTTTGAGATTCCAACTTGCAAATGACCATAAGTTTAATTGATTCCAACTCGCAATTGACCATAAGTAGTTGATTAATAGGTCTTGAAGTGCTAATTTTCAACTATAAATCGTGAGAACTTTTGGAGAAATTTTAGAAATAATCTTGTAAATAGGGCTATCATGGTCGAATTTAGATGGTATTTTTTGATAATGTATCTATGAATTGGTGAGGTTCTTATAATTTCTTCAAGTTCTTGAGTGAACTTTGTTTTGCTAACTTATCTATTAAGTCTTCTTTCTTAATTATGGTGGCTTCTCACTCTTTGTGAGAGTGTTTGGGTTTAAGGATCCTTTGGTAGTTTTAAAATCAAATGTATGTATCAAAAGGTTTTCGTCACTCTACCAGAAGTACCATTCTAGAATTTTCAAATCAATAGAGCAGCTCAATAAATAAGGGAGATTGTTGGTAAAGAAAAGTGGAACTTTGAAAATTAATAAGAATGAGATGATTTTTATATAATTGTTGATAATGATAGCAAGTTATTGATTAAAAAGTAAAATATAAAATTTTGTGAAAAAAGTCCTAGGAATTTCTCTGTGGAGAATTTCCTGCGAGCTTAGTCTTGCTTGGCAAGACCATACGCCATCCTTCATGGACCATTACTCCATGGATTGAATTTGTCCCCCACCTTTACTCCTCCCCCACCAACCTCCCGTGCCAATAATTCATCCCATGGTCTCAGATCCACCAACAAAAGTAAGAATATTCCCTCACAAACTCAATATTTTATTACTAACCTCTCCCCTTGTTTTAGGTGCTTTTGTTCCAGTGCTCCCCCACCAAAAACAGGCAGTCCCAGTGTCCTAAGTTCATCATCTGCTATCAACCTTCACTCAATCGTACGGCTCAGATCTACTAGCAACTCACCTCAATGGACAAAGAGTGTGAAGATCTGTGTGCAAATCTCTCGATAGCTAATGAAGACCAAGTTCTAATCTCCATTGATGACCTGGCCCCAGAGCTCTCAGATCCCATCACCTGCCTGGTCGGAAAAGTTTTAGCTCCTCGGATAATCAGCTCAGAGCAATTCAGCCACCTCTTCAGGAAATTGTGGCACCCGAAGTCAGGTTTTCAGTGCAAATCTATAGGGGACAACCTAGTTCTTTTCTGGTTCGCCACCGTAGTCGAGAAACTCAAGGTGCTGAAAGGTTCCCCCTGTCTGTTCGACAGGCATATTTTGGTTCTAGAGGAGGTAGACGCCAATAAACCCTTCTCTACATTGAGTTTCTCCCACTGTAGCTTCTAGGTACAGATCCACAAACTCCCGGCAAACTTCATCAGCACCTAACTTGCAACAAAAGTGGGGAACAGAATAGGCAAATTTCTATAAGTAGGAACAGATCTGGAGGGCTCTGTCATTGGGCAAAACCTTTGAATCCGAGTTGCTATCAACATTAAGAACCACTCTGGAGATTTGTCAAATTCGATCAGAAATGAGGCCCCGTCATGTACCAAGTCCAGTACGAGCGCCTACCGAATTTTTGTTTCCACTGTGGATTGTTAAGCCACATTGCAAAAGACTGTAAATCAAATTTACTTGCCCAGAATCCCAGATCTAACCCAGCTGGATATGGCCCCTGGCTTAGGGCAGATTCACCCACCAGACGTCAACTATCTAGACCCTAGCCCCAAACAACCCAACCACCCCGACACGCACATCCTCCCCAAGCCAATCAACTTGAAAAATCCAAATCAACCAACCCCACTCCCCCCAAAGCCAACCAGCCAGACTACCTCACCACCTCAAACCCCTTAACCCAAACAGAACCTATTAGCCAAGCAATAATAGCTCTCTATTCCCCCCCCCCTCTCAACCAACTTCTCCTCCCCACCCAAATCATTCTCCCCTCCTCACCCAAGTCATCTAACCCCACCTTGGCTAGAGCTCAGAACACTAACCTACCCTTCCCCAACCTCCAATTAACTACAATCCACAATCCAACCATGCAGCCAATTCCCCAACCAAATCCCAATCTATCCTTAAGCCCAATGTTGTGTGACGTCCTGATGGAGTTTGACACACCAGCAAAGAAGACGGCAAAGAGCTTTGCCAGGGCAAGAAACAAACACAGAAAAAAGGCGACAACTCCAAAAACTAACCTAATAGGACGAAGAGGAAAATAAGTCTCAACGTTATGGACAAAGAGGCCTAGGAAGCGGAAGCCCCACCAAAAAAGCCCAAAAACTCCAGTAACTCACAATACTTACCTCCATTGACATTAACTGAACTGTCCTCACCAACGGCGGTGATTGGCACTGACGACTAGTCCTTCTGAAGCCAATGAATTGCCTTAGCTGGAACTGCCGGGGAATCGGCAACCCCCGGACAGTTAAAGAGTTAGGAAACCTACTACAAGCAAAAAAAACCTGATATAATATTCCTCTCTGAAACTAAGAAAAATAACCAATACATAGACAGCCTCAAAAACCAAATTCAACCTTTTTGGTGTAGCCGTAAACTCAATTGGTCGTTCCGATGGCCTTGCAATTCTATGGAGGAAACATTTCTCTATTACCCTCCGTAACTACTCTAACCATTTCATTGTTGTCACAGTCAGTTTCAACTCAACTACATTCTGCCTCACCGATTTCTATGGGGAACCGAATGTCACTCTCAGCAGACACGCCTGGCGACAGTTCAAGTCACTGAATGACACCCCGGACATCCTATGGATCTGTATGAGATACTTTAATGAAGTCATAAACTAGAGTGAATTCCAAGGATCAAACCAAAGAGCTAATTGGAAAATCACTTCCTTCTGAGATGCAATGGAAGAGTGTACACTAGTTGATATAGGTACACCAGAAACAAATTCACATGGCGCAGAATTTTTTCAAACTCAAGGGTATAGAGAGCGCGATTAGACAGAGCTTTGTGCAACAAGAGATTCCTGGAACTTTTTGGATTGCACCGAGTCCAAAACATCCACACAATCTTCTCCGATCACTCGTCTCATTATCCAATTTGGGAACAACTCCCCCACTCCCCAACCCACTGGCAGAAATAAGGTTTTCAGCTTCAAAGCACTTTGGATCAAGTCAAGGAACTGTTTGGATCAAGTCAAGGAACTGAGAAAATCATCAAGGAGCATTGGGACACCGATCCTTTCCCCTTACCAGCCAAGATCGAGAATTGTTCAATAGGCCTATTCCACTGGCACAGACAGTCTTTCAGGGATATCTCTTAAAAGATTGAATCTCTGAAGCGACAAATTATTTCCCTTGAACAAGGCACCATCACTGATGCTTTACGATCCCACCTGCTGGAATGCAAAGAAAATGTCAGATT
Organism: Leptodermis oblonga; assembly: GCA_016801395.1. Classification (NCBI taxonomy): domain Eukaryota; kingdom Viridiplantae; phylum Streptophyta; class Magnoliopsida; order Gentianales; family Rubiaceae; genus Leptodermis; species Leptodermis oblonga. The sequence goes on along the minus strand of CM028756.1, from coordinate 28,443,959 downwards.
GTTACTGGACCAAGAGGGTTTGCGCTGGAAACCAAAAGCTAAGCAGCAATGGCCAAAGAATGGGAACAAGAACACAAGCTTCTTCCATGCGCATGCTTGTAACAAGAAATTGGAAAACACAATCACAGGCCTCAAGGATGAGATAGAGCAGAATCGGAAAAAACCAGAAGAGTTAGAGGGAATCTTTTTGCGCTATTTCGGTAACATCTTCACCACGGTAAATCCAGCAAATGAGCACATAGCCAGTGTACTGAGTATATTGCAGCTGAGGGTTGATAACAGCATGATCTCAGTGTTGCAGTGGCTTTTTTCCAGTGAAGAAGTCAAAAGAGCATTGAAACAAATGCACCCGTTCAAGTCTCCCGGACCCAATGGTATGCCCCCTTTATTTTTCCAGAAATTCTGGCATGTAGTTGGTTGTGATGTTACCTCTTTTGTGCCAAGATTTTTAAACAGCAACATCCTTGAGGAGTCCATGAACCATACGAACATAGTTCTTATCCCGAAGGTTCACAAGCAAGAAACAGTGTCCCAATTCAGGCCAATTAGTCTCTGCAACGTAGCCTACAAACTAGCCTCAAAAGTCCTTGCCAACCGCCTTAGATTCATACTACCCTCTACCATCTCACAATCCCAATCCGCCTTCGTCCCCAGATGACTAATAACGGATAATATCCTCATAGCTCACGAAATTCACCACTCAATGAAAGCCAAAACAACCGGTTCCTAGGGCTCAATGTCTATTAAATTGGAAATGAGCAAAACTTTTGATAGAATAGAATGGTTTTTCCTTGAGGCAGTCTTGAACGCATTAGGCTACCCCCAGCTTTTCATAAGGCATGACATGTGTTTCTACTGTTTCATTTGGGATCATGCTTAATGGCTCCAGCTTTGGTAAACTAACCCCATAGAGAGCAATTAGGCATGGAGATCCCCTCTCCCCCGATCTCTTCATCCTGTGTGCGAAAATTTTCTCGTCTCTTATGCAGGATTTGCACAAAGGAGAAAATTTGAAGGGAATTTCTGTTGCCTGATTGGCACCATCGATCTCACACCTCTTTTTTGCGGACGATACTTTATTATTTGGCAGGGCCACAGACCTGAAGTTCGCAATCTAAACCTATGAGCTGATTTCGGGGCAGTGCATCAACCTAGACAAATTTGGACTGTACTTCAGCCCAAACACCCCTCTCACCAGCCGAGACTCAATCACATCCATCTTAGGGTACCCCAATGCAGCAACCATGTGAAATATCTTGGCCTCCCATCGGTAATAGGTAGGAACAAGAAGGAGATCTTCTCTACCTTGAATGACAGAATCTGGCATAGAATTCATGGTTGGCAAGAGAAATTCCTATCACGAGTAGGACTGAAAATTCTAATCAAGGCGATTGTCCAGGCCATTGCCACCTACGCCATGACATGCTTTTGAATCCCTGATAGCACTATCCAAGATATAGAAGCCCTTATCATAAATTTTTGGTGGGGACATACAAAGAGCAAGAGAAAGATGCATATCGTTTCATGGGACAATATAGCAAAAAAGAAGCTGGAAGGAGGCCTAAGATTCAAGAATCTGAAGGCTTTTAACATTGCCTTATTGTCCAAGCAGTCATGGCGCATTCTCACCAATTCCTCGTCCCAGCTATCCAGGATCTTAAAAGCCAAATATTTTTCAAATGGACACTTTCTTGATGCAGCAATTGGAAATCGACCGTTCTAGTCGTGGCGCATCATCCTTGAAGGCAGAGAAGCACTCTCCCTGGGCTGCAGGAAACAAATCTTTTCAGGAGTAATACTAGAATCTGGGGAGATCTATAGATACCCACATCTCCACTCTTCAAGGTTTAAAGCCCATGCTCCATCCTCCCCCCACATGCGTTGGTGTCCAGTCTCACACACAGGCAATCGTCTTCCTGGAATGCCGACCTTGTAAAGGAAATCTTCAACCCAGTAGAGGCAAAATCCATCCTATGTCTCCCTCTAAGCTCCACAAATGGAACATATGGGTGGATGTGGCACTTCACAAAGAGTGGAAGGCACACAGTTAAATTGGCTTATGCAGCCATCATGGAAAAAGGGCTCCCCTCTAGCCAATTGATCTCTGCTCCAGCCTTAAGCAACGGCTCGAACCCTATCTAGAAAACAATATGGTTTCTCAAGCTCCCCTCAAAAACTGCCAACTTCCTATGGCGATTTTGCACCAACATCCTGCCCACCCAAGAACTGCTATCTCACCGTGGCCTCCACTCCAACCCATGTTGTCCTCTATGTCTGGCTCACACTGCCTCAACAGCAAACCTATTTTTTCTGTGTGAGTTTTCCTAAAAAATATGCTTCAGCTGGACTCCTCCAGCTTGTTAACAGTTTCGAGTAGAACCATGCACACCTCTGGCTGTAGGAAATCATTCTCCACACTCCTCCCGAACTAGCTGAAGTCATTGCCACCCTAACCAATGCCATCTGGTACACTCAAACAGAAAACTCTTTCAGAATGTAGCCTTTTACCCCCTAGCCATAGCCCTCACTGGCATGAATCACCTCACCTACTACAAACAACAAATCCTTCACCCGCAAACTCCATCCCCAGCCCTAACTAATCCCATCCCCAGCCAACATGCCCCTCATGGTCCCTTCCTCTATGTTGATGGAGTAGTATCAGAGCAAAGGAAATGCATAGGAATCGGGATTGCACTGCTAGATGACCGCAACAAATTTGTCAGGGGGCTAGCTTGCAATTATCTAACTCTAACCTTGTTGAGTTTCTTGCTATTAAGAAAGCCATTACATTTGCAAGTTCCATCCATATGAAGAGATATAGCATAATTAGTGACTCACTGATAGCAGTACTTGCGATCACTTAAGCAGAACCTCCTCCAGCCATCTGTCAAACAATCTTCTCGGACATTCAAGCCACACTACTCTCTCTTCAGCAAGTCAAGATAGTTTGGACAAACAGAGCTGATAATATCTTAGTTGATAGCTTAGCACAATTTGGTAAGGTTATGCTAGAATCCGAGCGTCATTGGGAAACACCAGATTCTCTCTATAATCTATCGCAGCTGGGCGTATTCCAGCAATTGAAATGAAACTTTCGTACGTTTTACCCTAAAAAAAAGTAAAATATAAAATATATTTATCTATACATAAATATCATCAAACTTATTAAAGAAAAAAATAGTAATTTCCTTAATAGCTTCTTATAATCAATTGATTATATATCATCAAACATAAACCTCAAATTCTAAACTGTATTTTATGTCATTTCATCGTCAATTCATCATAAACCCTTGTTTAATCATTATTTCATTGTTTAAATAATTCTTCTCATATAGAGTCGTCATTAAACTTCGCTACTGATTCTTTATCTGCAATTCCAGAGATCTGCCATAGTTGTAGGTAAGAACAAGAATATTAATCTTGCAACTTTATCATGGTATTATTTGATCTTTTAAATATAAATGTTAGAGTGAATTACATAACTAGTCACGTAACTTTGCAGAAATTGCAAAAATAGTCACGCAACTTTCAAAAGCTAATTTTTAATCACGCAACTTTCAAAAACATGCAAAAAAGGTCATTCCATTAGGGGGAGCCGTTAACTCCTTAACAGAAGCTAATTTTTTAGGGCAAAATAGTCCAATTTCTTTTTCCTTTGTCCGATCTTTCAATTATTTTACTTTTATTAGCAAATAAACCCCTAATCTTTCTTCTTCTTTTTTTTTTTTTTACATATTCGACCAAAAACAAATTTGACTGCAGAATAAAAAATTTATTATAAAATTTAAATTATTTTTAAAAAAATAAAAAAATAAAAGATGAAATATTATAATATCATAATAGGAGCCCAACTTATTTTTTAATTAGGAGGGCAACAATTTAAATTATTTTTGTAAAAATTAAATATGAAAAATAAAATATTAAACTATCTTAAATTAAAAATACTATAATTTAAAACAAAAATATTCATATCAAATTTTAAATATATCATTATATTAAGAATAATTACTATTTTAGTAATATTATTATGCAGTAAAATTTATTTTTAGTCGAATATGTAAAAAATGAAAGATTAGGTGTTTATTCGCTAATAAAAGTAAAATAATTGAAAGATAAGACAAAGAAAAAGGAAATTGGACGATTTTGCCCTCAAAAATTAGCTTCCGTTAGAGAGTTAACGGCTTTTTTTGCACATTTTTGAAAGTTGCGTAACTAAACATTAGCTTTTGAAAGTTGCGTGATCATTTTTGCACATTGGCAAAGTTCCGTGACCAAAAATGTACTTAACTCTAGATGTTATATATAGTAGTCATGTAAAATTTTCACATTATGTTCTTCTTCTTTTTCAAGAAGATAATGTTTGATATTATAATTAGCTCTTTGTAGGGGTGAGCATATACCCGCGGGTCAGGTCGACCCGCGGGTCCGAACCGGACCCGAGCCGAAATCTATCCTATTTTTCGGGTCGGTTCGGGTCCACACTTCGGGACGGGACGGTAGGGGTTAAAACAAAATTACCCATTTGATCCCGCGGGTCCAAAACCTAGCAATTAGCATTCCTTTTCTTCTTCTTCGGTTCCTTCCCACTGTACCAGACTCCCGCCGGGGCCGCCCGTATCAACCGCCGGTAGTCCTCGTCACCATCGACCCAAGTGCAGCCGCAATCTTCTTTCCGACATCAGTTCGGCAGAAGTCTTCTCTTATTTCTGCTTCTTCAGGTTAACTGCACTTCTTTTTTGGACTCAACCTATAGTTGCTCTTCTTCTTTGCTGCTCGACTGCTCAGACGTTACTGTCATCTGCCTTCTTCTTCCCTCACTTAATTTCACAGTATGTCTCTCTATTTTCATGTGAAGGGTGCTTTCTCTTTCGATGAATTGTGCCTCCAGTTTTCCCCTTATTTTCTCTTCCTAAGTTTATTTTGTTCTGGGTTTCCTTTCCTCTAATGGATATTTTCAGTTTTTATTTTCCCTTCAATACTGCTTCTATCTGTAGTAAGTTAAACTATTTTCTGTTTATTGATTCAGTATGGGTTTACTTATATTGTTCTTGGGTTGCCTTGCAGTTTTAGTACTTTTCATTCCTCTGTTTTCTTTCCATCGTTTACATTTTTTGGGTTTTTGTTTGGCTTTAAATTCTACTGATTGCCTTTTGTTCAGTCTACGATTATATTTATTTATGGTTGCATGTCCAGTGTTTGATCTTTTATCTCAAAGTGATACAAGTGTTTGTATATCATTAAATCTCATAAAACTTTACTTATAGCTTGTCCAATTTTGGGTTTTCATTTTAAAGCTTAGCTTTCCTTTGGGGTGCTTCGTCTTCTTCATTCTTGTCCCCTGTTATTATCTGCATTTTGCATAATTTACTTGCCGCAGAAATGTGCTTTCTTGCTTGTGTTGATGCTAATTTGGCATTCGGTTGGTTTGAATCTGGACAATTTTGGACACTATCTGAACAGATGTATGATTGAAGGGATTTCCATGACTTTTTTCTTTAAAACCCTTCATGGTGAGGTTTGTCATATGCCATTTACTGAGGTTTTATCTTTGTACATGATATAAGTTTGAAAAGGTTTTTTTGTAGCTCATACACTTTTTGAGGTGGTCTTCTATCTTAAGTTGATGTGACAAGAAAAATGAATGGTGGTCTTCTAATAAAATTGTCTATACTGCTTCTTCAACTCCGTTAACTTCCACCTATTCAGTTTTAGGCTGAATCTGTGAAAGTAATACAAATTCTGTTACGACTATACTGTCATTCAAGATTAACAATGAAAGCATCAAAGTTAGGCAATTGTTTTTAGGTTCTCTTTAAGTAGTTTCTTTCCTTTTTCCTTTTGAATTGATGAGAAAGAATGTATCATTTTTCATTGAGGTGCCTGAACTCTAATTTATGAAAAGGAGCCTTGAAAAATCTGTTTCTTTTCTACTGTGTTAATGTGCAATGACATGCAGAACCACAAGTACTGATTGCTGGCACTGACTTTTACGCTTTCCCTCCTTATCAGTTCTACTTTCAGTTTAGTTTATAGTTTATCAGTTCTAATCGGGTCGGGTCCTGACTGGACCTGGACCTACCCGGGTCGGGTCGGTTCCGGGTCGGGTATTGGGTTTGATCACCCCTAATAGCCGACCCCATACGGTAAGATAAATGTTTAGTTGTATTGATGCCATATAAATTGTGTCTTCATTTTTCAAATTGATCTGTAAATGCATTTTTTCCTTTTCTGTGTTTATTTGATGCTTGTTAGCTGAAATATGATTTCTACTCACATATTTCTTTGTCACTAGATTTTAGCCCCACATTCGTGAGCCTCTTGCCTCTCTTGGACCACTGTGATTTTCTGTCTATTTGGTGGATATGCATCCCTTTACTTGTATTATCCTGCTATAATTAGCTGCTATGGCCTTTCTAGTATCATGTTTTGAAAATATGTATATAAAACATGAATTTTTAAATGTTAAAAGTGTATCGGGAATGATAAAAAGTTATTGTACAATGTAAAATACACTGTTGTAAACCAAAACCAAAAACAAAACCTTACTTACCATGCAGGCCTTAAATTGTTTTACAGAGGGAAAGACAGTCTGTACAAGGTATTAGCGGAACAAACGGAAAGCCTTCAACCAAGCCTATAATTTACTTCCACAGTTGGAGTGTTGGTATGCTTTAACCTCTGGTGCTTGTTACTACTATCCCTTTTAGTGCAGTACTATTTTACCTCTTTTCTTTGGCAGTGCTTGTGGATAAAGTTTTGATACATTACATTGTGTAGGCATTCTTTTCTTTGCTCTTGGAAATTGCCTCAATTTCATTTCTTTTGGCTATGCTGCACAGGTAAGATATCTAACGTCTCTATTCCATCATCTATAGCATTTTATTATTGCTAACTCTGACCTTGTTCGAAAGAGTTGATCTCAATGAGTAGACAAAGTTTGTTCTTGCTTTCTGCTTTATCTAAAATTTTGTCCTCCTCTTGCAGTCACTTCTTGCTGCATTGGGTTCCATTCAGTTTGTCTCAAACATAGCTTTTGCCTATTTTGTCTTGAACAAAACTGTAGCTGTCCGGTATGTCTGAAGACTTCAAACTCTAACAAGATAGCAGTTTTGCTGAGTATTTGGGTGTGTTTACTTTTCTTTTGTAGATCTCTTTCAACTAATAAGATTGTTTGTTTTATAGAGTACTAATTGCCACAACTTTCATTGTACTGGGGAACATCTTTCTCGTTGCTTTTGGCAACCACCAATCACCAGGTAAAAGGTTTTCTGAAAATCTTGTTTTATAATGCTGTTGTTGCTTGCAGCTATAACTTAAATGACTGACTTTGAATATCACCATGTTAGTTTATCTGCAATTTGTCTACCTTTTTATGCAGTATACACCCCCGAGGAGTTGGTAGAGAAGTACAGCAACATCCCTTTTCTCCTGTACTGTCTGATTTTGGTTATCATTGTCGCTGTGCATCACTCGCTATACCGGTGAGACTACTAAGGATCCGCTTCAAGTGGTTGAGGGCTTGGTGATTTTTTGTCATTGTGTAATGTGATTTTGTTTTAAAAGTAAAACAAATTTAATAAAATATAAATAATTGTGTCACGTTTATAAATTTCAAAAATACAATTAGGGAAAGAGAGGAGGAGGAAAGCACAAAGGAAAAAAAAAAAAAAAAAAAGACCCGACCCGACCCGACCCGACCCGAACAATCGGGTCGGGTCCTGACTGGACCTGGACCCACCCGGGTCGGGTCGGGTCGGTTCCGGGTCGGGTATTGGGTTTGATCACCCCTAGCTCTTTGCACATTACATGTTTGCTAAAGTGCCCATTTTTCCCTATTATATAAGAATCTGCACTAGTTCTCTATATCAACTTCAGCTATCTGTTGAAATACCCATTTGTTGAACCAAGTCCATACATAACAGTTCATGTATATAGTTGAGTTCAACTATGAAATTACTGAGAAGGCATATGCCCTTGTGTTTCTCAATTAATTTGTTGCCTCTGTTTTGTATATAGGTACACGCCAACAAGGTGCTTATTGCAAATATATGGGGTGTGAAGCTGGACAAACTTGCTGAAGAAATTGAAATGATTGGAGAGAAGCGCGTGAGAGAGCTAAGAATTTGAGATCTTTGTTTGATAATAGACAATCGGATAAGAACAGATTAATGAAGTTATTTAATGAGTTCAAGAGTATTTATCTCTCTCTCTATATGTTACTTTTTACTTAAAAATTGGCTGCCCTTATTAAAAATCATGTAAAAATTACGCCCTACTTGTTAGTTTTAAAGTTCCACTCCTCTCTACGAAAAATTTCCTAGTAAATAACTATTGATTTAAACTCAAATACAAAATTTTTAAAATATCATTCTTGTTATTTGATGTCAAATAAAAGGTTCAAAACAATTAAAAATTCATTCCTGTTACATTTCTTCACTCTACAAGAAATACCATTAGGGAATTGATAGCCCGTCATTATGACTACGAAAAAGAAATATACTCTGTGACTACTAAAAAGATTATAATCGCGATGAGCTGGTATAAAATCTGCAGGGACTGAATATTCTATTGCTCTCCAAAAATAAATACACAAATAAAAGTTAAAAAGAAACTCCGGCCATGAATAAACTCAGGAATTGATACACCCTGATTATAGATTTCACAATACCTCAATTAATACAAGCAACTTAGTTATAGCAACTGGGAACCTCATCAGTGCCAATTTTTCCTTACTTTTTTGATAATCAGGGAACTTCCTTCAACTATTTCTCTAACCACCCTGAGAACCCATAAATGATGTAAGATTTTGACAACATTAAAATGAGATCAGAAACCTAAGGCCAAGGAACGGACAAGTACCACAAGCAGTTTATGTTGGGTTTATGTCCTAAAGCCAATTGAATTATGGAATTATAATTTATATTTATTGCCAACGTGTTTTAGGAACCTAAAGGGTCACACACATAAGAATAACTGATTGGGTTAAAATGATATGTTATGGGTTAATTTATTGGATAAATTAACTATAATGACTTATTAATAAATATCTAATAATGGTTTCCTATTTGTGTTAGGTTTCCTATTCTATTAGGTTTCCTACTGGTAATAGGTTTATACCATTCTGATATCTATAAATATAGCCCTAGTCATTGGAATGATATAACAACAACATCTTGTATACAGTGATCTAGCTGTCAATCCTAGACTGATCAATCCTTTGGAAGGATCCCAATTACGGTTATTCGTGTGGATACCGTTAGAGGCCGGACAATTGTGCGGCTCGTGATCAGTTTCATTTCCATGCATATCGTTCGTGGATCTCCTAAATATTGCTGATGGATTTGTTTTTCGTATAATATCTGATCTGGTACATTATATTATTCATATGATTGCAAAGTGATCTTGGCATGTTCAATCTATATTTATTCCGCTGCGCATAGATTGATTGACTTACAGTGGTATCAGAGCCTACTTTGTTTATCTATGTTTAATATGTTATATTTAATTATCATGGGTGAGAATTATTCATATGTATAATTCTTGATTAAGATTTTGAGAAAACTGATTTTAATTTTAAATCGGTTTTGCCTTTTTGAAAATTAGATTTTCAGAAATTGATTTTTTTTGAAACCTGAATGTGACGAAATCGATAAAATTCGGACATGATTCTAAACAAATTTCCGGAAACTATTTGATGACAATTGGATTGTTAAGCATATAGAGATTTGGAAAAGTTTGATTTGAATGGTTTCAAAAACAAAGGTCACCGTCTCAGAAAGCAAAAGTAACTTTGTGAAGGTTGCTTATGGTTTGACTTTCGAAGAAAAGAAAAAGATAATAAATTGTTTTCGAAAACGATTCGAGCAATTAATTCCTGTTTGATGGGTTGACGGAATGAGAAAAACCAAATTTTGGTTTCAGTTTTCGGATCTGATTTGTTCCTTGGTCTTTGCAATTTCTGTTTGGCGATCGCGCCGCTCTGGTTGGACCAGAACGGCGGCGCAGCGCCAAGTCTTTGCCGCGCGACCAAGATCGGACCTGGTTGCGCGGCCCAGACTCCACCAGCCCCATATCGTTCCCGGCTATTGCGACGGTGAGACATGGAGGGCGCGGCCAGCATGGTATGGTCACCCGACCAGATCTGTGCTCATCACCGGAGTTGATGGGGCTTCACTTCACGGTGGTGCTTTGCTTCGCCGGAGAAGAAAAGCTGAGCAGCTCCAACGCCGCTGGTGGGCGACCCAAAAACGGAAAAGGGAGGCGGCGCAAAACGGGAAAGGGGAACCCTTCCCGATTTGCAGGTAAGTTGGGCTAGGATTTTCCCTAGTCCACTGGAGACTTGGGCCGCGGGCCCGCTCTGTTAAAACAAAAGAAAAGAAATTTTTTGTCATGTCAGGGGAGTGAGGTAGAACTCACCCTCAAAAGCTAGCTCAAAAGGAGAGGGAACCAGCTCCCCCTTTAAACCCAACACCGGCAGCATACACTACCAATGTGGGAAATGACACCCAAGCCTAACACCACCACGCTTCCGGACCGCCGTCCACGGCGTCCATTTCGGATCGCAGTGGGAATCGAACTCCACTACGGCATGGGAAGGGTGGGGCTCTGGCTCTGATACCATTTGTCATGTCAGGGGAGTGAGGTAGAACTCACCCTCAAAAGCTAGCTCAAAAGAGAGGGAAACAGCGCTCCCCCCTTTAAACCCAACACCCGCAGCATACACTACCAATGTGGAAATGACACCCAAGCCTAACACCACCACGCTTCCGGACCGCCGTCCACGGCGTCCATTTCGGATCGCAGTGGGAATCGAATTGTCATGATTGGGGCTAATTGGGGGAATAGATTACTTTAATTGGTAGTAGTAGTGGCATTATTGTAATTAATGAAAAGGAGGGGGATGGGTGAGCTGGCATAACTGCATGTGCTGTGAGTTTGTTAGCTTCGGTGCTGCTGCATCATTGGGTGTTATATCCCTGAGGATTGATTCTAGGGAGGGCATGAAAAGTGTATTGTGTGATTTCCAAATCTGAATTCTAAATTTACCATCCTTCCTTCTCCCTATTTTCCCTGCTGTTCTTCTCCATTCTTCTAATCCTTTCTATCTAATTCTTCCCCAATTTCAATTCTATTTCTGATTTATAGTTGAAGTCTTAACATTTTTTTTGAGGACTTAAAGTCAGTACCAGAGTCTGGGCCACTCGGCCTAGACATATGAAATTTGTTTTTAAGGCTCAATTTTCTTAAATGGTGCTGGTTTTAAAATTTTAACATGGGGCTGTTTTATTATAATCTAAATGTAATAAACAGCATGGTGATTGAATTTAACAAAAAAAAAAAAAACTTGCGCTTAAGTTCATGACTGGACTGATTTGAATCAGTTTAATAAATTTTTTGCCAAAATTTTAATTATTGGACTGGGTCCAAATTTTCAAATATTATTTGAAAAGATTTATTATTGGGCTGGATTTTAAAGATTTTAAATCTGATTTTTCTTGTTGTAAAATTATTTTACAAAAGAATTTTAATTATAAAATAAATTAAATTAAGTGTTATATTTTAATTGGATTAAGATATAACTAGTGATTAATTTGATTGTTTTATAATGTTTAAATTTTCTAAATTAGATTTAGAAGATTTCAAAGTATTTCAAATTTAAATTTTGGGTTAATTTTAATTTGAAGGACATTTATAAATTTCAATTGGATTGGAATTTAGGAATTTATTGATTTTGGAAATTAATAATTTAAATGTCATCTAATTTTAAGTCAAAATTACTTTTTACATTTATTAAATAATAAGATTGTAATTTTGATTGAAAATCTTGTGAATTTGTCAATTATCAATTGGATTGAGGTATTGACTGTATTTTGTGGAAACTCGTAAATTTTAAATTGGATTTAAAATTTTGAGAGTTGGTTTTAGAAAAGTTCCATAATTAATTGGATTAATCTTATGGAAAAGGTTCTAAATTAAATTCCAAAATGGTTTTTGATTAAATAAAAAAGTGGGAAAATGAGTCTTAGACCATGAGAGTTTAATTTTAATTTTGGAAATTTTATTTTTAACTCTCGGCCTACTTTATTCAGATTTAATTGAAGAAAAAACCCCCCAATGACTTCTCAAAATAGTTCAAGAATAATGTTATTTCTAATTGGATTAGAAATAAGTATACACATAGATCCATGATTAGATATTAAATATGCTTATGTAATTATTTAATTGTAAATTTAATTACATGTTTATATGCAACATTTAATGAAATATTTGATGTGATAATTTGTTCATTTAATGAGTTATATGATTGCATATGGTATGCCAAATTTGTCAATTATTTATATGTTGTATATAATTGATACAATTTTATAATTGTTTAAAACAAAATCCCTTAAGTTGTTGCCCCATTAACATAGCAGATTATGACATCATTGTTGGAATTAACTTGTTGGGATCCCCAAGGTTGTTCTGTCCATGATTAATTTTTTGGCTTTTGAGATTGGATCTCAGTAAAATGGATTTAATTATTGAAACATATAGTTTGTTGAGAACCCTCAACATTTTATGTTTTAAGGCAACAGATATTAAGTCATAATACCTTCCGTTGTTATAGCTCGGCTAAAATTCTTTCTTCAGATTAACTTGTTGGGATTCCCCAAGGTTAGTTTGACATCGAATTTGTCGAAACTATGAATGATGGGTTCGACTTAACAAAATATAAATTTGTTGGGATTCCTCAAGGTTATATATTTTTGAGGTAAGGGTTAGGTTTCACATAAGATGTGTATACCAGGGTTGGTAACCTAACGATAAGGAGTTGCAAGAGTTGCAATTGATAAAGTGTATCTACCTTGCGAAATTGTTTTGATTTGTTGGGATTCCTCAAGGTCAAATAATTAGTGGGGGTCCTTTTCTCACTAAGAATTATGAGATAATTCTCGAATCAGTATTTAAGGGTTATTGATTTGAACAAATAGTGGGAGCAAAACCAAAATTTATTCATTATCCATATCTTTTATACTTAGGTTTTGTTAGATGCATAAATAAAATATTTTGATATTTATGTTGTGGAATTATATGAGTATTCTTTTAGAATTTACTAAGTAGATGGCCTCAATTTTCTTGATTATCGATTGGCATAAATTTTGAGAGTGTCTCTCAATCTAAAGTTATTTGGTTATTTTGATTTTATGGCTAAGATGATGTCTAGACAATTGGAATGTTTATGGTAAGCATTAAGTTTGGAATGGTATAAGATTTATATCAGGAAAACTTTTAATTCTAAATTGTTGACACAGGCAAATGGTTAAATTTTCTTACTTACTTAAGTATCTTAAGTGATACATAGTGAGATTTGAAATTTAATTTGCAATCTTAGTTGGGCAAATGTTCAAATTTTATTTGAATATGCAGTAAATCGTTATTCTTGTATCAGACAAAGAAAAAGATATGATAGTTCAATCCTTTAAAAGGATGTGAGCAATCATTAGTTCAAATAAGCCAAGGTGATTGAAAAATGACTGCAAAAGTTTGTACTTGGAATCAAAGAAATTGTTGAATTTCTTTTGTAGTATAAATGAAATGGATATTTATCTCTCTAATTGAAGTTTAGACCTATGATATATGATATCAAGTTAAATATATATTTGGAATATATATGGTCTAAAATAAGTAGACTGATAAATTAATATGAAATAAATAATTATAGCTAATAAATAAAGCAGGTATTGCAATATTGGCTATGAGAATTATTGTATTTCATTTGGATTTAAAAATCATTGAATGTTTTAGTTGGACTAAAATAATCCTACATCATGTTTATCATGTAAGGATGGATTGACTCATATATAAGTGATTTTATATTGGCGGAGTCCAGTTTTAAACTGTTCCTTAAATTCAATGATTTTATTAATTCTAGAAAAATCAAATTTAAATAACACGGTTTATTTGGTCGTGTGACTATATTTACATATATTCAAATTATATCATTATAATTTGAGACTTTTGGTTTGGAATCAATTGTGATATGTAAATTTCATGCACTAGTCAAATTGACCAAATTACCCTTTTTGGTAAAAGGTAGAAACATTGTAAATTATCTTGACTAATACATCCTATGTATGTAGTTTTATGATAATTTTACTAAATGTGATTTTCTTAATTCATTTTGTCTCAGGTTTACACTTATCTAAGTGTTTTGGGATTTTGATTTGTTCAAAAATGAATTTTGAAAAGTTTGATAAAAGTATTTTTGCAATGACATTGCAATAGTATATCCTTTATTCAAGGATGGTGTTATCTAAATAAAATGTGATTTTCTTATAATTTACAAACACTTGATATGTATATATATCTGGTGTTGTATAAATTAAGATCTAATATATTTGATATATTTGATCAGTTATAAGTTATGCAGTTTTCAATCAATCCATTTATGCCATTATACTTATCTCCTACTTGTTATACCATCTTCCAGTCGACAAGTTGATGCCATATGTGAAAAAGGTTAACAGTTAATCAAATTTTGAAAAATGTTTGAGTTAACACATTTACATGCAATGGTTAATTACTATTAGATGTATTATGACTAAATCTAATCAGTTATCTATTGTGGGAGTATCCAAATTTGATTTGGTTACAGATATTATTTCAGGAGCCCAAACTTTATTATGGCAAATTATCTTTCTAGTGTAAATCATTTATTCTAGAAAGGTTAGTGGGAGAAATAATATACAAATGAATTATTCATAACCACAAATTTGTAAAATCAACTTATAGAACAACATGTTTAATAACATGATGGTATGGTAGACCTAAATTTTCACATAAAAGGGTGAATCAAGTGGTCTCATGTTATGATCAAAAGATATAAAATTGCATTCGGCTCAATGAATTATATATTATAATTCAATTTTATATCCAATGATCGTAATAAGGTATACAATATAAAAGAAATTTTATATGGATTCTAATATTTTGAGTAAAATTCAAAGCATTTGATTTTGTCAAAATGATTACGAATCTTATGTATACAAATCAATTAGTGGGAGAACAAGCATTTTCCATTACATTGTGTTGGACACATTGTATGCGGAGAAGGAATACCTTTAAAGTAGTATTTATTGGTATGATAGTTCAAGAAAAGTTTTTGAATTATGGAAGCAATATAGACTTTGGAAGTCAAAATCTAGTAACATAGATTGTAAATATTGCTCGATGTACATACACTGGATGCTACGTGTAGCATGCCACTAAATAATATACAATTGTTTCCATACAGACTAATGGTTGGATTATATTGGTATATTATCGTATGTAGGCGACTATGTTATGCTCTAATTGTTGCGAACAAATTGAGCAGGTTCAAGTGAGAATCACTTGATGATGATAGTTAAGAATTATAAATATTTTGGAAATATTATAAAATTATTCTTTTTATCATAGGCCAAACAAACTTAGTCAAACTTTATGCAATTTTATCTTGCGAAGATAAAAGAAATTTGCATACATACTCATTATAATAGTGTTAAATGTTGGAATACTTCTATGCCAAACACTATGACTATTTTACAGCATATGCCATAATACATTAAAGAGTTTTGGAAACTGCTTGGATCTAGTTCTTCATTGAACTTAGCATAAGAATTTCTATTTTAGAAATGGAAATTGAAGTCTCATCAATGATCCAATTATGTATTAGGTATTGTCAATTGATGTTGATCAATGACAGAGTTGATATTCTCTCAAGATAAATTTATTTATTAGTGGACTAAAACAATTATTAGAAATTGATCTTAGTCCAAGTGGGAGAGTTAGTGGGATGGATAAAAACTAATTGGTCTTATCCTTACACTTTGTTTATATATTCAAATTTATGCAAAAATTGATGATATGGAATTATTTATCATTTATCTTATTTGTCTTATTACATTAAGTATATGATAAAGTCCCTAGAATAATATTTGTATGAAAGAAATCATAAGGGTTATGATGATGAGATTCTTTCTATACTTATATATTGTTCTTAAATAATCCCTAGTCATAGTATTAACAAGATGGGACATTGTTAATACGGATAGACTAGCACATTTTATGCTTTCTTCCTAAATGAGGAAATAGTTGATCTCATTGACTATTGTGTGGGACACAAAAGCTAATATGTGGATGCTTGTTAAGAGAACAAGTTCATTGGATTGACCCGTCTAGAGAATTTCATGAGGTGATCTATTTAAGTGCCAATGAAATAAATCTCTACATAATGGTAGTGTAAATAAATCCTTCGACTTGAGATCATAAGTGTATCCAAGTGTAGATTATATACTTTCACTCTTTTGGTCCTTAACCTTAGTTGGTTATGTGTGCTTTAAGAGTTGAGTATAGTATGAAACATGGATGGAAGTTTATGATCAATAAAGAATTCACCACTTCCAATAGTAGGAAGAGTATATCCAGTTATGGCCACTTGTTGAAGTATAACTTAAAAAGTTTGCGCAAACTAGGAGTGATTTTAGAATAGTTCTAAAATTCAACTTCAGGGAGTTATATTTCGGGAACAAGCAAAGAAACAATTAGCTCATTAAGAGTTGGCACAGATCCTTACTCTTGAACTAATTGGGATATGGTTTGGTGAAAGGATGTTAATTACACGGAATCCGTTCATAGAAAGGTGAAGTCGATCACATGACTTTTTCCTAACACTTGGGTGGTCATGATGCCTGGCTAGAGGCCAATCTTGATCTGTAATATAAGTAGATTAATTCCAAAATCACATGCCCTATTGTCTTTAGGCCAAGTGGGAGTTTGTTGGGTTTATGTCCTAAAGCCAATTGAATTATGGAATTATAATTTATATTATTGCCAACGTGTTTTAGGAACCTAAAGGGTCACACACATAAGAATAACTGATTGGGTAAAAATGATATGTTATGGGTTAATTTATTGGATAAATTAACTATAAGGACTTATTGATAAATATCTAATAATGGTTTCCTATTTGTGTTAGGTTTTCTATTCTATTAGGTTTCCTACTGGTAATAGGTTTATACCATTCTGATATCTATAAATATAGCCCTAGTCATTGGAATGATATAACAACAACATCTTGTATACAGTGATCTAGCTGTCAATCCTCTGACTGATCAATCCTTTGGAAGGATCCCAATTACGGTTATTCGTGTGGATACCGTTAGAGGCCGGACAATTGTGCGGCTCGTGATCAGTTTCATTTCCATGCATATCGTTCGTGGATCTCCTAAATATTGCTGATGGATTTGTTTTCGAGGTAATATCTGATCTGGTACATTATATTATTCATATGATTGCAAAGTGATCTTGGCATGTTCAATCTATATTTATTCCGCTGCGCATAGATTGATTAACTTACAGTTTACATAAGCTGTAAGATTGCTTTCCCCCTAAGCTTGTGCTTAGTGTTACCGATCTACTCACCTAATCGGCCCTAGATAAGATAAATCAACTAAATCCTGTGCACTGAACTTAATCGAAATACTAGAGAGCATATCTTTTAAGCAGAGGTAGGCAAATACTTACAATAATCAAGAAAGTACGTTTAGATGTCATAGTGGTGTGGTAAACGCCTTGTTACTGTACGCCGAAATAAACAAAGAATATAAAGAAGCTAACAAATAAGAACAGAAGATGAACTTTGAATAAAAAGTGAACCAGCCTGGCGAATTGAGAAGAAAAAACCTTATGTTTACATCCGATGATGAATCCTCTAAATCTCCAACAAACTAGTTTATATGTAGGAGTTTACATGTAATAAAGCAATAGGAATAGAATAAGTAAGGAAACCCTAATTTTAATTAACTTGGGAAGCAAGCAGCAGCTTTCCCATATGAATTGGAGGAAAATAAACAAATAGAGTCCTTTTAGAATTTGGTTTCTGTGGCGCTGGCGTTCCACTTGCCTAAGTCGCGCTGGAATTTCACTTTCTTTTTGGACTTCGTCCAACTTGCTTAGCTCTGCTTCAACTTTGCTTCAGACTTGAGCTTTTCTGCACCCTTTTAGCTACAGTTCCACACTTTTGTTACTATCCTTCGGGAATCATGCAAAGCAACACAAACCAAGCCATTAGTGCAGTTAATATTAGATTTAGCCGTAACTTCTGCACTGTAATCTTCTCTTTGACATGCAGATAATCGGCCTGTCAGGAATCAATTCCTAGTTGCATATGATAGCACAACTAAATGTAGTCGTACATGAAATATAATCATTGACCGTGAAACTGTTGTTCGCTAGAGGCATGCGTTTAAGCAAACTAGCTAGCATTAATAGCATCTACTACATTAATATTGACACACAACCATAATGAAAAGCAAATGTAATTAGCATAAGACACATTCGATTACCTTTTAAAATCCTATGAAGTCGTTCTCTCAAACCTTAGCTTCCATCTTTTCTAATCTTCTTCCACCATCTACCTCCCATGGGAGATGGGGAAAATAGATTTATTTTTTATAATTTTTTATTTAGTTTATTTTTTGTCTTCCATTATGAGAGTTTTTTGTTATCTCCCCAAATAAATGGGAGTTTCTCCCCCAAATAAATAAATGGGGATTTTATTGGTATCAAATGAAGATCCAGTCAGTTGGGGGCTTTCATCAAAAGATTCGTGACAGATTTGATATCGAATTCATACTTCGGTACATGATTTGTCCAGCGTGATGGCAATTTTCCTTCAACTAGTTAGATTTGTATGGATTATAATTACTTGTTTAGATCTATATATGTTTGATTTAGTTTATTTGCAACGGTTTGAATTTGATTGTTATCAGATCAAATTATTCACAGTTGTAATAACGATTCTTTCTTGAGTAATGAAATAAGATATTTATTTTCAAAAAATCACATGAGGTCCTTTGTAACTTTCTTCTACCATACAAAGATGAGTGAACGGTCAAAATAGTCATGATATACTATGTCTCATTTCCAGTTTTGGACATTATGCTTTGTTTTCTCTTAAAAAACGTCACTTAACTTTTTTTAAAAATGTATCATTTTATAACTCCATACCATTTGAGATGTTAACTCTAATGGAAATAAAGTCACACAAGCAACATGCACCAATTTTAAAGGGTACTTCTATATATCCTTTGAAAGAAGGAAAAAAACTCCCCATTTAATCTGTTCTTTTTGTGGTTATTTCTCAAGAATCATCACTTTTTCTTTCAAAACTTTACACAAAGAAATAACTTCATTTTTCCAAGAATTCAAAATTAAAAATTAAAAATTTTCTCTAAATATCTACTCATATAAATTCAAAAAATAACATAATCATTGCACTTTTTTATCTCTCACCTACACAAATTCCCAAAAGAAACTTCCCTCTAAAAAATTTTCAAGAAAAAAACCAAAGTTTTCCCAATACAAGCCAGAAAAGAACAGATCCACTCTTATTCCATATACAAACTACACCACTTCCACTATAAAGGAATTCTCTCCCATTGATTTGCTTGTTTTTAGTTACTTACTTTTTCTTTTACCATAAACATTATGATTTAAAAGGAATTAATTACAATGTGAGATAGTTAAAGTAAAAATAAACCGGTGTCGAATAAAATCATTATTAGGGCATCCGTAATGGTTCTACCTCTAAAGGAGGTATTTTGTTGCCACATCATCTGCCACTTCACCTAATACCTTTAACTATATTTCTCTTCAACAATTCTATCCAAAAAGTAGGTATTTTATTGCCACATCATATACCACTATTAATTATCATCTACTCACAAAAAGTATAAAAAAAAAAAAAAAGTGGCCCACAACAGCTTCTCTACCTGGGTAGAGAAACCTCTACCCAGGTAGAGAATCTCTACCTTCTACCCCATTTCCCCAACAATAAATACCCAATTGGTTGGGTAGATGCTGACTGTCATGTCAGCATCTACCCAACCATTGGGGATGCCCTTAAGGTAACACTTTGGGTGACTTTACTAAGGTATACCACAGCAACTCTGTCATATTCTCTCTGATAACATGATGGATGCAACTATATTCGCACCACTCACCGGGGAAAACCCATTTTTAATAAGAAAATGATTTAGAGAGTGAAATTGTAGAAATGATAATGTGACATGAACTAAAAAACAAAATTACTCTTAATTATTATAATTTAATGACAAGACCAGGATATTGATTGTCTTGCACCATTGCCAAACTAAGTTGGCCCCAAAGTCATGGAATCGTGGATGAGGGATTTGAGACTCATATATTGGCAACATCTATAAAATTATATGTTCGAATTAATAAAATTTTGATTTAATTTAAAAAATAGATAAGAAAAAGGTTTCGATTGTTGATTTTTTTTTTTTTTGGGGTTGATGAACTGAAAGAAGAATTTCTGTGTGTTCATGAGTGTGTAGTATGAATAGTTAATGGGGGTAACCGGGTAACTATGGATGAATAATGATGTGACGCAAAAAATACAATATCCAGGAAGTGCTTCTTGAGGCCCAGTATGAATTTCTTGTAAGGCTATGGCCCAATCTGAAGGAGACTTGATGGCGAAGAAGAGTGGACGGGCTGGAGACCGACCTGAGCAGCTCAGACCAGCTGGGTTGATGAGGGCTGGTGATTTGCACTGTTCCGGTTATAATTTCAGATGATAAAGAAAAAAACGGGGCTTTCCCCCCTGTATAAGCTCCGACGATCAAGTCAGTACAATTGGAGAAGATAAACAGTGAAAATGAATGCTTGAGAATGGTCAAGATTGCGTACCTTAGAAAGTATGAAGACTTAGCATATATACCTCAAGTTGGAAAGTGTCCGTTGAAGCCT
Source organism: Leptodermis oblonga (assembly GCA_016801395.1). NCBI lineage: Eukaryota > Viridiplantae > Streptophyta > Magnoliopsida > Gentianales > Rubiaceae > Leptodermis > Leptodermis oblonga. Next base: position 28,423,163 of record CM028756.1, on the reverse strand, counting down.
CATGAGTGAATTGTTCACCTGCTCCTTCTGTTTAGCGTGGCGTAGACGCTATTATCTTGACCGGTCTCATCTTCATCTCTTAGGAAATCTGAACACCTCTGCATGCAATCGAGTAGAGATACCTAATCTATGACAACTTTCACCTACTGTGTCAGAAGCAGGGCGGGTCGGTTTGTTTATCTTAGATCGGTCGATTCAAATAATAGATAGAAATGTGAGGAAAAGGCCGTGGCACTCTTAAGTTATAAAGTCCGACCTAAGATTACCAAGTTGGTTTATAACGCTTTCCGACCTGAGCCTTCATGAGTCTATTAGGATCTTTATGACCGATCTAAGGTTGTAACAGATTTGTACGATGTTTCCGATCTGAGCATGGCTCTGGGCTTCTTTATTCCTTTACTGTTCCTTTTTTAATCATTGGGCTAGGCCTAATGGGGATTCAATTTTATGCACATCAACAGCCCCCCCAGTATTAGGTTTTACCGATCTAAAACTTAATACTCTTTGGGTTTTCCGAGCTAAGACTTAGCGTAAAGGACATCATGAATTTCTAGATATTAATCCGAGCCAATTTTCCGGGCTAAGCAACATACCGTATTTTACTAAGACGAATTAGTGACCAAGGCATTTTTCCAGTATTTATCCGACCTATAATTCATAGATTACTGAATGATAAAAAATGAAATATGACACGAAATCCGACCTACAAATAATAGTCTCATCCAACTGCATAGTAATAATTGTAATACCGATCTAAAGAATTTGAACAGTTTTTGGACAAATAAATGCAACCATAAAGATGTACCTTTGCGTTACCCTAGGTCGGGATTTCGAAGAGGCGGACTTGTCGGGACACGCCTTCACGTTTATTATAGCAACCGATACAACTTCCAAGGCTGTTTATGTTCTCGAGGTATCATTAATGATTACAACTTCTTCTGGTCTGCCCACGTCTCTTCGATCTCCTCGAGACTCCATCAAAAAATCGTGAGAGCAAGCATTTGACCCCCTCCATTATTTGCTTTCCTGAAAAGAGAGAATTTTTTTCTTACCCTCCTTCTTCTTCCTTTCGCCGGAGTTTTCGAGATTTGCCGGATTTTTATCGTCGTGTTCCAGTCCTTGCAATTTTTGCTCGGTCGTTGTCCCGTCGTCGTCATCTTTCCGTTGCCGCGCCTTATATCCCGTTCATCTGTCTGCAATGGCCTCCGAGAGAAGCTCAGGTACCGAGCATCGCGTCAGGTTCCGGCTGGTTAGTGTTCCTCTCCCTTTCTTTTCTGCTGATGGCATGTTTGAGCACTTCTGTAGGATTGATTATCTACGATTATAGTGATATTTGTATTGATTCTGTAGATTCGGCCGCCACTCATGAGTTTAAACCCGAAGAAATAATATCAGAAATGACTAGGGCAGATTTAACAAAACTTAGGTCAACCCATTACATAGATCCTTCTGTCCCGATTCGTTTACCCGAGCCTGAGGAGAGGATAAATACTGTTTCTGAGGGTTGGGTCGGGGTTTATGAGTATCATATTAATTTTGGGCTGAGGTTTCCGACCGTAGATTTGTTGAACGAGATGTGTGATTTTCTTCACATTGGGCTGAGCCAACTAGTACCAAATGCCCTTAGGTTTCTGATAGGGTTCATATATGTGTGTTTTGGGGCTGGGGTTCGACGGTAGATATCTGTTTTTTCAATTCTATAGTCCGTAAGTACCCTTATGGTAAATGGTGGGTGACCTTCCAGAAACGTAGGAATAGCCCTATAATTATTATCGACTCCCCCGATACCAATAAACAATGGAGGGCCAGATTTTTTATGGTGAAGGCTGAGGAAGCAAACCTACCCTCTCGTTGGTCACAATTTATTTTACCAGTCGAACAAACCCGAGACAAGTCCGACCCCAGAGTTCAATCGGACTATAAGGCGCTAAAAAACTATACTAGCTCGGTTAAATATTCGGCTAAATTTCCTTCAGAGGATCTTCTTGTTTCGGCCGGGCTGAGCCAATCCCCCGATGTAGAAAGAGAGAGTAAATACCTGCCTCTTGACTTTTTATTTATTGTATCCTCCTTTGTAGCCTGGTGATTTTGATTTTTGCATGTTGCTTTTTCAGGTAGTCTTGGTGGGTTCGGAAGGAAGAAAAAAGCCAACAAACCTGCTGCAGCTTCAGGATCTTCCAAAAGATCGGCTGAGATCGATCTTACGGAAGAGGTCGAGGTTGCCGATCCTCCCAGCTTGGCATTGGTGACCCGGGTCGCAAAAAGAGCAGGCCGACCCCGGAAGAAATCCAGGCAGCCAAGGCTGCCAAAGCTCCACAAACGCTGTCGGGCCCCACACATGATCCCGAATTGCCGAAGCCTGATGATCTTTGGGGACCCGTGGATCCGTCAACAAAAGAAAGGGTCCTGTTGCTGAAAGATAAGAGGGATAGACCGATCTCCCTGGCTCGGCCCATACTTCAAGTGTACTTACCAGAACCTCTGCCTGAGGACGTAAGGCCTTACCAGGAGTTGGAGGCTGAAACTGAGAGATCCTTTGAGGAGATGGTACAGGTGGGCAACCAGCTCCGGAAGAATATGGAGCTGATGATGCAGCAGGAGGCCATTCTTGCTTCGCACACAAAAAGGTAAGCATCGAAACTTAATTGATTTGTCTAAAATAATGATTACCTCGTCTGACACTCCTGGATCGGATTTTTTGCAGGTAGCTTATAATTATGCTGCTACGTCGAAAAGGGCAACGGCTTTGGACATCTTGGCCCAAAGTTACGAGCTGGAAAGGTCGAAGAAACCGACCGAGGCCGTTGAGGATTTGGAGTTTCAGCTGGGGCTCGAAAAAAGCAAGTATTCAGAACTTGAAGTTGAAAAAACCGGGCTAATGAAGCAATACCAGGATCAGCTTTCGAAGTCGAGCCAGCTGGAGACCAAGATCCTGGGCCTGGAAGCCGACGTGGACATCCTGAAGAAAAGTGAGGCCGCCCTGCTTAAAGAAAAATCCAACTGGGCGAAGGAAAAAGCTGACCTGGAGAAAGCTGCAGAAGAGGCCAATAAAGCTGCAGAAGAGGCTAGGAAAGCTGCAGAAGAGGCTACAAAGACTGCAGAAGAGGCTACAAAGAAGGCTGCAGAGATGGTTAGCTCGGAAGAGGTTGAAGCAGCTCGCCAGGCCGAGCTGAAAACTTTTAAGGAAGGGGCCCTGCTGGAGTTGATGAACCGGCGTTTTTTCGAGCTAATCCAGTGCGGGTATACTCTGTGCTGGGACGAGCTAAAAAGCTCCAGGTCGGCAGAAGACGCTCCAGAAGACTCCATAGCCCAGACTTCTTTGCTTCCGGAGGGACGCGATCCTTTCGACTTAGTAGAGGAAATCAAGCAAGAATGCCGAGACATCGGTGTTCCAATTCCAGAAAAGGTCGAAGAGGATCCTGTGGTCGACCCCCAGGAGATAGCAGATGAAGCCTCTTCTCAAGCTCCTCCTTCCTGAGATCGGCTTTTTCTTAGATCGGGCTAGTCCTTCCTTAATTAGCTTATAGTTTGTAGAATTTTTTCTGATTCTGGTCCTTTCGAAGAATTTTTGTATTATTCAGCCCTTTTTTTGTAACCGAGCCTGATTAAAGAATACTTTTGTTGCCTCAAATCTGCTTCTGACTTTTCTTTTCCCATCTTTAACTCTGACTGCTTTACTGATAATATTTTCTTAAGTGTGCTGCATTCCAAGCCCGGGGAACCATACGTCCTTGCAAATCTTCCAAAATATAACTTCCAGTAGGTCGGGCTTCGATTACCCGATAAGGCCCCTCCCAATTAGATAATAACTTGCCTTGTTCTTGTGGTTTGCTGATAGCTCGGTTTCGTAGAACTAAGTCTCCCGGTACAAAGGCTCGATGTTTGACTCGAGCATCATAATGTTGCCGAACTAAATTTTTGTAATTTAGTTGATGTACATAGGCTGAATCCCGAACTTCTTCTATCAAATCCAAGCTGAGCTCCAAGTTTTTCTGGTTCTGATCCCTTTCGAAGTGCATAACTCGAGGGGCTCCACTTTGTATTTCCGGGGGGATAACAGCATTGACTCCAAAGGCTAGCTCGAAAGGGGTCTTCCCCGTAGCCGATTTAGGCGTAGTCCGGTGGCACCATAGCACATGAGGCAGCTGTTCTACCCAATTCTTGCCCTTATCTTCTAACCTGGCTTTCAACCCGTGCAACAGGGTTCGGTTCGTGAGTTCCACTTGCCCATTTGCTGGAGGATGAGCTACAGATGCGAAACGCTGGGTGATACCGAGTTTTGAACATAAGGCAGTAAATTCTTTGGATTCGAACTGGGTCCCATTGTCCGAGATAACCGAGTTGGGCACGCCGAACCGACAGATGACTTGTCTCCAAAGGAATCGAGCTACAGTTCGCCCGGTAATGTTCGTCAATGCCTCGGCTTCTACCCATTTCGTAAAATAGTCTATGGCTACGACAAGATAATGGCAAGAACCGATCTTAGGAAACGGCCCCATGAGATCTATTCCCCATTCTGCGAAAGGCCAAGGGGCAATTATCCCTGTAAAGCTGGAGGCCGGCAACCGGTGAATCGTTGCGTTGTGTTGGCAACTGGGGCACCTTTGAACGAATTCTACTGCTTCCTGGAATAACCGAGGCCAATAAAATCCAGCCCCAATTATTTTCTTAGCCAAATTCCGAGCCCCAATGTGAGACCCGCAATCTCCTTGATGTACTTCCTTCAGCGGGCTTCAGCTTCTCCCGGACTCAGACATTTTAGCAAGGGCATTAAGAAACCCTTTTTGTACAGATCTTCCCCGATTATTTGATAATGTTCAGCCTTTCTTCTTATTCGTTGCGCTTCCTTTCGTGAATCTGGTAAAGTACCATTCTTCAAGTATTGCCATAGAGGAAATCTCCAATCCCGACCCTCGCTTATTGACAAGATTGCTGGCTCGGCTGTACTTCTATTCTGTACTTCTTCCACTAGAATGCTTTTAGTCAAATGAGAGAAAACCGAGGAAGCCAATTTGGACAAGGCATCTGCGTTTGTGTTTTTGCTCCGTGGAACTCGCTCTATGGTCCATTTTGAAAAAAATTTAGTTGCTGCTGCGCCAGTGCTAAATATGCCTCCATTTGCCGATCCTTAGCCTTATACTCCCCCAAAATTTGTTTGACTACGAGCTGGGAGTCCGAACAAATTTTTAGATTTCCGACCCCAAGTTTCCGAGCTAACTTCAGACCGGCTATCATGGCCTCGTATTCTGCTTCATTATTTGTGGCCGTGAAGCAGAATCGTAGAGCGTAAGTGTGGATCTCTCCAACAGGACTGGTGAGGATGATCCCTGCACCCGATCCGGACTGGCTAGAAGCACCATCTACATAAAGCGTCCACGAGTCATCACCCTTTGCCACAGTTAAAAGAAGATCGGTTTTTTGTACCGGGCCAAGGATGTCTTCCTGGGTGTCTGATATCCCTTCAGCTATGAAATCTGCCAACACTTGCCCTTTGACTGCGGTGCGAGGGGTAAAGGTGATGTCATACTCCCCCAATTCGATAGCCCACTTGGTGAGACGACCAGAAACTCCTGCCTTTTGTAAGATGGCTTTGAGAGGTGCGTCGGTATAGACGGTGACTCCATGGGAGTTGAAATAAGGTCGGAGACGCCGTGTGGAGTGAACTAAAGCCAAGACTAGCTTTTCCAGGCTAGAATAGTTCTTCTCTGCTGCCTGCAACACTTTGCTAACAAAATAGATGGGTCTTTGAACCCGTTATCCTCTCGAAGTAGGACCGAGCTAACTACAGATTCGGTGGTAGCTATGTACATATACAATTGTTCTCCCGGAATAGGCATGGTTAAAGATGGCAAAGAGGCTAAATACGTTTTTAGTTGTTCAAAAGCAATTTGACATTCGGAAGTCCACACAAATTTATCTGTTTTCTTTAAAATACTGAAAAATGGTAAGGCTCGTTCTGCTGACCGAGCTAAAAAACGATTCAAGGCCGCTAGTCTACCCGTTAATTGTTGCACTTCGCGAATTGATTTAGGTGGGTGCATTTGCAATACAGCTTCTACTTTCTTTGGATTAACCGATATACCCCCCCTCAGAAACCATATAACCTAAGAATTTTTCCGAAGTAGCTCCAAAAAACATTTTTTTGGATTTAACCTCAACTGATATTGGACAAGGGTTTCAAGTGTTTCACGCAAATCAAGCAAATAAGCAGACTCATCCCTACTTTTAACAAGCAAATCATCAATATATGCTTCCATGTTCCGACCTAACTGATTTTTGAAAATTTTGTTTATCAAACGCTGAAAAGTAGCTCCGGCATTCTTCAAACCGAAAGGCATAGTAATAAAGCAATAAGTACCTTTATCCGTGATGAAAGATGTCTTTTCCTCGTCTTCTTTAGCCATGAAGATCTGGTGGTAGCCCTTGTAAGCGTCCAGGAAGTTAAGGAAACGGAATCCAGCTATGGCATCAACCAAAACGTCGATCAACGGTAGGGGGAACCAGTCTTTAGGGCAGGCTTTGTTTAGGTCGGTAAAATCAATGCACATACGCCACGAGCCATCGGGCTTGGGAACCAATACGGGGTTGGCCAGCCATTCCGGATAATCCACCTCTCGAATGATACGTACTTCTAATAAGGCGTTAACTTCGAGCTCCACGTATCTGCTGTATCTGCTGCGTTCTCCTCCAAGGTTACGTTTCCGTTGACGAACCGGCCTATGGTTGGCATCAATGGACAGCCTGTGTTCAATGATATTTCGAGAAATGCCAGGCATGTCTTCCGGTCCCCAAGCGAAGACTTCCGCGAACTCACGTAAAAGGTTAAGCAAATCATGTTGTAATTGAGGGGGTAAGTCAGCCCCAATTTTAATTACCTTGTTAGGATCGGCGCCAGGGGGATGATTTTTACCTCGGCCCCTGCTTCAATGGACCGATCTGAGCCGTCTGGCAGGTCGGTGATGTTAGTGGGATGAGCGGTATGTCCGGGGTGGGTAGGTGGCGAAGCTTGTGGTGTGGAGGTCGGAAGAACCGTAGACGCACCTTTTGACTTCCGATCTACTGGTGTTGGTTCCCTTAGGGAAGCCGTGTAAACTGTTTAGCCTGTAAACATCACAGCGAAGAGCAGCTATCCCACCCATGGTGGGGAATTTCAAAAGCATATGCATGGTAGAAGCAATGGCCTGGAACTGATTTAATCCAGGCCGACCTAAATACACATTGTATGGTGAAGGTTCATCAATGACCACAAAGTCTATGGTTTCTGTACGTTTTAGCTGACCGGCTATTACGTGACTGGGATGCTCAGTTGTCCTACAGGGATAACATGGTGGTTGCCAAAGCCAATCAATGGAGTTCGTACTGAACTTAACTGTGCCTTATGTAATTGACATCCCGTCAATGCCTTAGCTGTAATGATATTACTAGAGCTACCCGTGTCCAATAACGTCCTACGTACTTGATAGTTGGAAATATAACAATCGATCACTAGCGGATCATCACAACTGTAAGGTAAAAAGATATCACTATCATCAAAAGTAATGACTGGTGCCATGGTTTCTGCTTTTCGCTTACCTAGAATGTTGTTCCTCTGTCTATATACCTGTTTCCTTTGGCGATTGGAGTCACCCTGGGTCGGTCCTCCAGCTATGGTGTTTACGACCCCAGCTATGGTTAGGTCGGCTCCAGCCCCGGCGTTTGGGGCTCGGGGATCGGGTTGGGGGCACTCGCGGGCGAAATGGCCGGGTTCTCCACATCGGTAGCATCCGGTAGGTCGCTCCCGGGTTGCGAAGCGGCGGGTTTGGGCAAAGGGGCTACTTGTGTGTATTGAGGCAGCTTTCCAGTTTGAATGAGCTTAGCTATTTCTGCAGCCAAATCTCGACAATCATTAGTGTTGTGACCGATATGCTTATGATAGTTACAATACCTGCCCGCCCGGATTGAGCCGATCTGCGGGGCCCGTCATGGGGCGAGCCGGGGGTAACAACCCTTGATGTTGGATGGCTGCATATATGTCAGCTCGTGGAGCAAAAAAGGCTCGGCTACCTGCACAGCGTTAACATTTACCCCAGTCTTTGGGATAGGGTTAGTAGTATTTACAAAACTTAGTTTCTTATTTCCTCCCGGGGGAGGAACCGGGGAAGAAGCTTTTCTCTTACCATACAGGTCGGAACAGCTTCTTTCTCGTTCCTGTTTTATGGCTGCTGCATCCTCAATAACAGCAAAATTAACAGCGGTAACCATCATTTCAAAATACGAGTGGGGGGGGGGGGACCGATGGCAAGTTCGGTAGCTAGAGGTCCCGACCTTAACCCGTTAATAAATGATCCCATCATTATCCTATCGTCTTTTTCGTGGCATTTTCTAGATTCTACGTTAAATCGGTCTATGTAGGCCTGCAATCCTTCCCCCATTCTTTGAGTTACGTTCATTAAGTGTGAAATAGGCTTGGACAATATCTTATTACCCATAAAATTGGCTAAAAACAGGTCACCGAACTGATCTAACGAATGAATAGAATTTCGAGGTAGTGTACAATACCAGTTAATAGCCTGACCTTTGAGAGTCAAGTGGAAAGTCATACATCGGTTGGCGTCAGATAAGTTGGCGGTATCCATCACACTCATGCATTGCATCCAGTGAGCCGTGGGGTCGGTCGTTCCGTCGTACTTATCGACCTTACCTAAGCCCCTGTAGCCTGGGGGGAAAGGCGCTGTTTGGATTTCCAAGCCGAATGGGTGAGACACCCGAGAGGTGGGCAAGGTTCGTCCGAGCTGCGCATATCCGGATCCAAGAAGGGCGGTGTGACCGACTTGGGGGTACCCTGACTGTCCTACGGGGTATCCCCCTATGCCGGGGTAAGCCGGTAGTGGTGCTCCAGTAGCGAAGTTCCCCGCGTCGGGCCCGGGGTAATAACTCGGGTTAAGTAAGGGAGAGTATCCTGTGGATGGCTGCAGGGCTCGGCTGGTGCCCAAACCGTAATGCTGAAACATAGCTTGGTTTGACGGAGCTGGGCGTCCAAGATATCCTAATTGGTTGACTTCAGGACCGAGGTGACTAAGTTGGTTTAACGGTTGGACTAGGCCGGGCTGACCTACTTGATTCTGTGGGCCCAGGCCGAGTTGACCTAACTGATTCGCCTGCTGTCCTATCATGGGAAAAGGCAGACCCGTCGCGAAAGGATAATTACTGAGTTGTGCGTTAGGAAATCCGAAGGGAGCTGGAAAAGTGGGGGCGACCTGGGTATGGGCTAAAGTGGTGTACACAGGCAGTGCAGTAGAGAGGGTGGGGAGACCAGCTATGTAGTTAGACCCGGAAAAAATGTGAGCTCCCCCGGAGTGGGGAGGGCATCCCGAAACGGTCATGGACTAGGGTGGGAGGCTGGACATCAATACGACAGAAGGATCAGACATAGGATTGAACTGAGTTCCCGGTGAGGGAATAGCGGGGACAACCTGTGAACTAAAGGGGGGTTCTATGGTGGCTGCATCTAGGGCGGTGGTGGTAGTACTGGATATGGGGGGTTTCGTATTGAGAGTAGAGGTAACCGGAACGATATGGTTCATTAGGTGAAACAGTTGTGGGAATAAACGGTAAACCTCTCTTTTTCTTTGCTTGTTTCTGTTGGGGGGAGAGGTTCAACAACGACGGCTGTAGTTGGTGGATCATTGGGAGGGATGGAAGCGGTGGTGGCGGTAGGAACCATAGCGGTTGTAACGATGATATCCGCGGCGGTGTTAGAAGAAGAAGCACCTGTTCCTGAACAATCTTGAGCTTGCGTCATGGTTTCAACAAATTTCTTTAAAAGTGAGGAAGATTTGATGAAATAACTTGATCAAACGCTCCCCACAGTCGCCACCAGTTGATGTGACGCAAAAAATACAATATCCAGGAAGTGCTTCTTGAGGCCCAGTATGAATTTCTTGTAAGGCTATGGCCCAATCTGAAGGAGACTTGATGGCGAAGAAGAGTGGACGGGCTGGAGACCGACCTGAGCAGCTCGGACCAGCTGGGTTGATGAGGGCTGGTGATTTGCACTGTTCCGGTTATAATTTCAGATGATAAAGAAAAAACGGGGCTTTCCCCCTATATAAGCTCCGACGATCAAGTCAGTACAATTGGAGAAGATAAACAGTGAAAATGAATGCTTGAGAATGGTCAAGATTGCGTACCTTAGAAAGTATGAAAACTTAGCATATATACCTCAAGTTGGAAAGTGTCCGTTGAAGCCTCATGAGTGAATTGTTCACCTGCTCCTTCTATTTAGCGTGGTGTAGACGCTATTATCTTGACCGGGTCTCATCTTCATCTGTTAGGAAATCTGAACACCTCTGCGTGCAATCGAGTAGAGATACCTAATCGATGACAACTTTCACCTACTGTGTCAGTGAAGCAGGGCGGGTCGGTTTGTTTATCTTAGATCGGTCGATTCAAATAATAGGATAGAAATGTGAGGAAAAGGCCGTGGCACTCTTAAGTTATAAAGTCCGACCTAATTACCAAGTTGGTTTATAACGCTTTCCGACCTGAGCCTTCATGAGTCTATTAGGTCTTTATGACCGATCTAAGGTTGTAACAGATTTGTACGATGTTTCCGATCTGAGCATGGCTCTGGGCTTCTTTATCCTTTACTGTTCCTTTGCTTTAATTCATTGGGCTAGGCCTAATGGGGATTTCAATTTTATGCACATCAAATAATGATATGAACGAGAAGAGAAGATGATAAAACATGGATAAATAGTTAAAAATACCCTAAAAATGACATGTAAGGCTTTGTTGAAATGATAAAATGACATATTGAAATGACATTGATGTTTTCTTTCAGTAAAAAATTTACGAAATTGTTATACGCAGTAACCGTTTTACTATTCGCAGTAACATTCCCTTGTGAAAATACAAAAATGCCCCTGGCCTAAAATAAAAAAGAAAAATAATAAAACCGGGTACTGTTCAACGTGTGTGAACAGTACCGTTCACGCACGTTGAACAGTACCCGGTTAGAAAAAAACTGAAGAAATACCGCCGGTGTCCCCGTAACCGTTTTACTAAACGCAGTAACATTCCCCTGTAAAAAGTCCGAATTACCCGACTACGATCCATATTACACTATAAGTAAATACTATATTTATTTTTTTACTTTAAATTAGTTTGCATAAATTCTCTATATACCTCTTCATTATAATTTTCGAGAAAAAAAACCCATTCGGAGGGGATTTTTTTCCCGGATCTGCGATTATCCGGACGTTTTTTTTTCTGTTTCTGCAACATTTCGGGCGGGGAGACTATCTCCCTGGACGGAATTCCGGAAAAATACTGCCGACCACCGTCCGGCGAAAATATCGCCGGCTGGCCGGAAATATCGCCGGTGATATTTTCCGGCGAACGGCGGTATTTTGGCCGGAAAATACCGCCGGCGGTCGGCGGTATTTCTTCAATTTTTTTTAACCGGGTACTGTTCACGCACGGGTGAACAGTACCCGGTTTTCTTCTTTTTGGCCAGGGGCATTTTTGTCTTTTCACAGGGGAATGTTATTGCGAATAGTAAAACGGTTACTGCGTTTAGTATGCCTCAAAAAATATTTGGGCCTGTTTTTTATGGTTGTTTTTGTTTGGTTTTTTCTTTTTTTGGCTTCTACATTTTTAATACATTTTTTACATTATAAACATGTTTTCCAAATTATTATGTTTTAAAATATCATAAAGAACAAGCCATTTGTTTCTTTTTATGTTTTTGTTTGTGATTTTGAAGACATATTTTTGAAAAAATAGTACTTTAATATAAAAAGTGTATTGAAATTATAAAAATCTATAATTAAATAATAAAAAGTTATATTAAAAATAATAAAAAAAAAATTATAGTATATTAAATTTATTGTAGGAATCAAAAGCTGAAACAAAAATAAAAACAATGGAAAAGTATTCGGACTAAAATTAGCACTGTGGCAAAATTTTGTGACTATTTCTGCCTTTCACTCTATAAAGATCATGGACAAAACTACACGACTTCTTCTTGATAACTAAGGAGTAGCAAAACACATATAAACGCAATCCAAGGGCGGAAAAGAATGATTACCTTAAAGCGCAGGGGTCAAGGAAAGTTTATGAATTTACATTGTAAAGCATTAGTCGCTAATTTCATTCTCTCTCTCTCCATCGATTTTCAAAAGCCGCCTTTTCTTAATTTTCTCCTATTTCTCTCTGACGAGTCAGTTTTTCTCTTTCTCTCTCTCCTCGAGTCGCCTTCCCGACCGGCCCCGCTCTTTTTGCTCCGGCGTCTTCTCCGGTCAAGGCCATTAGTTTTACTACTTCATCGTTCTCTTCTCCGGCCAAGCTATTCGTAGCAACTACTTCAACGACCTGAATGGACCTTCATTCTTCTCCCGCTCTCTATTAGGATCGTCAAGTCAACTCCGATGGTTAGGGTTTGTAATTTTCAACTGAATTATGAATACGTGTTCTTAGTTCATTTCACGGGTGCATGAATAATGTTTACTGATTCTGGTGGTGAATATTCGTAGTTGTTTTAGTTCGTTGACTTTTGCAATTTTGCTGAATTTTGTGCTGAATTTTTGGTTATAAATTTTATTTTTGATGATTGAAGGTTAGGGTTGACACGAATTTATCTTGAGTACGCGTACTGGGCTGAAGTTCTGCCATTTCTGTTTGATAATTAGGTTGATTAATATTTTTGTCGTTTTCGGATTTTGGATAATTGGATGATTGTTCTAGGTTGATGAATTTTTATTCCTAGGGACTTTTAAAATAGGTTTACCATTACTGCTAGATATTGATTATTGAGTAATTAATTAGCTAATTGGAAGTAGGGTTGACTTGGATTGGACTTGAGCTTCAGCCCTAATTTTGAGGTGAGTTCAAAAGTAGTACTTACTAATTGAGCTTGAGTTGAAATGACTGTGGCAGATACAACAACAGAAACCCTAAACAGTGGCATATAGATGACAGTTTTTTGGTTTGGTAAGAGGTTTGAAGAGCCCTTGAATCTGAAATGAGTTGAAATGAAGACCGTTAAGAAGGGTGACAGCTGACGAGTGGAGCTTTAGGATGGTACAGAAAGTGTTTTTACTTTATGATCCTTGAAATGAATGAGCGGTTGCAAGATCTGAACTGGAGGCACGTATAAGGTTATTTTTTAGGATCTTGTCCATTAAGTGGGTGACGACAGATTGTCCTGATGTAAAAAATTTGTTTGTGGTTGTCGTGATGACAAAAGTCAAGCTCAAGTGGGGATTCATACCATCTGTCCCTCTTCAATCTTGTGAACCTAATTTGATTTATTCTAGGGATGATTTTCTGATGTTAATACATTTCATATCATTTCCATCTGTCTAAAAGCATTTACTAAACGGCTAACGTGCACCTGATGCTAATTCTAACTGCATATGAAGTATGAAGATAGAATCCTTGGACGCATATATGACCCTTGTCTTTGCATTCCCTTGTTAGTTCACTGGTACAATTTTCAACATCCTTCTTTATATTGCTTTATATCTACTCTATTGGTGTCTTCAATAGAGTAGTAATGCTATTTATTTTACATCTTATTTGGACTAATTTGTTTCTCATTTTTCCTGTTCCAGCTGTGAGATTTATCGTCATGACGTGGAGACTTCTCTTAGCTCTCCAATGACTGGGCGGAGCTGACTGTTCAAAGGGAAGCTAATTGGTCTTCGGATGTTATTGAACCAATATATTGGTGCATATAAGAGGTGTAGCTCAAATGCCATCTTTAAAAATGAAAGCAAAGTCAACCATGGGCTGTCTAAAAGAGAAAAAGGGTCTCCGCATATGCCCAAAATCAAGTGTGATATCCAAGAATCCTCACTTTATTTCCAAAATTGCTAAAAATACAGAAGAATTGGGGAGCATGATTCAAAATATTCAGGATGGTAAGTGATGGATCACGAATTATGTTCCTTTTATTGAAATTGTCTTGTCAAAAATTGAGGTTAATACATTTACCTTTCCTGAGGTTTGGAAATATTACCAATGCCCCCTAAACCCTTCAAATTACAAATTTCTCCCTGAGGTTTATATTAATTTCCATCCAAAAAGGACTGATTGATAAGATGACCAAACTAGAGGGGAGGCATTTGTTATATTGACCAACTAGGGGAGGTATTGGTAGAATTCAAAAACCATAGGGATTTATTGGTAATTTTCCCAAACCTCCTGAGGTAAATGTAATTAAACCTCAAAAATTGGATCTAGTTGAGCTCATTAAAAATATTTATTTTCTTCTATGTACTTTTCATCACTGAAATATTTCCATGGAAAAGAAGCTAGAAGTGTTCAGGAATTTGCACATTTGAATCAGTACTTCTTCTTAATTTCTTAAAATTGATCATAGATTCTGCGAAATGAAGTTAATTCTTTGAGGTAGAGTGTGCAAACTGTGTGAATATTACTTTTAGGATGAAATTTATTGAGTTGTATTTGTCAAGATCAATTTCTTTAATGAATATGCTTCCTTTGGATTACTGAACTACTGTGAAACAATAATTATTGTGTTGTTCTTATAGTTTGTTCGTGCGACAAAGTGCATGGTGATGATGGTGGAGCAAATGAGGTCCTACATGATGAATCTCCTAATGGAGATAAACTTCTGCTTCATGATCAACATACATCTTTTACTGATTCTGGAGCAGTCAATAGGACGGTAAGACACATCTATAGTTCTGGAATTTGTTATCTACCTTGTGAAACGTCTTTAATGTGTATAGTATATATGTACTATTTTACTCAAACATGCTTGTTAATGTTATTAAATTGAGATAAGGGGATATCAAAAGATGTCGGATCTGGGTGCGGGGATTCAGCTTGTAAGTAATAACTGTAAGTGTACTGTGAATAGATAATAGAAGATATTAAAAAAAGATTGGCATAGAAATGAATTTAAGGCTTTAAACATTTTATTTAAAATCCAAAATATTGGGTAACAATATGATAATTTTAGTAAAAAGTTGAAAACCATCCGAACTTAACCTATGGCCTGTTCGTTATCATGTTTTAAAAGCTAGTTTTGAAAGCATGTTTTTGGGAAAAGAGAGTTTTAATGTAAGTGCATTGAAAATGTAAAAAGTTGTATTGGAAATACAAAATGGTGTAGTTGAATAGTGAAAATGTGTATTGGGCATGATGAGATATTAATATAAAATGCAACTTGTCAAAAACATGTTTTTGGGAAAAGAGATTTTTAATGTAAGTGCATTGAAAATGTAAAAAGTTGTATTGGAAATACAAAATGGTGTAGTTGAATAGTAAAAATGTGTATTGGGCATGATGAGATATTAATTTAAAATGCAACTTGTTAAGAACAAGTTTTAGAAAACATGCTATCAAACAGGCCCCTAGCATCTCTTCCTTATTTCTTTAGTTGCAACTTCTTCCTCCCATCTCTTTCTTTCTTTCTTATTTCTGAAGCAGAACTGTTTTCCTCCCGTATTTCTATTCTCATTCTCTACTGTTATAGACTTCTCTCGTAAATCCTTCTGCTGTTTTCCTCATCACAGCCTTTCATGGCATCCATGGTGAAGTCGTCCCTGTGGCTGTCATTTTCTTCCTCTTGAGTCTGTTTGTCATCTAAGTCCATAGGTCCAAAAATTTAGGACAGTGTCTGGCATGGATCCCATACTTGCACCTGTGTCGACAAGTCGTCATGGGTATGGCCCAATTTTTCGCGAGTCCGAGTAACATAGTATATGATATATGTGGTTTGTTTTTACATTTCACAGCATACTGTCTGTGGTCTTGGTCATCATTTGATAGGGTTCCAGGATAACTACCATTGAACTTTGTAAGATAAAGACATTGTCTTGCATTTGCAAGTGCATTTTTCTGCAAACTGCTGGATATTAAGTATATTTATTACCTCTTTTAATGACTGCTTTGCTCAATTTTATTACTTCCTAACTAAATTCACCTAAAAGATTGCTTTATCTGTGGTCATAGAAAGTTACACCGTGGTCAAAGGAATGCTTATGCTATCTCCCACTCAATGTAAATTTTTTCCATCTAAAATGCCATTTGAGTTACCTTGTCCATAGTGTGTCTTGATATTTCTCATTCTTTGCACTGCCCCTATTGATGATTCTCTATTGTTATTATATCAATTGTATTAGTTACTTTGAATGTTTTCTTTAATGATAGGAGTCTGAACCAGCAACATGTGCAAGCTCAGAGACGATTTTCTCACCCATTCTAGAGTCCATTGAACTTAAAAATGATTCATTTGTGGACTTTTATGGAGGTATGTCACCATAGTTCTCATATTTTCTTCTTTTTTGTAGAGATATATTACTATGAAAATTTTGTTTTCCAGATTGATGTTATTGTAATATAAAGATGATATAAACATTTTGACACTTAGGCTTCAATTGTTTTGATACTTATTTGAGAAATTCTTCACATTTGTGAAAAAAAAAACCTTTATAAAAACACACTCATTTTTTCTTAAATTCAAATTTCATTCAAATATCTTACTCACATTATTTTAAAAATAACATCATTATTACCGTTTTTTTACACAATTTCCCATAAAAAAATTCCCTCCAAAAAAATTTCTCCCTAAAAAAAGAAATTTCCTATTTGAGTTACAAAACAGAACCTTATGATATACTTTTGCTTCTTTCTTGCTTCAGTACGAAGCAGAAAAGAAGGAATAAATGCATTATCTTTATTCTGCAAGTTGCAGTAAAGGCATTTGTTGATTTCGCATGGAAAGGGAGGGTGTAGAGATCAGATTGATTTTGGAAACTTAAGGAATCAGAAGATTCAGAACATAGGAATAGCAGCAGAGGGGGGGAGCTGTAGTTTGGCATGCAAGAAAGTAGGATAAAGATAATAATGATTCTGGGAAATTTAGAAGTGTTCTATTTAGATATCCTGGGGATTAACCATCCAGTTTGCGTCTGCCCAACAAGACTAAGCACCAAAACAGAAGCTTAATTATGCCGCATTTTATCTCATTTATTCCCAGTGCAACTACAAGTTACATATTTACAGGGAAGGCTGAAAGGTTTAGAATGCTTTGTGATGGAGCTAACTTAATGGCTAGGAAAAGCTGGATACATGCTAAACAATGAAAAGAAGTTCAAAGTCAAGCATCACAAAGCATTCTAAAACCAGCAATGAGTCTTATTTGCATCAGCTAAAATTGACTTTCAACTCTTGAAGCTTGACGCAGCTCAAACCCTAATTCAGAAACCCTTAAACTTAGCTACAATTTCCACTGATATCAGAACTTGCTCAAACCCTTCAAACATTATGGAAATGACAACAAAATTAAAAACCACTGAGAATAAAAATATTTTGGGTATTTACTTTTAACCAAGAAAATCTCGTCATTGGCAGGACCTTGTCTTTGGTTTCCAAAGGGTTTGTGTCTTTTCTAATTATATGCTAGTTAGTGCTACAATCACTTACTATAAAGAATTTTTTTGACTGATTCAAGCTAATTAGGTGTGTGAATTTCTTTGATCAACTTAATTTAAATGATCAGCATCCAATTTACTTGGTCCAGTTGGTTGACTTAAAATTCTTATGCAAGCTAGAATTGTAGAAAAAAAGGGTTCATTTTTAGACCTCCTTTCTATTTTCATATTGAATATTCTTTGAACTTCTTGACTAGTATATCTGTTATGCCTTCTAATAGTGCATCAATTTTAGCTTTGCTAACTCTTGTCGTTTTTTAGGGATCAGCAATCTCTATGTGCCACAACTTGAGACAGAAGATAGTGATGATAGCAGCAAGGGTTCATGTGAATACCAGAACTGTAGCATTTCAGATTTCTTTATTTCTGACATGATTTTTTCTGGGCTACCAGTTGAAGGAAACTTAGTCTATGATGATAGTGCAGAAACCAAGTTTTTTCCTGACTACAAATGTGAAGAGCTAATTGCGTCTATTGATTTACCTGAGGAGCCGGTGGTGAAGCCTTATCTTAAAACTGCTACAGATAATGGCTCTGTTCATGATGACGCAACAGCTGGAGATAGCATCTCAAATTCTTCTGAGTCAAACTTGTATTTTGCTATTCATCAATTGAGATCCTGTAACCAGGAAACTGATCTCAGTATATACTCAGATATGGATCAACCAGACTCCTTTGATCCGCAAATGTTCATTAGAAACGCACCAGATTTACCCGACTTGGCGTCAGATTTGCAGCCAACCTTTCTGCCAAAGGAGAAAAAGAGTACAAAATCTGTTACTCTTGTACTTGACTTGGATGGTAAGAGAATTTCTTCTCCCTGTTTATAGGGACAGAAATTAAGAATCATAGGGGTTTAATTTTTCTGTGATACATGAATAGAGACTACCTATTTGTTGATGCGTTCTACATACCCTACTAAATTATGTTATAACTTTAATGGTTCTGTTATGTTGACAGAAACCCTTGTTCATTCAACCTTGGAACACTGTGATGATGCTGATTTCACATTTCCAGTCTTTTTCAACATGAAAGAGCATACGGTTTATGTGAAACAGAGGCCACACCTGATGTCATTCCTAGAGAGAGTTGCTGAGATGTTTGAAATTGTAGTTTTTACAGCTAGTCAGAGCATCTATGCGAAGCAGCTGTTGGATATATTGGACCCAGATGGCAAGCTTATCTCAAGAAGAGCATACCGTGAATCCTGCATCTTTTCTGATGGAAGTTATACAAAGGACTTGACAGTTTTAGGCGTTGATTTAGCAAAAGTTTTCATAATAGATAATTCTCCGCAGGTAATATTTAAATTCTTCTGGACCTTCTGAACTCTAAATGCTTTTTTACCTAACCAGTTATATCTGTTCTTTATGTTGTTTATGATATGTCTTCAGGATGTAACTTGCCATACCAGTGGTACCTTGATGTGTATATAGTTGTTTTGATTAGTTACATTTCATCAGTTCTTCTTACTTAACCTTATTTTTTCCTGTGGTTGTCATATGTTGCAAATATAATTAATTTAAGAATAAAATATTACCTAGAAGTTTTTATTGACCTCTGTTCTATGGTCTAATCCAGTCATGTTCGAGTTGAGAGGATCAAGTTTGGAAATTGGTCTGACTAGTTTACTAACAGTGAGAAATAGACTTGCTAAGTTTTAGTCCTACGACTTCAAAAGTCTTACAATTTATGTAACCAATTTGCTTATAATTTCAGGTGTTCCGAATGCAAGTAAATAACGGGATTCCCATCAGGAGTTGGTTTGATGACCCCTCAGATTCTGCATTAATATCGTTACTTCCATTCCTTGAGACATTGGTTGATGCCGATGATGTTCGGCCTATCATTGCAATGAAATTTGGTAACAAGGAATGAGAGCTCCTTGCCCTCATAAATAGTTTCTTTAACAGCTCTTGTTGTTTGGTCTCATTTTAAAAAAAACTTATCCTTGGTTTAGATGCTCATAGTCCATTCTGCTTTGAGCATAGATACATTTTTTGCCATACAACTGGGACATCTTCCAGCTTCTTTTGTCTGTCTGTTTTTCCTTTTCTAGCTCTTGATGACCTGATTAGTTAAAGCTGATTTTAGGAGAAATTAGCTTAAGAGGGGTTCTCATGTTTGCATTGTACAGTTATATAATATGCTTGAAGGTTTAAAAGGTTGTGTATATTGACAAGTTTTGTGAGATAATTTACTAATGTCTGTGTTGCTTATATCTCTTTGCTAAAGCTGTATTTGATAGTTATGTTATTCATGCAATGCATTTGCCCTTTGCGTAAAACATCTTTAATTTTAGGGAAGCACTCAGCATTTGTGGTACTGGGTCAGGATACAATTTGGTAAGTGTAACTAGCTCTACTCTTCCGTGTATAAAATTGTAATTGTTGCAGAAGCATGTTCACATTAATGAGTACAGTTATTGGACATTCCTTCTGTAGGATTTGAATAACTAAACTGTTCTAGAATTTCTAGGTTAGTAAATGTTTTTTTTTGGCGGCCCAGGGGGGTGGGGGGTGGGGGAGGGGAACGAAAGGAGGACCGTTGACGTTCACTGAAGTAGGAAGTCCTGAACAACTCAATTAATGTATACTTTGTAATGGAATTACTAGTTGTATGTGTTATGCAACTTACAATATCTGAATATGGTATACGTCTGCGGAGTGAGGTTTAGTGTTTATTGATTGGGGAACTTTTTTAGCTTCATGTTGTTGCAAACTGAAACTGAAGTGTAATTGATCCCTATTTTGGACAGAGCTTATGGTCTTTGTGAGTGTAGCTTGCTGAGTACATACATTGATGGAGCCAGACAGAATGAAAGTAGGTGTAGAACTTCAATGATAACTTGCTTACTGCATCTCCTTGTTGATTTGTAAATACTATGTTTCTCTCCTTGCATTGTTGTTGATCTTGGATTTCGAACTTTTAATCCTGTCTTGGTAATGGCTGGCCAATGTGCAAAAAGATATTGTATTGCATTGATGTTAATGTAAAATTGAGTAACCTTCACTATTTGGCATGGCTAAATAATGCTATTTCTAGTCCTCTTTTATGCATATTGTTGAACTTCCTACCATACTATTACCAAGACGAACAGAAAAATGTTTAATGCTACTGGCAAAGTCTTTGATTTTTCAACCTTATTCCATAGAAGGAGAGGAAGACAACAGAGGAGAGTATTTGCTGTCCATTAAGAAGTCACTCCGTTTCTCAATGAATAACGATTCTTTTTTCTTATTCTTCTTGCTTATGTTGCCTGTACTTTAGTTTTGAGTTGCTGTTAGAAGTTCTTTTCCTCTTTCTGTCACTCTTTTATACAAATATCATGTCTTTATTAGCTTTTCCTGATGAATAACGAGTGTGGTGAAGTAGTATATTTTGCCAAATTAGGCTAATGTCATAAAACGTCTTAACCCCATTTTATGACATAATGGAATGAACTTTCCAATTGATGAAAAGCTTTGTTCTTAAAAATAGAGCACAAATTTGCATTTGCTGTTAAAATTTTTAAATATTTTGGGTGCTGAAGAATGTAGGTTATCGGAGCGATGCTCTGTTAGTTTTTCCTTTTTCCCCTGCTAAATAAAGGTATTTGGTCATAATTTGGAAAGTGACCTTGTTTAGTCAAGAAGTTGAAATTTCTTATGTGGTAGGCATGAAGGGGACATTACACAAGTGATAATAGGGGATAATTTTGCCTGCTGTATTGGGAATGGAATGTTTAATTCAGTATTACTGTAGATGAATGTGAACAATAAGTTGTAGGCATCTGTGCAAGTGATGTTTGGTACTTACTAATAGGAGCTTTTCGTTATTTGGACAAGATCCTTGATGCAGCGTTATTGATTCGTTTGCATCTCAGAAATAACATTTGACTTCTGATGTTTGTAGAAGGTTCACTTGGAAAACTTAACAAGTGATTTAGCTGTTATATTCATATTACAGTATCCTAAAGGATTGCGCTTTGGATTCCCATTCTTCTTTCCTAAAGAGTCAGTCAAGGGAGTTTCTTTTAGGGGTACATGAGGGTTTGGAGGTGTATGCATTGGCACTAGAAAGGAATATTTTGCTTAACTCATCATTAGCTTCGGATATAGAAAATATGCATGACGTGTTACAGGTGTCTGGAAAACCTTAGAAAACTGTTGGACAGGACATGATGAGGTGATGATGGCAAAACAAAGCCCTGCATCTAGTGGAAGATAATGATCTCCATCTACCAATTAAGAGAGGACTTAAAAAACATGATATCCATTGTTTAGGTTCAGAAATGAACAAACTATTTGCCTTAGTCATTTTGGAAATTATTGGTATTTTGAGTAGGAAATGCGGATTTTGGGAGTAATTCACCAGCTATACGTTTGTAATTCAATCTGAACTATCAAGATCTGGTGATCAAGGAGTTTCATAGGAAGTTGAATTCTGTTTTGGTTAGTACCTTGTTTGAAATTAAAGTCCCTTGGAGTCTGAAGGCTTTTTAATGTAGCTCAATGCACACTACTTACAGACTTTTGACCCTTGAAACAGCTTTTAGATTTGTTTTGGCAATAATGCTTAAGAGGGTTACTTCAATTATTTACAGGATAGGGAGCTAAGAAATGCAACTAAAATGTGCTAAACATGTTAAGGATAGTTGAGCAAAACAGCTTTTGGGTTGTCACACTGCATTTGAGAAATCTTTCGAATTATTTACAGGACAGGCAGGTTAGGAAATCCAAGATGAGAATATTCACTCATCGTGGCCCAAATTTACTAGCGTTAAAGATTTGAAGCAAGAAGCTTGAAATGAATACAGTGAGCTGAAATAATACACACAGATCACCTAGGCAGTTCAACTGTCCCATGTTTTGTTCTCATTTTTGCTATTTTTAGTTTAATTGCATTGGGAGTTGGAATTCTTTCATGAGTTTTGTTCCTTTTTATTGCCTAGAGAGATCTCCTGTAAGCTGTATGAACTTCTAAGCGAATGATGATACACGTTACACTATATCTTAGCAAGTTGAAACATATGCTTGTTGGGGGGTTTCTGGTGGTTTGAGAGCCTCATCATATATTGGTGACAAGCTCTGTTTGTATCTTTTATTCTATACATTCCTTTACAGTTTTTGAATGCATTATCTGCAGGTTATGAGAAGAGTACATAGTGTTTTTCGCTACCAAACTCATAACATTAGGTATGCTGTATTGAGTTTCATGTTTATTTTCCCTGAATTGTGCGAAAACAGTCTGACATTAAAAACTGTAGTGAGACTGTTTTTGACACGAACGAATGCAACTTCTGTGTACATTGAATGTAAAATATACCAAGAGTGGTCACCATCTACTGATCGTCGCCCGGCTTTTTTGTCTATTTATAGAAATATGATTAGTTTTATGTTGTTGGAAAATTGAATATAAACAGGGTATTGGTTGCCGCCATGTGTGTTTTGGCGGGAGTATTTTGACTTGTAACTATTGTTAGTTCAAATTCAAAGTGGATGTAAGCTAACTGCTTAATTTGCTGTTATTTTTCAAGTTGTGTGGCGCAAACCAGTGATTACATTTTACTTGTTTTTGTTTTTTATCTTTTAGTTTGGTTTCAAACTCGTATTATGGATGCAACCGGATTTGTCTGGAGTCAATCGACTTTTGAATGCTCTTGTCCAAACTGCAGCTTGTTGGCTGCGCCTGCAAGCATTATGCTCTGTAAACAGGTATGGCAAATTAATCGTTAGTTGTAATGTGCCGGGGTGTACCCACCAAATGTGAGATGCGGGCGGGGTAGACCCACTAATCGTTAGTTTGGATTGGTCTGATCGTTTTGATCGCGAATCAACGTGGACTGAATGTAGGGTTGGCAATTTTTTATACGATAGGAATTCAATACAATATAAACATGTTAGAGTTGATTCTTGACGGATGGATCGACTCGAAAAACACGAATAATTAAACGGGCAAAGTTTTGAGGGCTGAGGATACTGGAATCTATGAAACTTGACATGACACGAATTGTCATCATTAATTGAATGAAAGATTTTTCTTTATTTTAAAGTGAATTACTACCCTGAAATGAATATTTATTTGCCGCTGGTTTCTGCCATGCACAGCTCCCATATATTGCATGTAGCTCCGGTCTTAAAACTGAAGAGGGTGTAAAATAATAGATGCCCAAAGAAATTATAATGAATAAATTTAGTAATTATTCTATTAAAAGAAATTATAATGTACATTATCTCAGGGTTTAAGACCTCCTATTCATCACTTGAAACTTTCCCCTATATAAATATATATATAGTTTAGGTTTTGAGCTGGAAAGGAGAAAAAAAAAAAAAAAATGAAAAGGAAATCCTCTCTTCATTATTCATTTTCAAACAAAAACTAATGTGAACTTTAATATAACTTTTTTGCGAGCAAAAGTCACTATTAAAGGAGAAGGAAGAATTAAAGGGAAGAAGAACTGTAACTTCATTCACAAAATTAGGTATCGGTTATTCCGCAGAACATTTCTTTTATTTTCACATTTCCTAATTATGTAACTACATGCCTAATATTAATGAATATTACAGCAAAACCTTAAGATCATGACATAGTAGTTATTAATTGCGTTGTGTGTTAAGAGGTAATTAATTGTAGCCTTGTAGGTAAAGTATATATGTCTTCAAAAACAGGTATGTGACTGATGTTATTTCTTTTCCAAAACAGTTCACCTTTTCTCCCTTCTTCTATCTATTCTCCTGTTTTTCTTTCTGTTCTTTCTTTTATTTCCTTTCTTGATTATGAAGCTTCCGTCTAAATAAAATTCAAGCCTGATAGGCTTTTAAAATTGTTCGTTACCGCTATCACCCAAACTACCACCCTGACTTATGGACTGGTATCATGCATGGACATGTAAAGAATGTCTTTCATTTCATAAACTCATGTGTAGACGTATCTTGTGAACCGCAATATCAAATGGTTTTAGATTATGATATTAAGGGGTCTTATCGGCTTCCAGAAATAAATAAATAAATAAACAATAGAAGATCTTTAGTCTTTGTTTTGGGCAATCTAATTATGTTAATTTTTTAAAAGTAATTGTTGATTAAATGGTTGGGGTTTGGTTATCTTTATCCCAAATTTAAAAAAATGCATATGCAGATGTAAAAGAACTCGAGAAATATATCTTGTAGTAGGTAAAATAAATTATTACATTAGATCCTAACGTAAGGATAACACCTTGTGTCAAGAGTAACCACCCCGCATCACGCGCCTCCTAATGGAGAGTCATATGCTCATACTAAGGGTGTATCCAAAGGGGGGAGGGTGGTTTCCGGCCCCCTCAAACGTCCATTCTTCACTCTTATTAGTAGTGTATTTTTAATTGTCAAAAATAAAATTATACTTCCTTCGTTTTATTAGAAGGTCTACTTTGTATTATTAAAAAATAATACAAAATGGACTTTTTTAATGGAACAGAGGGAGTATATGTATTAAACCGTCAAAAAATTTTATTCACATGTTGCCCTTCCAAGATTTTGTTATGATTAGGGCTGCTCAAATGGCAATACCCGACCCGACCCGAACGGATCGGATCGGTGATCCGAAATTTCGGGTCGGTTCGGGTTAATCTCTTTTCGGTTCGGGTCGGTTCGGACCCGATCCGAACTTCTTTATTTTTATTATTATTATTATTTTTTCCTTTGCCTTTTGCCCTTTTTGAATTAGATGTTTTCTCTCTGTAAAACTAATTATATTTTTTAATTTTTTTTTTATTGTCTTCCCATTTTTATAGTATATAAACATAAAAATTTTAATAGAGATATTATTACTCAATTCTTGTGTGGTGTTTCTCATTTACTTAGGTTTCGTTCTTTTTATGACCGAATTGGGCAATCTTATTATGACTTTAAAAAAAAAAAAAAATTCATCAACTAAATATATGAGAATTAAATTCATGCAGACCATCTTTCACAATTAAATTCAAAATATGAGTTGCACATCTCATATGTAAATGCTCGCCCTTCAACACTGTTTTTTTCAAACTGTGCAGTCTTTTCTTGAGATCAACCATCCCGGTATCATTAGACGTTGCATTATCTACTGTAACTGTAAGCACTTTCTTAATCCCCCAGTCAGTCAAACAGTTGTCTAAGGTCTTACCAATCTCTTCACCAGTGTGATTAATAATGGACAAAAATTTATTATCCTTTTATGAAATGTCCAACTATCATCAACAAAATGTGCAGTCAAACACAAATAATTAATATTCTGGTTTGAAGTCCACTGATCTGTAGTGAATGACACAGAAGAAGATAAATTTTCAAAATAATGCTTCAATTTATCTCTCTCTTCCTTGAACAATTCTAAACAATCTCTAGTCACAGTAGAACGAGAAGGAATTTCAAAACTTGGTTGCATTTCATGACAAAACCCACGAAATCCTTCTTTCTCAACATGACGAAAAGGCAACTCATCAACTATAATCATTATAGCCAAAGCCTTTCTACATTTTTCTTGGTCAAAAACAGCCACAGGAGATTTTTCAACTTTCAATTTCTTGTTAGGTATGAAAAGTGGTGAGTCCTTACATCGTTCTAAGTGTTTACCCAAACTACTTGTACCCATAACACTTGGACAATGCATCACTTTTGCACAATACCTGCATGCCGCTTTTTGGTTTTCTTTTGGAAATTCAGGAAGAATGTCAAAGTGTTTCCAAACAACAGATCGACTGGTATCTTTAGTTGTAGGTATATTCGCTTGACTGAAAGAACTTTGATCAGTTGCAAGATCGTCAGTTCCAATACTTGACATGCTTAGAATCCTGTGTATAAAAGAGTATTGAGAAACCTTCTGTTAGTTGCAAGAATCACAAGAAGTAACTAGTTATTAATCAACCTAACTTCATTATACTTTCACAGCATTATATGGACTCCAAGGGGAAAAATAGAAGCAAAACATGGAAGAAAAACACATTCTCCAACATAGCTATTTCTACTTGCCATCCCATTTGTCAAGCCAAAATTCTGAAAGGATGTACAAAATATGATTAACAGCACAAAATATGTTACAGCACTAAATATCATTTACAAGGACCGCACTAAATATCAATCACAATTACTTAATAGTGTCTTTTGCATAATCCCAATCCATATCGTATTCTTACAATTATTCAATCACAAAAATACCAATTCGATCATACTCCAACTCTATCCGATCCAAAATGTTTTAATAAAATGGCTCAAACAAGAGTAGATTTTATAATTTGTGTATAATTTTACACCTACATATTTTATGTAGATCTTATGAACCTACAATTTCGATCCAACGTAGGATCTCAATCTTGCAAACCAGTTACATCTAAGTGCAGAATTTGTCCTACCTACTGATATATAGTTGCAAAATACACAAAAGAATAACAAAAAAGAGAAGCATCTCATCTATGTTTCTGCTTGCTTTCCCTGTGAATGTACAAAGAGAATCCCTGGGTAAATTAAGCAAGCCAAGATCTAAGCAGTAATCTAAACCTCAGATTTTGCAAACAATTTAAGAATAACTTGAGACAACTTCCAAGTATTGCTTCATATGACAATCACAGCTTCAAATCTCTGCAGATGGATTCATTACCAGATGAGATCCCAAATGAGTAAAATCCCATTATCCCAAAACATCCATAATCAATGGAGAAAAATCATTAAAAAAAATTGAAAAGTAGTGTGATTGAGAAGATTGCCACACAATAGAGAACAGAAAAGTCCATTCCATTCCGTTATTGAGAACCCAAAAAGTTATAGTAGCCGAAAAGCATAGAAAGTAGAAACCTTCAAGAGAGAGCATAGAATCAATCTTTTTTTCACTCATACAAATCACACTTCACCATGGCACCAACATTCGGGTTCGAAGCCATGGTACTGTAAGCTGATTTTCTGTATGTAATGGGTTCAAAATTATACGATTACTAGCCAAAGTATACGATTCATGGAAAAAGTAGCATAACCTAAGAAAACAATGCAAAAAAAACAAAGATTATGCAGATTCAAGATAATTTAACCATAAATCTTGAAAACCAATCCTATTAGTAATCTTTCTCCTCACATCAAAAAAGAAGAAGAAAAAAGACATAAATCTTGAGGACAACAAACTAATTCAACAAACAAAAAAGAAGACGAAGTACCTTTCGCAAGTCTCAACCGCGCAGGGTCGCCGCAGCCAGAGACGGAGACGGAGGGGTCGCCGCAGCCGCGCAGCACCGGAATAGATGAAGGAGGCGCAGTGACCGGGTACGCGACTGAGCACGGAGAGCTGAATTAGGGCTTTTTCCCTGTTTTAGTGTTTAAAAAAAAAAAAAATCGGATTAGATCGGATCATAAACTGATCCGACCCGATCTGATCCGATAACCGAGATCCGAATTAAGCGTGCTGATCCGATCCGACCCGCAAATCAGTTGAGCAGCCCTAGTTATGATTCTGTCCCTGCTCATACTCAACTCAGCTGAAACACTTTGTAGTGGTTTGAAAATTTGATAAAACGTTTCCTAGTGCTTTGCGAAATTCTATTTAACCATATTTAGTGATTTTTGAAAGCTTAAAATAGAATTCTGTTTGCAATTTGGTAGTTTACAGTTTTTAATTTAGAAACACTAATTGGGAGAAACTTGTAATATTCAGATCAATGTTCGATCTTTGAGAGGTACAAACGTATGAAAAGAATCAAGATTATTGAATTGTGAAAATATTATTTAAATTTGGTTGTCTCCTTAGTTACGAGTTTCATGAGAATAATCCATAATTAACCCACACTTAAAAAATAAGGACATTAGTGGAATAAATGATGACAAATTATCTATTTTAGGTGTTGTATTTTGAAATCTATAATAAGTTGTACCATTTTCAAGCGAAACTCTTCTAATGGAAACCGAGAAAGTATTAAATTATTATTTGCAAATAAAATTCTGAAAATTTTCAGAATGATTCTTGAAGGGGTTTATTTATTTATTTAATTTTTTAATATCACGGAAAATTTTCATAATATTTGTCTGAACCTATTTTGAACTATAAATTTCAAAGTCCAACTTGGCTGTATTTGACTGTTTTCTGGACATCACACTTTAGGGAATTTTTTCTCCATTCAAATAAATCATTCTTCCATTAAAATTTTCTACCATTCGTTACTTTCTTATTCTACAAAAATTAATCAATCGTATTAATATAATGCATTTCCATTTTTAAAAAAAATTTAAAAAATCAGTCAATCGTATTTATCATGTGGCGTACAAATCCATTGCTCCTATATGTTGTTCCAACAGCAACAATCGATCTGCAAAATACAACAAAATAAAGAAACGACAAACCAAAATAGTTGGTTAGTAAAACTAATGTAAAAAGGTTGAGGCTCCTATTCGCTATCTTTAGGTGATTCAAGTCCTTTCTGCAAAGAAGTATTTTTGATGCAACAGAACTCTCATAGCTTGTCACCCTCAGGATACAACAACCCAGCACACTAGCTGTGTTTTCCTAACAATTTGCAAAACTCTTAGGAAAATAGAACTAACTCTTCTAACACATTTTTCTTCCTTGCCAAAAGCTATATTTTAGAGGGCATTGAAAGAACATAAAGATTGCACTCTAAAACCTTTGTTACTTGACTCACATATATAGTGGCTGCCAAGCAACAGAACTAGCAGCAAAGTAAATCCACAATAATTGAAAGAAAGTTGATGCTAAAATTATGCAAAAACCGTTTGGCAAGTTATTGAGAAATTGATGTCATTGATCAATGATTTAGAAAAGGATGAATTCGGCTTGTTCTTTTTGAGCATTTTGAAAACAATTTTGAAAACAAGTTTTGGAAAATAGTTTTATAATGTAAAAAGTGTATTGAAAATGTAAAAAGTAGATGTTGAATAGTAAAAGTTTTATTGAAAATGATGAAATATGATTAAAATATATTAAATTTACTGTTGAAACCAAAACCGTTTTCAAAACGAAACAAAAAGAACATGCCCTTCATATTTGAATAATAAATCAATTTGAAAACTGATGTTATTAATCAAATTGATAACAACCATAACCAAAGCACTTTTCCAGCAAACTTCAATCAATTAATTTTCAATTGCTTAATAAGAGAAAATAATATTTTTATTAAAATGCTCCAACAATCCCCCATTTATTTTAATAACTTTATTTTTATGGCAAGAAAGGAACTATAATGTCTCATATAAGTAGCAATGCCTTGAACTTATATTTAGTTTTAGAACAATTTTCTTATACCAGAGACATAGTGAACTTTGATCTTGAACTATGACTGCTTTGAAGATATAAAAAATTGTATTACACACGCTATAATTTAGGTGTACTCTATGAGTTGTTTAAAACCGACACATTACGGCCTTTTGTTCAATCCTAATTTTTCATGAGTGTATAAAAGACCAAGTCCCTAGTCCTTTTAGGGCGGCCACACCCTTACACACATGTAGGTGAGATCTATCAAGAGTGCTCCTGTAATTTTGACACCTCACTCATAAGAGATATAGATTCCACTAAGGGTAATTTATACCACAATCCTCAATTTATCATTACAGGATGCATGCACACATAGCATAGGGATGGACAGTTAAATGTAATTGTGCATATTGTTACAATCACTATTTAATTTGTTTTTCCCTTTGAACCTAACTCTTGGGATTTCCAATCATTAGGTTGGGTTTTCTTACACATGATTTTTGTATTTTTATAGTGGACTTTAGTCTCATCCCCTCAAGGTACATTCATGTCATTGCACCAGATCTGGATTTTTCGTGAATTCTCATATTGGTAAAAATATGAATATTTTGACATTTAACATTTAAGACAATGTCATGCATTATGTGAAAGTGAATAAGGTTTGATGACCTTGATGTATATTATTGACAATATATATAGATGTACAGAGTAAAGAATATGCCTAAGAATGAATATATATAGATATACAGAGTAAAGAATATGCCTAAGAATATGCTTAAGAATATGCCTAACAATATATATAGATATATAGAGTAAAGAATATGCCTAAGAATATAATCTATATATGTACAGATGACTAAATTAAGAGATACCATATAGAAAGAAAATCTGTTATAATTAATTCTCTAATATGCCCCCTCAAGATGGAGCTCCGGAGGAGACACCAATCTTGACCCTTAAATCTTGGAAGCGGCTTCGTGGAAGCGGTTTGGTAAGAGCGTCGGCAAGTTGATCTGCTGAGGAAACATGAGTAACACGAAGAGCACCTGATTGAACTTGACCCCGAATAAAGTGATAATCAATTGCCACATGTTTCATGCGCGAATGAAAGACTGGATTAGAACTGAGATAGGTGGCACCAACATTGTCACAGTAGATTACAGGCGGTGTAGGAAGAGTGATGCCAAGTTCTGTGAGAAGGGAACAAATCCAATTGAGTTCAGAAGTAGTAGCGGCAACTGATCGATACTCAGCTTCCGTGGAGGATCGAGCAACGGTACGTTGTTTCTTGGATGACCAAGAAATAGGATGACGACCAAGATAGACAATATAGGCACTCGTTGAGGTATAGTCATCTTTGTTTCCAGCCCAATCAGCATCTGAGAAGGCATGAAGGGAAAGTGGATTGGCTTTGTGAAGGAATAATCCATGAGTTAATGTGCCACATAGATATCGAAGCAGTCGTTTTGCAGCATTCCAATGTTCAGACGTCGGGCGATGCATGAATTGAGAAAGCTTGTTAACAGCAAATGCTATGTCTGGGCGAGTGAGGCAAAGATACTGTAGACTGCCGACAATTGTTCTATATTCTGTGCAGTCAGTTAGAGCTGTACCTGAATGAAGTGTGAGATTTTCATCTGTAACAAGTGGTGTAGCAACAGGTTTTGCACCAGTCATTTTTGTCCGGGCAAGAAGATCAGCGATGTAGCGCCTTTGAGTAAGCAGCAGACCGGATGGAGTGGGTAGAACCTCAATGCCGAGAAAATAAGACAAGGTGCCAAGATCCTTGATTGAAAATCTTTGTGCCATGAGGTCAATGTAGCGCTGAATAATGTTGGTGTTGGTACCCGTGATAATAATGTCATCCACATAAACAAGCAGATATATAGTAGTGTCACCTGAGTGTAGAATGAATAGAGAAGTGTCTGCATGAGAGTTTGTGAACCCAGACTCAATGAGGAATTGGCGAAGTTCAAGGTACCAAGCCCGTGGGGCCTGCTTGAGTCCATAGATAGCCTTCTTTAGTTTGCATACATGTGTTGGATTGTCTTTATCAACAAATCCTAGAGGCTGGGCCATGTAGACATCTTCGGAAAGATGGCCCTGAAGAAAGGCATTATTAACATCCAATTGTCGCAATTGCCAACCTCTACTGACTGCCAGGCTTAGAACAAGCCGTATTGTTGTCGGCTTGACAACCGGACTAAAAGTGTCATGATAATCCACTCCAGGTCGCTGATGAAAGCCTTTGGCAACTAATCTGGCTTTGTACCTGTCAATAGAACCATTAGGAAGCCGTTTAATACGAAAAACCCACTTACATCCAACAAGATTCTGCACAGAAGTAGACGGAACAAGCTCCCAAGTTCCATTCCGAACAAGAGCATCAAATTCATCATTCATAGCTTGTCTCCATTTGGGATCTTTTAGGGCTTGGGAAACAATATGAGGCTCAATGTCGGATGGTTGAGAAATGATAGCAGTGAGATTCATCTTGGTTAGGGGTTTGTGGATGTTGTTTTTCGCTCTAGTGGTCATGGGGTGGGTGTTTTGATGGGTAGGTGGCGCTATGAGTGAAGCAGAGGAGGTCTCAGAAGTGTGGTTCTGGTGGTAAATGGTCGACCATAGTTTCTTGGCAATTAACCGAACTGTGTTCGAGTAAAGGGAGGTCTATGAGCAGGGATTGACGGTCGACTGGTGAGGAAGGGCAGTGGGCTGTTTGGGTATATGGTGACGGATGTTGACATGAGGGATCCCTTTGTGGAGGCGTATTGAGTGAGCCACTTGAAGTTGGTAAGATTTGGACCGAGGGAAGCCATTTGGAAATGATATATGGGGTGGGACGAGCTAGATGGGATTGGTGAGTGCTAAAGGGAAAAGAGTTTTCAAGGAATTTGACATGACGAGAAATGTATGTTTTAGAAGTGGATAGAGCGAGACAGATGTAGGCACTTTGTGTTGAAGAGTAGCCAAGAAAAACACAAGGAGTGGAACGAGAGTCAAGTTTATGTTGAGAATAAGGACGAAGCCACGGATAACATAAGCAACCAAACACCCGAAGTTTAGTGTAGTTGGGTTGAGACTCAAAGAGTTTCTCAAAAGGGGATGAAAGATGTAGTGTGGGTGTGGGCATACGGTTGATGAGGTATACAGCAGTGGCAAAGGCGTAAGTCCAATAGGTTAAAGGCATTGATGCATGAGTAAGGAGAGATAGACCAGTTTCAACAATATGGCGATGACGTCGTTCAGAAAAGCCATTATGTTCTGGTGTATGGGGTGGTGTAGTAAGATGGGATATACCATTGGTGGAGAGGAAACGATCAAGGGCTTGATATTCACCACCATTATCTGAATAGAAGGTAACAATTCGGTGTTTAAATTGGTTTTCGACTAATGCCTTGAAACGTACAAAGACATCATACACGTGAGATTTCCGTTTAAGGGGATAATACCAAATATATCGTGTATAATGATCAACAAAAATAACATAGTACTGAAAACCATCAATAGAATAAACAGGGGAGGTCCATACATCAGAAAAGAGAAGTTCAAGTGGGTGGGATGAGGTTAAGGTAGAAGAAGAAAATGGAATTTTATGATTTTTATTGCATGAACAGGCATTACAGTGTGTGAAGGAGGATAACGGACTAGACAATGGTAGAGGAAATTTGGAAGCAATATTTTTCATAATAGTGAAGGATGGATGACCTAGTCTAGAGTGCCACTCGGACGAAGTGGTCTTGACACTGGAAAATGCAAGCAATGGTGGAGAGGAAACTGAAGGGGATGTAGTCGGCCACTCATATACGCCATCCTTAGGTTCACCCATCAAAAGGATTGCCCCCGTGTTTAGATCCTTCACCTGAAAAGCAGAGGGTGAGAATTCAATAGAAACATGGTTATGAGTGCAAAATTGATAAATCGAAATTAAGTTCTTTTTCATGGAAGGGACACAAAGGACATTTTGTAAAGTAAAGGTGCGAGAGGAAGTAGGTATAGTGGTAGAACCGGTATGGGTTATGGGAAGGGCCGAGCCATCGCCGATCATGACATCATCAGATCCTTGGTACGAGCTATGAAGAGAGAGATTGCTCAGGTCAGACGTAACGTGGTGAGATGCTCCACTGTCCAGCAGCCAAGTAGGTGTAGTGTTGTTGCCCAGAATAGTATGATTGGCTCGTGGTTGCCAAGGTGTGGAGGGGCGAGATCCCCGAGAGCCTTGAGGACGAGATGTTGGTGATTGTTGATTTGTGACGAGCCGAAACATCGGGCATCGTTTGGCAGTGTGTCCTTGAGTGCCGCATGCTTGACAACGACCCAAATAAGGTTTGGGTTGGCGTTGATCATGAGGAGAAAGCATAGTGGTAGGGCCTGGTTGGTGGGGATTGGTGGCTGGTGGACGCCAATGTGGACGATTCCGGAAGGCCGTGGGATTTGCCGTGGCTGGGAGGGATAGAGAAGATGGTTGAGCGGTCTGAAGAGATGCTTCTTTGTTGAGAAGTTTCTCATGAAGTTCAGCAAAAGAAATTGACGTGTCACGGGCATTAATGGCATCAATGACAGATTTATACTCATCACTTAGTCCTTCTAGAACCCGATCAATGAGATCCTCATCATCAATTGGCTTCCCTAGAAGAGCAAGTTCATCGGCACGAGTCTTTATCGCCTGCATATATTCACTAATTGATTGTGAGCCCTTGTTACACCTCTTTAATTGTTCCTTCAATTGTTTAATATGACCACGAGATGGTTTGGCGTAGGTATTAGCTAAGGTTTGCCATGCATCAAGGGAAGTGGTGGTACGGGCAATAAGCGGTTGCAGTGAAACGGAGATGGCACCAAGGAGAGCACTGAAAAGGAGACGATCCTGACTCTTCCAGGTTGGGTACGCCGGATTTGGAGATGTCACACCATTGACGGTGACGGTGGGTGGTGGTGGAGTTTGAGTGCCATCAAGGAAGTGATGAAGATCATAACCTTCAAGAAGAGACTGGATTTGAAGGCTCCATGTGAGATAATTGGTGGATGACAATTTGGTGATATTGGAGAGATTGATTGTAAGGAGAGGATGTTGATCTTGGTGGTTCTGGAGAGAAAAAAAAAAAAAGAGAGGAAAATATGCCCAGGAAGATTAGGCTCTGATACCATGAAAGTGAATAAGGCTTGATGACCTTGATGTATATTATTGACAATATATATAGATGTACAGAGTAAAGAATATGCCTAAGAATATGCCTAAGAATATATATAGATATACAGAGTAAAGAATATGCCTAAGAATATGCTTAAGAATATGCCTAAGAATATATATAGATATATAGAGTAAAGAATATGCCTAAGAATATAATCTATATATGTACAGATGACTAAATTAAGAGATACCATATAGAAAGAAAATCTGTTATAATTAATTCTCTAATATTATGAAAGCTCAATCTTTGCATAAGCAATATTATTTCACCAATGATCACTTAAGTCGCAATGGGTAAAATGTCTCATAAAATTTTAATCATCAACTCAAGACATAAAAGTTTATATATCTCTACATATTTGATCCACATACCAATATTAATTGGTACATAAGTAGCCAGTAGCCTCACTACTAGGAATCATCATAAAGATGACCAGTAGTCTCTTCTCTACTACTAGGAGCTACAATTTTTTCTTGCGTTTCTCAAATTCTCAATTTTGTTCAATGGTCAGTAGCCTTGATACTACTTGGAACCATTTGTTCAATCTCAAAAATTTCGTATGCAAGAAAAGTTTCTCAACACAAACAAGTGCATTTAGCAAATTATTTCACATAAAATAATCATTATTCAACACTTGAAAATTAAGTGAATCAAATATTTATAATAATTACAAAATAATTCTCAAATAATTATTTCAAATTATAAATTCACAGTCTTCACAAATTTCGCAAATAATTTGATCATGGGAGTTATACAATAATTTGCAAAAATTCAATTCAAGGATAATACCCCCCACTATTGTAATACTCCACTACTACTCAAATTATCATACGTCTTTTATTTTTCTCAAAAAGTGAAACATTTAAGTCAAATAGAACATGAATAAAGCAAATTCATCACATGATTCACAATCATACTAATTTCATGAAATCTCAAATAATTTCATATATTATAATTCTATGCATAATTTAAAATGATTCACATGAGAAATAAGAAACATTTATATACACTAATTTAACCCCCACTATTTTTCAATTTTTAGCATGATATACTTTATGATTCATGTCATTAGCTTATATTAAGAATTCAAATAAATTATTCAATTAACAAAGAAACAAGCAATTATCAAAATAACATACACTCAATACTTTGAAAACATAAAATAATAAAATGCGTCACTAGCTAAAGCCAGCCTTATTAAGAAGAACAACGAAACATAAAGTTTTTGAAACAACAACAATCACAAATCTCATGTCTCAAAGTATCGGCACACATCTTCATCCCGAAGCATGTCAACTTCAAATCAAGCCAAAAAAGGCTCATCGGTAATGTTGTCTTGTGCAACACTGGCTTATGGCACAGGCCACCGGTATGTACATGCTTTAGCATAATGTCCTTGCTTTCTACACACATAGCAAACATTGTTTGGGGAAGAATTAGAAGATGGCTCATCGTGCTCTGTTTTGTGATGGGAGTTTCCTCTACAATGATTCTTCTTATTCTTTTTCTTTGGTTTCAAGTGGGCATTATTTTTTGTATTTTGACCACTATCCTTGTCATCTGAAGTAATAAGTTTACCTTTGTAGAAACATTTTCATTACCGATTTGGCTGCTCTTTGCATCTTGACTCAATGATCCTCCTTCAATCCTTAGACGAGTGATAAGTTTCTCTAAGGAAAATTCCTTCTGTTTATGACGAAGGCTCTTTTGAAATTCCTTCCAAGATGGCAAAAGTTTGTTCACTATGGCCGCAACTTGCAATTGCTCATCAATTTGAATGCCTTCTGATATCATTTCATGTGCTATCATATGGAGTTCATGAGTTTTGGCCATCATTGATTTATCATCCACCATTTGAAATTTGAAATAGCGACTTGCAGCATACTTGTTAGCACTGGCTTCTTTCGTGTCATACTTTGTCTGCAAGGTTTCCCAAATTTCTTTAGCAGTACCATAAGTTCTAGCACAGAAATCATAAAACTGATAAGAATGATAATTCAATAAATAGTTTATGCAGTTAAAGTTCTCCTCTTTCCATATTTGCAATTTTCTCCGCACGAGCTTTTTGCTCTTCCTCGCTCATCGTACTTGTCGTTGGTATCTTTGTAGGATCCTCCTCATCTAAGACAAGAGCAACTTTCATCAAACTAAGGTAAAAGAGAATTTTTCCCTTCCATCTTATGAAGTGAGCTCCACTGAATCGAAATGGCTTGTTCAAATCACTTGAGTTACTGTTGGAATTAGGATTAGACTCCATAACTAGTTTTTGAATCACCTAAAATTGTTGTTCCAACAGCAACAATTGATATGCAAAATACAACAAAACAAAGAAACGACAAACCAAAATAATTCGTTAGCAAAACTAATCTAAAAGGGCTGAAGCGCGTATTCGCTATCTTTAGGTGATTCAAGCCCTTTTTGCAAAGAAGTATCTTTGATGCAACAGAACTCTTGTAGCTTGTCACCCCCAGGATACAACAGCCCAGCACACTAGCTGTGTTTTTCTAACAATTTGCACAACTCTTAAGGAAATAGAATCAACTCTTCTAACACATTTTTCTTCCTTGCCAAAAGCTATATTTTAGAGGGAGTTAAAAGAACGTAAAGATTGCACTCAAAAACCTTTGTAACTTGACTCACATATATAGTGGCAGCCAAGCAACACCGCAGCAAAGTAAATCCACAATAATTGAAAGAAGGCTGATGCTAAAATTATGCAAAAACCGTTTGACAAGTTATTGAGAAATTGATGATTTAGAAACGGCTGAATTCATATTTTGAATAATAAATCAATTTGAAAACTGATGTTATTAATCAAATTGATAACAACCATAACCGAAGCACGCTTCCAGCAAACTTGATTCAATTATTTTTCAATTGCTTAAGAAGATAAAATAATATTAAAATGCTCCAACACTATCTGTCCCAAACTAAAATTTGAAACGATTATAACTTTTGTCGTGAAAATTTATGGTTATATAAACCTTCAACCAGGGCTCTGTTCTGTTCCATTTTATTTTTAGTAAATCATCACTTTCTTCTTCTAAAATTTTACATAAAGAAATAACTTTATTTTCTACTAAATTTCACTCACATAAATTCAAAAAATAACATAATCATTACTTCTTTTTTTTTTTTTTCCTACACAAATTCCTAAAAGAAATTCTTTCCAAAAAAATATTCTTTCCCTAACATAAACATTTCTCAATTGGGTAATGAAAAGAACGGAGAATGCTCCGTTTGGGAGCCGTCTCTATACTACTTTGCTCTCGGGACTAAGTACTACTTATGAGAATCACCTTTAGAATCTTATTTCACAAAACAAATGAAAACTTGTGGATCTATATTGTTACTGCTTCATTGGTCTTTCCGGGTTAAAGTTTTACCTGCATTACTATCTAATCATTGTTTACCGTTTTTACTGTCATAGACAGTACATGCCAATGTATCGTCTGTATTGTTTTAGCCACTGTTAAATCTTTTATGGTCATTAGTAGAGCATGATAACTGTTTCATCTGAGTTGTTTTAGCCCTTATTTACCTTTTATATGGCCGTTAACAACATATGCTTACTAACTGTTTCACCTATGCTATTTTAGCCACTATTTACTGTTTCGATGACCGCTAGAAGCGTATGGTTACCTATATCCACACTGTGTTTCTACAATCGCTAACAGTGTATGATTACTATTTAACCTTTGTTGTTTTAGCCAATGTTTATCTTTTACTATAGGCTGCTAGCAGCATCAGGTTACTATATCACCAACGCCAACTTGTTATTGCCTCATCGTAACATTAAACCAAATTACCAAAAAATGACCTGGTTACTAATTTTGCTGTGAGAAAATAATTGTGCTATAGCTATGGTTCCAGTTCTTGTTTGCCGTTCAGTGTTACTGGTTCTATTATCACCATTATACCGTGCTTTTAGTGATTTGGAATTGTGAATTGTGACTTAACTACTTATGAAATTCATGGTTCAATCAATTTTTTAATCATTGTAATTTTCATGCTATACTTGTTGCGACTGATTTTAACCGTGAATCATAAATTTCATTTACTCATAATTTCTCATACTAACACATTTTACTTGTTACTTTTGAACTTGAATGTTTACATGTTTTATTCATTGATTTTATGTTGAGTTTATTCCAAGAAATTAAAATTTTAGCGTTTAAGATATTGCCTACGCTATTTGTGTTTAAGTTGGGAATCTCTAGTGAAATGGGTTCTCATATGTGTGACAAACACTTGCATTTTTTTTTTTTTCCCACTTCTAAGTTTCTTAATGATTGCCTTTTCAGGTATTGGCTTTTAGTTCAATAGTAACACTGTCAAATTTGAAGAGCGTTTGGTTCAAAAGTAACATTGTACAAATATCACAAGAGTAAAATTGTCAACGTTAAAAAGTATCATCCGTGTTACTTACGTGTGTCACTTTTGGTTCAATATAGTAAGGAACAAGTATCACAAGTAACGCGGTCAAATTTGAAGAGTATCACTCGTGTTACTTATAGCGGTATTACTTTTGGTTCAAGAGTAATATTGTACAAACGAAGAGTATCACACAAGAGTTTCTGCGATGTTTAAATATTTCTTTGCTTAATTAAATATGTGTATATATATATATTTATAATTAGTAAAATATTTTACTTTAATCCCTCAATTAATTTCAAACGGGTGACTCATTGTGCTTTATAGCTTATATGTTATCTTTACAAATTATTTTCAAAGACATGTTAGGTTCAAGGAGTGTAAAGATTACACAACAACATCAACTAAGCATATGTGAGCTTAGCCAATTTGAGCTCAATTGAACTCTGAGCTCAGCTAATCTAAACTTAACTCAAGTATGTTAATTGCTAGCTGTAATAACACCTCATCTAGCTAGTTAGATATTTTGTACAACTTATTTAGTGGAGTAATTTAGCAAATCAATTACTCCTTCCGTTCCATTAGAAGAATCCACTTTTACCACATTAGAAAAGTACACTTTCAAAAATAATTTTTGTTTAAATATATATAGAAGAGTAGACTCTTCTAGTGAAAGAGCGAGAGTATTTGTTTTGACTACACCAACACCTCTCCACCCCCATAGCCACAACCATCTTCACCTTCACACCCACATCCAAGTCTATACTCTTAACAAAAATGATCACATTGACACCCAATCCTTTATCCAAAAGGCACTAAAACTCAATAACAACAAACAGAAGCCCCAATTCAAATTTCAGCATTTAATCCAAAATCCTCCATCACACAGCCACGCCATTGAAGAGAACGTGGATTACAAAAGCCGGTCGGC
Source organism: Leptodermis oblonga (assembly GCA_016801395.1). Taxonomy (NCBI): domain Eukaryota; kingdom Viridiplantae; phylum Streptophyta; class Magnoliopsida; order Gentianales; family Rubiaceae; genus Leptodermis; species Leptodermis oblonga. The sequence continues at coordinate 28,383,036 of CM028756.1, read as the reverse complement.
CAGCCAAGCAATCCGAAATGGGTTGGAGCGGGAACAGACAGAAGACGGACACGTGTTTCAAATCAGCTGTCCAAACTCCAAAGGGTTTGCAGCAAAATATAGTTAGAGCTGCTTTACATTTCTGCTTCAGTTTGATATTGTTGATAAAGTTCACTTTGAAGTGGATTCAAAGTCACTAAGTCCGATGGAATCTAGTTGGCGGCATTTTCCTGCCCAGAAATAGACGTGCAATATGGGAAAGAGCATGCAACGGATACAAGTCCTAAGTTCAGAACGATTTTAATTAAAATAGCAAGTAGCAACATCAAAATCCAGCTGCAGCTTCTTCATGCTTAGTGTTCTACAATTCTCTATCATTCCAATTTTATCGGATGTCCGCAAAGGGACTGGACAGTGTTCTACAACTGAAAACAAACAAAGAAATAAAAAAAAATTCGTATCGGGACGGAAGTTGCAGCGGTGACGTAGGTGTGGATTTGGAATAGAGGTTTACTGCCCAAACTGGAAGAGAGGATTTGGAAGACATTTTTGCCTTTAAAAAGTGCATGTGAAAGGCACAGGGGCTCTATTCTGTTTGTTTTAACTCTCAAACTTAACAGAACGGGCAAAAGTTCCCACTTTAAGAAGTTGACTGGCTAAAGTAGTTAAAAATCGATCATTATTATAGTGGGGTGAACATTGGTGTCATTTGTCGTATAAAAGGGTATAATCAAAATAACTAAAATTGATTATAAAATAAAAATTGTGTTTTAAAAACAAAAATGACTATTAACACCACAACTATGACGTAGTTTACTAATTTGCAATTAGGATAATGATGCACAGAAGCAGACTATGACTATGAGACAGACGACTCCATAGATGGCTGGAATTTTACCGTCCTTGGTGTGAAGACGTAGCAGATTCAGGTGTGTCCATATCATAGGAGGGTTGCTGTTTAGATGAAGAAACAGTTGGCTGGGATTGATTAACAGTGACCGGTTGGACCATAGATTGTGGAGACAAGTAGTGAAGTTGTGCAGAATCAGGACCTTCTGGTGCTGCACTTTGATGGCCCTGCAACTCATGGAATTTAGTCTGGATTGCATGTACCAAAGGTATCAAATCATCATGAATAGGCAACAAAAATACACTACCAACTAGCACCAATAAACTCAAGTTCACATGCATGGATTTCTGGTACCCCAGTCATAGTCATACCCTCATAGGCTACTTTAGTATGTCAAATATGAAGGACAAAGTTATCTTGAGGAGTTAAGCAATTCTCAGGCTCCATCCTGAAAAAAATTGAAGACATCTTTAATCAAGAAAGGTATTCCCTTTCTTGTTTCCTCTTCTTCTGACAATAAGATGCTTATTGCAATTCATTTCGGGAACATTAAGATTAAAACGATGAATCCAACTGAAAGGATGAGCATTTGAAGAACAGCATGCAGGCCAACAGTGTACAAGAATGATTCACTAGTTCAACAAGGCAAATGATTAATAGGATTTGATGAAAGCAACCAAATGAAAACCATCAAAACCTCGAAACATCTAACCAGAGATATTACTAATGGATTCAGTACAAGATTTAGTCTCGTGAGTTCTCCACAGTTCATTTCCTGCAAATCTTTCAGAATTCACTTCGCCTCTCAGCCAAACTAAAACAAGCTTCTAATCATCATACTTGCTACTTTATAGAGAAGGTCAAACATAAATTTGTTGTAAGAATTAGAGACTTAAACCCCGGGAAGACAATCATTTAAGCATAATAGCGCTAGAAGGAATGCAAAAGAAGAGCTACCAAACACTAAATTGCTTTAACGTCCAGAAGCAAGATTCCCACAATGTCTAGGCACGGACCCAATACAAGGCATCCTTCTGAGCTATGGGTCAATATTAACAATATTTCACATATCCAAAAACCAAGTTTAGGTGCCAGCAATTTTGGGTTCTATTTGATATGAAAATTGTCAATTACAATTCATTGTGCTATGGAAATCCTTGTCCTAGTGGACTTATATAGCGGCTGGTAATGTTTCTGAAAATCCAAATGTAACTGCCACGAACGTTCCTGATACTAAAATATGCAACCATGGGATACATTTTTGCACAATAACTTCAAGAGAACTCAAAGATTCTCAACCTACAAGTATACCTATGTTTGGGGCATGTTTTGGATTTGTTTTTTGTTTTATACAGGACATTTCATATTTTAGAATAATTTCTCATCTTTTCCAATACAGCTTTTCACATTAAAAATTTATTTTCCTAAACATATTTACAAGACACCCTTAAAACATGGTAGCATACACCTTTTTATTTCATCATGTTACAGGTTGATGCAGGAAACGTAGAAATTGCAGAAAATACTCCTTAGCACCCATTCCATGCTAGCAATATACATCATGATTAGTTATTTTTAACATTTTAACAAACTTTTTTTGTTATGGTGTTCCATCTGAGTTTCCTCAATCTGGAAACACTTAGGATTACTGTAAATCCAGTAAAAACTGAAGAGTTTGATCACTTTAACATTGGAATAGGAGATGCGAAGAATTCACCTTTAACTGCTGGCTGCTGCCTTGCGGTAGATCTTGATTTGAAGTTTGCAGTTGATGCTGTATTCCATGATGTTGTTGCTGCTGTTGAGAAGTCTGATGCAGCTGCTGCACCAGATTATACTGATACTGGTGTTGCTGATGCTGTGGTAACATTTGTCCATAAGCTTGTTGATGTAACTGGTATTGCTGCAATGATGTCTGATATACTTGTGCTGCATTTTGGTGATATTCATGTTGATTCATCTCCTCGTCTGGTTTTTCTGACTGATGATATTGCTGTAGCTGTTGCTCATGTACTGGTAATACCTGTTGCTGATGGCCATGATGTGATTGTAACTGATGGTAATGCTGCTGTAATTGTTGGTGCTGAAGTTGTTGTACTTGATACTGTACTGATTGATGCTGCCGCGGTTGTTGCCAAGAACAGACCTGCTGCTGATTGTGTTGCTGTTGCAACTGAAACTGCTGCAGTTGCTGGTAGGAATGTTGATATTGTTCCGGTGGCAGCATTTGGACTACCTGTTGCTGGTAGTGCTGTTGTGAATATTGCCAAGCTTGACTAAAAGTTTGGCTACAGTTTGCAGTCACAGGTTCTTGACTACCTTGTGAGCCATGTAGCTCCGAATTTGGTTGAGTGTATGAAATTTGGGGGGCAGACATACTTGACTGGGAAGCGGAAGGTGAGCTCACATTATTAACTGACCAAAAATGGTTAAACGCCTTATTCTCCTGTGCACCACCTTCTCTGTTCTGCATTTCAGAATGGCCAACCTGTTCCTGAATTGATGGATGCTGAGGATGTGTTTGCCTGATAGGCCTACGCGAGCCTCTTGAATTGTGGTCACGTTTTGACGTAGAACGATGCTGCAACTTTGGAGGCAAATGCACTGAAGTTTCAGCGATTGTGCCAATATGCATTTGAGATTCTGGATGCATATTTGTTGATGTTCTCTTTGGCTGACTTGCTGAGGATGAAAAGCTAGCAGATTCAGTTCCACCTGAGGATTTTTGAACTTGAACAGAATCAGTAGCAGGGCTGCTGTTTGGACTAGCTGCAGGGAGCATGATTTTTGAATTCAGACAAACCTGTGTCCTGCTGGTAGTAGAATTAGACACATCCAAAGTAGTATCAAGCTGATCAGATGACACGAGTATTATAACTGAAGAGGACCTTTCCTCAGAATGTAACGAAAGATTATCAAAAGAAATGGGAACTGGATGCTGTTCAAACTCTTGATCATCGTAGTCAGATGAAATGGAGAGTTTTTGTGGAGATTTTGAGTGGTCATTAAAGTTACAGGTCTTGTCTTTTGATCCTGACGTTTCTTCACTTGGGATATGAACCAATGTAGGAGTTGTCTCCGTTGGTCCAGGTGTATCCCCATTAGGCTCCGGTGGCAAAGTCTTTGTTGATTCCACTTCTCCTTGAGTATCATCTACCTGATGAAGCCCCTGGCCTTCAGTTGGTTCATTCACTCCAGATGCAGCCAAAGTGGTCTCATTTTGGTCTTTCTCACACTCCATATTGTCGAACCCTTTCTGAGAATTCTGATCAGCACAAACCTGTTCAACTTTGCTGTGAGGCTTCGCAGGTACTGCATGTAGCTGCTCCCGGACTGACTGGTCACTGTTTTGGCCTTCAAATTGCAATTTAGGAAAGGCACAAAAACCATTTTCTCCTTGTCCAAAGATCTCATCAGAAAAACAATTTCCCGAGTCCAGCGGCTTATCCCCAACATTCTTCCTTACTAACTGTGGAAACAATTGAACGTGACGAATCCATGCCTTCCTAACATCGTGGACAGTCCCACAGAGGTCCACAAACTGCAGAAACATCAACCTCTAACTATCAGAAAAATATATCTGGCATAACTATGTTCTTCAACACAAATTTGTACAATGTCAATCAAATGACCAATTAGAATATAGGCGTCAATTTGGAATATATGCATATACACATATTTCTCACTGTGTGTGTGTGCATTAAACAAGTAATTACTTGTCTGAGGGATGGAACATGAAATGGACAGCTTCACCATACAAACAGTTATGCCACAGGTATATTAGCGTAATTATTTGAGAGTTTCTCAAAGGAAATGATTATTTCTCTGAAACACGAATGGGACCATAAGATTCACCTTGGTGAAAACAGAAGATTTCTAAGATTGTTTTTTCTATCGACCAGATAATAAACAAACTATTATCATAAACAAGGGCTATCCGTTCAACACCAAGAATTTGGTAAAAGTTCGCTATTGTACCCAGCTAGTATCCAAATTATGCCTTAGATTTCGAAGGATCACAATGGTTACTTAAACAGAGTGTCTGGGGTATACAAGTAGGCTTTTAATTTTTACTGCCCAACTGCTCTCTAATTGTTCAGAGGGCATATCAGCATCCACGCTAGCATGGGTATTATTGAAAAATGTTTTCTATAATTGATTTATCATAGTTTTACTCAATTAGTTTCACAGGATAAGGACACAAAAGCGGTTTAACCACCCCACCTCCACCCCTCCACCCCCCAACCAAAAAAAAAAAAAAAAAAGAAAAAAAAAAACCAAAAGAAAAAGAAAACATAACATAATTAACTGGTAATTAATGACAAGAAAGCATAAACAATGTTTCTTGAGCAAAATGAGGAGTAAACAGCACAATAATTCCACACAGGCATCTACACAAGTGACCAGATAATTTTCTCCCACAACTACATCTAGAACTGTAAGCAAAATCATAGTTAAGCTTTTGGGCAATTACTTGCATTCCTTATGTGGATACTCTAGTTGGTTCCCACCTGGTAAGGTATAGGTATATAGTTCTACATTAGCTAAAAGCTTCTAAGGTTAGAGTTCAAACAGAACTGATAAGACGAGCTGCATCCCTTTATGTTCCTGTTCTCTTTTACAAGGAAACTGCTAAGGAATACCCCCCCCCCCCCCCCCCCCCCCCCCCCCCCCCCCCCCCCCCCCCCCCCCCCCCCCCAGCCATGCAAAAGGGCATTAGAATTGAGAAACAAGTTTATTCAACCGGTCCTACACAATGGTGGGTACAAACAAGAGAGTACACCTAACCTCCAAAAATAAAGATGATATGTGTTGTCGATCTTTAAGGGGCAAGCTCTGCAATCCATATGCACTTGGGGAAGGAGAAATTGCTTCAGCTATAATGGAGTCTAACAAATTCACTTGTTTGGATCCTTCATGCGTCATTGCAAATTTAATCAGTTCCTGCAGAAGTCAAGCTCAAAATTCTGGTCATGATGATTTCCCAGGTCAGGAAGAAACCAAAAGGCTATAAAGTTGATTTAAAGTAAATAGTTGCTTAATTCCATATAACATCTGCCATTCACAAAGCATCAAGACCACAAGATATCCTTTTTCGAATCTAAATGCAAGGAAATGAGGCTTTATGTTCAAAGTGGTATCTGTTATCCCCTTTTCTGCAAAACCTGGTATTTAAAAAGAGGTGCCTAACAAAAACAATTAAGTGCGAATGGTGCCCCTGTTTTGAACTTCTGCAAAAAATGCATACTCTGAGTGATAAAACAGTGTACTCCACATCAATGGATAACAGTACCTCTAAAAGTTCACGGCAAAGAGGAATGCGCTGAATTCCATCAATTAAAACATCTCTAGCAGTATCTGCACTGCCGGTTACCTTCCAGCCATTGAATGTTACAATTAGTAGACTTAATGATATGAAATTACACAAAACAATTTATGGAAAAGAAATGTAGCAATCTCAGTAAATGGCTTCAGAAAAGGAAGCATAAAGGCACACAAACTACTATAAAAAAGTCAGCTGTTTTAACTAGGAACAAGCTCAGCCTAAAGGGATGCGGGCAGTTTTGTATGAAGTAACTATCAGACAATGGTTTCTGAAGGCCTAATAGCCTAAATTTCGTTCTAATATATGCCAGCTTCTTGTAAGAATACTTATTCATTAGAAATACAATAGCCTTAAAAACATTAACAGCCTAAATTTCGTTCTAATATATGCCAGCTTCTTGTAAGAATACTTATTCATTAGAAATACAATAGCCTTAAAAACATTAACAGTACCATCACAACCCTTTTCACTCACCTCTCTCTCTCTCTCTCTCTCTCTCTCTCACTCACTCTCTATCTCTCATAGGCATGATCTTTTCAGGCCAAGCATCAACAATTACAGATTAAGGTAACAATAAATATGCAATGGATAATTAAGAAGTTTCAGATGCAACTGATTCAGGTTGTCCTGGTTCCCATACCAAATATTTGAGACGGCAAGAATGAATGAAGAGGCTAGAATAGTTATGCAATTTTTGGATCTTTTCTGCCATATTAATTGCTTTGTCCAGTGTAGCAGAAGCTTCTTCCAACTTACCCTGAAATTTTGCAAGGAATGTTTTTTATTTGTATACTCAGTTTCCAAGGAAACAATCAGAAGGAATCCCTACCAGACGCCTTTGAATGTTAGCCAGTTCTATAATATGTTTGGGCAAGTAGGACCCTGATTCCAGATTGCACTGAACCAATGCAGCAGATGCAGCAGTTAGATCTCCTATTTGCTCCTTAAACCTTGCACTGAAAAGATGGATTTCTGGCACATTCTGCATCACACATGCAAGGGTTTCAAAATAACTTTAAGACATCATCACAGCACTGAGAGCTTATTGAGTGAAATGAAAAATCAAGGATCTCAGTTTATCATCTGTTACACCAATGGCAAAAAGGAGCAGTCCGATGCACAGAATGAAAGGATATTTCCATGTCTTGAACTTGTGACTTTAGATCTCATGGAAACAGCTCTTACCGCTGTGCCAAGGCTCCCTTCTTGTAACATCCAGCAGTAAAATATAATAAATCAACCTTGAGAGAGAAGTTTGACAGCATAAATCGAAGTCTTCCAAATTCCAGAATCTGACAGCAATTTTTAAAAATAGCCTAATCCCATCTCTATTCTGATTTCTGACCAAATCAAACGACATAAAAAGGGATGAAGATAACAGATCTAAGAAGGAGCAAATCTCTCAAGCACAATCTCACAGTTGAGCTGATTTCAGCACTCAATTATAGCAGTGCCCTTCCTCACCACTTACCAAACTTACCACACGCAGGCAATGACAAAACCACATCAAGTCCAGATATCAACTGAAGTAGGCTTAATTGAACCGATACAGGTGATTAAAATTAAATTTGGAAACAAAAAATAAGTCACCCAACCACATTAGCCAACTGCATAGGTAGGAGCAAAAACTTGATTTCCAACAAAGCAGTGTACGAATTAGGACTGAAAAATATCAAGAACATCAGAACTTAATATCAAATTTACTTAAACATCACACCATTTTCTTATTACATGGTTTGAGATTTAAGCCTAGATCCTAAAGGATCAACAATCAATGTCAGAGAAATCACCATGTTATGCACCATAAATCTATGGAGAAATTTCCAAAAAATTTGCATCACAATTAATAAAACATGAATTGTACTACCAGACTCCCTTAGGAAATTGATGCAGATATTGTTGTCCCTAAATAATTGTTCACACCTGGACTTACTCATTTATTACAACCTGGTGCTGAAAAGAAAAACACTAAATGCAGAAAAAAAAATTTTATTTCCGTGGGGGATTCCCCATATGGTTGGTTGGGGTGAACCAGAAAAGTTTGGGTAGAGCCGGATCTAAGCGTTGGCTAGGTAAGCGTCCTGTAGTAAGAGGGGTGGTTATGATATGACCCTGGGTTAGGTTCTTGCACTACAGGCCTAGTAAAGTAGCACCAGCTGGGATCATAAAGCGGATTGGGCTAACGGAAAGGGAATGAAGTAAATATAAATGTAGGATGCTTTACAAGTAGAAGAGTTTCAAATGTTTTAGAAGTCTTGAGTCTTTTGTTTGTTTCTATAGTGTTTCAAGAATAGAAAATAAACGTATGGATCTCTCGTTTTAATCCACAATAGAATAAAACATGACAAAGCTACATCAAGAACTATTGATTGAAACCCTACTTCCTAAATCTTTAGTTTCCTAGTTTAGAAACAACCCTACAGAGGGAACAACCAACCCAAAACTTTTGCAACACTTATTAAACATTACTAATTGTAAAGCTTCCTCATAATTATATTTTCTTGTAGCTACTCTGTCATGCATCAGAGCCAAAGTTTAAAAGAGATACGAAACCATTTGGTGACACCAAAAAAAACTCCAAATTCAAGTTCATGTACCACAGATACATGTAGAGACTTTACCTCCTTTAAGCAGGAATGAAGAAAACTTACTGATACGAGTTTTTCTTCACAATTGAGCTAAATTGATCAGATATCAAGTTCATAAAAATCCAAGCATTCAATCAGCAATATTTACAAATACCAAGGATGCTGAAGTTTATCTGGACAATAAGGAACTTGTCTCATCGCCAGGACTCCTTTTTGTCTTCTTAAAGTTACCTTAAGAAAAACTTGTGTAGCTCGCTCCAAAGCCGAATTTGCAAACTCCCGTCCTCCCTTGCTTTCCATGAATTCCACATAACGCATCCAGAATTCAGGATAGTAAGCACAAGGAATCAAGCATCTCTCATAGACCTGCAATGCCTGCGACAACGAAGATATTTAGTTTTTGGTAACATAATCGGAAAATATATGTTTAAATCAATTAAACAGAAACATACCCAATCAAAATCCTCTTGCTTATCAATAAAGTCCAGATACTTATGCCAATTTTGCAGCTGCCCTTCATCGAGTGGTGAAGGATCAAAATATTGCCTTTGAATACTAGTTTCAAACATTTTTATTGTTTCATTAAGCTCATTTGCTTTCTGATAAAATTCTTCTCCAACAGATTGGTATGTATGGACTGCTTTAGCTAAAATAGCTTCATTTGGAGGGTTCTGCAAGTCCTTAATGACTTGAGAGATTTCATATTCTGACCACTTAACTTCACCATTTTGCAGAGCTTTTACTTTAATCCCACAATCACCATGTTTCCTTGATTCTTCTTCCATGCCACCAACAAATTGTCTGAAACTAGAGATTCAACCAAAAAAAAGCACCATATTTATAACTTCATTTTCATTTTCATATGACAAAAGGGAAAGAAAAAAGAAAAAAGGGACTAATGATGAACTGACAGACAGAAAAAGTTTGAAACAACAGATGTGACATCAGATATAGAGCTAGAATGAAAATGCATTGTCTAGATTCTCTATGAAAAGCAGTAACAAAGTCTGAGGAAGTCATGGAGATGTAATGAGATGGTATATCCAAAACTAGATAAGTTCTAGTTTTGATACAGCTTAGATTATTATATACAGAAGAAGACACTAGGTGTTTAGCCCAATTCAGTAGCTCAGAGAAGCATAATCAATCTAAGATGATGGTCTAACTCCTTGGAACGCAAGACTTTAGCACAAAGTAAACCATATAAATTACAAGCACTGTCAACACTGTTACTAGTGATAGAAGTTTTTCAACAATTTTTTCAGTTTCGAACACTTGAAAACACAAAAATTTTGCAAGATGTTAGGGCCTGTTAAAAGAATCAGAAAATACTTCTAGAATAGGGCAAGGAGTGTTACTCAAGTTATTTCCTTAAATCAGTATGGAAATTAAAGTAGAATAGGAATGAAGTCCTAAATTGTAGGTTTCCTGATTCTTAGAATTTCTGATTAGCATTATACCTTCATTAAAGACTATAATCTGTACGTTACCATTGGAGTGAATGATTAAGAATCACAGTTTTTCCCTTTCTGAATTTCTTCATGGCATCAGAGATTTTCACGGTCAAAATATGAATTTCAAGGCAGCCATGGTTGGCTCTGCATCAGCATCTTCCGATGCTAGCAGTGGGGGGAATTGCCCAGACCTAAATCCCCAGCCTATGAACAACGCTACTTCTGATAACCTCCCTTTGGCTACCCCTCACAAACTGAATGGGGAAAACTACCTTGAGTGGTCCCAAACTGTGCAACTGGTCATTGACAGCAAAGGGAAATTAGGGTTTCTGAATGGAGAAGTGAAACCCCTAGCCGAAACTGACCCCAAGTTCAGACAATGGCGGTCTGAAAACTCCATGGTTACTGCCTGGTTGGTCAATTCCATGGATCGAGCCATCGGTAAACCATTCATTTACTTGCCTACTGCAAAGGCAGTATGGGAAGCTGTGCAAGCAACCTACTCTGATTTGGAAAATTATTCACAATTATACGAGCTTAATGCCAAAGTCTGGAAGATGCAGCAAGGTAGTCGGGGTGTGACAGAATATTACAATGAGATGATGACAGCATGGCAGGAGTTGGACCTCTTTGAGGCAGAAGCCTGGGAAAATCCAAATGATAGTGCCCGATACAAGAACAAGGTAGACAGAAGTCGTGTGTTTGTCTTCCTTGCAGGGTTAAACCAAGATCTGGATGAGGTCCGGGGAAGAATTCTAGGTCGGAAACCTTTCCCTCCTATTAGAGAAGTTTTTTCTGAAGTCCGACGTGAAGAAGCAAGGCGAAAGGTGATGCTTTCAAACCACAGTGAACCTAAATCAGAACCTGAAGGTTCAGCACTCGTTGTAAAAGGTTTTGATGAGGAGAAACAAGGGAAAACCAGGCCATGGTGTGATCACTGCAGAAAACCATGGCACACAAGGGAGAACTGTTGGAAGTTACATGGCAAACCTGCCAACACAAAGAGAAAGCAGGGCAACTACAACAAATCAGGGGGAGAAGGCCACGCTCTTCAAGAACTACCCAGAATCCCAGCTCGTCCTTCACTCAGGAGCGAATAGAGCAGCTAAAGAGGCTCCTTCAATCCCAATCCATAGTAGCCAACCCTTCTCCGTCATGTTCTTTGGCCAAGTCAGGTATCATCCTTATAGGCTCCATAGCCTGTACTCAATCAAATGGCTTCTGGATCTTAGATTCAGGAGCTACAGATCATATGACTGGCACTTCTCGTTTTTTCTCGTCTTATAAACCTTGTGCAGGAAATACAAAAGTAAAAATTGCAGATGGCTCTTATGCCACAGTTGCTGGAAAAAAGCCCAATACCTCTCTCTCCTTCCCTTTCTTTAAATGATGTCCTTCATATTCCTACTCTAGAGTACAATTTATTGTCAATCAGTAAATTCACTCATAACCACCACTGTACTGCTAAATTTAGTTCATCTCAATGTGTTTTTAAGGATTCAACCTCCGGGAAGATGATTGGGGATGCTAAACAGGATGGAGGACTGTATTACCTAAACACCAAATCTTTTGGTATACCAGCATGTTTCAATTCCACGAAGGTTTTAGGCAATAATGATGTTAAACTGAACTAGAATGAGAGGAAAGACTTATATCCCATATACCATTTGTACATGGATATATATACATCAAACAAACTCACCAACTACACTCACCAACCACACTCAACAACCACACTTACCAACCACACTCACCAACTATAGGAATCAATTCTTATTCTTTTAACTTTCCTAGATTCCCTCCTATAATCATAATTACGTACTAAGAAAGCCAACAACACTTCTTATTCTATAACATTAACTTTCAACACTCCCCCCCTCAAGTTGGAGCAAAAATGTCTAACATGCCCAACTTGCTTATATGACGATCAAATGGTAGTCGTAGTAGTCCCTTTGTTAGAACATCTGCCACTTGTTGAGTTGAAGGTACAAACGGGGTGCAAATTATTCCCTTTTCTAGCTTCTCCCTTATGAAATGCTTATCAATTTCAACATGCTTGGTTCTCTCATGTTGAACAGGATTTTGAGCAATGCTAATAGCCGCCTGGTTATCACAATACAACTTCATAGGTAGAAGAACAGGTCTGTTCAGGTCTTGCATCAACATCTTGAGCCATAAAACTTCTTTAATTCCATGGCTCATTGCCCGAAATTCAGCTTCTGCACTACTAGTTGCTACCACTTTTTGCTTCTTACTTTTCCAAGACACCAAATTGCCCCAGAGAAAGGTACAATAGCCTGTGGTAGATCTCCTATCTGAGACAAAACCAGCCCAATCAGCATCTGTAAACACCTCAATGCCCCTCTTCTCACCTTTACCAAAAAACAGTCCTTTCCCGGGGCTCCCTTTCAGATATCTCAGAATCCTATAGGCAGCTTCTAGGTGTTCTTCATAAGGAGAATGCATAAATCGTGAAACCAAACTCACAGCAAATGCAATGTCAGGTCGAGTGTGGGACAAGTAAATTAATTTTCCCACCAACCTTTGATATCTTCCCTTCTCAGTAGGAACTCCATCCTTGATATCTCCTAGTTTGAAGCTCACATCAACTGGAGTGTCTGAAGGTTTGCAGCCACTCATTCCAGTCTCTTTCAAGAGATCTAGAATGTATTTTCTTTGAGATACTGTGATACCTTTCTTGGACCTAGCGACCTCCATTCCAAGGAAGTATTTCAATTGTCCCAGATCTTTGATCTCAAATTCTGTAGCCAGATTCTGCTTTAGTCTCCCCATTTCTTCAAAATCATCACCAGTTAAGATTATGTCATCCACGTAAACAATCAGGACTGAAACTCTCCCTTTGGAATGTTTTGTAAACAAGGTATCATCTGAGTGCCCTTGTTTATATCCTTGACCTTTAACAAATTTGGTGAATCTGTCGAACCAAGCTCGGGGGGATTGTTTCAGTCCATAAATGGACCTTTTCAGCCTGCACACCTTCTTCCCAAACTTCTCAACGAACCCAGGCGGTGGTTCCATATATACCTCTTCTTGCAAATCACCATTTAGGAAAGCATTTTTGACATCTAGCTGGAACAAAGGCCAATCAAGATTAGCAGCCACAGATAGTAATACCCGAATTGAGTTTACCTTAGCTACTGGTGAGAAAGTTTCAGAATAGTCCACACCATAAGTTTGAGTAAATCCTTTTGCTACAAGGCGAGCCTTGTATCTTTCTAAGGATCCATCCGAGTGGTATTTCACAGTGAATACCCATTTGCATCCAACTGGCTTCTTCCCATAGGGTAGATCCACTCTCTCCCAAGTATAATTCTTTTCCAAAGCACTCATCTCTGTGAACACAGCTTCCCTCCAATTTTTATCATGTAGGGCCTCCTGAATAGTGTTAGAAATGTACACACTAGACAATTGTGAAATAAATGAGCAATGGTGAGGTGAAATGTTCTCATAAGACACAAAATTAGATAGTGGATGTTGTGTGCATGATCTTACTCCTTTTCTAAGTGCAATAGGAAGCTCCAAGTGATTAGAAGAACCTGAATTTTCTGAAGGAGTAGTTGCAGGACTTTGCAAGTCAATGTCATGACCTTGGAGTTCAGGATCCAACCTTGGCGGAGATGATTGATGATGCTGAGGATTGGTGCTCTTTCTCCTGGAGTAGACCAGACCTTTGAATTTGTTATGATCAGTTGTTGGTAGTTCTACCTCTAACTGGTGTTGCTGGGATGTCACTTTTTGTAGTTCAGGTTCAAAGCTTTCAGGCTGTGTGACAGTGGTTGGTTCAGGGATCAGAATTTTTTGTGGCCAGAAAACCTCATCTTGACTTTGATTCTCCCCCTGAAGATGAGGGGGACTGTGGGAAGATGTACCTTCAAGAAAGGTAACATCCATAGACACATACATTTTCTTAGAAGTAGGATCATAGCATTTGTATCCCTTTTGATGGGTTGAGTATCCTACAAATATACAACGGTGTGCCTGAGGGTCAAGTTTGGATTTGTGGGGATGGAAGTTATGGACAAAAACAACACAGCCAAAGATTTTTAAAGGGAGATCGGTGGTTAACCGAGAGTTGGGAAATAGTGTATTGAGCTGTTGAATGGGAATACTGAATTTTAAGGTACGAGTAGGCAACCTATTTATTAGATATGCTGCAGTTAATACAGCTTCCCCCCATAAAAATTTTGGAACCTTAGTTGTAAGAATTAAGGCCCGAGCTGTTTCAAGAAGATGACGGTTCTTCCGTTCTGCTACCCCATTTTGTTGAGGTGTATAACTACAAGAACTTTGATGCACAATGCCATTGGTAGAGAAGAACTGCCCTAACACATGATTAAAGAATTCTTTCCCATTGTCACTTCTAAAAATCTTTATGGGAGTTTGAAATTGAGTTAGGATCATGGCATAAAAGTGTTTAAACACTAGTGCAACATCAGATTTATCTTTTAATAAGAACACCCAAGATACTCTAGTGTGGTCATCAATAAAAGTGACAAACCAACGTTTCCCGGATAGGGTGGATACTCTAGAGGGTCCCCAAACATCACTATGAATCATAGAAAATGGTGCAGATGGTTTGTATGGTTGAGATGAAAATGTAGCACGATGATGCTTTGCCAATTCACAAGACTCACATTTTAGGAGTGAAAATTGTTTATTCATAAACAACTTAGGAAACAGTAGTTTTAAGTAGCTGAAACTAGGGTGGCCTAACCTATAATGCCAAAGCATCATTTCATTATTTTCAGAAACTGAAGTTGAAGCAACACATGTTCTCCTATCTAGCATACCCATAGGTCTTGTGTTTAGGAGATATAAGCCACCAGTTTGTTCAGCATCCCCAATCATCTCCCCCGATGTTAAATCCTGAAAAACACAACGAGAGGAGCAAAAATTAGCTGTGCAATGGTGGTCATGTGTGAATTTGCTGATAGATACCAAATTATAAGAGAGAGAGGGGATATGAAGAACATCTTTCAGAGTCAGGTTGGAAGACATGGTATAGGCCCTTTGCCGGCAACAGTGGCAAATGAACCATCAGCAATTTTTACTTTGAAATTACCTGCAACAGGTGTGTAAGAAGAAAAATATTTTGAAGACCCAGTCATGTGGTCTGTGGCTCCTGAATCTAAAATCCAGTAGTCATTAGATTTGGTACAAGCAATTGTACCAACAAGGACTGTACCTGATTGTGCTAAGGAAGCTGAGGCTGAGTTGTTTCCCATAAATTGGGACTGAAATAACTTTTGAAGATGTTCCATCTGCTCCTTAGTGAAGGGGGAAGACTCATGAATCTGCTGGCCAGAATCTGAGGCACCAATAACAAGTGCCTGCGGATCTCCCCCAAGTTTTGGACCTCCCTGTTTCTTCTTGGAATTCCCTGTTGCTGGTTTTCCATGTAATTTCCAGCAAGTGTCACGAGTATGCCATGCCCTTTTGCAATAGTCACACCAAGGCCTTTGCTTGCCTTGTCTTTCTCCTTCAAACATTGGACTTTTAACCACAAGTGCTGAACTTTCTACTTCAGTTTTTGGTTCATGGCTATGCCTCAACATCACCAATTTTCTGGCCTCTTCTCTACGAACCTCTGAAAAAACTTCTCGGACTGAGGGTAGAGGATTTTTCCCCAGAATTCTGCCTCTAACCTCATCGAGGTTCTGATTCAGTCCAGCCAAGAAAACAAAGACTCTTCCTCTCTCTGATCTTTTCTTGTATCTGGCACTATCATTCTGACATTTCCATGTCTCTTCTTCAAAGAGATCTAGCTCCTGCCACAGAGTTATCATCTCATTGTAGTAACTGGTTACATCACGATCGCCTTGCTGCAACTTCCAAACCTTAGAATTCAGTTCAAACAACTGAGAGTGGTTGTCCAAGTCTGAGTAGGTTTCTCTGATTGCCTCCCAGACGTCACGTGCAGTTGGCAGGAAGATGAAGGCCTTTCCGATCAAGGGATCCATGGAGTTGATCAACCATGATGTGACCATGGAATTTTCAGATCTCCACTGTTGAAACTTTGGATCCGATGAACTCAGCGGTGGGATCTCCCCATTCAGGTAGCCAAGTTTCCCTTTGCCGTCAATTGCCAGACGGACTGTTTGAGACCATTCTAAGTAATTCTTCCCATTCAGTTTGTGAGGAGTGATCTGTAGGATATTGTCTGAACCCGTTACAGATCCACTCATAGCCCAAGCAGCTGTGGATGTTGTTGTGGGTTGACTTGCGCTACTAGTGTCTCCGGAAGTAGCTGCTGATGAACCCACCATGGCTGCCTTAAAGTTCATGTCTGAACCACAGCTCTGATACCATGTTAAACTGAACTAGAATGAGAGGAAAGACTTATATCCCATATACCATTTGTACATGGATATATATACATCAAACAAACTCACCAACTACACTCACCAACCACACTCAACAACCACACTTACCACCACACTCACCAACTATAGGAATCAATTCTTATTCTTTTAACTTTCCTAGATTCCCTCCTATAATCATAATTACGTACTAAGAAAGCCAACAACACTTCTTATTCTATAACATTAACTTTCAACAATGATATTCTTTATGGCATTATAGATTAGGACATCCTAGTTTTCATACTTGAAGTTGTTATTCCCCAAGCTGTTTTTGAATAAAGAAGTTTCTGGTTTACAATGTGAATCATGTGAAATGCAAAGCACCATCGCACAACTTTTTCCCCCCAACCACATAAAAAATCAGCTCCATTCACTCGAATACATAGTGATGTTTGGGGACCTTCTAGAGTCCCAACTCAATCTGAAAAACGTTGGTTTGTGACCTTTATTGATGATCACACTAGAGTCACTTGGGTATTTTTACTCAAGGAAAAATCTGAGGTTGCTTCTGTGCTTAAAAGCTTTTATGCCATGGTCAAAACTCAATTCCACACTGACATCCAAATTTTTAGAAGTGATAATGGAAAAGAATTTTTTAATAAATGTTAACTGAACTAGAATGAGAGGAAAGACTTATATCTCATATACCATTTGTACATGGATATATATACATCAAACAAACTCACCAACTAACTCACTCCCAACCACACTCACCACCACACTTACCAACCACACTCACCAACTATAGGAATCAATTCTTATTCTTTTAACTTTCCTAGATTCCCTCCTATAATCATAATTATGTACTAGAAAAGCCAACAACACTTCTTATTCTATAACATTAACTTTCAACACTCCCCCTCAAGTTGGAGCAAAAATGTCTAACATGCCCAACTTGCTTATATGACGATCAAATGGTAGTCGTAGTAGCCCCTTTGTTAGAACATCTGCCACTTGTTGAGTTGAAGGTACAAACGGGGTGCAAATTATTCCCTTTTCTAGCTTCTCCCTTATGAAATGCTTATCAATTTCAACATGCTTGGTTCTCTCATGTTGAATAGGATTTTGAGCAATGCTAATAGCCGCCTGGTTATCACAATACAACTTCATAGGTAGAAGAACAGGTCTGTTCAGGTCTTGCATCAACATCTTGAGCCATAAAACTTCTTTAATTCCATGGCTCATTGCCCGAAATTCAGCTTCTGCACTACTAGTTGCTACCACTTTTTGCTTCTTACTTTTCCAAGACACCAAATTGCCCCAGAGAAAGGTACAATAGCCTGTGGTAGATCTCCTATCTGAGACAGAACCAGCCCAATCAGCATCTGTAAACACCTCAATGCCCCTCTTCTCACTTTTACCAAAAAACAGTCCTTTCCCGGGGCTCCCTTTCAGATATCTCAGAATCCTATAAGCAGCTTCTAGGTGTTCTTCATAAGGAGAATGCATGAATCGTGAAACCAAACTCACAGCAAATGCAATGTCAGGTCGAGTGTGGGACAAGTAAATTAATTTTCCCACCAACCTTTGATATCTTCCCTTCTCAGTAGGAACTCCATCCTTGATATCTCCTAGTTTGAAGCTCACATCAACTGGAGTGTCTGAAGGTTTGCAGCCACTCATTCCAGTCTCTTTCAAGAGATCTAGAATGTATTTTCTTTGAGATACTGTGATACCTTTCTTGGACCTAGCGACCTCCATTCCAAGGAAGTATTTCAATTGTCCCAGATCTTTGATCTCAAATTCTGTAGCCAGATTCTGCTTTAGTCTCCCCATTTCTTCAAAATCATCACCAGTTAAGATTATGTCATCCACGTAAACAATCAGGACTGAAACTCTCCCTTTGGAATGTTTTGTAAACAAGGTATCATCAGAGTGCCCTTGTTTATATCCTTGACCTTTAACAAATTTGGTGAATCTGTCGAACCAAGCTCGGGGGGATTGTTTCAGTCCATAAATGGACCTTTTCAGCCTGCACACCTTCTTCCCAAACTTCTCAACGAACCCAGGCGGTGGTTCCATAAATACCTCCTCTTGCAAATCACCATTTAGGAAAGCATTTTTTACATCTAGCTGGAACAAAGGCCAATCAAGATTAGCAGCCACATATAGTAATACCCGAATTGAGTTTACCTTAGCTACTGGTGAGAGAAAGTTTCAGAATAGTCCACACCATAAGTTTGAGTAAATCCTTTTGCTACAAGGCGAGCCTTGTATCTTTCTAAGGATCCATCCGAGTGGTATTTCACAGTGAATACCCACTTGCATCCAACTGGCTTCTTCCCATAGGGTAGGTCTACTCTCTCCCAAGTATAATTCTTTTCCAAAGCACTCATCTCTTTGAACACAGCTTCCCTCCAATTTTTATCATGTAGGGCCTCCTGAATAGTGTTAGGAATGTACACACTAGACAATTGTGAAATAAATGAGCAATGGTGAGGTGAAATGTTTTCATAAGACACAAAATTAGATAGTGGATGATGTGTGTGTGCATGATCTTACTCCTTTTCTAAGTGCAATAGGAAGCTCCAAGTGATTAGAAGAACCTGAATTTTCTGAAGGAGTAGTTGCAGGACTTTGCAAGTCAATGTCATGACCTTGGAGTTCAGGATCCAACCTTGGCGGAGATGATTGATGATGCTGAGGATTGGTGCTCTTTCTCCTGGAGTAGACCAGACCTTTGAATCTGTTCTGATCAGTTGTTGGTAGTTCTACCTGGTGTTGCTGGGATGTCACTTTTTGTAATTCAGGTTCAAAGCTTTCAGGCTGTGTGACAGTGGTTGGTTCAGGGATCAGAATTTTTTGTGGCCAGAAAACCTCATCTTGACTTTGATTCTCCCCTGAAGATGAGGGGGACTGTGGGAAGATGTACCTTCAAGAAAGGTAACATCCATAGACACATACATTTTCTTAGAAGTAGGATCATAGCATTTGTATCCCTTTTGATGGGTTGAGTATCCTACAAATATACAACGGTGTGCCTGAGGGTCAAGTTTGGATTTGTGGGGATGGAAGTTATGGACAAAAGCAACACAGCCAAAGATTTTTAAAGGGAGATCGGTGGTTAACCGAGAGTTGGGAAATAGTGTATTGAGCTGTTGAATGGGGGAGTACTGAATTTTAAGGTACGAGTAGGCAATCTATTTATTAGATATGCTGCAGTTAATACAGCTTCCCCCCACAAAAATTTTGGAACCTTAGTTGTAAGAATTAAGGCCCGAGCTGTTTCAAGAAGATGACGGTTCTTCCGTTCTGCTACCCCATTTTGTTGAGGTGTATAACTACAAGAACTTTGATGCACAATGCCATTGGTAGAGAAGAACTGCCCTAACACATGATTAAAAAATTCTTTCCCATTGTCACTTCTAAAAATCTTTATGGGAGTTTGAAATTGAGTTAGGATCATGGCATAAAAGTGTTTAAACACTAGTGCAACATCAGATTTATCTTTTAATAAGAACACCCAAGATACTCTAGTGTGGTCATCAATAAAAGTGACAAACCAACGTTTCCCGGATAGGGTGGATACTCTAGAGGGTCCCCAAACATCACTGTGAATCATAGAAAATGGTGCAGATGGTTTGTATGGTTGAGATGAAAATGTAGCACGATGATGCTTTGCCAATTCACAAGACTCACATTTTAGGAGTGAAAATTGTTTATTCATAAACAACTTAGGAAACAGTAGTTTTAAGTAGCTGAAACTAGGGTGGCCTAACCTATAATGCCAACCAAAGCATCATTTCATTATTTTCAGAAACTGAAGTTGAAGCAACACATGTTCTCCTATCTAGCATACCCATAGGTCTTGTGTTTAGGAGATATAAGCCACCAGTTTGTTCAGCATCCCCAATCATCTCCCCCGAGGTTAAATCCTGAAAAAACAACGAGAGGAGCAAAAATTAGCTGTGCAATGGTGGTCATGTGTGAATTTGCTGATAGATACCAAATTATAAGAGAGAGAGGGGATATGAAGAACATCTTTCAGAATCAGGTTGGAAGACATAGGTATAGGCCCTTTGCCGGCAACAGTGGCAAATGAACCATCAGCAATTTTTACTTTGAAATTACCTGCAACAGGTGTGTAAGAAGAAAAAAATTTTGAAGACCCAGTCATGTGGTCTGTGGCTCCTGAATCTAAAATCCAGTAGTCATTAGATTTGGTACAAGCAATTGTACCAACAAGGACTGTACCTGATTGTGCTAAGGAAGCTGAGGCTGAGTTGTTTCCCATAGATTGGGACTGAAATAACTTTTGAAGATGTTCCATCTGCTCCTTAGTGAAGGGGGAAGACTCATGAATCTGCTGGCCAGAATCTGAGGCACCAATAACAAGTGCCTGCAGATCTCCCCCAAGTTTTGGACCTCCCTGTTTCTTCTTGGAATTCCCTGTTGCTGGTTTTCCATGTAATTTCCAGCAAGTGTCACGAGTATGCCATGCCCTTTTGCAATAGTCACACCAAGGCCTTTGCTTGCCTTGTCTTTCTCCTTCAAACATTGGACTTTTAACCACAAGTGCTGAACTTTCTACTTCAGTTTTTGGTTCATGGCTATGCCTCAACATCACCAATTTTCTGGCCTCTTCTCTACGCACCTCTGAAAAAACTTCTCGGACTGAGGGTAGAGGGTTTTTCCCCAGAATTCTGCCTCTAACCTCATCGAGGTTCTGATTCAGTCCAGCCAAGAAAACAAAGACTCTTCCTCTCTCGATCTTTTTCTTGTATCTGGCACTATCATTTGGACATTCCATGTCTCTTCTTCAAAGAGATCTAGCTCCTGCCACAGAGTTATCATCTCATTGTAGTAACTGGTTACATCACGATCGCCTTGCTGCAACTTCCAAACCTTAGAATTCAGTTCAAACAACTGAGAGTGGTTGTCCAAGTCTGAGTAGGTTTCTCTGATTGCCTCCCAGACGTCACGTGCAGTTGGCAGGAAGATGAAGGCTTTTCCGATCAAGGGATCCATGGAGTTGATCAACCATGATGTGACCATGGAATTTTCAGATCTCCACTGTTGAAACTTTGGATCCGATGAACTCAGCGGTGGGATCTCCCCATTCAGGTAGCCAAGTTTCCCTTTGCCGTCAATTGCCAGACGGACTGTTTGAGACCATTCTAAGTAATTCTTCCCATTCAGTTTGTGAGGAGTGATCTGTAGGGTATTGTCTGAACCCGTCACAGATCCACTTACAGCCCAAGCGGCTGTGGATGTTGTTGTGGGTTGACTTGCGCTACTAGTGTCTCCGGAAGTAGCTGCTGATGAACCCACCATGGCTGCCTTAAAGTTCATGTCTGAACCACAGCTCTGATACCATGTTAAACTGAACTAGAATGAGAGGAAAGACTTATATCTCATATACCATTTGTACATGGATATATATACATCAAACAAACTCACCAACTACACTCACCAACCACACTCACCAACCACACTTACCAACCACACTCACCAACTATAGGAATCAATTCTTATTCTTTTAACTTTCCTAGATTCCCTCCTATAATCATAATTATGTACTAGAAAAGCCAACAACACTTCTTATTCTATAACATTAACTTTCAACAATAAAATATTGGGAACATTTTTTTTCTGAACATGGGATTGTCCACCAAAGTTCTTGCATTCATACTCCCCAACAAAACGGGGTAGCTGAAAGAAAGAACCGACATCTCCTTGAAATGGCACGTGCTTTATGTTTTACAACTAATGTCCCAAGTATCTGTGGGGGGAAGCAGTTTTAACAGTAGCATATCTAATAAATAGGCTGCCTACATTCAAATGTTTTCCAAAACTTTTCCTAATTCAAGATTGATAGGGGATATCCCTTTAAAAATATTTGGTAGTGTGGTATTTGTTCACAATTTCAATCCCCAAATTTCCAAACTTGACCCAAAAGCATTTAAATGTATATTTGTAGGGTATGCTTCTAATCAACGGGGATACAAATGTTTTGATCCTATCCGGAAAAAGTTATTTGTGTCCATGGATGTTACCTTCTTCGAAGGTTCTCCATTTTACAGCAACCCTCATCTTCAGGGGGAGAGGGAAAAATCTGTTGAAGATGAGTTCTCAAGGAAGCATGTTTTTTCTAAACCTGGAATTGAGCTTCCAGAATTTTTAGAACCTGAACCGCAGCTTGTTTTTCCAGAACCTGAACCTAAGTCGAATTTGGAAAACAGTCCTAAAATTCTGCCATCACAGAATAAACCAGAAACTAACATGGAGGAGAAACGATTTAAAGGGCTAGTGTACTCAAGGAGAAGGAATGATGCGTCTCACAATCCTCCTGTTCAGCATCACCAAACATCTACTCCAAGGTTAGATTCTGAAATCCAGGACAGTGATTCCAAACATGGAAAATCTCCTTCAGGTAATTCAGATTCTTTTGGTCAAAGTGATCTTCCTATTGCCCTTAGGAAAGGTGTTCGAACCTGTACCAAACACCCTATGTCCAATTATGTGTCCTATGGAAATCTCTCACCTCAATTTTACTCTTTTGTCTCACAATTATCAAGTGTAGCTCTTCCTAACAATATTCAGGAAGCTCTAGAGGCTCCTAAGTGGAGGGAAGCTGTTGAAGAGGAAATGAAGGCGTTGGAGAAAAATTCTACCTGGGAAGTGGTTGATCTACCTAAAGGAGAAGAGAAGACAGTAGGCTGCAAATGGGTATTCACTATAAAGTATCACTCTGATGGGACCCTGGAAAGATACAAGGCTCGACTAGTAGCCAAAGGCTTCACTCAAACCTATGGTGTAGACTACTATGAAACTTTCTCCCCAGTAGCTAAACCAAACACCATTCGGGTACTCCTATCAGTTGCAGCAAACCTTGATTAGCCACTACTCCAACTAGATGTAAAGAATGCATTTCTGAATGGTGACTTGAAAGAAGAGGTGTTTATGGATTTCCCACCAGGGTTCCCAAAGAAGTTTTGTAGAAAGGTATGCAAACTGAAGAGATCTATTTATGGCCTAAAACAGTCCCCCCGGGCTTGGTTTGACAGATTTACAAAGTTTGTAAAAGGCCAGGGATACAGTCAAGGACACTCTGACCATATTCTCTTCATAAGGAGTATCCAGGGTAAAGTGTTAGTACTAATTGTGTATGTTGATGATATAATTTTGATTGGAAATGATTTTGATGAGATGAACAGGCTGAAGCAGAATCTGGCTAAGGAGTTTGAAATTAAAGATTTGGGGCATCTTAAATACTTCCTTGGAATGGAATCGCAAGATCAAAGGAAGGAATCATGGTTTCACAGAGGAAGTATGTTCTGGATCTTTTGGCAGAAACTGGAATGAGCGGCTACAAACCATCTGACACCCCAACTGATGTGAACCTGAAACTTGGGGATATTAAAGATGATGTTCCAGCTGATAGGGGAAGATACCAAAGACTTGTAGGAAGACTGATCTACTTGTCTCATACTCGGCCTGATATAGCCTTTGCTGTCAGTATGATAAGCCAATTCATGCAATCTCCATATAAAGAGCATATGGAAGCTGCATACAGGATACTTAGGTATCTGAAGGGTGCCCCAGGTAAAGGAATTTTCTTCAAGAAAAATGAAAGGAGAGATATTGAAATCTATACGGATGCAGACTGGGCAGGATCTACCCTTGACAGAAGATCCACTTCAGGTTATTGTACCTATGTTTGGGGTAACCTAGTATCTTGGAGA
Organism: Leptodermis oblonga; assembly: GCA_016801395.1. Classification (NCBI taxonomy): domain Eukaryota; kingdom Viridiplantae; phylum Streptophyta; class Magnoliopsida; order Gentianales; family Rubiaceae; genus Leptodermis; species Leptodermis oblonga. Next base: position 28,358,771 of record CM028756.1, on the reverse strand, counting down.
AGCAAAAAGCAAAGTGTGGTGGCAAGAAGCAGCGCTGAAGCAGAGTTTAGATCTATGGCTAAAGGAATAGATGAGGTGTTATGGCTCGAAAAGGTGATGCAGGACCTGAAGTTGTCAGTCAAATTTCCTATGAGGTTATACTGTGATAACAAATCAGCTATAAGTATAGCTCAAAATCCAGTACAACATGATAGGACCAAACACATTGAGATAGATAGACACTTCATAAGGGAAAAGTTGGAGGCAGGGATAATTTGTACACCATTTGTGCCCTCATCTCAGCAAGTTGCTGATGTGCTGACTAAGGGACTAGTGAAGAAACAGTTTGAAGATCAAATTTGCAAGTTGGGCATGATAGACATCTTTGCACCAACTTGAGGGGGAGTGTTAAAAGAATCAGAAAAATCTTCTAGAATAGGGCAAGGAGTGTTACTCAAGTTATTTTCTTAAATCAATATGGAAATTAAAGTAGAATAGGAATGAAGTCCTAAATTGTAGGTTCCCTGATTCTTAGAATTTCTGATTAGCATTATACCTTCTTTATAGGGTTAAAGACTCTATAAATCTGTACGTTACCATTGGAGTGAATGATTAAGAATCACAGTTTTTCCCTTTCTGAATTTCTTCAGGGCCGCCTCAAGAAAATATGACAGAATAATAAGAGTCCAAGATGAAGTACAACGCATCTAAAAATCTATGTATGAGCTTACAAAGAACTGTGGGATTACAGTACTATATGCATGCAGATTAAAGAAAAAAGAAGGTTTGCACACAAGAAAGCATGTATACCATATACTGACATAAAAAATTTCCTTCATTGCTTGAAAACAGTTTTTTGGTGCAATTTGGACGAAGTTAGTCAGCATGTTGTCAATTTATTGACGATTTTTTAAACCATCCAGAAACTTTATCATCATCAAGGAAAGCATGTTTCCTGAAGCTATCTTTCCCTGTTTAGTTACTTCTTTAGTTGAATAAAGCAAATAATAGATGTATAAAAATAGCCCAAAGATTTCATGTCATTCAGAAGTTAGCATGGAGATTTTTGGACAATGCAAAATTGTTTAAAAATGTTTATGCAAGCAATGCAATACGTGAATACTCTTTACAGCACTCAAATTTTCATAACAGAATTTATGTCTCAATAATGCAAGGATGTTTAGCAGGAGTACATGCTTTGAAGCTCCTTTAGGAACTTCTCCTATTATATTTACTTTATTTTCTACCATTTCTGATGAATTTTTTCAACCAAATAATAATTTACATTAACCCATTGCTATAAAGTGATAACCATCACAAATCTAATCACATGGAGGATAATTTGATGAAGAGAACTTTGTAAGAAATAAGTTTGACACAATACATACTTCTCATAATATTTATGCAAATACTCTGTAGGGAATCTCAAAACTTGGAGGTAAATATTTGCAAGGAAGCCCCAGTTCTGCTGAGTGAATTCATATTTTATGTATTCATTCCATAAAGAATGACAAAGGTAATCTCTCTGAACAAACATGAGGGCTCTCTTGAATAACCTGCTTAAAAAGAAAAAGTAAATTAAGATCAAGAATAAACAAATTTTATATGATAACATGAAGATCGTCATTCAAAAGCATCACAAGGAGTAAGGTATGGCAAAAATAAAACAATATAAAAGAAAAAGGATTTAAGTCCCTAAAGGATTCACATTCTATTGAACGATTGAATGCAACAATAACAGAAACAAAAATTAAAATTTTATCCCACGATGTGGAGTTGACTATATGGATCATATTACATCATCTTATTTCGTCGAGAAGCATGGTTTCATTTACATTTTACTATAACCTCACTTTTTTAATAATTTCTTTCCAATTGATATTAGCTCTTCTTCTTCCCCTTTTAATTTGAGCTAATGATTCTCTACTTTCTGCATGCCATATTGGGGCATCTAAAGATCCCCTATGGACATGTCTAAATCATCTTAAGCATGTTTCTCTCATTTTCTCATCTGTTGGGGCTAACCCCCCCTTTTTTTTTTTTTTTTCTAAAACTTTCTTATTCTATCTAATTTAGTTTGTCCAAATATCCATCTTGACAATTTTACTTCTGCTACCCTCATATTTGCTTCATGTTCATGTTTGGTCACTAAACACTTCAATTCATAAAGCATCGTTGATCTTATGGCTGTTAGATAAAACTTTTCTTTCAATTTTAGTCATACTTTATGATTATAGAGAGGACAGACTTCTCCATTTATTCTAACCTGCATGAATCCCATTCATAACATTTTATTAATTCCTCTATTTTCTTCAATGATAGATCCTTAACATTTAAATCTTTTAGATGCATCTAATGCATGCCCGCCAATTTTCACATTTATCACATTGCTACTTCTTAGATTACTAAAGTGGCACTCTCTGTATTTAGATTTAACTCTACTTTAGTAATACATGCGATTCTGATCCCTCCCTCCAAACTTCTAACTTGGAAGCACTCCTCTTGTCTCATCGATTAAAACTATATCTAGGAATAGCTTTCTATATATGCTTAGTAATCTTGACAAAAGGGCATGCCCTCAAAGTTGATCCCTACTGCAGGTATTGTATGGAAACCCATAAAATGTGTTTTGGATTTTTATTTAAAAAATATTAAAGTTATATTGAAAATGTAAGAAGGTATACAGGGAATACAACAAGAAGTGAGATGAAAATGTGACAAAATGAAATGGGGTGTGTTACCAAACAAAACCTATATTATTCCGGAATTCAACTGATATCCCTACCTATGTCATCCTTAGGCATATTTTTACATTTATATACATCTTTTATAATTTCTAAATAAGCTATTCTTACTCCTCTCTTTTTCAATACTTGCCACATTATATTTCGATCAACATCATATGCCTTTACAAGATCAATAATACATAATGTAATTGTTTTCCCCCATTATAATACTGGCATAATCTTCTCCTCAAATAAGCAATGTTATTCCAACTTTTATAAAGCTATTCAATTGCCTTAACATTTTTCATTTGTTTTTCAATGTTTTTCTACCTTTGAAGGTTTAATTACATGAAAATATGTAAAACTTTTATTTGTCTCAGATTGGTCTGAACTCACCTAATATAACTTCATTAAATAGGTTGTAAGAGTATCTCCACTGATCTTTTATAATTTTGTCACCAACTAAAATATTTTCATTTTCATCTTTTATATACCCAATTTCTGTTAATCTCTTGTTTTCTTCAACATCTATTTTGTTTTATGTATATGTGTGTGTGTGTGTGTATATATATATATATATCTATACACATACATACATACATATTCTTCTCACTTTTCTCTTCTCTTAATGTCCAGTCTTTTATATAGTCCTTCAAAAGCCTCTATATTTGCTTCATTGATCACTTCTCCCACCTTCTTCTTGCCACTTATTCCATTTAATAAATAGTAAAATAAACTATTCAGTGATAGAAACCAAGCATGCAAATTCCAGAGCACCATGAATGAGTTGCTAACTGATCAACCATAGAACTCTAGACTAAATAGTCAACACACAAGTAACAAAAAGCTTGTTGAGATATTAAATTCACAATCATCAGAAGTATGTTTCCTCCCATGACAGCAATCTCAAATGGGACATTGGATGTTTTGTCTAATATACCAAACAAATTTAAACTAATTGAAATTTGAATAGCTATTAATGGCATACGAACTTTAAAAGAATCACCTACGAACATCCAGTGGGTCCTCATAGAAAGACATGCCAAAACGACAATAGTCAACCCACAAACCAACAGAGAGAGTTGTTGAACCCACTGCGCGTTCAAATACTTTAACAGCTGTGTGAGCATCAGAGAGTCGTATAACATGATCAGCATATTTACTCCAGTACCAATGGCACAATGGGTACCTTGACAAAAATGAATCATATGATAGTGATATGATATCCAAGTTATCCTGCAATTTCAAGGCAAATTTTTCATGCATTTGAGGATAAACTAGGAGAAGATGAAAGCTAGTCTTGCGGTCTACAGAAGTAAAGGTTGAAGATAACCATAATTATCAACATTCATAATGCAAAGTTAAGAACATCTGAAAGTGTTACAAGTCTTATGTTTTAAGTTTCTCCTTAGATAGTATCTAGGTCAAAATCTGAGCATATGACAGAACTGGTAGATGACTGACACAGTTCAAGAACAATACAAACATTGAAAAGCTAAAACTTTCTTGAAAAAGCTAGAGCCTAATTCTACCTGGAAGAGTTTCAAAGACATCAAATGAAAATATCAGATCATGCTGAATGTCGTGGCGCTAGTGCAGAGACCCACAGAACTCATCAACTGTGAAGGTCCCAGGACATGCTACTTCTCTAATAGCACATATTATGGGAATGTAAATAGACTTTAGTAAATATGTGTAGCTTTGGTTTGGAAAATAGTAGAAGTTAATCCAAAAAAAGAGTTGAGATAAAAGAATTGAATGATAAAAGGTCTATTAGAGTAACTGGGTTAGTCAATTCCCATAGATACAGCTCGCGCTTGTCATGGTTACTACTTGAGGCAACACAACATACTACGATTTTGAGCCCATCAATCTTTGTCGAGGAAAACCTTAAATTTTGTTTGTCCTCCAGTAAAGTAGTTAAGTGACTATTCTACTCATTAGTTAGAAATGCAACAAGTGAGCTATCTATTCACATACGACTCAATAAATTTAAGCAGGAAGCTTTACAGATGCGGTACAGCTTAACTTTATCTTCAGGAGCTAGTTACTGCTGCACATGAGTTTTCAGTGAAATGGCCCAGATAATTTAGCAATATGAAATTAAAAATAGTCCTAGATATATATATCCCAAATTTTGCCCCAACTGAAGCAGAAACTCAAAAAGCCTGAGATCTCTAATCATGCTTTTATGGATCCTAAATTGGAAATTTGACTGACTTAGCAGAAGAAAATGAAAAATATGAAGAATAAAGTTTCTGCATTTGTGTAAGGCAGTAGATGAAGAAATACATGAACCAGTTCAAGAACTTTTAACAACACTGAATTTTTTAAACAGGATGAAAAATGCCAAAGAGAAAAATGCATGAGAGTGACTTACAGGACAGATCCTTTCAATCTCCTCAATTAAAGCAATCCAAGAATCAAAGTTGCAAGAATCCCCAGCAATCATCTCATGCACTCTTTGATGAAAATAAGCCACTAAAAAGAGCCAAAAAGTTGTTTAGTTGAGCAACATAGCAAGCTTGGAAGTCAACAAATTGCAGGAAATGTTGAGCTAGAAAACATTGGAAGTTAAGTGCTTAAATGTAGCCTAGATTGTTTCATACATATGATTGAAAAAGTCAAAGACCTATTTTGACAGGTTTAGAAGTTAAAAGACATAAAAATTATAATGCAATTAAAGAGACTTCTCTGGAGAAATGAGCCAAATTATATGCCCTTGGCAAATTGCTGAAGCTATACAAGTTGAAGTGTCGAAAAGCTAAATTTCATTGTAAATTAGATGAAAATGTGGGGCAAAAAATGGATAGTTCTAGCACAGTCTAGCAACAAAATTCAAGCAAACTAGTTCATAGATTTTTGCACATCTATGTTTGTGCGGATTGTATTTTCTAGAAGTTTTATTGGAAAAATTTTCAGAAACTCCACGCCTATCAAAACTATTCTTATCTAGTCAAGAGGAAAATAGTACTCAGTCTGAGACCAGATATAACCAAACTATATACTTACACATGAAATGTATATTTTGACAAAGACTTGCATTATACAAACTAAAAGAAAAAAGGAAAAAAAAAAGAACTTAACTTACGTAATTTACATAGAAACTCATAGAAAAGAAATTAGAACACACATGTTCCATTAGTGCAGGACAGTGATGTATACCTGGAGCATCTCTTTGCCTTTTCTGATGTCCATTTTCAGCATCACAGCCCTGTGACTCCATCCCTACAAAAAACACATACACAACCTTAAAATTAGATAAGGTCATTGTCATTGACATTGTTACTGTCATCCAAAATGAATTTACAGTAATCTTTTGACACAGAAAAATGATAAGAATTAAATTGGTAACCATGCAGACGTTTTCCATGGTCTTGCCACTACCATATGCAAATACATCACATTTGGACTGGAAAATGGAGCAAAGAAAAGCCAAATGGCAGGAATACTGCAGTTTAATGAGTACTTCCATATTTGTTCACAAAAGCACACACTGAGCAATTCCCTAGACATAGTAACAATTTTTTAGTATTCCCTGATAACTTTTACTTAAAACAAAACGTTTAGTTTTCATCTTCCTTCTAAAGAACCATCTCACCTAAAGCTAGCCAAATTTTGTACATTTCTTGACCCAAAAGTGAAGATTCCTAATGCCAAGAACTAAGCTTGTTGGGATACAATTCTACTTTACAGGTTTTGAAGCATTGCCATTTCCCTGGTGAGAGATTTGAACAAATTTTGAGCACTTTAGCCCGTAAATCAACAAAAATATGAAGGGCACAGAATATCATTATTAACGATATCATCCACCATCTCTTATCGGGAATCTTGGGGTATACAAGTGGAATACAATGTACTGCTTATTGTAGAATATTCTCCCCATCAAACCATTACAATAAATTCAATACTAAAAAAACCAAACTTATTAAACGAAATAGCATTCACTTTGACCAGCTAAGTGTTGAATTCCACTATCCAAACTTCAAACAACATTTAAAAATCGACTAAAAAAAAAAAAAAAAAAACACATGCGTGCATTTGTATATCATAAACCAACAACTTAAATTGGAAAATATTTGCATTCCTATTCATATCGACGAAAAGGGTTAGCTAATTACCTTTACATTGTTCTTTATTGTTCGATTGAAGTTCAGTATTTTTCGCAGAGGCAGAATCAGTATTTTTCACCTCCTCCATCTCCTCCATGGCCGCAGAACCCCCAAAATCTTCCGGCTCTCTAACCTGTCCCAAAGGATTCACGCTCAACATACATGCGAGATTGTGTGTATTTTCTTCATGTAAACGAAGTGTGTGAATGTGTGTATAAGTTATAGGAAGTGACAGTTACCATTGAAGTTGCAGGAACTTCCTTAGTAGAAGTGCAACACAAGAACTCCCAACTCAGGAGAAGTGGTTTTTTCTGTTGGGCAAAATTACCAAAACCTCCTTTAAGGTTTGTCCAAATTATCAAATCAACCCTGAAGTTTTCGAATGTACTAAGCCGACCATTTGACCGACTCTAATGGTTAGGATTAGGAATATTTTTGTGGATTAAAATAGTTTAGTCCAGACTAAATTTTTTATATCTTGTTGCAAAAATAATAATCACTAAAATGTTCTATATTTGTTAATTTTTATTTTTACATCAAATACACTTCAATTTATTACATATATTTTATATAGTAACTATTATATTTTAAAGTTAAATATTTTATAATATTTGATAATTGAATGGTTTTAATATTTTTATATACAGTAAATAAAAATAAATACGTCCACCATTAAATTTATTACATGATTAATTAGACCTAAATGTCATTTACTATCTATAAAATCACAAACACTTAGGACAAAATATCATAAACGATCAATTTAATAATATATAAAATACATACGTACATTTCCCAATATCCACATCTACTTGAAAATATTAAAAACTTTCACGTAGAAAAAAGACCAATAACATTTATTCACAATACAATATCATGGATACATAATTCTCAAAATTGCTATGTTGTCCCACAAATGTTCAATTAATGCATTCTAGGTTGTAAAATGAGCATCTATATCCTTGATTTGTATGTATTAAGCAATGTTTTCATAACCGGGCCAGAGCTTGAACCGGTTAGGCGAAATGGTCGATGGGTCACTGGGTCAATTGGGTCAAATCGGACAGAAAAATGGATGATGTCATAATTACATTATATATATATTATTATACATATATAATAATGTATAATAACTATATATCCAATTCATTTTATTCTCAAAAATCCAAACCTAAAAATGTGGAGTAGAATAGTATTTTAGATAATTAATTTGTTTTAGTATTTTATAATTTTTAGTTTTTTGTATTTTTTTTTTTCAATATAGTTATAAACTTTAAAATTTAAATTAGTTACTAAGTAAGTGAACTTCATGGATCACTTTTGAAATTTAATAATATTATAATAATAGAATATATTTAATATGGATAATACTTTTCATAAAATAACCTTTGGTAGAGTTGGTCATTCATCAACGATAGGTTATGGGTTCAAACCCTCAGTCTCACATTTTTAAAGATTAAAAGGTGAGAAATGCAAAAACCGATTTTCATGGGTCAAATCGGTTCTCAGGTCAACCCCGGGTTTGATAGGGGTTGACCGCATTATTGGAAAAGCGTTTTATGGCATAAAACTGAACCGGCTTGGTGTCGGTTCCCGGTCTAACTGGCCCAACCGGCCAAGCCAGTCCGGTTTTCAAAACATTGGTATTAGGTAAGATACTCATGAAATTGAGTGTTATCATCGGGTATTGAACATCTGGAGTGGACACTTCACCTGGTTCCAAAATTAGCATTTACATCACGTTCATCTTTCATAATTATATTAGGGGCATGATATTTGCAGCGACGAAATCGATATTTGCAGCGACATTTTTGCGTGAAAAGACCGAAATGCCCCTGGTTTTGGGGAGGGGGGGACCATCGCCGGTCGCCGGCAATGGTTTTGTAGAAAACCATCGCCCGGCGATAGTTTTCTCCAAAACCATCGCCGTCGCCCGGCGATGGTTTTACACAAAACCATTGCCGGCGACCGGCGATGGTCCCCCCCCCCCCCCCCACTTTAAGTTGAGATTTTTGATATTTGCAGTAATCACCGGGCGGATCTTCCCCATTCCGGTAAAAAATTTCGAAATTTTGACAAAACTACCAATAAATTCGGACATAATACAAGTAAAATGATTAATAAAATTACATTAAAAAAATAAAAAAAACCAAAGTGTCGCCGGACTCCGGCGACACTTTTTGGCCAAAAGTGTCGCCGGCGACACTTTCCCCCCCCCCCCCCCCCCCCCCTCCCCAACTTTCTTATTTGCAGTAACCACCGGGCAGATCTTCTCCATTCCGGTAAAAAATTTCACAATTTTGACAAAATTACTAATAAATTGGGACATAATTCAACTAAAATAATTAATAAAAATGTTTTTAAAATTTTTTTTACCCCAAGGGCATTTAAGTCTTTTCATAAGAAAATGTCGCTGCAAATATCGAAACCGTCGCTGCAAATATCAATTCCGTTATATTATGCATAACAATATATGCACTCAATATATCATATAAAACATTTTTGCGCCAAAACGTTAAGGTCTTGCAAAAATTGCGAAGCATGATTTGAACACTCAAGATGCTTGCACAACATCTTTTTTACATTCTTCTTGTTGTCGTGCAAAATATTTATCCTTAGGACTAGGAATGTCAGACCCTAGAATTTTCAATAAATAAATTCTTGTATTTTGAAGGGTAAAATTGCAATTTTAACCCTTGACATTCCTAATGTTTGAAACGTGCTTGACTTTAATTAAATGTTGCCAGAAGTTCTCCTATGAATTGTGTGCCTGTATTGTGTGTTTTAGGATTGAATGTATTAGAATGATTGTCTAAGACCATAGCATAATTGATGTATTAGTAGATGTGTGACCTAAGAAAGATCGCCCAAAAGAACACCAAAAATAACTGCAAAAGGTTACACAAGAGCATGCATTCAAGATAAAATACACCCTCATGCAATAGTAGTGAATCGCAACCTAGATCGCCGCATGATAAACAAGTAGTGAATCGCAGTGTGAAACCCCGTAAAATTTTAATATTTTAAAATTCACCTCGAGAATATATTGAGGTATTTATAAATATTTTATGATTATAAGAATTCCTTTTAAAATAATTTTCCTTTAAAATTATTCATTTAAGAAAATTTTATAAAAGTCCTCGGATCTTTTATTTCAAAAAGAGTTTCTTTATTTTAATTTCAAACCTTTAATTAAATGAGTTAGTTGATAACTTTGATTCTAAAATTCATATTATGTTATTTGTTTAGGAATATTATGATTTAGGAACTTATGGAGAAATAGGAATTAGAAGATAAGAAAATTAAAAAATAAATGAAAAATAATAAATAAAAAAAGGCAAAATCGGGTAAAACCGATTGCACCGCTTTGAACAGTAAAATAGAAGTTTCTCACCGCCTGTAAATGGTTTTAATTAACCGTTTGGAAAAAGGGAAAACCGATTGGCAACCGGATAGAATTTCAATTGGGTAAAACTGATCCATTTTGGATAGAATTTACTAACTCGATTTTGACCCTTTTAACCAATGGTAAAACCGATTGGTAAATTAATTAAAAATTTCTTACCGCCTCTTTAATCGGTTATAACCGATTCTTAATCGGGGAAAACCGATTTCAATCGGTTTTATCGATTCCCTAATCGGGTAAAACTGATTCGTTGTCAGAAATTAAAAATAAATGCTTGCTAATCAAGTTATGAACCTAGGGGTATTTTAACCCCTAGTTCTTTATCCTATCTGACCCCTAAGCCTATAAATACCCTCTCCTTCCCTTCCATACTTCCATTTATGCAAATCACTCTCCAAACCTTGAAGAAATTCTCTCAACTTAGAAATAGGAAGAAAAGCTAGGAAGAAGAAGAAGGAGCAAGATCTTGACGTGGAAACTCCATTCCATTCCAAGGAAACTTAGCTAGGAAGTGTAGGGAATCGAAAAAGGTAAGAATTTTAAGTTAGGAAGTGCAATTATAATGCAAAAGTTTAGATTTTTAGATTTTATAAAGCTTTCTTGAAGTTTAATTTGTTCTTGAAATTTTGAACGTTAGAAAAATATTTTGAAATGTTAAACATGTTCTAGGAGTGTTGTAGAAATTGTTTTTGGCAAAAAGAATCGAAGAAAAATGAGTTTATGTACACTTTTGTTGGAAAACCCGAAGCTTGGATGAAGAACACGAAATTTGGGCACGAATCGGTTTTGACCGATTCAAAATCAGGTAAAACTGATACTAGCCCAGAAACAAATCGGTTCTACCCGTTTGTTAACGGGTTTTCCGATTGGTAAAATGGTTTTCTCAAATTTTGGAAATTTAAAATTTATCAGGGACTATTTTGCAAATACTGGACGGGTTTTAGCCGATAGTAAATCTGGAAAAACTGATCCAGAGTTTTCTGGAAATTTTGAATTGGTTTTGACCAATTTACCCTTGGGTAAAATCGATTCAAAAGGGAAAAATTGATTTTTCCGCAATTTTGTTTTCTTTTAATTATTTCTTTATAAATCCTTTTATAAATTCTTGTTAAACCTATTTTAACGAGTGTTTTAAGGATTTTTACTCTTGTATTTTCTTAACTTATAATTTTATAAGTTTTGTCCGATTTTGGACTATTTACGAAATAACGTTGAAATAATATATAGAAATTTTTTAAATTTTAGTTTACGGCATAATGATTATATTTTCTTTAAAGTTATAATTATTACATTTTTGTAGTTATTTTCAAGTTAGATAATTTTTAAAATACTTATTTTCTAAATATATATGTTTTTATAGAAAAATAGGTAAATTACCATTATGCCTTTATTAGTTAAAATTCCAGAATAAGTTAGAAATTAGAATTTCATTAGTTAGAAATAGTACTGAATTGCCGGAACTTGGAACATATGCCGATCGGTTAGATAGCTAGTTCGTGAGCGTGTATCTTCGGACTGAGGTGAGTTTATCACTGAAAATGAATTCCGTTTTCATGAATTAATAATTAAACTGCACTGAATCTTGTTTGCGGCATGTTTTGAAATGTTTGTTAAAAATGCTTGAAATATTTTTGATTTTTGAACTGCCAGATGTGTTTACTTACCGGCTGGAATACATATATAATTTGTTATGTTTCAGTTGTACTTTGTTTGTGCACTGAATCTGTTATATGAGCATAAGTTGTGTCGGATCCATTATTTGGTGCAATTTGATCCCACGAGCCAGCGAAGCGCTTGGTCGTCTGGAATATCTGTGTTCCTGATTTTGAAATCAGTACCGATTTACCAGGGCCTATAAATGACCGTTTGGGAGTGGCTGACGATACCGATATGATATAATATGACGATACCGATATGATATGATATGACATGCAATGATATGAAATGATATGATATGCCCGCGAGGTGAACTTGCTAATTCGTTTATTGTTCATAACGACCTTTAAACGATTGCCATTTATTCTCATTATATGTTCTCTGAATCCCATATGAGTCATGAATGCTATATGTTAGGATATGCCTGAATTGTATGCATGGGTAATATTTACAACTCGGTAAATGTTTGTGAAAATTGTGGACTCTCATTGGGCAAGGGCTCATTTCATTTTCGGGTTTCTGTTTTCAAAATTTTATTACAGATCTTTGGTACAAAGATGATTATGATTACTAAGCTCAATCGGAGTTTGGAAATTTTGGATACGACTAGAAGGCAAGATTGTCTAGATGGGCTCATACTCTGATAACTCATGTATTATAAGGCTGTGTAAGTTTTACTTTAGTATAATAAATAAAAAAAAATTATTATCATGTTTTGTCAGTTCTGAGTGCTGGTGCAAATTAGGCAGGCATTCGGTGAAGCCAACCCCTTGTATGCAGGGTGGTGCATCTAGGGTGTCACATGCAAGCTCTGACGCAAGTCGACAGACAGCTACTAGCTTAAATTTGGAAAGTTCCCAATCTTTGATTTTGATTGATTTTCAACCAAACCTTGTCTTCTTTATAATTATGACTAGTGCTATTGTCAGAACAGTTTTTAGCATATAGAGCAAAAATATAGTAAATTATGTAAACTGCCTTAAATAAAACAAACATTTCTTTCAGCAATCCCCTCCCCCTTTTCCCTCACCCATCTGCCTGATCTTTTGTTTCCGCTATTATTATTTTTTCTCTATCTTTATGATCAGTCGGTACATGCACTCCCTCCCTTCTTCCTCTTCACCGTTTTCTAATTAGTTTGTCTCCTCAATCATGGTGTAAACATCCCTTGTTCACCATATAACAATATACACATATGATCATTCATATGAAAATATGGAGATGATGGCACTGCTTCCATACATCTGTAATCATCATCTCATCCCAACATTGTCATTAGATCAGTCGAGTTTAAAAGATGAGAGAGACAAAATTAAACTAAACCCTTATTTTTGTACAGAAATCCATATCATCAATAAAGTTTTTTTTCTTAGAAGATAGCAAGATCTTCAAAACAATGACAAAAGACAAATACATTTAGTAAAGACATAGTATGCGGGCTGCAGTACACGCAAGGAAGAAGAATAAATAAATTAATGGGATAAAAAATAAATTTCCATAAATCGATTAGAAGGCTCAAATGGCTCTTGCTAACGTTTCATTATCGGAATCATCAACCGTAAACGAATCACTAGGTTGATGAGTGAAAGAGATGAAGAAGGATGAAGGAATTAAAATCATGGGAGTCATCACCCATGAATCAATTTCTGAATTGATAAGTGGAAGATATGAAGAATATTAAGTAATTAAAACAAACCCAATAAGTGAATTGACGAGTGGAAGAGATGAAGAATGATTATGGATTTAAACAAACAAATTATGGATTTAAACAAACCCAGATCAATAGAAATTACTATGTTGAGACTAAATCAGCTACAAAATCGAAAATAAAAAAAGGGGTTGGGTGTGAGAGAATTATCTAGTCTAATCCATTAAGGGTAATTTAGGTAGTTTATTATATTTTTGCTCTGTATGCTAAAAACTGCTATGACAATAACATTAGCCTATAAATATACACTTACCTAACCTATAACCTATGCATTCTAACATATCCTAGTCCTATAAATGCATAAGTTTAGACCTCTATAAGGCTTTAGCCATTCTCAAGTTTTGTAGACAAAACTTGAGATTGAAAGTTGTGGAGGAAAAGGAAAACTAGTTCGTGAAAGTTGTGAATTGCCAGCCCTTTTTAAATTTGCAAGTATTCTTTATGTTTAAATTCTAGAAAATATTTAACCTGTCGACAGGATGTGTGATTTGCAACCCGTGTCGACAGCTTACAGAACCAAAAACTTGAACCTTAAAAGACCCTAGATATTTTCAAAATAACCCAAGCCTTTGAAAAAAGAACCTGAATTTTTTTAAAGAGAAGCTGAATTTTGGTTTTTTGAAATTAATTGCATACATGCATGCATGTGCACTAGACTCGACCTGTACTAAGTATTAGACACCCGACTTGCAAATTAACTCGTGGAATACTCGCTATTTTTCTGAATGTGTAATTGGACTATATTTAAGGGCATTCTATTTGCAGGAACATTTTTCTATAAATTTATTATAATGCCCTTAGTTATTTAAAAAAAAAAGGTCCTGGAGAAAATTCCACCCGGGATGGGTGAGATTTCAGTAGAATCCCGCCACAGGACGAGGGGATTCTACTGAAATCCAGCCAATCCCGGGTGGGATTTTCTTAAAAATTCCACCCTTCCTGGGATTTTTATTGCTTGAATAGGATTTTTTTTATTATTTATAACTAAGGGGCATTATAGACTTTTTACAGGAAAATGTTTCTGTAATAGTAATTCAGTTTCTACAAATAACAATTCCGATATTTAATAACTATGCGCAATTTTTTGATATAAGTACACACACACATATATATATATGTGTGTGTGTGTGTGTGTGTGTGATTTGAATTATTAGGTTGTCCACGCTTATCCAACTGGTTAAAGAATGGTTTGAAGATGTCATGCCTGCTTTGCAAATATTTTACTAAATGTTTTACGTCGTGGTATGATTGTGAATGACATGAATATCTTGTGCAAACCTTGCAGCATGATAAAACCATCTTTTAACGCATGAACTAGAAAAAGGAAATTAGTAAAGAATTTTCTTCACTAATTTCCATGTATGAATTCCTACCTAGTTGTCTGTGATAGTTGAAATATAATTGTGTGGAGACAAAATTCTTATGTGCCTTAATAAGGTATTTTTGTTGGGGAACTTATGAAAGTTCATATCCAATACCTTAGCCATTGAATCTACTAGCAATGACGTCACTAGATTACCGCTTTGATCCCAAGAATTGCAATTAACCAAGGTCTAAAACTTCTGCTAGCTTGGACCAGATACTCTATTAGCTTTAATCAGGGTCGGCCCTACTCACGTTCAAGGTGAACACTTGCGCAGAGCCCCATATAAAATGAGCCCCATTATTACATATGTATAGTATATATTATATCTAGGAGTATATTACATACAATAGTACATCAAATTTAACCCTTCTCCACCCTACATGTATGTGTGTATACGTGTCTATATATATATTATGTTTTGACGCAGTCTCGTCCGAGAGGATTTGATCACAAAGCGAAATCTAATCGTTCTAAGGGTCGCTATGATGGTTTTGGTGAAATACCCTACAATAAATGGACAAATAGAAGCTCGGTATAAGTTATCTTGACTCACGAGTATATAATATTGAGAACTTCGGTATAAGAACGTCTCGAACTACTCACCAAAATATTGTTCGATAAGTTTTGAACCCCACAAGACAAAGTTTTGATAAATTTTAAAGTTTAATGAAGAACTAAGAGTTGAAAAAACTCACAAAAATATTTCAATTCATCAAAGTTTATCTTACAAGATTACATGGTAGCATATTTATATGCAAAAGAAAGACTATTCTGTAATGTGTGACATCACATGTGAAATATTTGAAGGCATAGAAGTATTTTCTTCACTTGAGAAATTCCTAGTGAATGTCTTCATCTTGAACCAAAACTAAGAGGTTTTGAATTCATTGAATAAACTTTGCTGAAAATGCACGTAGGAGACTTCCCAAGTTCATCATATAATGCCATGCATATCTTGAAATGATTCAAAAAACTTTGGCCACCTTTTATGATGCTTTGGCCAAATTTAAGGCTCTGTTTGTTTCGTAACTCATTTGAGGAATTCTTCACATTTTGGAAGAAAAAAAAAATTTATAAACAAACAATCTCATTTTTTCTTAAATTTATATTTTAAAATTTAAATTTCCTACTCACATTATTTTTAAGAAAACATCATCATTACCTCTTTTTTACACAATTTTCCATAAAAAAATTCCCTCCAAAAAAATTTCTCCCCTAAACAAAAAATTCCATATTTGAGTTACAAAACAAACAGAGCCTAAGAGCCTTGTTTTTGGGGAGGTATCGTGATTGATTTTAAAGATGAACATCACTTCAAATTTCTATTAAACCCTTTGAAAACTAGTCAAATTGTTAAAATAATTTGGAACCAACTATCCTCCTTGGCGGACGAACCTACATGCATCTTTTGGGTGATAGACTGATTATTTTTAATGCTAAATTAAGTACTTCAAGAAATTTGCACATAATGCTTGGACCATTAAGAGCATTCAAAACATTTTGACACCTTGATTAGTAAACTATGAGGGCTGCACTTGACATGTTTTCAAAATCGTCATTGAGCTTTGGAACATGCGAGAGTAGCATAAAAAAAATCATGCACAAGTTCTTCTTTCTCGGGCCAAAAATAAAGGTTATTCTCTCACTTGAATTTGTCTTGGAACTGAACTTTTTTTTGGACTTGAACAATGAAGATCAATTGGACTTGAAGTAACTCCAAAACATAAAATTTAAGCTTCAAAATTACAGGAATTTAGTCAAAAAATTACTAAAACATCTTTCCAATAATCTGCTCCAATTTTATCGATAAAGCCCTAGCCAAATTTCATCATGTTTAAATATATATAATCATGTCACAATACTCCAAATTTATAAAGGTGATGTTAACTCAAGATGTATACACAAGTGAAGATAACTATGGCCATAATGACATTCCAAGACTTACTATGGGGGAAGACATCGAAGATGAAAATCGTCCAATGAGGAAGATGCCTACATTCAATCCAACTACAATGAGGACAATCTTTATATTGCCAGGCCCTTTAGTGCCCATCTAGGCGAGTACCAAAGCCAAAGAACAACTATCTTCCATTCTCAAGTCAAAATGAATGAGAAGATATTTATTCTGATTATGGACTCTAGTAGCTGCACAAATGTAGCAAGTACGTTCTTAGTTGAGAAGCTTCATTACTACAAAATGGAGCTTTAACGGCTGCGGATTAACGGCGGAAAATAGAAAACCGCAGTAATAAAAGGAATACGGACTTTCTACGGCGGTCTGAAAATGAACCGCCGTAGATCAGGACTTTCTATGGCGGTTTAAAAATGAATCGCTGTAGAAACGGACTTTCTACGGCGGTTGGGACAAACCGCCGTAGAAAGAGGGCTTTCTACTAGCGGTTGGAAGGAAACCGCCGTAGAAGTGGACTTTCTACGGCGGTTGGAAGGCAACCGCCGTAGAAAGTCCACACTTTCCACGGCGGTTGCCTTCCAACCGCCGTAGAAAGTCCACTTCTACGGCGGTTTTCCTTCAACCGCCGTAGAAGTCCATTTCTACGGCGGTTTAATTTTCTCCGCCGTTGTATTGACGTATTAAAACCTAAATAACAACGTGTATTTCCATATTGAGGCCGAAAGTGTTCTTCTCCAAATTTCTACTACGGTTTTGCACGTTGAACGTAAAGAATCGTCATTTGGAGCTAAAATTTACCACCTAAAGGTTAGAAACTTCTAAAATTTCTCAGTAATTGCTTATGCTTGTACTTTATATATGTCATCCTATAGAATTTATTTTTATTTATAGTAGATGGCTGAAAATTAAATTTGTATATTCCATGTATATGGTGAACCTTAGTATTGGGGACCCTATTTAGTTATACTATGTAGTTTCTTGGTGATGTGATTTGATTTATAGTGTTTGATTTTTAATGGATGATGTTCATATAATTAGCACTACTTAGGATGTGTAATATTTTTTTATGCATTTCATGTGTTTGACGAAATGCATAAATGAAAAACTTAGAGTTTCTTCTTCATTTGATTATGTCTATTGCGCATGTGTTTTTTATGCATTATTTTTTTCATTGAGGTATTATAGTAGTTTTGATTATATGAGTAACATAAGTATTATGACATGTTCTAAGACAAGCATGCAACTTGATACTTTGTACATTGTTTGTTGAATTATTATTATTTGTATTTTTAATTATTTCAAGGTGTTAGTTACACATGGATCGAAATATCTTGTTGTGTGGTGATCGGACCTCCGATTCTTATGCGAGAGAAGTTGAGAATTTCATTCAATTCACTTATAAGAATACAAAGTACGTCCATTGTCCGTGCAAATCTTGTAAAAATGGTGCGCGGTTTGATAACTCAGATACAATAAGAGTCCATTTATATCGGCACGGATTTGATCCTTCTTATAAACTGTGGATTTGGCATGGTGAAAGTATTGATGGTTTACCTGAGCAAAGAAAATCTCATGCAAAAGGAGATGATGCGATTATTAGAGATCGATTAGATGCCATGATTGAGGATGTGGCCGAGGATTTTGCTGATAAACCGGAAGTTCTTGCTTCCATTTTGGGTGACAATGAGAAGCCTCTATACAAGGGTTGCACTAAATATACACGCTTGTCTAGTGTTTTGAAGTTGTTTAATTTGAAAGCGGCAAATGGGTGGTCAGATACTAGTTTTACAGCCTTATTGAGGGTATTGAAAGATATACTCCCAGAAGATAATGAACTTCCAGATCGAATTTACGAGGCGAAAAAAAAATGTTGTGTCCAATGGGTATGGAGTATAAGAAGATCCACGCTTGCCCAAATGATTGCGTCCTCTACAGGAATGAGTATAAGGATTTATTGCTTTGTCCTAAGTGTAAAACTCCACGATACAAAAACAAGCAGCTGTGTGATGAGGTTGAAGACAGTTCTGATGTGCAAAAGAAGGGGTCGCCGGCTAAGGTTCTGTGGTATCTTCCTATAATACCGAGATTTAAACGTTGTTCGCTAATGAAAAAGATGCAAAACTAATGACATGGCATTCAGATCGGTGTATTCCCAGTGATGATGACAAGGTGATAATGCATACATCAGACTCAGATCAGTGAAAAAGATTGATTCAATGTATCATTCTTTCGGGGGAGAAGCCAGAAATTTGAGGCTTGGTCTGTGTACTGATGGAATGAACCCGTTTGGCAGTCTGAGTAGCACACATAGCTCATGGCCGGTAATGTTGGTTATTTACAATTTGCCGCCTTACTTGTGTATGAAGCGCAAGTACATACTTATGTCTCTAATGATTTCAGGCCCACGGCAAAAGTTATGGGATGAAGGCGCACCTGTGTTTGATGCCTACCGTGAAGAAATGTTCACATTACGTGCCATGTTGTTCTGTACCATTAATGATTTTCCTGCGTATGGAAACTTGTCTGGATACTCTGTTAAAGGGCATAAAGCATGTCCAATATGTGAGCAGAGTACAAATTTTTGTCAGCTTGCACATGGGAGGAAGACAGTATACCTTGGGCATCGCAGATTTCTTCCCGAGACTCATCCGTATCACCGTATGAAAAGAGCATTCAATGGATTCCAAGAGTTCAGAAAAACTCCCGAACCCTTGAGCGGGCCAGAGGTGAAAGCTCGTGTGACGAACATTAATGTGGAGTTTGGTAAAACTTCGGAGTCCAGCAATAATGATACAGGTTGTTGGAAGAAAAAATCCATATTTTTTGAACTTCCATACTGGGAGAACTTGGATGTCAGACATTGTCTCGATGTTATGCATATTGAGAAAAATATTTGCGAAAGCCTGTTAGGTACGCTCTTGAACATCCCTGGTAAAACTAAGGATGGTTATAACGCGAGACTTGATATGGTTGATATGAACATAAGAGCAAATTTAGCACCGGTAGCTCGAGGACAACGCACATATCTACCCCCAGCCTGTCACACTTTGTCCAGAAAAGAGAAAAAACAACTGTGTTCAAGTTTGCGTAGCATCAAAGTTCCATCCGATATTCTTCAAATGTAAGCAGACTTGTTTCCTTGAAAGATTTAAAACTGGTTGGTTTGAAGTCTCATGATTGCCATGCCTTAATGCAACAATTGTTGCCTGTAGCTATTCGCTCGATATTGCCCAAGCATGTTAAGTCCAGTATAACAAGACTTTGTTTCTTCTTTAATGCTATATGTAGCAAGGTTATCGCGCGCGAAAGACTTGATCAGTTACAAGATGAAATAACTGTTGTCCTTTGTCAATTAGAAATGTATTTTCCACCTGCCTTCTTTGATATTATGGTGCATTTGGTGATTCATTTGGTTAGAGAGATAAAAATATGCGGCCTGTTCATTTGAGATGGATGTACCCCTTCGAGCGATATATGAAAATATTTAAGGGGTATGTTAAGAATCATTGTCGTCCTGATGCTAGTATTGTTGAAGGTTATATAACTGAGGAGGTAATTGAGTTTTGCACTGAATACTTGGCTGAGACCGCATCCATTGGAATATCTAAGAATCGGCACGATGGGAGGATTACAGGTATGGGCACAAGGGGAGGAAAAATATTTT
Organism: Leptodermis oblonga; assembly: GCA_016801395.1. Classification (NCBI taxonomy): domain Eukaryota; kingdom Viridiplantae; phylum Streptophyta; class Magnoliopsida; order Gentianales; family Rubiaceae; genus Leptodermis; species Leptodermis oblonga. The sequence continues at coordinate 28,338,242 of CM028756.1, read as the reverse complement.
TGCCGTTTAATGTTGAATTGATGAAGGTGCATCTCTACATTCTGCGCAATTCTGAAGAAGTTACGCCCTATGTGACAGACCATATCCGTTCAATAAGAACGTCTTATCCTGCTTGGACGGATCAACGTGTGCTCAATGAACATATTCGGACATTTGTCTATTGGTTTGGTAATGCTGTCCTGGGCAAAGACGTTTCGGAGACATTGAAATGGTTGGCGTTTAGGCCTAGCCCTGCGGTACGAGCATTTTCATGCTATGACATAAATGGATATTCATTTGCTACTAAGAGACAAGATGAGAAGAGTACGGCACAAAACAGTGGTGTTACATTAATCTCAGAGGCTTTGCATGTTTCTAGCAGGAAGGATAAAAATCCATTGTATGCAAGCATGGCTTATTACGGGGTGATCGAAGATATTTGGGAGCTTGACTATGTTTGTTTCAAAGTAGCTGTATTTCGCTGCAAATGGGTTGATAACAATAGTGGGGTTCGAACTGATGATCCATTGGGTTTTACCTTGGTGAACCTTAATTGGGAGGGTTTCAAGGGGGAACCATTTATACTTGCATCGCAGGCGAAACAAGTTTTTTATATCACCGATCCTTGCGACGAACATTGGTCTGTTGTTCTTCATTGTAAACAACATCACGGAGTGGAAGGGATTGATACAGAAGAAGGGCTTCATGAGGCTGGCCCTTTCTCTAGTGGGTTACCTGAACCGAGAGCAGATGAGGAGATAGGGAACTTGATAAATACATACTTCGTGATGACCACAGCGAAGGATTATGGTTCGAGGATCAAGTGTCCCATAAGAGAAAGAGAATAAGTTAAGAATCATTTTCAGGTATATTGTTTGTTTTTATTAAACTTCAATTCCCGTGGGTGTGTATGTTGTGTGTGTATTTGTATATGTTTCTTTGATTTTAATGAAAAGAGGTGGACATAAATTTATAACAACATTTATTTTTATCCTTCGTACTGTGGGATTGAAACAGGTCACAACTCGGATGAAGCCGCGCAATCAAGGGACAAAATTTCCAGGGACTTCATATGCGGAACTGTTTATAAATGAATATGTTATTGTTGGAAATTGTGTGAAGCTTCTGTGCTGATCTTAAATTGCACTTGTGTTTTGGTAAAAAACAAGCAGAGAGATTCTGTCTGAAGTGATTTGAAACTAATTCCGTATTATTCGAAATAGTTGGAATTTTAGTGAAGTATTTAAGTATATGTGCATCGAATTTAAAAGGGAGTACGTTACATTTATAGGGGAGACTTTGTCAAATTTTCCGAAAATTGATTTCCATGTTTTTCATTTATGAATAAATGTTTCTTGTATTATTATTTTTTCTTCCAAGGAGTAGTACTTTGGTAAAATTTCCAGGGGAATTTATACGCAGTTCATTTTATTTGATTTTATATTTAACTCTTCATAAATTACTTGTCAGTGGGTTCGGAAACAGGGGAAATGCAGGGGAAAAATGGGAGAGGAGAGGAAGAGAATGAGGGAGGAAAGAAAGTTCAAAAATTTGAACTATAAGTAACCGGGTCGTCGGTTCAACGGCGGTTCAACTGCGAACCGCCATTGAACCAACTTTCCACTGCGGTTCAATAATGAACTGCCGTTGAAAGGGGAACTTCAACGGCGGTTCAACATTGAACCGCCGTTGAAAGTCCACTTTCAACGGCGGTTCACGAGGATTCATTTTTCAATGGCAGTTCAAGGTTGAACCGCCGTTGAAAGGTCTCATCGTAGAAAATTGGAGCCAATTCCCGCGCGGGCATATTTTAATATTAATTTGTTTTTTCCATTTTCAAAAAAACTAATCTCACATTTTGTAAATATAATAATACATACCCTGATTGTGTATATTTATTAATTATGTACACAATCCCGACTTCTATGAACCATTTCATAATAAAATTTCAAATTTTCCATTGAACCATATTTGCATTTAAATTTCCCGCGCGTGCTACTACACGTACAATAATTATAGGTCAAATATAGAAATTAATAAATTTCGTAAATTTACATGTAAGAGATGATAAAATAATAAGCTTCATTATGTTCCCTTAAATATCTACTTTTTCGACAAATGCATTATAGGTACGTATAGTAATATAAAAATTAATTAATATTAGTTAAGTGGCCGAAAAAATTAAATAATATACTGGATTTCATTATTTTACATACTATATATATATACATATATGTTTATACATACATACATATATATATATATATAAACATCTTTCACTTTTCTCCTTTCCCCTCTTGATGCACATCATATATCCAACTCTCTCGATCCTCTATGCTCTCGATATCTTGTAAATTTTCACTACATAAATAAAATATTTTCATTTGAAGAATTGAATACTTTAAGACAACTTTTATAATTAATTCTTATATATATATATATATAATGTATTTTGAATTTGGTACAAAAAAATAGAAAATCCATGCGTACGTAGCGCGGGAATTGGCTCCAAAAACTATTTTTCTACGGCGGTTCAACTTTGAACCGCCGTAGAAATCAAACTTTCTACGGCGGTTCAAACATGAACCGCCGTAGAAAGTATTTTCTACGGCGGGTTCTCGGTTGAACCGCCGTAGAAAAGTAGTTTTTGGAGCCAATTCCCGCGCTAGGCATGAATTTTCTATTTTCATATCATTTCTAAACCCTAAACCCTACTCTCTATTAAGTTTTTTTTCCCGATTTTCATAAATTAACCGCGGTGACGCTTAAGATTGAAATAGATAGTGAAGCGCCACCCTTTTCCTGGATTTTCGCTTTGACATTCTGAATTGGGTCGCAGGATTTGACCTCGAGGATGATGGTCTTCCCCGTCAGAGTCCCAACGTAAACCTCCATTTTTTTCAAAATACGTTATATATATATATATATATATATATAAGACTTAATTATAAAAGTTGTCTTCAAGTCTTCAATTCTTCGCGCGAATGAAAACATTTTATTTATGCAGTGGAAATTTACAAGAGATCGAGAGCAGAGAGGAGAGAGTTGGATGATGTGCAAGAGGGGAAAGGAGAAAAGAGGAAGATGTTTATATATATATATATGTATGTAAATTAATGAAATACAGTATCTATTTAATTTTTTTTTCGCCACTTAAATTTTATTAATTAATTTTTATATTACTATACGTACCTAATGCATTTGTGGATTTGATTTTTTTATCCCGTTCGCCAAGTTGAAAAAGTAGGAATTTTAGGGAACATAATGAAGCTTATTACTTTCTTGGCTCTTACATGTAATTAAATTTACGGAAATTATTAATTTTTATCTTTGACCTATAATTATTGTACGTGTAGTAGCACGCGCGGGAAATTTAAATGCAAATATATGGTTCAATTAAAATTTGAAATTTAATTATGAAATGGTTAATAAAAGTCGAGATTGTGTACATAATTATAAATATACAAAATCTGGGTATGTATTATTATATTTACAAAATTGTGGGATTAGTTTTTTGAAAATGGAAAAAAAAAATTAATATTAAAATATGCCCGCGCGAGAATTGGCTCCAATTTTTTCCTCTATTTAAACCGAGAAAAAGTGGGGACTTTCAACGGCGGTTCAACCGCAAACCGCAGTTGAAAGGAGAATCAACTGCGGTTCACTTGTGAACCGCCGTTGAAAGTACACTTTCAACGGCGGTTCAACCTTGAACCGCAGTTGAAAGTACACTTTCAACTGCGGTTCGAGGTTGAACCGCATTGATTGTTGGTTCAACGGCGGTTCGCGGTTGAACCGCCGTTGAACCGACGACCGGTTATTAATTAAAATTAAAATTTTTACTTTTTTCATTTCCTCCCTCATTCTCTTCCTTTTCTTCTCCCTTTTTTCCCTTCATTTCCCCTTTTGCCCGAAGCTTCTTCCTCCGCGCCCGTTCGGCTTCTTCGCCGCTTCTCCCGTCGCCGAGCGAGCTCCTCCACCTTCCGATCACCCGTCGGCCGCCCAAGCATTCACCGATTGTTCGGCTGGACCACGCAAGGCCGATTGTTCGGCTCTCTATTTCCACCCTCCCATATAAACTTAAAGCTTGGTTGTAGGAGTTCACCCAAAAGGTTCCACCTTCTATGCTTTCATTTTAAAACTTTTGTGTATTTAACCTTACATTTTGTAATGCTTGCTTCCCATTGCACTAGGATTTTTTGGGTTGATATTTATGGTTGATTTTGGTTTTAATCCTTGTGATGAATGATTGGAAAGTTTTTGGATTTATTGATTGTTTGTAGCATTTGGTTTGGTTGTTGAATTGAGTGTTTTGTCCTACATAAGTTGAGAACCTAGGGTTTTGATTAATGTTCCATTAGGTACCCTTTGAAATTCGGGTTTTTTTTTTTGAAAATGAGAAACTCAAATGATTATTTCGGTTTTGTTTGATTAATTTTAGAACATTGGTGTTTGATTTCGGTTTTTATTCGATTTAGTGTTCCTCCTTTAGTAATAATGAGGAAAATGCTTTTTTGTTGATTCCACTTTGTGAAATTTTATTCCTTTAGTAGAAATGAATGATTGTTCTCATTAGTTGTTGGTTGTGAAATGTGAAGTACTTTATCAATGGTGCCCTTGATAAGTCCACTTTTTTTTGGCCCTCATTTGGTTTAATTTGGATAATGGTAATTGTGTATTTTTAAGAGTGAATTTTGCGAATGTACATTGCCTTTTTTTCCACATTAGTTGTTGGTTGTGAAATGTGAAGTATTTTATCAATGGTACCCTTTATAAGTCCACTTTTTTTTGGCCCTCATTTGGTTTAATTTGGATAATGGTAATTGTGTATTTTTAGGAGTGAATTTTGCGATTGTACATTGCCTTTTTTTATCACATTACAAGCATTCTTGTATTTGACATTAAAGCTTTTCTTTGATTACATATATGTTATATTGAATTCTCTTTCTATGTACATGAAGTTTAAGATACTTTCAATGGCCCGAAAAAGAAAAAGCACTATGGAGCATAGTGATGAGGGTAATGGCAATGGAGATGGTTCTTCTACTACATGTAGTAGAGGTAGAGGGCCCACAAATTGCAATGATCTATTGGAAATGCGAAAGAATGGGAAAACTCTTGACATTTCTTTTGATTCCGAGCTCGAGCCTAAAGAGTATCATACAAAGTGGATTACCTTTGTGGCATATACGGCCCGGAGCAAAGTGGACATAGTGGAATATGAATCATGACCCAAAGTTCCCGAGGAGATCAAGAAAAGAGTGTGGATGGAAATACGGGTATTTTCTTTAATTATAATGCATTGTTGTTTCTTCTTCCATACAAATGAACTCAAATTCCTCACTAAATTTTTACTCCTAATTCACTGTAGGCATTATTTGTTTTCGAGTCACCGAAGAACTCGAAACAAAGTGGATTTCTTATGCCGGTAAATGGTGGAAAGATTGGAAATCCTATTTAGGGAAATATGTACATGGTGACAAAAAGGGCCAGGACCCATGCTTGGAATATAAATTTCTCCCTAGGGAGACATGGATTAAGTTCAAGGCTAGCCGCGAGACAGAAGAATGGCAGGTATATTTTTTAAAATTGATTTCCTTCTTCTTTTTGGATATTTGAAATTGCTCAGTTTAGGGATAATAATTTTTCATTATATTTCTCTCTAGGCAATTCGTGGAAAAGCGCAAAAGAATGCCAATTTAAATGCTTTCTACTATAATTTATCTCGCGGTGGCTACCGACTGCTGAAGAAGTAGTTGCACGACGAGGCGGTAAGTGCATCCAGAAAGAAGCCTTCAGAGGAGGGTCAGTCCGAAGAAGAAGGCGAAGATTCTTATTCACAGCCAGGCCGTCATCTACTTTGGAGACAGGCCCACACAAACAAAAAAGGGGAATACTTCACGCCAGAGGCTGGGCGTGTAGGATGATTGTAATTTTAAGTTTTGCCCCATACATTTTCTTATGTTTCAGTTCTTTTAATATTTAAGTCTCTGTGTATATATTGTTTATTATAATTGATTATTTATTACTAGATATCTATGATGAAATGCTAATTAATAATTTGGTTGTCATTAAATGTTTATATCCCAATTATAATTATCTAGTTATCACTGTAAAGTAAATAAATGATTAATTTGTATATATGTGTATTTATTATATTTTATAATTATGGTTATCAATGTTATATTTAAAATTTATATACATAAATGATTAATCTGTGTATATGTGTATTTATTTATTTTAATTGATCTATTTACATTTACTATATTTGGCAATATGTGTAGGAAAATCTATGTTCCTGAGTCCCAAGGGGAGTCCGTTGCAGAGGGAATGAATGACATTCTTGTCATTGCAACGGAAAACGCGATCACCCCGGTCGTTATCGCGGCCATTCTAGCGGGCACGTATCACAGAGGTTTTCCCACAGAAAACAGGACGTCGCTTAAAGATGAACTTGATTTAACTAAGCGACAGCTTCAGAAAACCACTGCCCAACTCGATGAATGTCAGACAGCTGAAGATGATGGTTGGTTTGCTATGTGGTAAGATGGGAACCGACTATGATACATTAAAAGCCACCGTCATCAATAGTGCCAAAGATGAGAGCTCGCACCCAGAGACCTCCGGAGCGGTCCCTGTTTCCCCTGTGAGCCCTGTTTCTCCTCTGATACCTATAAGGTTGCCCGAGTTGGAGATGCTACATGTTGCAGCTACGGACCCGATCAAAGCCTCTGACGGGGGTGCTTTAGGCGAATACAAGGTAAATAAAATTAATATGTATATTTTCATAGAATACACGTGGTATTTTTAAAATTCAGTGCATGCATATGACACACTCATAAACAGAACAGTCCGAAAGATTTGCTCATAAATCCCAACTCCGACCATATCTTTGGATAGTAAGATCAATATGAACTCCCCTAGGAGTCTAGTTTCATTTCCAACTTGTTTTCATAATTTTTAGATTTTTCTGTAGGGATTTATCCTCCAAAAACCGAAGGCAACTACACAGCATTAAGCCTTCATCTTAGTTAAACAGAACAGTCCGAAAGATTTGCTCATAAATCCCAACTCCGACCATATCTTTGCATGAGTAAGATCAATATGAACTCCCCTAGGAGTCTAGTTTCATTTCCAACTGGTTTCATAATTTTTAGATTTTTTGTAGGGATTTATCCTTCCAAAACCGAAGGCAACTACAGCATTAAGCCTTCATCTTAGTTAAACAGGACAGTCCGAAATATTTGCTCATAAATCCCAACTCCGACCATATATTTGCATGATAAGATCAATATGAACCCCTAGGAGTCTAGTTTCATTTCCAACTGGTTTCATAATTTTTAGATTTTTCTGTAGGAAATTATAGCTGAAATATCAAAATGTGGCAGATTTTTGATTTTTAGAAGCTTCATCTTTAAGAATTCTAAAACGGTATTTTAGGAGGCATGAAACTCATAACCCTAAGATATATCTTGATGTATAGAAGATGTTTCAGGCTTTGAAGAATTCCTTGGATTGGTTTCACGTGAATACTTGTTTAGACGGCAACTTTCTTCATCAATTTTTTTTTTTCCTTATTACAGTGCTTTGTTAATTTAGACTTAATAGTTGATTAATTTTCATTCGCTTGCCTATTATCTCAGGACGGGTGTGAATGCCATATGTTCATATCTGAGGATTCGCAAAAGCGGCGTAAGCTTGTGGCAAAGGGAAATATTTATAAGCAAAGCAAGCACCACGGGCGCGAGGTTAGGAAAGGTTGCACGAGGGTCACAATTAAAATTTGCTATGATGACTTTGTCCCGCTACCATTTCCTAAGGAAGAGGCTGAGACAGTGGGAATGACCAAGTCCTTTTTCGTGGAATGGCCTATAGAGTTGATTGAAATTATTCAGCCGACTCCGGTAACAAAGGTATATTCTTTCATTTATTTTGAATTACTCCATACCATTTTGTATATTTAATGTTATTTCAAATGATGTTAGGTGGATAAAAGTGCCCAAAAGAAAAAAGCCGGATGAATTCTATGAATGACAAGACATCTCCTTCGGCGACGGTTCCGACTGAGATGTCATCCTCATCGACATCTGATCCATTGCAAGAGTTACAGCTCCGAATGGATAATGATTCGGACTTCAATGGCTTCTTCTTTCAAATGACAAGAGAAGTCATAGGTTTGGACCTGCCTAATCTGATGGATCGAGGGGATCTCGTAGAGTTATTGACCAGAGAAAGCCAGGTCTCAAACAGTTTGATGCAGTTGTTCACCCAGTGAGTTTCCACTTAATTTTATAACCTATTTCTGATTATTGTTATATATAGTATGCATTCCATGTGCATAGGCTAACCAATGAACCCTTTTTGTAAATTCTTTAGAGCTTTACATGAGTTAGTTGAAAGGAATGGGAGAAAGGGGATAGGTTTCCTCTCGGCTGATCATGTCACACCCGTAACAAATACTCTTGAAGCTAGGGTAAACTACATTGCATGAATCTTGAAGGATAGGAATAAAGAAATGTATCTGGTGCCTTATCTTCAGGGATAAGTGACACTGTAAGCGATTCTCTAATATTTAAGAAACATTGATATAAAGATCTGACGTACGTCCTTAAATTTTTTGTTTGCAGTGAACATTGGATGCTAATAGCCATTAAACCAATAGAAAAAGTTATCTACTGGTTTGATTCTTTACAAAATCCACAGAAAGAGGAGGCGGTGGAGCTTATAGACGAGTGAGTTATATATATTAACAACGGTTAGAATGCCTATATATCCATATATTGCTAATTATTTTCGTTCCGCTTTCATTTTTATAGGGTGATGTTTAACTATCAAGCTTTCTTAGGATTGCCCAGAAATGTGCATATGCAACCTTCGTGGATAGTAGTTAAGGTAAAATTGGTTCTTATTAAATTTTTTAATTACATCCGTTAGTCTAGTAGCCTAAGCAATTAGTAGTGTTAGTTGTTTTGATTAAATCCGTGAGTCCAGTAGCCTAAGTTAGTAGTGTTAGTCAATTAATTTATTAGTTAGTCAAGTTATTCATTGAGGTATTTGATTTATGCATGCAATCCGTGAGATCAAAACTGTAGGTTAGTTAATATATGCATGCAATTGCTTTTTCGATATGTAGAAATTAGTGAGTCCTAGTTATTTAATTAATTAGATTAATATGAGTGAAGTTATGAATATTAAATTTTTATGCCTACCGTTGTGTTGTATACAATATATTAATTGTATGATCTTCATATTAATTCATTAGCATAAAAAGCAAACGAGCAATTGGGAGTGTGGGTACTATGTAATGCACTACATGTATCAAATAGCAATGAAATCATCCACATTGGCACTTGAAATGGTAAATATTTCTCATAACTTACTTAATTGACTGTATTTCATTTTGCTACTCGGTTACTTTTTAATTTCAAAAATTCTGTTGCAGCACTTCAAGCTCGACCGCACTCCATTAAGCAATGTGGATATAGATGCAGTGCGAAAAATATGCGCTTGTTATATTTTGGAGCATCCTCCGTAGTTGTAGGATACTAATTAGCTTGTTCATATTAGAGTTGTACAAATATTTTTTGGATACGCTGTATTATAAAAGCGATTTCAATTTGTATATTGGTGATATTTGTATTAAATTTCAAGTTTTAGCAGCAGGTTTTGCTTTAAACCAGGTTTTAGCAGCAGGTTTTTAATGCTTTTAATGCGGTTCGGGTGTAAAAAGAGTACCCTTTCTACGGCGGTTCAAGGTCGAACCGCCGTAGAATGTGTACACTTTCTACGGCGGTTCAAGGTCAAATCGCCGTAGAAAGGGTACACTTTCTACGGCGGTTCGACCTTGAACCGCAGTAGAAAGGGTACACTTTCTACGGCGGTTCAAGGTCGAACCGCCGTAGAACCTTTCTACGGCGGTTCGACCTTGAACCGCCGTAGAAAGTGTACCCTTTCTACGGCGGTTTGACCTTGAACCGCAGTAGAAAATCTACACTTTCTACGGCAGTTCGACTGCCGTAGAAAGTCCGCTAACTTACAACGGCTGCCAGATAGATGGCGGTTCAAAAAGGCCAATAACCGCCTTTAAAAGCCCTTAAAAACCGCAATTAAAATCCCTTTTTGTAGTAGTGCTTGCTTTACCAATGGTCAATCATTCGCACCCTTACAAGCCATATTGGTTAGATGACTCAGAGGGGATTCAAGTTTCTAAGCAAGGAAGAGTTCATCTTGAGATTGGACTGTTCAAATTAGAAGCATTGTAAAATGTGGTACCAGTACAAACAAGCCACATCCTGCTCGAGCGTTCATGGTTGTTTGATCAGGGAATCACACATAATTGCATCGCCAACACTAATACGGTGAAGCAAAACTCTAAGTCCTTTACCCTCAAGCCAATGCCTCATTCGGGGGTCAATTCTGAATGTACACAAATGTATATCACATTTAATAAATGGATGATTGGGAAGAAGGGCAAAGGGATTGAAGTTGCCACCAAATCTCCAAGAGCAACAAGAAAGCTCTCAAGATCACTAGCTTGTTTGTTAGTCGTCGGGATATTGAATCTCACAATATTCTATCTTATTTTCCTGCAATTTTATTTTATTTTGCAGGATAATTTTGAATTGCACCATGGGGAGATATATCGGATGCCTCAACTTAGTGAGGTAAAGGGCGAATTATGCGTAAATCTTTATCTTATTGACTTGCTATATTTTCTTTTCCAGGGATTGGATTTGAGGATGAATCATTCATCCTTAGCTTCATCGAGCCAAGTCAACAAGTACCTAGCCAAATTGAGAGCCAAGTCCGAGGAGTTCATACCAAGGAGGGCAGAAAGGTCAGTAACTTCAAAATTTGTGAAGCTAGCTGACCTACAACTCTTCAATAATAAAGTTCGGGTTGTTTTTTGAAATTCATGAAGGATCCAACAAGGTTCTTAAATTTCTTGAATCATTTCTTGATTAATCTTGAAGTTCTTACAACTTCTTGATTTGTCAAATGGTTACTACAAAATAATCTTAAAAAATAATGTAAATCTTAATATTCTTGATTTGCAACATTCCAAGAGGTTCTGGAAGATTCTCAATGCATCCTGAAGGTTCCAAACTATTTGGTCAAGTTTCCAACAAACTTCACAAGTCATAACTAAATTGTCACTAATCTGAATTCACATTTTCATTATAAGTCTAGTATTAGATAAAATTAGGTAACATTACCTCATGCAATGTTGATCATATGGTTTAAACGTTATACTAGTGTCACATAGTTCTAGCTACAACTACTTGTGAAAAATAATTGTTATGGCTGTTGCTATTATAATCTCTCTTACATGCATATAAGCATAAGAATGATGCACACACACATTCCTACAAAATTTTCACTTTGGTCTTCTATTCTGTTTTATAGGTTATGAGCAGAATATTAAAGTAAAGCTGCAGAAGTTTTAAAGACATTCATTGAATGTAATTATACACCTTGTTGTCATGCATTAGTATGGACTATACTAATCAGATTATTAGCGTCTATTTTGTGGGTCAAGATGCTACTTTATAAAAGTTGTCCTAGATCAGCTTATTCGTCTGTAAAGGGATTATAAGGCTATTATACAAAGTTTATCCTGCTAATTTCACCAATATTTGCTTCTCCATTGTTTTGAATGGAATGCAGCCATGGAAAAGCTAATTGGTTTTACAGACAAAATCTCCCCTGCTTGTTTTTGACCAAAACACAAGTGCATCATAACATCAACACAGAAGCTTCACACAATTTCCAACAATAACATATTCATTTATAAACAGTTCCGCATATGAAGTCCCTTCAAATTTTGTCCCTTGATTGCGCGGCTTCATCCGAGTTGGGACCTGTTTCAATCAGACAGTACGAAGGATAAAAATAAATGTTGTTATAAATTTATGTCCACCTCTTTTCATTAAAATCAAAGAAACATATACAAATACACACACACAACATACACGCCCACAGACCAAAAAAATTAATAAAATCAAACAATATATCTGAAAATGATTCTTAACTTATTCTCTTTCTCTTATGGGACACTTGCTCCTCGAACCATAATCCTTCGCTGTGGTCATCACGAAGTATGTATTTATCAAGTTCCCTATCTTCCTCATCTGCTCTCGGTTCAGGTAACCCACTAGAGAAAGGGCCAGCCTCATGAAGCCCTTTCTTCTGTATCAATCCCTTCCACTCCGTGATGTTGTTTACCATGAAGAACAACAGACCAATGTTCGTCGCAAGGATCGGTGATATAAAAAACTTGTTTCGCCTGTGATGCAAGTATAAATGGTTCCCCCTTGAAACCCTCCCGATTAAGGTTCACCAAGGTAAAACCCAATGGATCATCAGTTCGAACACCACTATTGTTATCAGCCCATTTGCAGCGAAATACAGCTACTCTGCAACAAACATAGTCAAGCTCCCAAATATCTTCGATCACCCCGTAATATGCCATGTTTGCATACAATGGATTTTTATCCTTCCTGCTAGAAACATGTAAAGCCTCTGAGATTAATGTAACACCACTGTTTTGTGCCGTACTCTTCTCATCTTGTCTCTTAGTAGCAAATGAATATCCATTTATGTCATAGCATGAAAATGCTCGTACCGCAGGGCTGGGCCTAAATGCCAACCATTTCAAAGTCTCCGAAACGTCTTTGCCCAAGACAACATTACCAAACCAATAGACAAATGTCCGAATATGTTCATTGAGCACACGTTGATCCGTCCAAGCAGGATAAGACGTTCTTATTGAACGGATATGGTCTGTCACATAGGGTGCAACTTCTTCAGAATTGCGCAGTATGTAGAGATGCGCCTTCATCAATTCAACATTAGACGGCAAAAACATTTTTCCTCCCCTTGTGCCCATACCTGTAATCCTTCCATCGTGCCGATTCTTAGATATTCCAATGGATGCGGTATCGGCCAAGTACTCAGTGCAAAACTCAATTACCTCCTCAGCTATATAACCTTCAACAATACTAGCATCAGGACGACAACGATTCTTAACATACCCCTTAAATACTTTCATATATCGCTCGAATGGGTACATCCATCTCAAATGAACAGGCCCGCAGATTTTTATCTCTCTAACCAAATGAATCACCAAATGCACCATAATATCAAAGAAGGCGGGTGGAAAATACATTTCTAATTGACAAAGGACAACAGTTATTTCATCTTGTAACTGATCAAGTCTTTCGCGCGCGATAACCTTGTTACATATAGCATTGAAGAAGAAACAAAGTCTTGTTATACTGGACTTAACATGCTTGGGCAGTATCGAGCGAATAGCTACAGGCAACAATTGTTGCATTAAGGAATGGAAATCATGAGACTTCAAATCAACCAGTTTTAAATCTTTCATGGAAACAAGTCTGTTTACATTTGAAGAATATCCGGATGGAACTTTGATGCTACGCAAACTTGAACACAGTTGTTTTTTCTCTTTTCTGGACAAAGTGTGATAGGCAGGGGGTAGATATGTGCGTTTTCCTCGAGCTACCGGTGCTAAATTTGCTCTTATGTTGATATCAACCATATCAAGTCTCGCGTTATAACCATCCTTAGTTTTACCAGGGATGTTCAAGAGCGTACCTAACAGGCTTTCACAAATATTCTTCTCAATATGCATAACGTCGAGACAATGTCTGACATCCAAGTTCTCCCAGTATGAAAGTTCAAAAAATATGGATTTTTTCTTCCAACAACCTGTATCATTATTGCCGGACTCCGAAGTTTTACCAAACTCCACATTAATGTCCGTCACACGAGCTTTCACCTCTGGCCCGCTCAAGGGTTCTGGAGCTTTTCTGAACTCTTGAAATCCATTGAATGCTCTTTTCATACGGCGATACGGATGAGTCTCGGGAAGAAATCTGCGATGCCCAAGGTATACTGTCTTCCTCCCATGTGCAAGCTGACAAAAATCTGTACTCTCCTCACATATTAGACATGCTTTATGTCCTTTAACAGAGTACCCAGACAAGTTTCCATAAGCAGGAAAATCATTAATGGTACAGAACAACATGGCACGTAATGTGAACATTTCTTCACGGTATGCATCAAACACAGGTGTGCCTTCATCCCATAACTTTTTCAAGTATTCAATAAGAGGAGCAAGATACACATCGATGTCATTTCCTGGTTGCCGTGGGCCTGAAATCATTAGAGACATAAGTATGTACTTGCGCTTCATACACAAGTAAGGCGGCAAATTGTAAATAACCAACATCACCGGCCATGAGCTATGTGTGCTACTCAGACTGCCAAATGGGTTCATTCCATCAGTACACAAACCAAGTCTCAAATTTCTAGCTTCTCCCCCAAAAGAAGGATACATTGAATCAATTTTTTTCCACTGATCTGAGTCTGATGTATGCATTATCACCTTGTCATCATCACTGGGAATACACCGATCTGAATGCCATGTCATTAGTTTTGCATCTTTTTCATTAGCGAACAACCGTTTAAATCTCGGTATTATAGGAAGATACCACAGAACCTTAGCCGGCGACCCCTTCTTTTGCGCATCAGAACTGTCTTCAACCTCATCACACGGCTGCTTGTTTTTGTATCGTGGAGTTTTACACTTAGGACAAAGCAATAAATCCTTATACTCATTCCTGTAGAGGACGCAATCATTTGGGCAAGCGTGGATCTTCTTATACTCCATACCCATTGGACACAATATTTTTTTCGCCTCGTAAATTCGATCTGGAAGTTCATTATCTTCTGGGAGCATATCTTTCAATACCCTCAATAAGGCTGTAAAACTAGTATCTGACCACCCATTTGCCGCTTTCAAATTAAACAACTTCAAAACACTAGACAATCGTGTATATTTAGTGCAACCCTTGTATAGGGGCTTCTCATTGTCACCCAAAATGGAAGCAAGAACTTTCGGTTTATCAGCAAAATCCTCGACCACATCCTCAATCATGGCATCTAATCGATCTCTAGTAATCGCATCATCTCCTTTTGCATGAGATTTTCTTTGCTCAGGTAAACCATCAATACTTTCACCATGCCAAATCTACAGTTTATAAGAAGGATCAAATCCGTGCCGATATAAATGGAATCTTATTGTATCTGAGTTATCAAACCGCGCCCCATTTTTACAAGCTTTGCACGGACAATGGACGTACTTTGTATTCTTATAAGCGAATTGAATGAAATTCTCAACTCTCTCGCATAAGAATCGGAGGTCCGATCACCACACAACAAGATATTTTGATCCATGTGTAACTAACACCTTGAAATAATTAAAAATACCAAATAATAATTCAACAAACAATGTACAAAGTATCAAGTTGCATGCTTGTCTTAGCACATGTCATACTAATGTTACTCATATAATCAAAACTACTATAATATTTCAATGAAAAAATTAATGCATAAACAACACATGCGCAATAGACATAATCAAATGAAGAAGAAACTTAAGTTTTTCATTTATGCATTTCGTCAAACACATGAAATGCATAAAAAAATAATACACATCCTAAGTAGTGCTAATTATATGAACATCATCCATTAAAAATCAAACACTATAAATCAAATCACATCACCAAGAAACTACATAGTATAACTAAATAGGGTTCCACAATACTAAGGTTCACCATATACATGGAATATATGCAACTTTAATTTTCAGCCATCTACCATAAATAAAAATAAATTCTATAGGATGACATATCTAAAGTACAAGCATAAGCAATTACTGAGAAATTTTAGAAGTTTCTAACCTTTAGGTGGTAAATTTTAGCTTCAGATGACGATTCTTTACGTTCAACGTGCAAAACCGTAGTAGAAATTTGGAGAAGAACACTTTCGGCCGCGATATGGAAATACACGTTGTTATTTAGGTTTTAATACGTCAATACAACGGCGGAGAAAATTAAACCGCCGTAGAAAGGGACTTCTACGGCGGTTTAAAAATGAACTGCTGTAGAAGGGGACTTCTACGGCGGTTGGAAAGCAACCGCCGTAGAAAGTCTACACTTTCCACGGCGGTTACGTTCCAACCGCCGTAGAAAGCCCCCTTTCTACGGCGGTTGGTCCCAACCGCCGTAGAAAGTCCCCTTCTACGGCGGTTCATTTTTAAACCGCCGTAGAAAGTTCCTTAGAACGGCGGTTCGTTTTTAGACCGCCGTAGAAAGTCCGTATTTCTTTTATTACTGCGGTTTTCTATTTTCCGCCGTTAATCCGCAGCCGTTAAAGCTCCATTTTGTAGTAGTGAGTATGCATTAGATGCAATTACTAGTTGATTCCATGGCTTCAAATGACTGGGAAAGAAAATGATGATCTGTTTGCTTGAATTCTTCTCTTATTTCCTTTTGAATTAATACATCAGATCTTTTAATTATTTTAAATGTCAAAAACTTTCATTTATATTAAATACTAAACGACAGCCCTGATTCGGTAGAAGCAGTTATTCTCTCATGTCATCTTTTGTTTAATTGATGTTATTGGGTATTCTTATGCCTGCTCAAGAGGTATGACTTTCTTTCACATCTTAGCACTTTGTACCTTGCACACATTGAGATGAGATAATCTCCAGAATGCTAGAGAGTCCAGGTTGATGGTGATGTTTCAACCTAAGAAAAAGATGTGTGATGAGGGAGACTGTTGGTACATTCAACATTGATTTGTTGAAGTACCAAGTCCTTAATGACGGTGTGAGGGCAAGCTTAAACACCCATGAACTAGCTTTCTGGATAAGATGACCTAACAATACCCATGTTTTGGTGGTAGCAAATATGTATATTTGGGGTTCTTTATCTTCTTCTTATACTGAAGTAGTTCTTTTAGTGATATAAATATCTAGTTGTCATGTAACTCTAAGATTTGTGATTATCACTTAACTAAATCTTCTTCTGCATATTTATCTTTTAATGTATCATTAACTTGGTTTAAGTTTTGCTTACTTAAAAATAAAAGAGTGTTTGTGTTTCTTTAAGTGGGCATGTAAATTAAACATGATATAGTTGAAATATGCTCTTATTCTTTGAAATATTTTTTAAGAAAAAATAAAATAGTAGAACATTTGCCTGTGAAGACACTGAATAAACATCACAGTGTTAATGTTATCTAGTATTACTTTATACAGTTTAAATGAGGCTGAATGAAAAAGCTGTATTGATGCATCTAGATTGGATATTTGATTACAAGACGTATCTTGTTTGGTATATCGTGATCTTTGAGATATAGAACACTTTTGCCTACATGGCCTTAACTAATTGCAATAGTTACGATGGAAACATCTGACAGATTGCTGAAGGTTATCTTTATCCGTCACAATATATGCAGATAATTATTCATTATGATTAATTGTATGATATTGTTAGGTTTTGTGTCTATGCTTGACATACTTGAAATCACTTTGTCCCATTTAACTAAAAATGCTTTGTATTTTCTCAGTGTTAGAATAGTTCTCTATTAGCAAAGTGGATAGCCAAAAATTGAAAATGTAGTAAGCTGAGGTTCCAAGAATTTACTTTGCCTTAAATTCAGAGTTGAAGTTGAGCAATTGAAATTTGTTAGATTAAAGTGAAAATTTTAAAGGTAGTTTTCTTTTAAATATGAATCCTATTAACAAATTTCTTTATATATATATATATATATATTTATAGACACACACATCAGTGGTATTAATCAATTAGATATAATACACATTTCTTGACTTCTTTTTGGTCAAAAAATATATATTTTTCTCTTATCCAAAACTTGACACCCTGAAAGTAAAGATCAATAGATTCAATTTATTGAAATTGTTAGGTCGCATAATATGGTTTAATGAGTGGTAAGAAATCACTATATGTTATAGATCTTGCTATGGTTTTGATCAATACTGAGCCACATAAATTTTGCATGACTTATCTTCTACATAAAACTATTTGTTTCTTGTCTTTATCTAGTTCACCGTTGTTTCATGTTTTACAGCAGTTGAGATAATTTCTATGTTGTCCACATTTCTTTTTCCTGTTGACCATTTGCTATATGATATGTTCGCATTAATTCATATATCTGTTAATAATCCTTGAGTTGCACTGATTATGGTTTTTCTTGATGAGGGCCTTTCTTTTGCCCTTATTGACCAGATGTCTGGACACACAAATAAATACACTTATCAATAAGAAATTGATTTGAATATTTGTTATAGTTTTGTGCGTATGATGAATGGTTGTGTCTGTTATATCAGAGAGAAGAATAAATGTTATTTTTGAATTGACCTTCAACTTAGAATGCAAAATTCAAGGCTACGAGGTTCAAATGTTTGAAAGTATCTCATGCTTCGTTCTCTTCATTCTTTTGAATGTTGCATGAAGCTACGTGAAAAAAAAATTAAAAATTTATGTTGTAGAGTAGTTGTATATTCTGGCTTCTCTATTTGTTAGAAAAAAGTCTATTGAGGTTGCTTGATAAACAATTTCTTCTATGTTTATTTCTATGAATATAAGTTAGTAAGTTACGTAATGTAAAATTTTAATCAATTAAATAGTTCTTCACAAATTATAAATATACTTTACAGTCCGTTACAATAAAAAAAAAAAAAAGAAGAGTATTAACCCTTTATTAATTGTACAATGGGTCTTTTATGAAACAGTTTCATATGTGAGCAATACTTGCTATTTTATTTTCCTCTTTTAAGTTTTTTTACATAAATTTTCATTTCAACAAGTTTCACTTTGGGTTCAAGAGTATAAGCTTAATTCTCAATACATATTACTCTTTGGCATACAAGTATAAGTGTTATCTTCTGTCAAAAAAAATAAAAGTAAAAATAAGCATTACTTTCATTTAAAGAGTATAAACTAAATTATTTTCAAGTAAAATTTTTGGTTAAAGAAGTAAGGGCTTGTTTGATAACCCAACTTAATGCTTAAATTATTTGATTAAAAAATAATGACTTTTAGTGATAACGGAAATTCCAACCTCTTTAGTTGTTTAGGCACTACTTATTTCCTTTACAAAAAATTAAGCTGAAAAAAAATCAGCTTATTGCTTATTTCTTATCGCTTAATGCTCCACGTAATAATGTTAAGTGCTTAATCAATTCGGCATTAAGTATTCAGATATAAGCATTAATTTTTATCAAATGGGCCCTTAGTAACTAAAGAAGTTGACCTCCACGCGTCATCAACTTCATCACCTTCACGCATCTTCCCCTTCATCACACATCACACACGTTCCCCTACATCACCCATCACACATCACGTTCACTCCAAACTCCACCGTCACCGGCCGAAGTCGATACGCCGCCACTGCTACAAACATTACCATCGCCTCCGTCGAGATCGATGTCTAGAGAATACGAAGTCGATTCGCGTGTTGTCGCCTCTTCTATAATTTCACGGTTTTGACAGCACATCGCAGATTGAAGTTCCAGTTTTTTACTACTGAAGTCCATGATCCGTGGCTGCTACATACGCTCTTCGTCATTGGTACTGATGATAAAAAGGGACATTGCGGTTCATATATGGGCAGTTGAGGTGGACGACGAAAAAAATACTTCAAAAACCCTTGTTTTTGTCGTCTTTATATCTGTTGGCTTGCTATATTTGGGGTGTCGGTAATGGTGAGCCTACATGTATGAAATCATTGGTGGCGATGGGGCTGTGGAGATTAAATAATCAATTGTTTGATATGTTGCTAGGATTTGCAAGTATTCTTGTTTGGTTGTGGCGATGTGAGGATTTAACTTTGTTTTCCTTGGTTTATTATTCGATTTCTCCATTTGTTGTAGTTGTCATATTAGATAAGGACAGAGGAATATGATTAATCTATTTCGAACGTTGGAGTTGTAAGAAATTGGGGCAGTATTATTTTTCACGGTGGTCGAAATGGTAATTGTGTTGGTGGAACTGTAACTGTAGCAGTAGTGGAAGTTTGGTGGTGTGGTTGGTGGATGTCTAATGATGTGGTGGTGGTGGTTATAACTAAGGAAATAAAAAGGAAAGAAAAGTAATTATGATATGGATATAATATGATTTGCAAGAGGAAAAAAAAAATTAATAATTAAGATATAAAAGGATTTATGATTTGTGAAAAAGAAAAATAATAATTCAGATATAAAATATTATGAATAAGAGAAACGTGAAGTAGTAATTAAACATTATTTAATTTAAAGTAAGAAAGAAAAAAATTAAATTTATAAATGTTTGAAGGAATTTAAAAATTCAAATTAAAAGATACAAAATGAAAATATTTACATTTGTATATTATTTTTATTAAGGGTCTTATTAAGGGTAAATATCTCATTGCATTAATGATAAATATGATTTTTAAAGGGAAAATATGTCATTTTATTTAAAAAATTAAGAAAAAGTAGTTGATTTTTTAGTTTGGCTGTTAAAAATGATGGAAAAGTTAACGGTTATGGATTTCAAAAAAATATAGGGGGTTGTTTGTAATTTTTTGAACCACTGGGGAGTTATTAATAATTTTAGTAAATCACATGGGAGTTTTGAGAAATTTACCCTACTTTGTATAATAAAATTTTCATTTCAAAAGTATGAACTTAATTCTACACAAGCATCACAAGAAACCAAGTTGCAACATGATAGGTATCTAAACATTTTGTTGCCTCATTGAATATGCACCTATGCCGATAAAAATACATGATTGAGTCTGGAATATCTTCTTCTTTGTCCAGTGACAAGATGAGATTAAACAATATATAATTTACTTTGGGAAATGTCACAGATGTTGTTGAGAGTCAAGTTATGGTTTTGCTAAAAGAAAAAAATTAGAATGGACTCATGATATCCTTGACAAAATCACTACTACAGAATAGCCTATTTGTAGTGCTTATTTAGTGACGGGTATTAAGAACAGTCATCAATACTCACTTATTGGAGGAGGTTTTTAAGGAAGCCCTTCCAATAAGTGAGTATTAGGGACGGTTCTTAGTAGGCTCCTCCAATAAGTGAGTATTGGAGACGGTTTATTTACAACCGCCTCCAATAAGTGAGTATTGGAGACGCTTCTTAATAACCGTCTCCAATAAGTGATTATTGGAAATTGTTCTTAGTAACCGCCTCCAATACGTGAGCAGGGTTTTAGAATTCCTACATCAGTTCGCAGCATGTGGGGTTTTCCAATTCTCTCTTATAAAAGCAGCAGAAGGGGGTAGCTTGAGATTACTTTAATTAATTCCATGGCCAATAATGCATTTGTAAATATTTTTTTGGACTTGGTTTGAACTCGATAGACTTAGACGAGTCTATGGTAGAATCGCCCAATTCTATAAGTCAATTACCGAGTTTAATAATATGTCTTCAATTGTTCTCCTAAAAAGGAGAAAAAGATGTGGTTATTTAGAAAAGCGTCCCCAATAAAGAGGAAAGTGAGATGCTTTTACTTAATAAGTGCCACCAATAGTCCTCAAAAAAGGAAGAAAAAGAGACGGTTGATTGTAAACGCACCTCCAATAAAAAGGATAGGAGACGCTTTTTCCAATCGTGACCAATATGCAAGCCATTTGCAACGCTGGCATCAGCAATGTTTGAGAATTTCCTAAAACCAATAGTCTCAAACAACCGTCTCCAATTGCCTTTTCTGTAGTAGTGAATGAATATATTTTCCTATTTGGAGATCAAATCACACTTCAGCTAGTTTTGTCTGATCTATTGATTAGTATAATATGCATCATACACCTTCTGATCGATGGTTGGGTCTGATTGGAATCGATACAAGATCGATATGAGTTTATCCATGTACAGTTCATGGACTAAAACTACGTATATTATTATTATTATTTTTTTATAGTATTACGTGTACTCATAGGCAATTATTATTGCATATAAATCATGTTTGATATGCTAATTATATTGTCCATAATATACTTGTACCATTTGTCCTTATATTTTTGTTCAGTTGGTTGGTGCATTTGTGTGGATAGCATGAGGTCTCTAGATTTATACTATTTTTACCTATGTTGAATCTGACATATTCAAAATTGCATAAGGAAGTATCGAAAAATAACTGTTTAATCATGGCTTCAAATGATTGCAAAAGAAAATCATGATTCTTTCGCTAGAACTCTTTTTGCTAATTTCCTTCAGAATTATACCTCTAATCTTCTATTGATGTTAAATGTCAAAAACTTCTATTTATATTAACTACTAAAACACAAATTTGGTTCCTTCCACATAAACATTAATTCTCTCATGTCACATTTGGTATGGTGCTATATATTGAGCCTTATCATGCATGCTCAAGGGGTAAGACTTTCTCTCACACTTTAGCACCTTGTTTCTTGGGCTAACTCATATGAGATAAACTTAAGAATGTTGAAAAATCTAGGTTGATAGTGATGGTGCAACCTAAGATAATGATGTGTGATGAGGGACAGTGTTGGCACATCCGACATTGATTTGTGTAAGTAGCAAGTTCCTTAATGAAGATGTGATGGCATGCCTAAACCCTTGAACTAAATTTTGGAACGAGAAAGCCTAACAACACTTAGATTATGGTGCTAGAAAAAAAATATATATATATATATATACACATATATATATATTATAGGCTTCTTTTCTTATTATTTTGAAGCATCCAGTTATTCTGTTCTGTGACTCTTAGATTTGTGATGACCACTTAATCAAATCTTCCTCTATATATTTATGTTTTTTAGGATCATTTAACTTGGTTTCAGTTTTGCTGACCTGAAGACTGATAAGGGTCCACATTTCTTTAAGTGGGAATGCAGATTAAACATGAAACAATTAAAAAACGTTTTTATTTTTTGATAAATAAGTTGTTGAGAAAAACAAAGTAGTTAATGGGTGAAATAAGCCCCTTTGTCTATGAAGACACTAAGTAAACATCATTGTGTTGATGTTATTTACTATGACAAATTTAAATGAGATCGAACAAACGGGGAAGTTTCGAGAATATTGATGCATCCAGATTTGATATTTGATTGCAAAGATTTTATGAGAGGATTGATCAAATTCACAGCAAGATCTATTACTCATAGTGATTTCTCACCGTTCCCATATATGCATGCATTACCCCTTGAACCACATAATTAAAGTAATAAAACTTGGTAGTTAATAAGACTCGAATATGAGACCTCTTGCATAATAAAATTTTACATTCAATTTTTTTCATTTGTCAATTTTCATCATATTTCCATCATCTAATATTATGGATAGGACGTTGTAATAGTTAACTGTTAAAAAAACAAACTGGACATGCTTGTTTGGAAGGTTGTAGAGGGAAGGAATAAGAATGGAATAAAAAGAAGTGCTTGGTACAAGGGAATGATTCCCATTAAACACTTCATTCCCCAGTTTTTTACAAATCAACCAACCCCCTTTCTTCTCCACCCAAAAAAATAATAAAAAAAAAGAAAAGAAAAAACACCAAACCCCTAAAAAACCTTAGGAATCAAACTCATTCCTATTTAAACAAACCACACGGGCTCCTCATGCATATTTCTAGGCAACATATCTCTCTGGTTCATAAATAGCACATCATTAATGTACATAGCTTTTGCTTCTGATTTTTAATATCTTGTGTAGTTAGAATTGGTTTGTGTTTACAGAATTTTCTTAAAATCCCATTTAAATTTCTTCTTAATATTATAGATAAGAAAATTTCAAATATAAAAAGGTACTCTTTCCGTCCCACTCAAAGAGTCCACTTTTGAATTTTTTTTGGTCCCATTTAAATAGTCCAATTTAAATTTATTTATATTACATACCGTTACGAATATAACAATGTGTGGTTCACAATTAATCCTTACTTCTAAAGTAAGGATATAAGTAAAAATATATGGTGGTAAATTACTTACTTTTTATGTTGTACCTCATAACCCATAATAAGTTGTATACAATTCAAAGTGGACTTTTTGAGTGAGACAAAGAGAGTATATAAATGCGCGCACACAAATATAACACACAAAATTTAAGAGAAATAAATTTTTGACTGATTTTATTCGTAGTTTTATTCTCAAAGAACAATACAATCAAGCATTGTGTGCGCACGCATATATATACATAATCTTGGTCATTTAAAAGAATGGTGGGATAATTATTTGTTCCAACAAAATAAAGTAGAACGGTAAAATAGGAAGGGAGTCAAATGACTAAAAATGCAGTTTATACACTGATAGTTACAATTTTAGAACATTTTACAGGCAGAATTTCTGATAATAGCAAAAATATTCATACTTTATTACAAAATCTAAGGTGTAAAACACTGTCTGATTTTAGATGGTATAAGGATGCTTTTCTCAATAGAGTTATGGAGCTTCCTGAAAGTAATAGTAATCATTGGAAGTCAAAATTTATAGATGGTCTTCCCAGCTTATTTGCTGAAAGAATTAGAAAAACTCTAAGAAATGATAGAATAACTATCCCTTATGAAGAATATACTTATGGTAGACTAATTGGAACATGTGTCCAAGATGGTTTATCATTATGTAATGAAATAAAACTAAGCCAACAAATTAGAAGACAAAATTTGACTGAGAGACATCAATGAGGTCAATTTTGTAGTCAATTTGGGATGGAAATTTCAACCCAAAGAAAAATGACAAAAGATAAAAAAGAAAATAAGTTTTTTAGGAAAAAGAGAAAATATTCTCAGAAAAAACGAGAGAAAAAAATGGAAAGAAAAAATGATAGATTAGCTAATAAGGCTAAAAAAAGACATTAAATGTTATAAATATGGAAAAATAGGTCATTTTGCAAATCGATATAGAATGAGGAAAAGGATTAGTAATCTAGAAATAAGTGATGAACTAAAAGATAAATTATCAAAATTATTGATAAGTTCAAAATCAGATATATCTGATGGGTCAACTTCTGAATCAGAAGAAGACTATGAAAGAATAAATAATAAAACCTTTACCGATGAATCATCGGAAGAGGAACAAAATTGTTGTAATCCTTGTCAAGAAGGAAAGTCAAGCTTAAAGCAAATAAATCAGGATAATTCTGATAATGAGGAATTTTATAAAATTCTTTCACAATTTAAAGAAATAGACATAAATATTTTAATAGATAATAATATCTTAGAGTTTCTTAAAATGATTAAGAATCCCGAATTAAGATCAAATATAATTGATCAAATAGAGGACATTCCTTCTACTAGTAAAATCACTAATAGTGAAACAGATTTTATGAATAATAATCCATATTCAATGGCAGAAGTATATAAACTTCTAAAGGAAAAAAATGCAATCCCTCAGTCTGATACGACTGTAAATGATTTGCAAAATGAGATTAATAATCTCAGAAAAGAAATCCAATTTCTAAAAAAAGAAAATAGGGATTTTGATGACAGAATTTCCAAATTAGAAATTCCAAAAATAAATGATTTTCAGGATACTGCAAAAATAAATGATTTTCATATTCCAAATGATGGATTTTTGAGTACCCTAGATATAATTACTTCTCAAAAATGGCATACTAAAATTATTCTTCTTATAGATAATAATTTTAGAATTGAATTAAAAGCACTTATAGATTGTGGCGCTGATTTCAGTGTCATTCAAGAAGTTATTATTCCAACTAAAAATTTTAAAAAAACTACTCATAGTTTAAGACATTCTGGTGGTCAAAAATTAGATATTCATTTTAAATTGCCACGAGCATATATTTGCAAAAATAAAGTTTGCATTCCTGAAAGTTTCTTATTAGTTAAAAATATAACTAACCAAGTAGTACTTGGAACTCCAATCTTAAAAAAGATTTATCCCATTACTCATATAGCTACTAATGGGTTGAAGAGAGGATTTAAAAATAATCCTGTTACATTCCAGTTTATAAATGAACCTTTTACAAAGGTTTTAAATGAAATAAAAGAAAATATTTTTACAAAAAATAGTCAAATTAATTTCTTAAAACATGAAATTGATATTTTGACTATTGAAGAAAAACTTCAAAATCCTAAATTACAAGATAAAATTAAAATGTTACTGAATAATTTTTCTTTAGAAATATGTGATGATCATCCATATGCTTTTTGGAATAGAAAAAGACATATTATCAATCTTCCATATGAATATAATTTTGATGAAAAAAATATTCCGACAAAGGCTCGACCTTGTCAAATGAATTCTGAATATTTAGAATTATGTAAAAAAGAAATAAGTTCTTTATTACAAAAAGGGTTAATACAGCCTTCTCAGTCTTCATGGTCATGTACTACTTGCTATGTTAATAAACATAGTGAAATTGAAAGAGGTGTACCAAGATTGGTAATAAATTATAAACCTCTTAATAAAGTTTTGAAATGGATTAGGCATCATATTCCAAACAAAAAAGATTTGCTAGACAGATTATATGCTGCTATAATATTTTCAAAATTTGATTTAAAGTCAGGGTATTGGCAGATCCAGATAAATGAATCTGATCAATATAAAATAGCTTTCAATGTTCCATTAGGACATTAAGAATGGAAAGTCATGCCTTTTGGTCTGAAGAATGCTTCTTCAGAATTCTAACAAATTATGAATGATATTTTTTCTCCTTATAATGAGTTTATAATCATCTATATAGATCATATTTTAGTATTTTCTAAAAGTATTGAGATCCATTTTAAACATTTGGATATTTTCAAGAAATTAGTAATACAAAATAGCTTAGTAATATCTAAACCAAAAATGTTTTTATTTCAAACCAATATTAGATTTCTTGGACATAATATTAAAAAAGGAAAAATCATTCCTATTAATAGGAGTATTGATTTTGCTTCTAAATTTCTAGATATAATATTAGATAAAACTCAATTACAAAGGTTTTTAGGAAATTTGAATTATATTTCATCATATTATAAAAATTTAGCCCAGGACACAGCTATCTTATATGTTAGACTTATGAATAATCCTACATCCTGGTCTGATAAACATATAGAATCTGTAAAAAGAATAAAGGAAAGAGTAAAATCTCTTCCTTGCTTGATGTTAGCAAATCCGAATTGGGATAAAATCGTAGAAACAGATGCCTCTGATATAGGCTATGGAGGGATTTTAAAACAAATATGTCCTTCAACTAAACAAGAATTCCTTGTTAGGTTCTTTTCAGGAAAATGGACTAATAGTCAGAAAAATTATGCTACTATTGCTAAAGAAATTCTTGCAATAGTAAAATGCGTCTTAAAATTCTAAGATGATTTATATAATCAAAAGTTTATTATAAAAACTAATTGAAAATCTGCAAAATTCATGTTTACTAAAAATTTTAAATATGATGTTTCCAAACAAATGTTTGCTAGATGGCAGGCTCATTTAGCCCCATTTGATTTTGATATTCACTATAAAAAAAGTGAAGAAAAAAGTCTTCCTGATTTCCTAACCCGTGAATAGTTGAATGACTAATACTGATTTTATAAATTTATGCAGGAAGATGATTCCACGAGGAAGGGGTTATGGCCCCTACCGAGGACGAGGAGGCAAGGGTAATATCCTTGCTCAACATGGGAAAAAGAAGCTAATAGCTGAAAATATTGCTTCAAGCTCTACAAGCAATATGTCCACAGAAGATCCTTTATTTAAGGAATTTTTACAGTTTAAAAAATAGCAAGAAGGTAATTTACCTCCCTCATTTGCTAAAATAATTAGCAATGAAGAAAGTGAAGATAATTTTCCTATCAAGAAAATCCTCATAAAGAAGTAATACTTCTTTTGGAAAGCAAAGATTTGCAATGAGTCAATGAACCTTGGATGCTAATGCAAAGGTCTCTAGACACAACATCATATGCTGAAGAATCTTATAAACAAAGATCATTCTATGAAAATATTATGAAATATTCAGAAACTTATGAAATTTCACATTTTTCACAATCTTCAACAAACCCGACTAATTATAGTTTTAGCAAGATTGTTGTTAAGCAGGTCATATCTGCAGAAGAATGGGGTTTATCTACCCCCAGGGAAAAAGAATATCTTCATCCAGAACATAAATTTCCTGTTAAATATAAATATTGGGATTATATTAATGACCTCACAAAAGTTTTCTTATATGAAAACCAAAAGAAAAAACATTCTTGGATTATCAAGATATGTGGGAATGTTTATAACAAACCCATACCAAATTGGTTTCTAAATTGGTGGATTAATTTTGGTCTGTCAATAAACATTTTACCAGAAGTATTTAAAGTATTATGTATTGAATGGGTGAAAATTTTGCCTAAATTGCTAAAGCTAGATAGAACTCAACAATGGATCGATAATATGGGTCCAGTGTATTTCTTTGTGGATTTATCTATTCCATGATCTGGAAATGGAGTCCAGAAGTGGATCATACCCAATATAAAATTCCTTGTCTCAGAAGGATTAGTTATACTAAATTCTAGGATAAACTCACCAAGGTGGACACAACGATTGGCCAAATACATGGACATGAATTACTGGATCAGATCAAGGATAAGCTCAAAGTTTATCATCAACAAAAGGAATCCCGACAAATGGAGGAGATCAGTCATTTTCAACAAATATCAAGAAGACTGCAGATGCAGAAAGGAATCATTTCCAGAGAAGAAATTATTGCTTCCTACATGGAGGAGCTCAAGAAAGACCTCACCAAAAATTTGGAAGATGCAAGGTCAGATGTTTCAATGGCCTCAAAATCAAACAATAGCCAATGTTTAGCTAGAGAATCACAAGATCCATATGATGATGATTTGGATCTAGAAGAAATTCTTGGAAGAGTTCAAAACTCAGTAAGCAACTCAATCACACAAGTGGCAGACAAAAACAAAAATTGAAGACAAAAAAGTTAAAAGTTGTTTTCATAAAGCAACTTACAAAGAATCTGTCATGTGCGGATTTGAAAATTTATAAGTTACTATTTAAGATTTGAAATTGATAATTTGGAATCTGTTTGGAATAGGTTTAAAGTACTGGCGAATACCGCCTATAAATATGTTTAGTTTTAGAGGAGGAAGCACGCTCCTTTTTAGGCTCCCTCTTCTTTCTTTTCTCTTATATCATTCCATCTCCACCCCCCCCCCCCCCCCCTCCCCTTTGTAAAAGGCGCACAGCCGGGTTATGCTAAATAAGAAGGAGTCTTGAAGACTTCAATTCAGTAAGTACTTTTGTTTCTTTCTTTTTGTTTTAATTTTTTAAATTTTGGTTTTAAAATTAGCCTAATGGAAGGCTAATACTCTAAGTGTTAAGCTATGTCTAATCCTTATGCTTGATTATTTTATGTGTTTATGATTCTGGCTTAAGACAGTGTGTATACACTTACATGTTATAATTTGATTGAAGGTCTGAATGCATAGTCAGGCAATATGAATTATTCGGTATGATACAAGATATACCTGTTGTTAGCCGTGTGAAGGTGTTTTAGGGCTTTTTATCCATTTTGTTCATTAAGAATAATTTACCAATTGACAGACTATGTTATTCTGTAATATGTTTCCTTAATTATCAGATTTTTACATATTTGTTTATAGTCACCTGTCTCTCAGTTTGGTATCAGAGCCATGGAATAAGAAAATCATAAGTGGTTAGCATAGTTGAACACTAATTTTAAAATGAATTTCATTTTAAAAAAAGACACTGTTAAAAACAGTGTTAAAACAGAAACAGATTTGCCATAAAATCTAGATCTTCTTAATAAATGGACCATTCCATATGTGGAACCTAAGGTTATATACCAACAAGGATTTTTCAATAAAATTGGTCTAAAACAAATTTGTACAACTACGGAAGAATCAGTTCCGTTACAAAATGATTAAACAATTTTGAAATTACTCAATGACGAGGCTGTAAACGCATATCGTTTTACACATAAGTTTTTACACATTGGTTTAGTGCAGATTGCTTTTAAACCTTTAGCTTTGGATAATCTACGAGAAAGTTTTATAGCTACTTTAAGAGATGGTAGAAATAAAAATTGGAAACAATCAATAATTGGAGTAATACAATCCAGCTTAGCCCATGGTCCAGTTTATTTTAATGTTCATCCAAATTTTCAATTGTCATTAACCGATGTTAATATACTCGATTCTTTGACATTAAATATTAAGACACAGGGATATGATTATACACCTAGGTCTGAATTACTATGCATATGCTATAGAATTTACTCTAAGCCTTTGCATACATTAAATCCATGTTATAAATTAAAAGAACATGAGAAAAAATTAAATGAGACAATCATAATTGAATTTAATTATAATAAATCGAGAATAACTACTCGAAGAACCATTAAATGAGACGAAATTCCAATTCCTGAATATTGGAAAATGACTAAGGTGGCTGATAGCCAACCAAGAACTGAACATAATATTCAGAACATTATACAAACTTCTGAAGGAGATGTTTATATACATATGAGTAATACTCTATCTTTCCGAGAAAGGACTTTGGGATTTTTCCATAGATCTGGATTATCAAGATCAGCCTCTGTTAGGTCTTTTATTTCTCCTTTTATAGAGGAAGTGGATAATATTCCACCAAGAAGTTCTACTTCTAATTTAAGTGGTGAGAAAAATCACCATGATGCTTCTTTTCATAATGCATATTATATATTTCACTAATTTAAATGGTGAGAAGAATCGCCATACTGATTCTTTTAATACTGCATTAAATTCCAATAATTTACGTGATGGAAGAACCCATCATGGAGCTTCTAGTTCTTATATTCGGGATTATATTCCACCAAGGAATCTCAGTGATGAGGAAAATCATCATAAAATTCCAAGTGATGAGAAAAATCATCATGTTGATTTATTATATAAAAATAAGGCAAATATTGTCAAAGGTGTTTATAACACAAAAGATGCAGATATAACCGAATCTGAAATGGATTTTTTGATATGAATAGTACAACTAATAGAATTGATTTTCATAAAGGCTCTCTAGCCAGAAAAAAAAAAAATCAGGGCCGAATTTAGCCTACCAAGATGGGAACAATTTAGAAAGTGGGTTCTCCCTTCTTTTTCTGATAGTGAAAAAGAATATATACAGAAAGAATTTTATAAATTCTTGGGAGAAAAAAATATTTTATTCCCTTTTGTGCCATGGTTTGTTTCTCAATATATTGAGCCATATATTTCTGTGATAGAAAGAGATTATAGGTTGTCAAATGGCAATATTTTGAAGATAGTATATCCTCCTCGTCAATCTTTTCAAATTGAAAAAGATTAAAAAAAAATATTAAATTTTAATGCTTTTTCTAAATTATTTAAGGAAGATACTTTACCTATTACTGTCAAACAGATTAATATGATGATAGAACAACAAAATTATTCAAATATATATTTGATTGTTCTAGGGGAACATATTATATCTTTACATGAGAGGATAGATAAAATCCTTAATAAAGATGCTTATATAGCAAGTAGCTCTAGTGGAAGTTCGGAAGCAATAACCTCTCCAAGTCTTCAGCCTCCACCTGAGATAAAAGATTCTAAATTCAAATCTATGTGAGTAAAATAAAATTTTTGACTGATTGTTATTCTCAAACAATACAATCAAGCATTTTTTTGTTTGTTTGTTTGTAATGATTCTCATTTCTTTAACTGAGTCAATTAAACAACATTCATTATCCTTTTTTATTAACTATGAACCAAACACACCCTAAACTCCAAAAAATCAATTGTCCAGTTGATCCAGTCTTGTACACTTCATATCCACACAATACATTATCCATGAGCCCAATATTACGTCAAAACTAACAGAAAATGAGAATAAACATATACATTACGTGGACTGTGAGAGATATGGCCCTGTATGGCAACTACTTCTCATTCTCATTTCACTCTCACTTTTCATGTTATAATAATTTTTCATCAATTCCAATAACTCTTTTTACATTTTTCAAATACTTTTTTACATTTTCAATATAATTTTAATAATTTTAAAATCCAAAACACCTTTTAAAAGGCATACCATACATGGTATTCTCCCGGCCCATTCCAAAAAAAAATAAAAAATAAAAAATATTTATACGATTGTTTAAACAAAAAGTTGTCAGCATGTACATAGTAGAGTGATTAATGTAGCATGTAGTACATGTGGTGATTATTTGACAACGATGGAATATTGGACTTGTCACTGTACAGTACTAGGGTTGTTATTTTTATTGGGACAAGTTCGTATTTTTATATCGTGTTAGAAATTATACATCACTTTTATGAGGTGGTAATTTTAATTGTAAATGGTTTGATCGATCAATTTTAGCACATTGGAATTGTGTTGTGTTTTTATGATATCGTGTTAGAAATTGTCATCACCCAAAAGAAGTAGCTTTTCTAATTGTAAATGAATTAACTGATTACTTTTGATGAGTTGAATTCGTATCATATTTTCGAATGGGTAAAATATTACCAACTCTAAGTCGTGATATATTTTGATGATTAAATTGCAGCTGATAAAAAGCTACACGGCACAGAAATTATTCGCAGTCACCTAGAAGCTTCAGTTCTGTTTGGAAAGTTGGCTGATCACGAGAGGTTACATGCTGCGCCAAACGCTTCTGAATTTTTCTCTCTTTTTTTTTAAAGCAACTCTGCAGGTACATTTTGTTTGAATGGCCGACTTTTTTTTAGTTCTCTTGTTAAGTTTTGTGACCTAGTCTACGCAATTATTATTAATATTTTTATTGTTATTTTGTTTATAAAACTGATTCTACGTTTGTACTTTAGCTCATTTTAAAGAATGTTTTTCCAAATGGAATTTTTTAAACGTAAAGAGTGTATTAGAAATAAGAAGAAAAAAAAAATGATGAGAACGGTAGAAAACACATACAAATATATCCTTAATAAGAAAGATAAAATACATTTACCAACTTCATGGCCATTTAAAATAAAGTGTGCGGATAACTGACGTGTGATTTATAATAATTCCATATTAATAAAGTGTGATATTTTACTGTATATGCCAATTCAATTATGAATATAATGTCACTGTAAGTGGGGTCTTGTTATA
Organism: Leptodermis oblonga; assembly: GCA_016801395.1. Lineage (NCBI taxonomy): Eukaryota > Viridiplantae > Streptophyta > Magnoliopsida > Gentianales > Rubiaceae > Leptodermis > Leptodermis oblonga. Next base: position 28,305,349 of record CM028756.1, on the reverse strand, counting down.
TATTTACTTACGGTTTATTGTAAATGTGATCTTTTAGTAAGGTATTCCTATCTATAGATTTTTATATTTTTTATTAAGATTATAACCCTTTGCTAATTTGACAATTATTAATTATTTTTTTGTTCGTAAATTTGTATTCTAATCACTTTCTGTTGATTTTATGTGCTAAAGCCAATTAAATTATGTAATTATAATTTATGTTTATTTGCTAACGTATTTAAGAACCTAAAGGGTCACACACAAAAGAATAACTGATTGGGTTAAAATGATTAATTGTGGGTTCATTTATTATATAAATTAACTATAGGGACTTATTAATAAATGTCTTATAATAGTTTCCTATTTGTGTTAGGTTTCCTATTAGATTAAGTTTTCTACTGGTAATAGGTTTATACTATAAATATATCTATAAATAAAGTCTAGTCATTGGACATGGATTCTATTCGATCTATACTTACGTACGGTTGTATTCCGGAGATCTAGCTGTCAATCCTTTGACTGATCAATCCTTGCGAAGGATCCTAGTAAGTTGTTCGTGTGGATACCGTTAGAGGCCGGACAACTGTGCGGCTTGTGATCAAACACACCTCGTCGGTTTATCTCTGTAAGATCTTCTGCAGCTGAGGTATGTCTCTGAACAAATACTTTATTATTCATGAATTGCAAAGATTCCTGGCATGTCAATCTATAGTTTAATTCCGCAGTTTATAGATTGGTTAACTAACAGTGGTATCAAAACCTACTTTGTTTATTCATGTTTAGTAATCTATTAATATATTTAATTATCATGAGTTGACGGTTAATATGTGTATAATGTGAGAATTTGAGTTTAAAAGGATTTTCTTGTTGGTTTTATGCCGTTAATGGATATTTTTTCAAAAGAAATCAGAAGCTTGAGGAGTTTTGCGTTCACAATCCTATTCAAGAAGATGTTTTAATAAAGGGCATACTATTTGCAGTGACAATTTTACTATTTGCAGTAATATTTTTTTGTAAAAAGTCTATTTTGCCCTTTAGCTAAAAAAAAATTCTTTTTTATATTTTTCATATTACACGGTAAATAAACAATTTATACATTTTTTTAGTTATTTACAGTAACATTACCAAAATACCACCCAAAGTGGGCGATATTTTGACCCAAAATACCGCCAGGCCAAAATACCGCAAAGTACCGCCCATATCAAAGTACCGCCCAATTTGGGCGGTACTTTGATCTCAAAGGAATGCCCCGCCCATATCAATTGGGCGGTACTTTGCAGTCCTTTGATATCAAAGTACCGCCCAAATTGGGCAGTATTTTGGTCCAAAATCCGTTCAAAGTGGGCGGTATTTTGGATACAAAGTGGGCGATATTTTGGATACAAAGTTGGCGGTATTTTGATGGCGATATTTTGGATACAAAGTAGGTGGTATTTTGATCCAAAATACCGCCCACTTTGAGCGGTATTTTGGAAGAAACTCAATCCAACATGAAAAATGTATAAATTGTTTTTTTTTTTTTTTGTTCAAAAACTAATTTTACACAAAAAATGTATAGATTATTTATTTATCGTGTAATATGGATTGTCCTCGTGACTAAGTGACATAATTAGATTGAAAAAGATTTCTTTCATTTTTTTAAAAAATTAAGGGCCATTATAGATTTTTTACAGAAAAATGTTACTGCAAATAGTAAAATTGTCACTGTAAATAACAATTCCATTAATAAAAAAGGTGATTCTTTTAAGGAAAACAGAAGGTTGAACTTACTGATTTCAAAATTGTTTTCTGAAAAGTGTTTTTTTTCAAAAACGAATTCTTGAATTAGTTGGACTGGTGGAAGTGGAGAACTACTCTTACGGATTCATTGATCGGATTCAGATTTCTTGAGTCTAGTTCGGTTCATAAATTTTTGGATCTGGAAATAGCTTTCTTTTCTCTGTTTGGCGATGGCATCGTATGGTTGGCTTTAGGAATTTTGATTGTTTTCAAAGTTTCTGGAAAGTGGTATTTCGAAGAATTGTTCGGAACAGAACAACAACCTTCGCGGCCAAGGCGCCACTGTCGCCACGAGATGACCCGGAGAGTGCGACCAGAAATTCTCTGGTCGCTGGTGCGTCCCTTCCCGCCGGCGAATTGCGTTGTCGGAGAAGATGACAACTTCGATGAAGACGTCGGGTAGCAAGGAAAATCGCAAGAGGAGGCTGCGCAATCAGGGAGCATCACTTGATCTCCTGATTGCAAGTCGATTGGGCTAGGTTTAATTCCTAGCCCAACTGGAGATCTGGGCCGCCAAAGGAAATAAAAAGAAATTTTTTTAAAAAACAAAAGGCCCAACTGAGTATCTGGGCCACGGCCCAGATCTGCCCAAAGAAAAAAAAAAAGTTTTTTTGAAAGCTTAAAGGGAGATCTGGGATGCTTGGCCCATATCTGCGCCCAATTTTAAGGAAAAGGAAAAAAAACTCAATTTTTGGGCATCTCGGCCCAAAACTGATTTTTCCCTTTTAATTTTGGTTGGACTTAAAATATTAAAATTGGGCCTATTTTATTACATTATAACAGCAAGGGTTTTATTTATAGGGTGATTCCTATTTTAAAGTTTAAAATTTTTTCTTTTTTGCTGTTTTGACCCAAATTTTTAATTTTATTTTGAGTCCAGACCAATTTAATAATTCTCAGATTATTCTAATGGGATTAGAAGTGATTATACACATAAATTCATGATTAGATATTAAATATTTTATATATGTATATGATTTGATTATGCAATATGTTTGATAAATATCATGTATTATTTAATTGGATTATTTAATTTCATGTTGTATCAAATATTGGTAATTGCATGTTAATCTGTGAGATCATATATCAGGTTAAATCCCTTAAGTTGTTGCCCCATTAACGTAGCAAATTATGACATCATTGTTAGAATTAACTTGTTAGGATTCCCCAAAGTTGTTCTGTCCATGATTAATTTTTTGGCTTTTGAGATTGGATCTCAGTAAAATGGATTTAATTATTGAAAAATATTGTTTGTTGAGAACCCTCAACATTTTATGTTTTAAGGCAACATATATTAAGTCATAATACCTTCCGTTGTTATAGCTCGGCTAAAATTCTTTCTTCAGATTAACTTGTTGGGATTCCCCAAGGTTAGTTTGACTTCGAATTTGTCGAAACTATGAATGATGGGTTCGACTTAACAAAAGTATATAATTTGTTGGGATTCCTCAAGGTTATATATTTTTGAGGTAAGGGTTAGGTTTCACATAAGATGTGTATATCAGGGTTGGTAACCTAACGATAAGGAGTTGCAAGAGTTGCAATTGATAAGGTGTATCTACCTTGCGAAATTATTTTGATTTGTTGGGATTCCTCAAGGTCAAATAATTAGTGGGGGTCCTTTTCTCACTAAGAATTATGAGATAATTCTCGAATCAATATTTAAGGTTATTGATTTGAATAAAATAGTGGGAGCAAAACCAAAATTTATTCATCATCCATATCTTTTATACTTTGATTTTGTTAAATGCATAAATAAAATATTTTGATTTATTTATTTAATATTTATGCTGTAGAATTATATGAGTATTCTTTTAGAATTTACTAAGTAGATGGCCTAAATTTTCTTGATTATCGGTTGGCATAAATTTTGAGAATGTCTCTCAATCTAAAGTTATTTGGCTATTTTGATTTTATGGCTAAGATGATGTCTAGACAATTGGAATGTTTATGGTAAGCATTAAGTTTGGAATGATATAAGATTTATATCAGGAAAACTTTTAATTCTAAATTGCTGACACAGGCAAATGGTTAAATTTTCTTGCTTACTTAAGTATCTTAAGTGATACATAGTGAGATTTGAAATTTAATTTGCAATCTTAGTTGGGCAAATGTTCAAATTTTATTTGAATATGCAGTAAATCATTATTCTTATCAGACAAATAATAAGATATGATAGTTCAGTCACTCAAAAGGATGTGAGCAATCATTGATTCAAATAAGCCAAAGTGATTGAAAAATGACTGCAAAAGTTTGTACTATCAAAGAAATTAATGTTGAATTTCTTTTGTAGTACAAATGAAATGGATATTTATCTCTCTATTTGAAGTTTAGACCTATGATATATATGATATCAAGTTAAATATATATTTGGAATATATATGGTCTAAAGTAAGTAGACTGATAAATTAATATGAAATAAATAACTATAGCTAATAAATAAATCAGGTATTGCAATATTGGCTATGAGAATTATTGTATTTCATTTGGATTTAAAATCAAACCATTGAATGTTTTAGTTGGACTAAAATAATCCTACATCAAGTTTATCATATAAGGATGGATTGACTCATATATAAGTGATTTTGTATTGGCGGAGTCCAGTTTTAAACTGCTCCTTAAATTCAATGATATTATTAATCCTAGAAAAGTCAAATTTAGATAACACAGTTTATTTGGTCGTGTGACTGTATTTACATATATTCAAATTATATCATTATAATTTGAGACTTTTGGTTTGGAATCAATTGTGATATGTAAATTTCATGCACTAGTCAAATTGACCAAATTACCTTTTCTTAGGTAAAAGGTAGAAACATTGTAAATTATCTTAAATAATACATTCTATGTATGTAGTTTTATGATAATTTTACTAAATGTGATTTTCTTAATTCATTTTGTCTCAAGTTTACACTTTGCTAAGTGTTTTGGGATTTTGATTTGTTCAAAAATAAAATGAATTTTGAAAAGTTTGATAAAAGTATTTTTGCAATGACAGTGCAATAGTATATACTTTATTCAAAGGCGATGTTATCTAAATAAAATGTGATTTTCTTATAATTTATAAACACTTGATATGTATATATATATCTGGTGTTGTATAAATTAAGATCTAATATATTGGATATATTTGATCAGTTGTAAGTTATGCAGTTTTCAATCAATCCAATTATGCTATTATACTTATCTCTTACATGTTATACCGTGTTCCAGTCAACAAGTTGATACCATATGTGAAAAAGGTTAACAGTTAATGAAAATTTGAAAAATATTTGAGTTAACACATTCACATGCAATGGTTAATTACTATTAGATTCTATTATGACTAAATCTAATCAGTTATCTATTTGTGGGAGTATCCAAATTTGATTTGATTACTGATATTATTTCAGGAACCCAAGCTTTATTATGGTAAATTATCTTTCTAGTGTAAATAATTTATTCTAGAAAAGTTAGTGGGAGAAATAATATACAAATGAATTATTCATAACCACAAATTTGTAAAATCAACTTATGGAACAACATGTTTAATAACATGATGGTATGGTAGACCTAAATTTTCACATAAAAGGGTGAATCAAGTGGTCTCATGTTATGATCAAAAGATATAATATTGCATTCGGCTTAATGAATTATATATTATAATTCAATTTTATATCCAATTATCGTAATAAGGTATACAATATAAAAGAAATTTTATATGGATTCTAATATTTTGAGTAAAATTCAAAGCATTTGATTTTGTCAAAATGATTAGGAATCTTATATATACAAATCAATTAGTGGGAGAATAAGTATTTTCTATTACATTGTGTTGGACACATTGTATGCAGAGAAGGAATACCTTTAAATTAGTATTTATTGGTATGATAATTCAAGAAAAGTTTTTTGAATTACGGAAGCAATATAGACTTTCGAAGTCAAAATCTAGTAACATAGATTGTAAATATTGCTCGATGTACATATGCAGGATGCTAAGTGTAGCATGCCACTAAATAATATACAATAGTTTCCATACATACTAATGGTTGGATTATATTGGTATATTATCGTATGTAGGCGACTATGTTATGCTCTAATTGTTGTGAACAAATTGAGCAGGTTCAAGTGAGAGTCACTAGATGATGATAGTTAAGAATATTATAAATATTTTGGAAATATTATAAAATTATTCTTTTTATCATAGGCCAAACAAACTTAGTTAAACTTTATCCAATTTTATCTTGCGAAGATAAAAGAAATTTGCATACATACTCTTTATAATAGTGTTAAATGTTGGAATACTTCCATGCCAAACACTATGACTATTCTATAGCATATGCCATAATACATTAAAGAGTTTTGAAAACTGTTTGGATCTAGTTCTTCATTGAACTTAGCATAAGAATTTCTATTTTGGAAATGGAAATTGAAGTCTCATCAATGATCCAATTATGTATTAGGTATTGTCAATTGATGTTGATCAATGACAGAGTTGATATGCTCTCAAGATAAATTTGTTTATCAGTGGACTAAAACAATTATTAGAAATTGATCTTAATCCAAGTGGGAGAGTTAGTGGGATGGATAAAAACTAATTGACTTTATCCTTACACTTTGTTTATATTTTCAGATTTATGCAAAATTTGATAATATGAAATTATTTATCATTTATCTTATTTGTTTTATTACATTAAGTATATGATAAAGTCCCTAGAATAATATTTGTATGAAAGAAATCATAAGGGTTATGATAATGAAATTCTTTCTATACTTATATATTGTTCTTAAATAATCTTTAGTCATAGTATTAACAAGATGTGACATTGTTAATACGGATAGACTAGCACATTTTATACTTTCTTCCTAAATGAAGAAATAATTGATCTCATTGACTATTGATGTAGATTTCTTAAGCAATTGAATAAGTTCCCAAGATTGGTTTAGTGAGCATACAACACAGTTGGAGAATTCAAGCTCTAGTTCGGTGTTGTTTAGTGAATGGAACAATGATAATCATGGATTTGCAAAGTGATGAACACAAGAAAACACTTCACATATAGATTATCAAAAATACAACAAGATTGATACAATGATGGAGAGATAGAGAATGGAAACAAAGAGTATTATCGAAGGCAATACAAGATCGAATCTAGACTAGGCACCCCTAATGAACATATGTCATTAAATTCACCTAGCTACTTACAAAACCTTGAAATTAACCAAGCTAACCAAGACTTCTAATACTCAAAAGAAGACTTGTAAACTTCTTACCAATGCCCACAAGTGTGCAATGATGACCAAAACCACCAAGGAGTTGGAATTGAAGTTGAGAAGCTCTCAAATTTGGATTGAATTTTTTCATGTAGGTTCATGATTCCTTGTAGTTTCAACCACATTATATAGAAGGCCAGCAAGAATAAGTCCAACAAAGCTAAAGTACACACCAAATAAAGAAATACAAAGCTAAAGTTCACACCAAATAAAGAAATACAATATAATACTTAAAGTAGTGGGATTGATTCTTCATGTTTTGTGGGTGGGTTTCATTTTCAGCCATGTTTTGTGGCTTTGATTCTTCATGGCCGAAAATCATTAGTTGGCTGCCATGTTTTGGCGGATTTGATTATTGGCCAAGAATTATATATATTCCACCTTTGAATTTTCAAATAAGGTTTCCCTCAAATTGGCATCTTGCCCTCCAACTTCTCCTTAAATGCATTTTGACCTTCCAATTGTGATCAAAGGTAGATTGACCTCCTATCCTTTCACTTGACCGAGAATGTAGTCCCAATGTGAGATTTGATGGTTGAAATTGATTGTTCATGGTGATCATGGTCACCCACGGTTTTGCTTCTTCCACCTTGCGGTCCTCTAGTGCTTGATCAACGTATCCATTAATTGCTTCCTTCAATTTCTTTGTTTGAAGACGAGTCATGTGTTGCTTAGGTTCTTGTTGAGGCTTGATGGAGATAGGATCTACATCATGCCCTCTCCCTTGGAAAGGATTCTTCCTAGAATCCGTATCTTCACCTATAACAACAAAAGGAGACAAATCACTTACATTGAATGTAGTACTTACATTATACTCACCCGGAAGATCAATAACGTAAGAGTTATTGTTGATTCGTTCCACCACTTGAAAGGGTCCATCCCCCCTTGGGTCTAATTTCGACTTCCTTTGATTTGGAAATCGTATTTTCCGAAAATTCACCCAAACCCAATCACCCGGGCGGTAAATCTTCTCCTTGGGGCCCTTGTTGGCTTGTTGTGCATAGTGTTCATTTTTCCTTTCAATTAGATCATGTATCTTTTGATGCATATGCCGTATGTATTCTCCTCTCTTGCTTCCTTCATCACCTATGATTGCCTTTTGTGGCCACAAAGAAGTAGATAAATCAAGAGGTGTTAAAGGATTAAAGCCATATACACATTCAAATGGAGACATTTCAATAGTACGGTGCGTAGTTCTATTATAAGCAAACTCGGCTATGGGTAGGCATTCTTCCCAAGCCTTCTTATGACTTCGCACAAGGGCCCGTAGTAAAGATCCTAGGGTCCTATTCACAACTTCGGTTTGTCCATCCGTTTGAGGATGAGCCGAAGTAGAAAACAAAAGTTTAGTTCCTAACTTATGCCAAAGAGACTTCCAAAAATAACTCAAAAATTTGGGATCCCTATCACTCACAATAGTTTTTGGAAGACCATGCAACTTAACTATTTCTTTGAAAAAGATGTTAGCTATATGAGATGCATCATTAGTCTTTTTGCATGGTATAAAATGTGCCATTTTAGAAAACCTATCTACCACAACAAAAATGCTATCATTCCCTTTACTAGATGTAGGTAGTCCTAGCACAAAATCCATAGATAAATCAAGCCAAGGTTTAGAAGGAACCGGGAGTGGAGTGTAGAGTCCATGATTATTCCCTTTTGATTTGGCTTGCCTACACTCGATGCACGTTGAGCATATCCTTTCCACATCCTTGCGCATGTGTGGCCAATGAAAATGTTCTTTGAGCACGTCTAGTGTTTTAAGAACTCCAAAATGTCCCATGAGACCTCCACAATGTGCTTCCCTCACAAGTAATTCCCTAAAAGAACAAGAAGGAACACAAAGTTGGTTATTCCTAAACAAATATCCATCAAATAAATAAAACTTACCAAAGGCTCCCTTTGCACAAGATGAAAATATTTCGGCCAATTCCTTGTCTTTGGCATAGAGATCCTTGATAAAGCTAAAAGCAAGAAATTTAGAATCACACATTGAAAGTAAAGAAGTCCTCCTAGAAAGAGCATCGGCTACAACATTTTCTTTCCCTTTCTTGTATTTCAACACATAAGGAAAAGATTCAAGAAATGCACTCCACTTAGCATGCCTCTTATCTAGTTTTTGTTGTCCATTCAAGTATTTAATGCTTTCATGATCCGTGTGTATGATGAATTCCTTAGGCCTAAGATAATGTTGCCAATGTTCAAGTGTCCTAATGATTGCATACAACTCTTTATCATAGGTAGGATAATTCAATTGAGCATTATTGAGCTTCTCGGAAAAGTAAGCTATGGGCCGAGAACCTTGCATCAAAACACTTCCAATACCTACTTTGCTTGCATCACACTCTACCTCAAAAGTATTATCAAAATTTGGCAAAGCAAGTAAAGGTGCATGAGTAAGAATGTGCTTAAGTGTATCAAAAGCATGTTGTTGTGCATTACCCCAATCAAACCTAGCATTCTTTTTAGTTAATGAACTCATAGGGGCGGCTATTGTAGAGAAATCTTTCACAAACCTCCTATAGAAACTAGCAAGGCCATGGAAAGATCTCACCTCGGTTATGGATGTTGGAGTTGGCCATTCTCGAATCACCTTGACCTTTTCTTCATCCACTTTGACTCCATGTTTCCCTACTACAAAGCCAAGAAACACAACTTCTTCTTCACAAAATATACACTTTGACATCTTGGCATAGAGCTTGTTTTCCCTTAATGATGAAAGAACCAAAGATAAATGGTTAGTATGCTCTTCTAGACTCTTACTAAACACAAGAATGTCATCAAAATAAACAACAACAAATTGTCCTATGAACTTCCTAAGCACATGATTCATGAGTCTCATAAAAGTAGATGGTGCATTAGTAAGTCCAAAAGGCATCACGAGCCACTCATACAAACCAAATTTGGTTTTGAAAGCCGTCTTCCACTCATCACCTTCTTTCATGCGAATTTGGTGATAACCGGAAGCAAGATCAATTTTTGAAAATATTGTGGCTCCACATAGGTCCTCTAACAAGTCATCTAACCTCGGTATTGGATGTCTATACCGAATGGTGATCTTGTTAATGGCCCTACAATCAACACACATTCTCCAAGTGCCATCTTTCTTAGGTACAAGAATGACCGGTACGGCACATGGTGACAATGACTCCCTTACCAAACCTTTGTGGAGTAATTCTTCCACTTGTCTTTGTAGCTCCCTAGTCTCGGTTGGATTTGCTTTGTAGGCTGCCCTATTCGGCAATGGAGCTCCCGGAACCAAATCAATTTGATGTTCTATGCCTCTAAGTGGTGGAAGGCCGTGTGGAAGCTCCTCGGGAAAAACATCTGCAAATTCCTTCAAAACCGAAGACACAACACTAGGCAAACTTGAGTTAGCATTAGATAAAGATAAACAAAAACTTGGGTGCATGAGAAGCACCAATGGTGAGTGATCACCCAATGTCCTACCCAATTCCCTCTTGGAAGTAAACAAGATGCCTTTTTCTTTCTCACCATCTTGTGGCTTGTCACTCACCTCTTTTAATTTCCCTTGCCCTCTACTCTCTTTTGGCTTCTTACACTCACTCTCTTGCCTTTTATTCTTCTCTCGTTCTTCTTTCAACACATGATGAGCTTTGTGTACAATATGAGGGGAAAGAGGCTTCAAACGAATTCTCTTACCCTTACATTTCAAGATATACTCATTACTCCTACCATCATGCATAGCACAAGTATCATATTCCCATGGTCGACCTAGCAAAACATGACATGCATCCATGGGTACAACATCACAAAGAATATCATCAACATATGTTCCTACCACTATAGGCACAATGCATTGATGAGACACTTTAATTTCACCAAAATCACCTAACCACTTCAATTTATAGGGTGTCGGATGCTTAACAAGAGAAAGATTGAGTTTACATACCAAGTCTTGACTTATGGCATTGGTGCAACTACCTCCATCCACGATGACGAGACAAATTTTGCCCTTGATCTTGCATTGCATATGGAAGATGTTGGTTCGTTGCTCCTCATGATCCTCCACCTTTGGTTGTAGACTTAAAGCCCTCATAATCACCAAGTTGTGGTCTTGAGCAAGGATAGGTGTGCTCTCGGGTTCTCCTTCTCCTTCAAAGCCAAGATAAGTATCCGGATGCTCTTCTTCCATGGTTTCCTCTTCATCTTCCTCACCATGCCATAGTCCATCATCCCCAAGAATCATGACCCTTTGATTTGGACATTCATTTGCATAGTGCCGATTCCTTTGCATTTGAAACAATGGTTTGGCCGAGTTGTCACCCGAGTAGTCCGAGGAACATGCTCGCTAGAGTTTGTTGCATTGTTTCGGGTAGGTGTAGGCCGAGAAATGGATGAAGGTGCGGCTGGTTCGGGGCGGCCATGATGTGCATTTGAGGCTGAATTAGATGCTGCCGAAGACACCAAAGGATTAGAAACCGAAGGTACCGAGCTAAAATTCCTCCCGGAGCCGGAAGGTGTAGGAAAGGGGCGCGCATTGGGCCTTGATCCCGGAACCGGATACGTTGTCTTGTATCTTCCTTTCGACATGCTCTCCTTCTTGAGTTGCTGCTCAATGGTCACGGCATATTTGAATAAATCTTCCAAAGATCTAACCCGAAAAGATTCCAACTCCACCTTGTGCCTTAATTGCATGTTCAATCCTTCTACAAATCGTGCCTCTGTGATATCCTCCTCCTCATTAAGATTAAGTCGAAGCATTAACCTTTTCATCTCATGGTAGTATTCTCCCACACTCTTACTTCCTTGCTTTAAATGTTGAAGCTCTCGGCGAAGGAAAGTGGAATAAGACTTAGGCACATAATAGGTTTTCATAATACGCTTCAAATGGTACCAAGAATCCACCGGTAGTTCTCCACCTCTTCCTTCTCGACGAACCAAGTCCTTCCACCAAATCAAAGCGTGACCTCTAAGGGAAGCTACCACAAGCCTCACTTGATACTCCTCGGAATAAGTGTGAAGCTGAAAAATCATATCTACTTGATCCATCCAATCAAGGAATTCTTCCGGGTTGGAGAGACCATAGAAAACCGGAATGTCCTGCTTGAGCTTGCCATCCTCCACTTGATTTCTTGGGCGATCATAATTCTCCCGACGGGGTTCATCGTGCATGTTACCATGCCTTTGCTGATTTTGGTCTCCATGATCACTACGCCTAGTCTCCATGCGAGTCACGCGTTCATCCATCGTATCCATCCTTGCTTGAAGATCCCTTAAGATTCCCATTATAGCATCCAATTGTCCTCCTTCCTCATGGGCCGTAGAGGCCTCATCTTGCTGTTCTTGTTGAGCTTGAAGCCTCGTTTGAGGTGGCATTGTACCTGCAAATTAGTGCAAACAAAAGAAGGGGGGTTTTTCGAAGAACTCACTCCCGCAATTGTCACCCCTTCCCCAACACTCACCAATGTACACTCAAGAAAGGTTTAGAATATTTGTGAGGGGTAGGTTCACTCCCTTACTATCTCAACAAACAATCCAACACCTTGTGCAATGGGTATGATCACCTTAAATGCAAGCAAGATATGAAGCAACAAGTACAAGAACAAATCTGTCAAACAGGGGGGTATAAATAATACAGTGACTTTCAAGAATAAACTGTATGGATCTGGAAAGAATCAAGAAACAAGGCTTACCTATATGGAAACTACTATGAAAGAGGAGTTCAAGAAATTTGGAATCACTCAATTCCAAGTTGAAACGACCGAGTTATGATCAAAACAAAACAGTATCACAAATTGACAGAATCTGCCAGCAATAAGAACACACTGTACCAGTTTGCTTGCAACAAAATTAACTATTTTTTTTTAACAACGAATTAGCAAGCAAGAATTACATGCCTGGAAACTAGACTCATAGAGGAATCCATAGCAATTGGAATCACTCAATTTAGATTTGAAATGAGTGAGATATGGTCAAAACAAAACAGCACACACAACCAGAAGTTTCTGGCCAGAATACCAAAACAGAGACAGTGTTGAGTCAAACGTGATTTTCAACACCTTAGGCTAACAATAAAATTGCATGGCATACATGGTTGGAAACTAGACTCAAAAAGGAAAAGAATGGTGTATGATTTGGCACAAAACAAACGTCAAATGACAGAGATATAGACAACACAAAACAACACAACTTTCTGGAAATTGAAAACAATGAAACAGAAACTATGGTTTTCGAGTTTTTGAGGTGATTTCAATTGTTTCACCAAGAAAACGATTCAAAGCTCACAAAACCAAGAACTTAAGCTCTGATACCAAGTTGATGTAGATTTCTTAAGCAATTGAATAAGTTCCCAAGATTGGTTTAGTGAGCATACAACACAGTTGGAGAATTCAAGCTCTAGTTCGGTGTTGTTTAGTGAATGGAACAATGATAATCATGGATTTGCAAAGTGATGAACACAAGAAAACACTTCACATATAGATTATCAAAAATACAACAAGATTGATACAATTATGGAGAGATAGAGAATGGAAACAAAGAGTATTATCGAAGGCAATACAAGATCGAATCTAGACTAGGCACCCCTAATGAACATATGTCATTAAATTCACCTAGCTACTTACAAAACCTTGAAATTAACCAAGCTAACCAAGACTTCTAATACTCAAAAGAAGACTTGTAAACTTCTTACCAATGCCCACAAGTGTGCAATGATGACCAAACCACCAAGGAGTTGGAATTGAAGTTGAGAAGCTCTCAAATTTGGATTGAATTTTTCATGTAGGTTCATGATTCCTTGTAGTTTCAACCACATTATATAGAAGGCCAGCAAGAATAAGTCCAACAAAGCTAAAGTACACACCAAATAAAGAAATACAAAGCTAAAGTTCACACCAAATAAAGAAATACAATATAATACTTAAAGTAGTGGGATTGATTCTTCATGTTTTGTGGGTGGGTTTCATTTTCAGCCATGTTTTGTGGCTTTGATTCTTCATGGCCGAAAATCATTAGTTGGCTGCCATGTTTTGGTGGATTTGATTATTGGCCAAGAATTATATATATTCCACCTTTGAATTTTCAAATAAGGTTTCCCTCAAATTGGCATCTTGCCCTCCAACTTCTCCTTAAATGCATTTTGACCTTTCCAATTGTGATCAAAGGTAGATTGACCTCCTATCCTTTCACTTGACCGAGAATGTAGTCCCAATTTGAGATTTGATGGTTGAAATTGATTGTTCATGGTGATCATGGTCACCCACGGTTTTGCTTCTTCCACCTTGCGGTCCTCTAGTGCTTGATCAACGTATCCATTAATTGCTTCCTTCAATTTCTTTGTTTGAAGACGAGTCATGTGTTGCTTAGGTTCTTGTTGAGGCTTGATGGAGATAGGATCTACATCAACTATTGTGTGGGACACAAAAGATAATATGTGGATGCTTGTTAAGAGAACCAATTCATTGGATTGACCCGTCTAGAGATTTTCATGAGGTGATCTATTTGAGTTCCAATGAAATAAATCTCTGCATAATGGTAGTGTAAATAAATCCTTCGACCTGAGATCATAAGTGTATCCAGAGTGTAGATTATATACTTTCACTCTTTTGGTCCTTAACCTTAGTTGGTTATGTGTGCTTTAAGAATTGAATATATTATGAAACATGGATGGAAGTTTATGATCAACAAAGAATTCACCACTTCCAATAGTAGAAAGAGTATATCCAGTTATGGCCACTTGTTGAAGTATAAGTTAAAATGTTTGCGCAAACTAGAAGTGATTTTAGAATAGGTCTAAATTCGACTTCAAGGAGTTATATTTCGGGAACAAGCAAAGAAATAATTAGTTCATCAAGAGTTGGCACAGATCCTTACTAGGGCTGAGAATGAACACGAACGTTCACGAACAAGCTCAGGATCGACTTGTTAAAAGCTCGGTTCGAGATCGTTTATTTATTAATAAACGAACACGAACAAAATTTTAGGCTCGATTAATAAACAAACAATAAATGAACAAAAGGGAGCTCGGCTCGATTACGTTCGTGAATAGCTCGATAAGAAAAAACAATTTTTAAGAAGGATAAAATACATATATAATTTATCATTCATACATATAACATGAAAATAAATTTGGTGCAGTGGTAAGACATCAAAAGGAGAAGCAAGGGAACTAGGGTTCGAATCTTCACAAGGCTAAATTGATTTTATTTCACAATGTCGAGGTGAATTTCACCCAATCCCACATCGAAAATGAGAGAAGATTTGGGAGGAAAATTCCTTATAAATAGATGAGCATGACACAGTTTAGGGGTGAGAACGAATATGAACAAGCTCGGCTCGGCTCGATTAATAAATAAACGAACACGAATAAGATTTTAAGCTCGATAAATAAATGAACAATAAATAAACACGTCAAAACTCGGCTCGATTAATAAATAAACGAACATGAACAAGATTTTAAACTCGATAAATAAATGAACAATAAATGAACACGTCAAAGCTCGGCTCGGCTCGGTTCGTTATCACCCCTAATCCTTACTCTTGAACTAATTGGGATATGGTATGGTGAATGGATGTTAATTACACGGAATCCGTTCATAGAAAGGTAAAGTCGATCACATGACTTTTTCTTAATACTTGGGTGGTCATAATGCCTATCTAGAGGCCAATCTTGATCTATAAATATAAGTGGGTTAATTCTTAAATCTCATGGCCTATTGTTTTTAGGCCAAGTGGGAGTTTGTTGGTTTTATGTCCTAAAGCCAATTAAATTATGGAATTATAATTTATATTTATTTGCTAACGTGTTTAAGAACCTTAAGGGTCATATACAAAAGAATAATTGATTGGGTTAAAATAATTATTGTGGGTTAATTTATTATATAAATTAACTCTAGGGACTTATTAATAAATATCTTATAATAGTTTCCTATTTGTGTTAGGTTTCCTATTAGATTAGGTTTCCTACTAGTAATATATTTATACTATAAAGATATCTATAAATAAAGTCTAGTCATTGGACATGGATTCTATTCGATCGATACTTACGTACGGTTGTATTCCGGAGACCTAGCTGTCAATCCATTGACTGATCAATCCTTGTGAAGGATCCTAGTAAGTTGTTCGTGTGGATACCGTTAGAGGCTGGACAAATGTGCGGCTTGTGATCAAACACACCTCGTCGGTTTATCTCTGTAAGATCTTCTGCAACTGAGGTATGTCTCTGAACAAATACTTTATTATTCATGAATTGCAAAGATTCCTGGAATGTCAATCTATAGTTTAATTCCGCAGTTTATAGATTGGTTAACTAACACTTTCAAGAGGCATTTCGTGGTTTTTTCATAAAATTTAAATGCTGTAATGTGAACAAATATCGAGGGAGATAAATGTATGATGATTCCAATCCGTCACTTGTGTTGATTCAAAAAAAAAAAAAAAAAAAAAAAAAATCTGTGACTTGCAAAAGGTCATGTACATATTGTCTCCTCATTTCCATGTATTGCCAAATACCTCACTTGACCTTTGCGCCAAGAGTTAAAAATAGCTGTATTTTCCCAGTTCCAATCATCATTTCGGCCATTCACATCCACATGCATTGTCAAAATAAGTGGCTCAAACCGTACATTTAATTTTTCCTCTTCCCAGTCCCATAAAAAACCTACTAGTGGCCGTAAAGTCCGCCACCAAAGTCAATCAAGTAATAAACCATTTGACAATGTTACCAAATTAAGCCAGTTGTCCCAAAAATAAATAATACTCCCTCTGTTCCACTCAAAGAGTCCACTTTTAAATTTTTTTTTCCATTTAAAGAGTCTACTTTGAATTTATTTACATTACATACCCTTAATAATATAACAATGTGTGATTCACAATTAACCCTTACTTCTAAAGTAAGGATATAAATAAAAAATATAGTGATAAATTACTTATTTTAGGTGTTGTACCTTATAACCCATAATAAATTATACACATTTTAAAATAGACTTTTTGAGTGGGACGGAGGGAGTAATAAGGCAGTAAGATTCAGAAGTAGTGCATTCATTTATGATTATACTGGTAACATATATATTTTTTTCAGCATCAAAATTTGTATATAAGATAATCTATTTGAAAGGGGCATGTTAATTGCAGGAACCATTTTACTAAACACATGACACTTTTTAAAATTTTAAGTGGTGAAAGACATTAATACCCTTGACAGTTTATAACTTTATAAAAAAAATTTACCCAACTTTTTTACCCTCACATTCCATTTTTATCCTTCTTCATCAAGAACACCATTGGGGTTACCTTCATCCCTCATCCTACTCCCTCCCATTTCCACTCAATCTTCTTCCTTAAACCATACATTTATACCATTATATCAAAAATACTTGAATTTTGCTTGCGTATCATGGACGGTAATGCAAATGAAGATCCATATTACATGGTACATATCACATTACGATGTTTATGGACAAAATGTGGCACCTTTTTTAGATTTTTTTTCACTGGAGGAGAATCGCCTACGTAGGGCGATTTTATCTGGTAAAATCGCCCAAATAAAATCGCCCAAAGTAGGAGATTTTATATGGTAAAATCGCCACAGGACACCAATTTTTGGGGCTATTTTGTTTGAAAAAATCGGTGTCCTGTGGCGTAAAATCGCCCAAATAAAATCGCCCAAAGTAAGAGATTTTATATGGTAAAATCGCCACAGGACACCAATTTTTGGGGCTATTTTGTTTGAAAAAATCGGTGTCCTGTGGCGTAAAATCGCCCAAATAAAATCGCCCAAAGTAAGAGATTTTATATGGTAAAATCGCCACAGGACACCAATTTTTGGGGCGATTTTGTTTGAAAAAATCGGTGTCCTGTGGCGTTTTGTTTTTGTGAAATAGCCCAGGAGGGGCAATTCTGTGGGGTTTAATCGCCCCTCCTAGTCGATTCTATGGGGTTTAATCGCCCCTCCTGGGCGATTAAACCCCACAGAATCGCCCCTCCTGGGCGATTCTACCGGTTACTCACTTTTCGCCCTTGATTTCAGTGATATCTAATGTCATATTTTGTTTTCTTGCCAAGTTCTGCATTTTGCGGATGATCGCATTTTTCTAGATTACACAGATATATTTCGGACTGAGGAAGAGTTCAGGACTAGAGCTGAGTTGATTGGTTTGGTTGAAACCAGAGCAACCGAGCATCATTTTGATACTAAAATAACTTCTTCTAAAAAGTGAAAGGGGCCTCTAAAAGGGAGAAGATGGAGAGTTAATATAGGTTGTGATAGATTGGGGGAACTTAGAAGCAAAGCACCCTTAGCCGAAGGAAAAATAGGCCGTAACAACACAAGTAGCAAGCTGGCTGGTTGTCCTTTTCAATTATTAGGAAAAGAAATTAGTGGGGGTAACTGGAAGCTGAGTGTCATAAAATGTCAGCACAATTATGAATTACCCCTTGTTAGAAACTGGCATCAAAAGCACTCTAAGTTGAATGAAGAGGAAAAGGAGAAAATTTCAGAAATGATGAAGATAAATTTGGCTCTGAAGCAGATGTTTGCAAAACTGCGATCTGATAATGCGACTACACGTATCAGACAGGTGTACAACGAAACAGCAAGAGTTAGAAGAGACGAGAGGGGAGATTTAAGTACTATACAATACTTCTTGAAACTGATGCAGGATTACAGGTACTACTATTGGTACACAGCGAAAGATGAGCGTAATGCTCTTGAAAATGTGTTCTTCGTGTATGAGGATGTTCCTGGTTTACTTCATACGTTTATTTACGTATTGTATATGGATACGACATACAAGACCAACCGGTATGACATGCCTCTGCTTCAGATAGTCGTTCATTTTCCGACGGATCAATATATTCATGTTGCTTTTGCTTTCTTGAGGGATAAGACCTATGCAACTTATTTCTGGGCTATGACTAGATTAAGGAAACTTTTTGATCCAGTGAAATATCCACATGTTGTTATGACTGACAGAGAGTCGGTTCTACTGAAAGCTGTGCACCATGTTTTTCCCGATTCTAAACAACTATTGTGCAAAAGGCATATTACCATGGATGTAAAGAAGAAAGCACTGAATGTGTGTACGGACAAAGAGATATTAGAAGAGTTTGAAGTCGGTGGAGA
Organism: Leptodermis oblonga; assembly: GCA_016801395.1. Lineage (NCBI taxonomy): Eukaryota > Viridiplantae > Streptophyta > Magnoliopsida > Gentianales > Rubiaceae > Leptodermis > Leptodermis oblonga. The sequence goes on along the minus strand of CM028756.1, from coordinate 28,286,253 downwards.
AGAGTGATGAGTGCTCTAACATATGAAAAGTTCACGAAAGCTGTGGAAATCATTGAGACTAAATATAGAGGCCGGTGGATATCTGTGGTTAATTATATGCACCAGACATGGTTGGATCCCCACAAGACAAAGTTTGTCTCATTCTGGACTAAAGAAATAAAACATTAGAGAGGCCGCATAAACAACATGTGAGAATCTATTAACTTTCGTCATATATAGTTATAGATACAACTCCATTATACATAATTCTGTATGTTTTTTTATCTCTGCAGGGCTGAGAGTGCACACGCAATGTTGAAGCGTGCCATTAAAACTGACAGAGGATTTTTTTCCTACACTTTTTCTGGGCATAAATGAGATGATAAAGTTGCATTTGGATGAGATCCGTAATAAAATGGAGGCATCTCGGAGCAAAACATTGCGTGAAGCCAATTACCTGTTGTATAGTAGGATCAATGGCAGAGTTTCGTAAGATGCCATACTGTTGTTGTTAAATGAATACAAATAGAGAGGTGCAGTCTATGGGGCAAATAGTGAGCTGTGTGGTTGTGAAATACGAACCAGCTATGGCTTGCCGTGTGCACATCAGATGGTTGAAATGGTCAGGAATTACAGACCTATTGATCCTTTGGATGTGGACCTCTTCTAGAGAACCCTATCTTTGGATGATGGAAACATGCCTAGCAATGAGGAACGGCAAACAACACAAGGGCGACTGCATAAGATGTATGTTGAGGCCTCGTAACGTCCTACTGCAGACATTTACAGAGTAGCGGGTGTCATGCATAGCACTTTGCATCTAGAAATTGTTGACCTCGCTGATCCGATACAAAGGCCACATAAGGGAAGTCCGAGAAACAACTCTACGCAGCGAGATCTATCGGGCTACGAGCATGCCGAGAGGGTTGCAGGCATAGGCATAGGCAGAGGCAGAGGCATAGGCAGATCCAGAGGCAGAGGTACATATAGTTTGCCATGTCCATTTCAATTTTTTTTTGGTCACTTTTTTATTTTGATGCATCTATTGTTTGATGTATACAAATAACATGTGCAGGGCGCAGCAGGTCAACTGGGTCATCAACCAGGAGGAATTGAATAACTTCTAACGAATCCAACTGGCCTTTCAACCTGCCGTCTTTTGTAAAACAGTTTGTGTTCGATTATGTTGTGGATTATAAAAATGTAATGGGGGATGGATACTGTGGTTTTAGGGTAATATCTAGATTCGTACATGGTGACAAGTCACTTTGGTCGCAAGTTCGGTGGGAGCTGTTACATGAACTTCACGCGTATGCCTCATTATGGTTTGGAGTTCTCGGTGAAGCAATGTACGATAAAGCTCATACAGTGTTGGATTACCATATAAGTCCTGCAACAGAGGAGTTTTGGTTTGATACTTATCTATTTGGCCTACTTGTCTCCACGAGGTACGAGAGGGTATTCACATTCTACGGAGCGAAATGTTGCACCTTCCTTCTACTTCACTTGCGGGATTCTGACGTATCTGATGATCCAAACACGTATATCACTATGGGTCATATCCGGGGCAACCATTTTATTTGTTTGAAGACGAGCGGTGAAATCTTGTTGCTCCCAATCTGTGTGTTGTGGCGACACCATAAGGAAGACATGATGGATGAGTTGAAGGACAGGTTACAAGCTCGCTTAGATAATTATCAAAGGCTGTATGTCGATAGCATAGGTAATATAGACACACAACCCACGATAATTATCGATTAGGGATTATATTTTTTGATTTGAAAGGTTTTAGTGTGTGTTTTGGTTTGTATTGAAAAGTAAATGTTGGGGGTAAGAAGAAATTTGTGTACTTTTTCATCAAAGTTTAAGTGTATTATTTTATACTTGTGTGTTTAGCATCGCGAAATTTGGGCATAGTCCCCCCTATACGTAAGCCAATCAATCCTTGTTCAGACTACAAAATGAATCACTAAATTAACATTTCTAAATCATTCACCAGCAACACTCAGTTAAAGTACTAATTTAACATCCAAAATGTATACGGGAAAAAAAAAATGCAGTGGGCCACCATTACATTTAAGTCACTAAATACAGAATCCAAATCTTATAAGACAATGCACTACGGCTCAAAAGGCGGTCTTCTCGCAAGTTCTTCGAGTCCCGGCATCTGGGCCTCTAAATGATAAGCCACTTCTGCAATAGCCTGCCTACGTGTCTCATGGTTGACCGCATGTTCAACCCTTGGATGAAAAAAGACAGCCGAGATGCTAAGTATTGAATTCGCTGCAACAATTAAAATTATTAACCCAATCAGCAACTAGTAATACATATATAGGTAAAAAGAAAATCTAAATCATCCTAAACTCATGAGTGTATTCCTCGACCAGACTCCTACTGACACGAACGTGTGACTGGAAGTAATCAAGGTAACCCTCGCATGCTTCGTCAGTATAATTGGCCCTCTTAATATCCCGCAGAAGCCTTGTATGATATATTTCCCAACCACTGATATCAGCAACGAACTTGCAGACATACTTTTTTGTCTCTGGGCCTCTGTAGTACTCCTTCGGTTTGAAGACTTGAAAGGGAATTTGTTGGGCGTACCGGAACTGTCTTAACACCCGATCCGGCATATATGACTTTTCAACGTTAACGCAATATATAAACCCCTATACAAGGAAATTTTATGGACCAATGCCGGATTGGGCTCAAATGGTATCCAATTAACCTGTTCAACAGTAAAACGAATCAATAAAGATGGGATAAAAAAGAGAAATAACTGTTTACAAACACACAGAACGGAAATATTACCTCGTTCGGCTGCAATGCATCTAGCGCCCTCCTGTAAGCCTCCAAATCATATTGTGCAACACGCTTCTTCTCGGTACCAACGTGCTATTTCATTGCCGCAGCCCATCCTGTATTCCACGACCTCTTCTTTGGTGGGCTGAATGTTGGGAAGTATTCATATATCCAGCTCTAATAAGAATGAACAGAAGAATAATTAAAACATATGTTTGGCCAAAATACAGCACTGTCTAATAAGGAAAGCTACATGTACAATGACAAACCTGCAGTAAAGTCAAACAAGCAGAAAATTGAGCACTTTGTGCCCTAGATGCCTTCCTAAGTTGGCGATATAAGTACGCCAAGCAAGCTGCGCCCTATGAGTACTCACTTACTTTCTCAATATCGCGAAAGAAAGTTAAATACTGCGCAGAGACGTGGGTTTTCGACTTGTCCACGAACAGGGAAAGACCTAAAACCCACAATAAATAACCTGAGGCAGCATTCACTTGATCAAATCTACCGGCACAATTTGCCTCAATGCTTGTCAACTTCACAAATCCAGGCTCATCCAGTTTCACTTCATCTTTTCCCAACATAGATGCAACATTCGTTGCTATTTGTGCAGTTTTTGTTTTTCCATAAATGGGCTTACCCCCAAGCGGAATGCGCAGTATGTAGGCAACATTATGCAGTGTTATTGTCATCTCCCCGAATGGCAAGTGGAATGAGTTGGTCTCCGGATGCCACCTCTCCACAAAGGCACAGAGCAGAGCGGCGTCTAACTCATCATGCATGCACTGTACTAAATGGGCTAAACCGGACCCCTCTACAAGCTTTTTCATGTCATCATCGCCGGCCAATTTTTTCAAGCGATCAGCCCCCATTATGACATTTTCAATATCCCCCGTTCCTACCAATGTAAAAAATGGAATTACAAAAGAGGGTTACAATTCCTAAAGCATTTCTTTTCTAAAAAAAATTTTAAACTATGTGAAAAAACTTAGTTATTGCACTTTGGATCAGAAAGTAATGAAGCATATATAATTAGGAAAAAAATTAATTGCTCAAATACATCACAAATATAATACGCATTTACTAGAAATTACCTCTCCATCCAAACATGTAGGCAGTGTGTCCTTTGAAAACTCAAAAGCCACTCAGGGATTAAAGGACCACCTTCTAGCGGATGTCCTAGCTCCCTGTAATCCATCCACCTTGCAATCACTGCCCTAATGCCTCCTGCCCATTAATCCTTCCCTACTCCTGCTCCTCTTTTGGTTGTTTTTGTGCTTGTATTCGCCCTCCTTCAGCATCACTTCTTCCACAATCAGCCCCCTCGCCGTCACCATCGTCATGGGACATTTCAACATCAAAAAAGGGCGGTGCGAAAGGTTGTTCAGTAAAGGACACAACGATGTACTCATTTCCAGAGACGGAAGGTTGAACTGAGTGTTCCGGAATGGGAGCAGTGACATTCCCAGTCGCAGAAGATGTTCGCGATCGTGCCACGACCTTCCTCGAATGCTTAGACGCCGTTGGAGGAACACGAGGGGCATTTTCCACATCTGGAATAATAGGCTCCCCGGATTTATCCGGAATACCACTCTCCCGGGATGTATCCGGAATACTACTCTCTCCGGATTTGGATCTTTTGCCCGTCCTACGGAATATATTACCTTTATATCTATCCCCCATCTGTAATTAAAAGGTTGCACACAGGAATTTATATTTTAAAAAATTCAAAAGCAAACGATAGCTTAAAGGGAAAAAAATTAAAAAAGCCAAACAGACCAAGGAAAATCGCCTAATTCAGGCCTTTTTTTAAGCGAAAATCGCTTGGATTAGGCGATTTTCCCTTAAATAATTGCCTAAATTAGGCGATTGTTTTAGGGAAAATTGCCTAATCCAGGCGATTTTTTAAAGGAAAATAGCGTCGGTGTAGCGATTTTCCCTTAAAAAAGCGACTGAAGGAGGCGATTTTTTTTTAGCTTCCTAACAAAAAAAGCCTCCTTCAGTCGATTTTCCACGGTAAAATCGCTTCGGGGAAGCGATTTTCCGGGTCGTTCTTCGGAAAATCGTTTTTCCGACGAACGACCCCGAAATTTAGCCTAAAATGTGAACTACACAGCCGGAAAATGCAACATAAACACTAAAACATTACTACAAAACCAAGACAATGCAATCTTTCAAGATTCCCAACAAAGTTACCATTCAAAAACAGCCCGAAATCATACATGCATGGAAATTGCACATTAATTATGCACAAAACAACCTGAAAACGCAACAAACATCTGAAAGCATTCATAAACTTGCTGCCCATAAACTTCACAACAACCAACTCAATGCAATTTCAAGTTTTGGAAAAAATTTATAAAACTCAAAAAAAAAAAAAAAACGCACCAACCGATTTTTTCATATGCAAAGGAGGGTCGGCCTTGGAGATGGAGCTGTCACCGAGGAAGCTCGCTCGGTCGGCAGAGATGGAGGAGGGGATTCGTGGTCGGAGGAGATGGACACAGGCCAATTTTCGCCCTAATGGAGAAGGAGAAGGAATGGTTGAATATAGGGCAGTAATATTTTTTTTACTTTATAAGAGAGAAGGGCAGTTTGGTAATTTCACAGGCCAATTTTTTAAAATGTGTCTTACAAATAGTAAAATGTGTCATACTGATAACATTTCTGATTTGAAAAGGGGTTAGTTAGAGAATGTGATAGAATAATACAAATTTACAATCTCACTTTGTTTGCGTTTGGATCTTTTGTGCTAGTTAGCATAATGTGCCATCTGGCAAGATGGGGTGACATTTTCAACCCTTAAATTTTTAAAATAACACAAGGCTCAAAAAAATTAAATCGACTTTATTACTCTACTTATTCTAAAATAAATAGATAAATTTAAAGTAAAAGATACACAGCAAATTATTATCCAGTCTGAATGTAGATTTCCTTGGGAATGCACAAGCATTCTAGTAAGATACCTGTTCTTTTCACCCTTTTGAAATCAAGTTTGGAAAAAAGTTTTAAAAATTTTTGGTTTCAAACCAATTTTAAGAAACATGGGTTTCAAAACAAGTTTTAAAAAAGAAAGTTTTGGGCAATTTTTTTTTTTTTTTTTCCCATCTCTCCCCCCTTTCACTCTTTCTCCATTTTCACACATTCCACCACCACCCGGCCCGCTGCCGCCGCAGAAGAAGAAGAAGAAGAAGGAAGGAAGGAGAAGAAGAAGGTGGTGGCGGTGGGCTGCAGCGGGAGGCGGCGGCAGTGAAGAAGAAGAAGAAGAAAGAAGAAGAAGGAAGGAGAAGAAGAAAAAGAAGAAGAAGAAGAAGAAGGAAGGAGAAGAAGAAGGTCGCGGCGGTGGGTGGCAGCGGGAGGCGGCGGGAGTGAAGAAGAAGAAGAATGAAGGAGGAGGAGGAAACTTTTTTCCACTAATTGGGTTTTGAAATAGAGGAAGAACAAAGTTTCAAACCCAAAACTTTTTTTTTACAAAAAGAACAAGGTTTTGTGACTTTTTGGGTTTGAAACCCAAACAAGTCTCAAACCAAGTTTGAGCGACAGGTGAAAAGAACAGGCCCAAAATAAAAGTCAGCATTGGAGTTCCGTAACAGGTTGACTCCCTAGTAAACGTGTAGTGCTATATACTTTTTTTTTTTTTGTTCTCGGAATAGTTGCGTCATGGATAAAATTGAGTGGTATATGTAAACTTTACATGGCCAATTCACTGAAACTAATGCCAATTCCTCAGATGAGACTTCAAATGGGTTCTCTTGTTTCACTTATACTCTGCTGTGTCCTAGTTGGAGTTCTATCAGTTTCAGAGCCAAAATTGGACGTTGAAGCTGCGGCCTTGCGAGCATTCAAAAGCTTAATTCGCAGCGATCCCTTAGGCTCACTGGAAAGTTGGACTGACGCAAAACACCACTGCAATGGTTCAAGGATTGCATGCGATTCAGCCAAGAATCATGTCATTTCTCTCTCTCTGGGGGACAAACAGCTCCATGGCCAAATCTCTCCATTCTTGGGAAACCTTTCGAATCTCCAGGTTCTTCTTACCTGGAACGCATTCACTGGAATTATTCCTCATCAGCTGGGCAATGTTCCCAACTTGTGAGACTCATCCTCTTTTCCAACTCTCTTTCTGGTCAAATCCCACCAGAACTTGGTACTCTTGAAAGTGTTCAAGAAATGGATTTTGGAAACAACTCGTTGAACGGGATGATCCGGGATAGTTTATTCAATTGTACATCATTGGTGAACCTAGTTCTAATCTATAACAATCTGACAGGCAATTTACCGCCAAGCATTGTTAATTTGTCCAATGTTGAACTTTTTGTAGCTTATGGAAATGAACTAGAGGGGCCTATTCCTGCTTCCATCGGAAAGATGCATTCTTTATGGTCTCTTGATTTAAGCTTTAACCGATTGTCCGGAGGCATTCCTCCGGAAATTGGAAATTCGACAAACTTGGAAGTCGTTAATCTCTTTTCCAACTCGCTTTTGGGGGCAATCCCGGCTGAACTCGGCCGCTGTCATATTTGACTTTATTAAACATATACAGCAACCAGTTCAGTGGTAGAATTCCTTCTGAACTTGGAAATTTGACCAATTTGGAAGAGCTGCGTCTCTACTTCAATAAACTAATCTCCCCCATCCCAGATTCGTTATTCCAGCTAAAATCATTAACCACTTTGCAACTCTCTAGGAATCAGTTGGCTGGAAAATTTCCTTCCCAAATAGGGTCTTTGAGATCAATGGAAATGCTAATCCTCCATTCAAATAGATTGACTGGGACTCTTCCTTCCAGTATAACCAACTTGACCAACCTAAGACACTTATCGTTCGGGTCCAATTTCTTGACAGGGTCACTTCCCTCAGATATAGGGTTGCTCAGTAACTTGAAGAACATTTCAGCAAAAAACAACCTTCTTGAGGGTTCTATACCTCCCAGTATTACCAATTGCACTCATCCTCTTGCGATAGATCTTACTTTTAACAGACTTTCAGGAGGAATACCAAGGGGGTTTGGACAATTGCCCAATCTGACATTTTTCAGTATTGGTGAGAACCAAATTTCAGGGCAAATCCCCGATGACCTCTTCGATTAATTACTGCTCTATGCTCCAAAAGATGTATAATTTCATGATTGGACCCATCGCTCCGAAAATTTTTAGTGACGCTTGTTTTGACGACAAAAAGTTGCCAGCTACAGATCAGGTAAGTTGATGATGGAGATGAAGATGGACAGAAAGCAAGAACAGTACATACATAGGGGAGTGAAGTTAGCTAGATTTGATATTCAAAATTGTGCTGTTATTAAGGTTTAACTTTTTTACAGCATTTTGTTCAGTTTTAACTTTTTTACAGCTATAACAATTCTCTGTGTACTTGTAATTTATATTTATGTATTTTTAAATTTTTATTGGAAATGTATATTTAATCCATTTATTATTGAGTTAAAGATAAAACTCATTATTTCCTACAACTTTGAAAGTTAAAGAATTCGGTCATTTCAGCACTTGCATAGGATCAATCTTTTGATCCATCAATTTTATTAGGGAAAAATTGTTGGAAAATTCACTGCAATACAAATTAATACACCATGCATGAAATTAATCAAAAAATAGAGGAATATATTTAATAGAAAATTAGGATTAGAAAAACTTGGATTGAGGCACTTCGAAGACGTTCTCCTAAGAAAAGATACGCCTTCCTCACACTGAGTTTGACAGTGTTCTTTTCCAAAAACACAATAATCCACGGAGCAGTTTTGGTGATGGCGAGAACTCCTCGATCTACTGCAAACTTGATCACCATCCACATTTGCCAATATAAATATGTAAAAGAAGTATTTTCTTTTTCAAAAAATGATGAACATCTATGTTCCTTTGTAGTATACTACAGGGAACCTATAGAAAATAATTTAAATAACATAAGAATTTTTTTTTGAACAATCTACATAAAACTTGATAGAGGAAAAGTAAACATATACGTATATGATATATATAAACATGTGTATATATACATGAGTTCTCCAACGGTTTCAACATTTATGCATTCACAGAAATATTATAATCTTCTTTCCATTTCTCCTCTCTTGTATAATAAATTTCCATTTTCCTTATCTTGTGAAGTATGCTTGAAGACAAAAAAAAATTTATCCTATTTCTCATATTGTATTTAGGAGAAGAGGGGATCCTCTTTTCATCAACTTCTTGTATCTCCTCTTCTTTCCATTTCTCCTCTCTTGTATAATAAATTTCCATTTTCCTTATCTTGTGAAGTATACTTGAAGACAAATAACAAGTAAGTAAATTTCTAAGTTTTTAATTTTGTTTTTATAAAATATCTATTTTTGTAAGATTTAGCCTAATGGAAGGCTAAATTACTAAGTGTTAAGCTATGTTAACTATTTTGCTTGATTATTTTATGGATTCATGATTCTGGCTAGAATGTGTCTCTAAATTCATATGTTAGTTATTAAGAAAGGTAGAGATGTATAAGCTGGCACTATGAATTATTCTAAATGATCCAGGATCATGCCCGTTGAAGCCCCGTTGAAGCCGTGTGAAGGCATTAGGGCTCTTTATCCACTTTTCATTCTGAATAATTTATTGGTTGACGGATTATATTATCTTGTAATTGTTTCCTTAAGATTAGTAATTTACATACCTATTTAGAGTCACGGGTCAATGCAACTGTAAAATAAGAAGGGAGTCAATTAATAGAAAACTCAGTTTATACACTGATAGTTACAATTTTAGAACATTTCTTCTTTACTGGATTATATTACTCTCATTAATGATTGTCTCCAATTTAAATTTCTACCATACCTTAAGTTGCTATAAAACTTTTTGATAAACCTAAAGGTTTGAATACAATTTGCACAAGTCCAATATGAACAAAATTAAAAGTATTTCGATATGGCCTAATATCTTTTTTTTTGTAATAAATGTATTACTATTTCTTCATTATCTAATGAGATTGATTTCTCAGTAGTTTTGACTACTTGTCTGAAACCAAGTTTTTCAAATGTTCCTAATTGATATATTAATCTAGTTTCCATTTTAGGAAGTGTCCACTTATTAAGTTCATCCAAATTTTTTGGAAAATTCTGTTCTTGAGTATTACTGTTTTTAATAGTGTCTTTTTCTTTTTTCTTTAAGAAATTAATTTTTCTGAAAATAGTGTTAAACTATGAAAACTATCTGCTTTCATATTCCATGGTGCTGATACCAAACATTGCTAAATAGGTATGTTAATTACTAATCTTAAGGAAACAATTACAAAATAATATAATCCGTCAAACCTATATAAAACTTGATAGAGGAAAAGTAAACATATGCGTATATGATATATATATATAAACACGTGTTTAGATACATGAGTTCTCCAACGGTTTCAACATTTATGCATTCACAGAAATATTATAATTTATACTTTTTATAGGTGACAAATATAATCTATATTATAACTAAATTACAATTTATAAAAGTAGAAATAATAATATTTATGTAAATATAATTTACATTGTAACTTTAAAAAAATAAAAAATATTGTAACTCCATCATTTTATTGTATAGTTATTTTATTTGAATCTTTAGTTCAAACATTTTAACTCTCATAATTTACCTACTTTAAATTTGGATTTTAAAACCATATAACCCCACCGTGACACCCCGGTTCCGACCTCTCTATTTGGGCGGGAGACCCGGGCGTGCCCGCCCGACTCGCGCCATGACTTAATGACGATACACAGAACAATTATTAATTATAATACATTTATACTCTAAATACAAATGATGTCTTCCATTTCACTAATTTTACAAACTAAAAAAGTTTTATCAACCACTATTACAATGGTTTCCAATTGCTAATTTCACATTAGATATCTAAAATAAAAATTCCATTTTATCATGAAATTGACAAAACCCATATCATCAGTAGATCAAAATCAGTCTTAGGACAAGAGTTAACACCAAACGAATTGAAGTTTAACATCAACTATGCATGAATTAATTTTGAAACAATACTTTTCACTAAAGGACTCTCACTCACAAGAATTTCACAAGACTCTCAATTTCTAATGAAATCTAACAACATGCATACCTTAAAAACTCCGATTCACCAATGTAAATACCACTTCTATCTCAAGCTATAATCTTTTTACATGCTAAAGATGATTTTATCTTAATTATTGCATGCATGCTCATTTTTCCAACAAAATGATTTAAATTTGAAGGATCCTACCCTCTTTGATGTTTAATTCCTCGTGAGATGCAGCTCCCATTACCCATTCCTTGATTGATTTTCAAGTTAAAATTTATTGCTTCAAGGTTGTTGTGCTCAAAGGTCTTCTTATGGATTCATCGAGGAGTTGAGATTGAACAAAAGAGAAGGGAGAGGGAAGAGAATGGGAAGATGAAAATGTGGGATTCATTCTGCAGAATTATCTAGGTAGAAGAAAATGGAAGGTTTCAATTTGGTAGAAAAATTGGAGAAGGAACCCGTAAGGAATTGGGAGAGAAATTGGGGAAAGAAATGAGCCTTTCACTTAATTTCACCCAGACGTGGCATTTAGTGTGCATGCATAATGACACATATACAAGTCCTTGTTTAAATTTTAATTTATTTTCTCTTTTCCCCTGTTAATTTAGTTCATCTACTAATCTAACCCATTAATTTGAATATTCTTCTGAAGGGATCATTCCTCTAATTTGTTTAGTCTAAATTTGATCCCATTAACTTTCCCTATTCTTTATTAGAGTAATTTTTTTTTTTTCATTTTCTTTGTAAGATGGTAATCAAACGTATTTAGCTAATCTTATTTTAAACCTTCTAATGGTTTAATTAGACTTTTCTATAATTCTTAACTTAAGTTGCGTTAAACATTTTATTTCTAGTTTTGATTCTTCTAATCTGTTTTGAGCCTTATAATTTCTATAAAACTAGTGATGGTTTTGATTTTAATCTAGATGTGTTCATTTCAGTTTGGATATCAAAATTTTAAACTAACACTACTACAAAATAGAGCTTTAACAGCTGTGGATTAATGGCGAAAAATAGAAAACCGCAGTTATAAAAGAAATGCGGACTTTCTACGGCGGTCTAAAAATGAACCGCCGTAGTTCTACGGCGGTTTTAAAATAAACCGCCGTAGAAAGGGACTTTCCACGGTGGTTGGGACAAACCGCCGTAGAAAGAGGGCTTTCTACGGCGGTTGGAAGGTAACCGCCGTAGAAAGTCACACTTTCTACGGCGGTTGCCTTCCAACTGGCGTAGAAAGCTCACTTTCTACGGCGGTTAGCTTCCAACCGCCGTAGAAAGCCCCCTTTCTACGGCGGTTTGTCCCAACCGCCGTAGAAAGTCCACTTTCTACGGCGGTTTAACAATAAACCACCGTAGAAGGTCCTTTCTACGGCGGTTTAATTATAACCGCCGTTGTATTGACGTATTTAACCCTAAATAACAACGTGTATCTCCATATCGCGGCCGAAAGTGTTCTTCTCCAAATTTCTACTACGGTTTTGCACGTTTGATGTAAAGAATCGTCATTTGGAGCTAAAATTTACCACCTTAAAGTTAGAAACTTCTAAAATTGCTTATGCTTGTACTTTAGATATGTCATCCTATAGAATTTATTTTTATTTATGGTAGAGGGCTGAAAATTAAAGTTGTATATATTCCATGTATATGGTGAACCTTAGTATTGTGGAACCCTATTTAGTTATACTATGTAGTTTCTTGGTGATGTGATTTGCTTTATAGTGTTTGATTTTTAAGGGAGGATGTTCATATAATTAGCACTACTTAGAGTGTGTATTATTTTTTTATGCATTTCATGTGTTTGACGAAATGCATAAATGAAAAACTTATGGGTTCTTCTTCATTTGATTATGTCTATTGCGCATGTGTTGTTTATGCATTATTTTTTTCATTGAGGTATTATAGTAGTTTTGATTATATGAGTAACATTAGTATGACATGTGCTAAGACAAGCATGCAACTTGATACTTTGTACATTGTTTGTTGAATTATTATTTGGTATTTTTAATTATTTCAAGGTGTTAGTTACACATGGATCGAAATATCTTGTTGTATGGTGATCGGACCTCCGATTCTTATGCGAAAGAAGTTGAGAATTTCATTGAATTCGCTTATAAGAATACAAAGTACGTCCATTGTCCGTGCAAAGCTTGTAAAAATGGTGCGCGGTTTGATAACTCAGATACAATAAGATTCCATTTATATCGGCACGGATTTGATCCTTCTTATAAACTGTGGATTTGGCATGGTGAAAGTATTGATGGTTTACCTGAGCAAAGAAAATCTCATGCAAAAGGAGATGATGCGATTACTAGAGATCGATTAGATGACATGATTGAGGATGTGGCCGAGGATTTTGCTGATAAACTGGAAGTTCTTGCTTCCATTTTGGGTGACAATGAGAAGCCTCTATACAAGGGTTGCACTAAATATACACGCTTATCTAGTGTTTTGAAGTTGTTTAATTTGAAAGCGGCAAATGAGTGGTCAGATACTAGTTTTACAGCCTTATTGAGGGTATTGAAAGATATGCTCCCAGAAGATAATGAACTTCCAGATCGAATTTACGAGGCGAAAAAAATATTGTGTCCAATGGGTATGGAGTATAAGAAGATCCACGCTTACCCAAATGATTGCGTCCTCTACAGGAATGAGTATAAGGATTTATTGCTTTGTCATAAGTGTAAAACTTCACGATACAAAAACAAGCAGCTGTGTGATGAGGTTGAAGACAGTTCTGATGCGCAAAAGAAGGGGTCGCCGGCTAAGGTTCTGTGGTATCTTCCTATAATACCGAGATTTAAACAGTTGTTCGCTAATGCAAAAGATGCAAAACTAATGACATGGCATTCAGATCGGTGTATTCCCAGTGATGATGACAAGGTGATAATGCATACATCAGACTCAGATCAGTGGAAAAAAATTGATTCAATGTATCTTTCTTTTGGGGGAGAAGCCAGAAATTTGAGGCTTGGTTTGTGTACTGATGGAATGAACCCGTTTGGCAGTCTGAGTAGCACACATAGCTCATGGCCGGTGATGTTGGTTATTTACAATTTGCCGCCTTACTTGTGTATGAAGCGCAAGTACATACTTATGTCTCTAATGATTTCAGGCCCACGGCAACCAGGAAATGACATCGATGTGTATCTTGCTCCTCTTATTGAAGACTTGAAAAAGTTATGGGATGAAGGCGCACCTGTGTTTAATGCATACCGTGAAGAAATGTTCACATTACGTGCCATGTTGTTCTGTACCATTAATGATTTTCCTGCTTATGGAAACTTGTCTGGGTACTCTGTTAAAGGGCATAAAGCATGTCCAATATGTGAGCAGAGTACAGATTTTTGTCAGCTTGCACATGGGAGGAAGACAGTATACCTTGGGCATCGCAGATTTCTTCCCGAGACTCATCCGTATCGCCGTATGAAAAGAGCATTCAATGGATTTCAAGAGTTCAGAAAAGCTCCAGAACCCTTGAGCGGGCCAGAGGTGAAAGCTCGTGTGACGGACATTAATGTGGAGTTTGGTAAACCTTCGGAGTCCAGCAATAATGATACAGGTTGTTGGAAGAAAAAATCCATATTTTTTGAACTTTCATACTGGGAGAACTTGGATGTCAGACATTGTCTCGACGCTATGCATATTGAGAAAAATATTTGTGAAAGCCTGTTAGGTACGCTCTTGAACATCCCTGGTAAAACTAAGGATGGTTATAACGCGAGACTTGATATGGTTGATATGAACATAAGAGCAAATTTAGCACCGGTAGCTTGAGGACGACGCACATATCTACCCCTTGCCTGTCACACTTTGTCCAGAAAAGAGAAAAAATAACTGTGTTCAAGTTTGCGTAGCATCAAAGTTCCATCCGGATATTCTTCAAATGTAAGCAGACTTGTTTCCTTGAAAGATTTAAAACTGGTTGGTTTGAAGTCTCATGATTGCCATGCCTTAATGCAACAATTGTTGCCTGTAGCTATTCGCTCGATATTGCCCAAGCATGTTAAGTCCAGTATAACAAGACTTTGTTTCTTCTTCAATGCTATATGTAGCAAGGTTATCGCGCGCGAAAGACTTGATCAGTTACAAGATGAAATAACTGTTGTCCTTTGTCAATTAGAAATGTATTTTCCACCCGCCTTCTTTGATATTATGGTGCATTTGGTGATTCATTTGGTTAGAGAGATAAAAATCTGCGGGTCTGTTCATTTGCGATGGATGTACCCATTCGAGCGATATATGAAAGTATTTAAGGGGTATGTTAAGAATCTTTATCGCCCTGATGCTAGTATTGTTGAAGGTTATATAGCTGAGGAGGTAATTGAGTTTTGCACTGAGTACTTGGCCGATACTACATCCATTGGAATATCTAAGAATCGGCACGATGGGAGGATTACAGGTATGGGCACAAGGGGAGGAAAAATGTTTTTGCCGTCTAATGTTGAATTGATGAAGGCGCATCTCTACATACTGCGCAATTCTGAAGAAGTTGCGCCCTCCGTTCAATAAGAACGTCTTATCCTGCTTGGACGGATCAACGTGTGCTCAATGAACATATTCGGACATTTGTCTATTGGTTTGGTAATGCTGTCCTGGGCAAAGACGTTTCGGAGACATTGAAATGGTTGGCGTTTAGGCCCAGCCCTGCGGTACGAGCATTTTCATGCTATGACATAAATGGATATTCATTTGCTACTAAGAGACAAGATGAGAAGAGTACGGCACAAAACAGTGGTGTTACATTAATCTCAGAGGCTTTACATGTTTCTAGCAGGAAGGATAAAAATCCATTGTATGCAAACATGGCTTATTACGGGGTGATCGAAGATATTTGGGAGCTTGACTATGTTTGTTTCAAAGTAGCTGTATTTCGCTGCAAATGGGTTGATAACAATAGTGGGGTTCGAACTGATGATCCATTGGGTTTTACCTTGGTGAACCTTAATCGGGAGGGTTTCAAGGGGGAACCATTTATACTTGCATCGCAGGCGAAACAAGTTTTTTATATCACCGATCCTTGCGACGAACATTGGTCTGTTGTTCTTCATGGTAAACAACATCACGGAGTGGAAGGGATTGATACAGAAGAAGGGCTTTATGAGGCTGGCCCTTTCTCTAGTGGGTTACCTGAATCGAGAGCAGATGAGGAAGATAGGGAACTTGATAAATACATACTTCGTAATGACCACAGCAAAGGATTATGGTTCGAGGATCAAGTGTCCCATAAGAGAAAGAGAATAAGTTAAGAATCATTTTCAGGTATATTGTTTGTTTTCATTAATTTTTTTTTTCTGTGGGTGTGTATGTGTGTGTGTGTATTTGCATATGTTTCTTTGATTTTAATGACACGAGGTGGACATAATTTTATAACAACATTTATTTTTATCCTTCGTACTGTCTGATTGAAACAGGTCACAACTTGGATGAAGCCGCGCAATCAAGGGACAAAATTTCCAGGGACTTCATATAGCGATATGTTTATAGATGAATATGTTATTGTTGGAAATTGTGTGAAGCTTCTGTGTTGATGTTATAATGCACTTGTGTTTTTGGTCAAAAACAAGCAGGGGAGATTTTGTCTGAATTGATTTGAAACTGAATTCCGTATTATTTGAAATTGGGTATCTTAATGAAGTATTTAAGTATGTGCATATCCTTGACAGGGAGTATGTTACATTTATAGGGGAGACTTTGTCGAATTTTCTGGCAAATTGATTTCCTTGTTTTTCATTTACAAATAAATGTCTTATGTATTATTTATTTTTTTTTTCAAGGAGTAGTACTTTTGGTAAAATTTACAGGGGAAGCTATACAATGATTTTTTTTTTGATTTTATATTTAACTCTTCATAAATTACTTGTCTGTGCCTCGGAAAAAAGATATTCATTTAGCGAGGTTGGGTATTGACCGCTAAATGAATTAATTATTCGTTTATCGATTAATAATGCTTTATTATTTTATAAAGATTATTCAAAATATATTTTATATGAACATGAAAAAACTAGAAATGTAGGGTCTATGCTTCATAACATGAAATAAAACTTTCTACCGCGGTTCTTCATTGAACCGCCGTAGAAAAGTCGAAATTGCATCCAATTCCTGCATGCGCATAAATTTCTATTTTTATCTCATTTTATGAAGCATAGTCCCTAAACATTTCCCCTGCTTCTCCCCTGCATTCCCCTGTAATATTGGATATGCAACTTCATAACGATCAACCAGTGCAAGTAAATAAAATACATTATTTTTTGATTCACACTCAATTTAATGTATTTCACTATACATAATTGATTACTGTTATCGGCCGTAAGTCTAAATATATTTATATATATATATATATATAAAAATAAATATAAGGTCATGAAATCAAGTAAGTATTTCTTTTTTTATTAATTGGGCCCTTAAGCATTAATTTTTCTTATACTACGTACGTAATGCATTTATCGATTTGAAACTATTTTCTTCCATTCGCCCAAGTCGAGAATGCGGAAAATTTAGGTCTGATAATGAACCTTATTACTTTATCATAGCTTACATGTAATTTTACGAAATTTACTAATTTTAACTTATACCGAAAAATTGAAATGTACTTATTAAATGTTTCATAATAGGCGAGCTTCTGTAATTAATAAATACAATGTAAATTGGGTATGTAATATTATATTCACAAAGTTTTGGGGTTAATTTATGAAAATGGGAAAAAAAACTTAATAGGGAGTAGGGTTTAGTGTTTAGAAAATGATATAAAAATAGAAAATTCATGCGTAGCGCGGGAATTGGCTCCAAAAACTACTTTTCTACGGCGGTTCATTTTTGAACCGCCGTAGAAAAGTAGTTTATACGGCGGTTAATTTTTGAACCGCCGTAGAATAAAGCTACAGTCTAAATTCAAATTTGTTGGCCTAGGGTTTAGGGTTTAGGGTTTAGGTTTTAGGGTTTACGGTTTTGGTATACTATCTAATTTCCCCACAGTTCCCCTGCTTTTCCCAACATTCTCCTGTAATATTGTATATGCGATTTAATCATGATCAACCGGTGCAAGTAAATGAAATACATTATATTTTGCAGCATATGTATTAACTTTAATGTTTTTCACTATACATATATGATTGTTATTATCGTAATTGAAAAAATATATATATTATATATATATATATGACTTAATTATAAAAGTTGTCTTCAAGTCTTCAATTCTTCGAATGAAAACATTTTATATATGTAGCGGAAATTTACAAGAGATCGAGAGCAGAGAGGAGAGAGTTGGATGATGTGCAAGAGGGGAAAGGAGAAAAGAGGAACATGTTTATATATATATATATATATATATATGTTTATATATATATGTATGTAAGGTAATAAAATCCAGTAAGTATTTAATTTTTTTTTCGGCCACTTAACCAATATTAATTTTTATATTACTATACGTACCTAATGCATTTATGGATTTGATTATTTTATCCCGTTCGCCCAAGTCGAAAAGTAGAAATTTTAGGGAAGATAATGAAGCTTATTACTTTATCGACCCTTACATGTAAATTTACGAAATTAATTAATTTTTTTCTTTGACCTATAATTATTGTGTAATAGCACGGAAAATTTAAATGCAAATGGTACAAGAGGGGAAAGGAGAAAATAGGAAGATGTTTATATAAATATAAATATATATATATGTATATATGTATGTAAGGTAATGAAATCCAGTAAGTATTTAATTTTTTTTTCGGCCACTTAACCAATATTAATTTTTATATTACTATACGTACCTAATGCATTTGTGGATTTGATTATTTTATCCCGTTCGCCCAAGTCGAAAAAGTAGAAATTTTAGGGAAGATAATGAAGCTTGTTACTTTATCGACTCTTACATGTAAATTTACGAAATTTATTAATTTTTATATTTGATCTATAATTATTGTGTAATAGCACGGGAAATTTAAATGCAAATATATGGTTCAATGGAAAATTTGAAATTTAATTATGAAATGGTTCATAAAAGTCGAGATTGTGTACATAATTAATAAATATACACAATCTGGGTATGTAATATTATATTTACAAAATTGTGGGGTTAGTTTTTTGAAAATGGAAAAAAAAATTTTATATTAAAATATGCCCGCGGGGGAATTGGCTCCAATTTTTCCCCTATTCTAAACCGAGAAAAATGAGACAATTCAACGGCGGTTCAACCGCGAACCGCCATTGAACCAATGAGCCGGTCTAAGTTCAAATCAAATTTGAACTTAGAATATTTTCTTTCATTTTCCCTCATTCTCTTCCCCTTCTTCTCCCCTTTTTTCCCCTGCTTCTCCCCTATTTCCCTCTCCCTTCTCTCGCGGCTGTTCGGCCTTTTCTCCTCCTCTCCCGTCGCCGGCGCAACCGGGTCTCTTCGTGCCATTTTCCCTCTCGACCCGTCGGCTTCAGCACGGCCCGATCATCACGGCTGGACCATCACACCTCACGGTTGTGTGTGGCTTGCCTTCCAACCGGCCAACATTTGAAATTTCCCCCCTCCAATAGTTCGGGCTTGGTTGTAGGAGTGCACACAAAAGGTTATCCACCTTCTATGCTTCCATTTTAAAACTTTTGCAATGTTACCTTACATTTTGTAAATGCTTCCCATTGCACTAGGGTTTTTGTGCATAATAGGTTCTTCATTTCGGTTTCAATGCTATTGATGAATGATTCGAATGCTTTTGGATTTATTGATTGTTGGTTGCATTGGTTTGGTTGTTGAATTTCGTGTTTTGTCCTACATAAGTTGAGAACCTAGGGTTTTGATTGGGATTTCAATTAGGTACCCTTTCAATTTGGGTTTAGTGTATTAATATGAGAACCACAAATGTTGATTTCGGTTTTGCTTGATTAATTTTAGAACATTGGTGTTTGATTTCGGTTCTTAGTCGATTTAGTGTTCCTCCTTTAGTGATAATGAGGAAAATGCTTTGTTGTTGATTCCACTATTTGGAATTTAATCTTTATAGGTTCTTTCTTTGGGGATCCCTTGTTTCAATGTCTTCAAAGCCCCTTATATGTTGAAAGTAAAGATATCTTTGCATGAATGTGAAGCATTTTTTATTGCACAAGCACTAAGTACCTTTAGGGAAGGAGAGTATTTTTTAGGAGTGAAGTACTCCTCCTTGAAGATTTTACCTTCCTCACTAAATTTTGGTTTTTTTCTTTAGTAGAAATTAATGATTGTTCTAATTAGTTGTTGGTTGTGAAATGTGAAGTACTTTATCAATGGTACCCTTTATAAGTCCACTTTTTTGGGCTTCCTTAGGTTTAATTTGGATAATGGGACTTGTGTATTGCAAATATCACTATCTCCTCTTCGCTTTCCCTTATCTTTGTTTCAAAAGCGTGAAATATGCTTTGTGAGGGTTCTCCTTGATGAAGGGGATTTTTTTTCATGAATGTAGAGTTTGAAATATCACTTCTCCTTAAATGTTTTACCTTTTGCGATGTAGTGTTTCTTCTTTAGTGGAAAGGAGGGTAATGCTTTGTGGTTGAGTTGAAGGTGTGTTCCTCCCTTGGTTTAATGTCATGAATGCAACTAATATATTGAAAGTGAGGCTATCTTTGCATCAATGTAAAGCTTCTTTATTGCGAAATCACAAAGTATTTCTATTGCTTTAGGGAAGGAGAGTATTTTTTAGGAGTGAAGTACTCCTCCTTGAATCTTTTACATTCCTCACTAAATTTTGGCTTTTTCCTTTACTAGAAATTAATGATTGTTTTCATTAGTTGTTGGTTGTGAAATGTGAAGTACTTTATCAATGGTACCCTTTATAAGTCCACTTTTTTGGGCCTCCTTTGGTTTAATTTGGATAATGGTAATTGTGTATTTTTAGGAGTGAATTTTACGAATGTACCTTGCTTTTTTTTTTTTTCACATTACAAGCATTCTTGTATTTGACATTAAAGCTTCTCTTTCTACGTACATGAAGTTTAAGGTACTTTCAATGGCCCAAAAAAGAAAACGCAATGAGGAGCATAGTGATGAGGGAAATGGCAATGGAGATGGTTATTCTACTAGATCTAGAAGAGGTAGAGGGCCTACAAATTGCAACGATCTATTGGAAATGCGTCTGAAGGGGAAAACTCTTAACATTTCTTTTGATTCCGAGCTCGAGCCTAAAAAGTATCATACAAAGTGGATTACATTCATAGCATTCACGGCCCGGAGCAAAGTGGACATTATGGAATATGCATCATGGCCCAAAGTTCCCGACGAGATCAAGAAGAGAGTGTGGATGGAAATACGGGTATTTTCTTTAATTATAATGCATTGTTTGTTTCTTCTTTCATACAAATGAACCCAAATTTACCTAAATTTTTACTTCTAATTTTTACTGTAGGCATTATTTGTTTTTGAGTCAACTGAAGAACTCGAAACAAAGTGGATTTCTTATGCCGGTAAACGGTGGAAAGATTGGAAATCCTTTTTAGGGAGATATGTACATGGTGACTTGAAGGGTGAGGACCCATGCTTGGAATATAAATATCTCCCTAGGGAGACATGGATTAAGTTCAAGGCTAGCCGCGAGACAGAAGAATGGCAGGTATATTTTTTTAAATTGATTTCCTTCTTCTTTTTGGATATTTGAAATTGCTCAGTTTATGGATAATAATTTTTCATTATATTTTTCTCTAGGAAATTCGTGGAAAAGCGCAAAAGAATGCCACTTTAAATGCTTTCTACCATAATTTATCTCGCGGTGGCTACCAACTGCTGAAGAAGCAGTTGCATGACGAGGCGGTGATTGCATCTGGGAAGAAGTCTTCAGAGGACGGTCAGTCCGAAGAAGAAGGGGAAGATTCTTATACAGGGCCAGGCCGTCATCTACTTTGGAGACAGGCTCACACAAACAAAAAAGGGGAATACTTCACGCCAGAGGCTGGTCGTGTTGGGATGGAAATTGTAAGTTTTGCACCATACATTTTCTTATGTTTCAGTTCTTTAAGCTATGCATATATTTAAAACTATATATATTATTGATCTATTTACATTTCATATTTTTGGCAAAATGTTTAGGAAAATCTATGTTCCCGCGAGTCCCAAGGGGAGAAAGTTGCAGATGGTAGGAATGACATTCTTGTCATTGCAACGGGAAAGACCGATCACCCCGGTCGTTATCGCGGCCATTCTACCAGGGCACGTATCACAGAGGTTTTCCCGAAAACAAGGCCGTCGCTTAAAGATGAACTAGATTTAACTAAGCGACAGCTTCAGAAAACCACTGCCCAGCTCGATGAATGTCAAACACATCTGAAGATGATGGTTGGGTTTATATGTGGTAAGATGGGGACTGACTATGATACATTAAGAGCCACTGTCATCAATAGTGCCAAAGATCAGAGCTTGCACCCAGAGACCTCTGGAATGGGCCCAGAGATGTTTGAGGTTCATGGTAGCCCTGTTTCCCCTGTGAGTCCGACGCTACACCCTAAAGAAACTCGCAAGATTTTTCTCCTCTTATCCCTACAAGTTTGCCTGAGTTGGAGATGATACCTGTTTCATCTACGGACCCGATCAAAGCCTCTGAGGTTCAGACTAGACCTATTGCAACAAACTTGGAGGATGGGGGTTCTTTAGGCGAATACAAGGTACTTAAAATACATTTATGTCTTTCATTTTTTTATAGAGTATCACTGCTATTCTTCTTGGGTAGACTTTTATTTTTCTATTTTTCTTTTATATTCTTTTTATTATTTATTTTTTTGCATATGTATTCAAGTATTCAAACACTTTATATTTTTTTTAAAATGATGTTTATATGTTCCTTTTAAAAATATAATACTGCAATTAAAAAAACTATCAATTTTTTTAATATATTAAACATCTTTCTTTTATTTTTATTTTACAATAATGAAATCTTACATTTATATTTTGGTTTTTATTTAATTTTTTAATGTCTCATGTATAATTTCTTTCATATTGTCACTTCTAATTAAAGACGCTTGACTTTGGTTTCATGATTACACTTGCTTTGTTAAGTTAGACTTAATAGTTGATTAATGTTCATTCGCTTGCCTATTATCTCAGGAGGGGTGTGAATGTCATATGTTCATCTCTGAGGATACGCACTCGCGGCGTAAGCTTGTGGCCAAGGGAAATGTTTATAAGCAAAGAAAGCACCACGGCCGCGAGGTTAGGAAAGGTTGCGCGAGGGTTACAATTAAAATTTTATATGATGACTTTGCCCCGCTACCATTTCCTGAGGAAGAGGCTGCAACTGTGGGAATGGCCCGATCATTTTTCGTGGAATGGCCTATACAGTTGATTGAAATTATTCGGCCGGATCCGGTAACACAGGTATATTCTTACATTTATTTGTGAATTACTTATTACCGTTTTCTATATTTAATGTTATTTCAAATGTTGTTAGGTGGATAAAAGTGTGAAAAAGAAAAAAGGCCGGATGAATTCTATGGATGATATAAAATCTCCTTCGGCGACGGTTCCGATTGAGATGTCATCCTCATCGACATCTGATCCACTGCAAGAGTTACAGCTCCGAATGGAGAAAGATTCGGACTTCAATGGCTTCTTGTTTCAAATGACAAGAGATGTCATAGGTGTGGAGCTTCCTATTGCGATGGATCGAGAGGATGTCGAAGAATTATTAAAGAGAGAAAGCATGGTCACAAACTGTTTGATGCAATTGTTCACCAAGTGAGTTTCCACTTAATTTTATAACCTATTTCTGATTATTGTTATATATAGTATGCATTCCATGTGCCTAGACTAACCAATGATGCATGATAATGTAAATTCTTTAGAGCTTTACATGACTTAGTTGAAAGGAATGGGAGAAAGGGGATAGGTTTCCTCTCAGCTGATCATGTCACAGCCCTAGGAAATACATATGAAGATAGGGTACACTACATTGCACGAAACTTGAAGGATCGGAATAAAGAAATTTATCTGGTGCCGTATCTTCAGGGGTAAGTGACACTGTAAGCGCTTCTCTAATATTTAAGAAACACTGATTTCAAGATCTGACGTCATTAAATTTTTCGTTTGCAGTGAATATTGGATGTTTATAGCCATTAGACCGATAGAAAAGGTTGTCTACTGGCTTGATTCTTTACAAAACCCACAGAAAGAGGAGGCAGTGGTGCTTATAGACGAGTGAGTTATATATATTAACTACTGTTAGAATGCCTATATAATTTCTAATGCCAATCATATATATATACATATGTTGCTAATTATTTTCGTTTCGCTTTCATTTTTATAGGGTGATGTTTAATTATCAAGCTTTCTTAGGATTGCCCAAAAATGTGCATATGCAACCTGAGTGGATAGTAGTTAAGGTAAAATTGGTTCTTATTAAATTTTTTACTCAACATTGTGTTGTATACAATTAATTGTATGATCTTCTAACTCGTATATTAATATTCATTAGCATAAAAAGAAAACGTCTAACTGGGAGTGTGGGTACTATGTAATGCACTACATGTACCAAATAGTAACGAAATCCGACACATTGGCACTCGAAAAGGTATTTGATTTCTCATAACTTACTTAATTGACTGTATTTCATTTTGCTACTCAGTTACTTTTTAATTTCAAAAACTCTGTTGCAGCACTTCAAGCTCGACCGCACTCCATTAAGCATTGTGGATATAGATGCAGTGAGAAAAATATGCGCTAGTTATATTTTGGAGCATTAGCCGTAGTTGAAGGATACTAATTAAACTTGTTCATATTATAGTTGTACAAATATTTTTGGATATGCCCCTGTAATATAATAGTGATTTCAATTTGTATATTGGTGATATTTGTATTAAATTTCAACTTTTAGCAGCAGGTTTTGCTTTAAACCAGATTAATTTTCTCTTTTTAACGCGGTTTGGGTCTGAAAAAGTGGCCACTTTCTACGGCGGTTTAGAACTAAACAGCCGTAGAAAGTGGACACTTTCTACGGCGGTTCTAACCGCCATAGAAAGTCCGCTAACTTACTACGGCTGCCAGATAGATGGCGGTTCAAAAAGGCCAAGAACCGCCGTTAAAAGCCCTTAAAAACCACCATTAAAAGCCCTTTTTGTAGTAGTGTAATCCAAATATGATGTTTTTTTAAAATTTATATTCCTAGTTTAAACTCTCAAATCACTTTAGCAAACTTTTAAATATATATTTTAGGATGTAATATGTCCATCTAAGCGGGTCAACTCGTGTGAGTTGTGATTTCTACACATTTTAACATGCTTAGAGAATAGGGGGCGTTACACCAACAATTGTAACCCTCTCATTTAGTGGCGGATACAGAAAATTATTTTTGAGTGGTCTAGACTAAAAAATTAAATAAATATATTTAACAAATAAAATAATAAGTTTGCAAATATAAAATGATAAAAAGGCATAAATATTTAAAATTATACTATTCATTGACAATTGATAACAAAGTTGATTCAATCAATAAATAAGTAATACTGATTCATAAAATTCCTAATTTTTCTAGACCTAAGTAAAAATCATAATTTTAATATAAATAGACAATAAACTCAACAAAATAAAATTTTAATTTAATTCAAACATTCAAATTAGTTTCATAATTTATAGTTTAAAGTCACAATTAACAAAATTTAAACAATAAAAGTTTAGAACAATAATCTTATCTCAAATGAAAATAATTAACAATGAAATAAAATAATACAATATCTAAGTATTATAAAAACTAGAAAATGAAAGAGAAACAAATAAAACAAAAGAAACAAACCTGGAGAAGAAGAGCAGCAGATATCCCACTGTTCGTCTTCCATTACTGTAAAAAGTGTGAGTTTAAGTTCAAGTGGGCGATTGTGCTCTGTTAGGCAAATTACAAGTAATATACAGAAAAAAGGATGAGAAAAACAAAGAAGAGGGTGTGAGATGAGAGAGCAATTAGGGATGAAAATGAGAGGAATTGTATTGATGAGAAAGAGAACACAAAAAGCATGATCCTCTCCTTTGCGCACAAAGGAATATATCTGACAAAATCCTACTCCTCACTCCAATGCCTAACCGAAATGCATAGGTGGCAAGGTAGTGATCTCATCAAAGCTAGAAGACAAAGTACTGCAAAAATGGAAGAAAAATAAGAAAGAAAACTATGCCCTTTCGTGAGTAGCCAAAACTGTGCCGTTCCAATAACTCGAATCGCCCTTCTCTTAAGATGAGCCGAAACGACATCGTCCTCTTAAATTAGAAATCCCCAATTCAATTTAACTCCAATCTTGCCCTAATTCCCAAATTAGCATAACAATTCCCACTGCTTAAACAAAGTTTGTCCTAAAACTTTAAAAAGAGGGAACTCTTGCTTTATGAACCCAACTTCCTCCCAAAAAGCCTCTTCTTTAGGCAAGGCTTCCCATTCAACTAGCCATTCTGTGAGCTGAGTGTTCACCTTTTGAGTGATTCTCCTTTACAGCACTGCCTTTAGTTTCAAACTTATTTCCACATACTGACAATCCACAGGAATTGGCACATTGTTCACAAGTACAACACCAATGTGTCGTTTCAAGAGGGATATATGGAAAGTGGAATGAATCCTGCTGGTGCTGAGGTAATTTGAGCCTATAAGCTGCAACACCTATTTTATCCAGCACTTCATAAGGGCCAAAATACTTGGAAGATAACTTAGGAAATGTTATGTTAATAATTGACAGTTGCATATAAGGTTGTAACTTCAGATACACCCAATATCCTACTTTGAACTTCTTCTCCACCCTTTGTTGATCTGCATCGTATTTCATCAGTTTTTGAGCTCTCAGAAGCTGCTCCTGTATGAGTTTGGATACTTCCTATCTTCTCTTGGCAATGTCCTGCACAGCTAGAACCATCACATCAGCAAAAGATCCCAGTGGTAGAGTGGAAGGTTTAACACCATATAGAGCTTTAGAAGGAGATGCAGTTAAATTAGAATGACAAGTGGTGTTGTACCACCATTCAGCTAAGCTCAACCACCTCTTCCAAGTGCTTGGCTTCTCACAGCAAAAACATGTGAGAAAATTTTTAAGAACTTGATTTACTCTTTCAGTTTAACCATCAGATTGTGGATGATATGAGGAGCTGAGATTCAGCTTAACACCCAAAAGTTTGAAAAGTGCTTGCCAAAACTTACTAGTGAACAAACTTACTGCTCTATGAAATCCAAAGACAGATGCTTCCAAGCATATGGGGATAATGGTTTAACTGCTTGTTCTTCTGGAAAACTATATATTTTCTGATAAGCCCATCTATCTCTTCCTTCTGATTCTGCCAAAAAAATAAGCTACTCAACCTTTTGAGTGTTGCCTTTCTGACTATAATGACCTCCCAAAACTAATGAATAAATAGCTTCTAGGATCATAGTCTTTACTCCAGCCATATCACTAATCACTATCTTATTTCCCTTCTTGAGAATACCATGGATCACCTGATACTCTCCATTGACATCATTCCTTAGCAAGATTTCAGCAATTAACTATTGACTATAAGTGCATCTCCTTCATAACTTTCCTTCACTTGCTGTAGCTATAGTGGTTGTACACCAAAAATGACATTCACACTCAACACTTCAGCCTCTGCACAAGGCATCAGCTGACCCATTCTCATTGCCTCTTCTATACTGAATCTCAAAACTGAGCCCCATAAGATTGGTCAACCACTTATATTGTAGATTGTTGGACAACTTTTGTTCTAACAAGTATTTCAGTGACTGATGATCTATTTTGATAACAAAATGGCTACCAATCAAGTATTGTTTCCGCTTCTCCACAACCATAACTAGAGCTAACAACTCCTCATAAACAGACAAACCTTTGTTTCTTTCACAGAAAGCTTTATTGAGAAAGGATATATGATGCTCTTCCTGCATCAAAACTACCCCTATGCCATCATTACAGGCATTTGTATCAATAACAAAAGGTTTCCCAAAATATGGTAGTTTAAGTACATGAGCAGTGGTGATCACCTATTTCACTTAACAACAGCTGCAGTAGCTTCATCATTCCACATAAATTTCCCTTTCCTTAGTAAATTAGTGAGTGGCTTGCATATAAACCCATATTCTTTAATGAACCTCCTGTAATAACCTGTTAAACCAAGAAATCCCCTTAATTCTTTTAGAGTTTTGGGTTGAGGCCAATAACTAATACTCTGTATTTTGCTAGGATCCATCCCTACTCCTTCTGGACCTATCATATGTCCTAAGTATTCCACAGTTCTTTGGGCAAAAACACACTTAGATAGCTTAGCCAGTAAGTGATTCTCCTTTAATAGTTGTAAAACACTCTTTAAGATGCTGATCATGCTCTTCTAAGGTCTTACTATAAACCAACATATCATCAAAGAAAATTAGGACAAACTTCCTCAAAAAAAGGCTTAAAAACTGTGGAAATCAAATCTAGTAGATGTCTAGTTCCAGTAGATGTCTAGGTCCAGTAGGAGTCTATTTTAAGTAGTTGTTTCTTTCCCTTCATTCTAGATGTTGAAGCTTATCCTCGTTACTTTGTGTTCTATTTAAGAACAGAAGTTCCAAGAAAATAAAGATAGATATAACAAATCTGTTTTTCCTTCTCTTCCCAAGTTTTCTTTTTCTCAACATGGTATCAGAGCTTTAGGTTCAGATCTAACGAAGAACAATGTCACGCCAAAATCCATGGAATATGGCTTTAATTGGTGAAACCAGTAAAACCTCAACAACAGGAGAAAGCACCGTGAGTTCCACTCTGAATCCCTCCCTCTCGTTCAATGCTCTTGAGGGGTCTCAGAACTCACTCCACGTGAATATTCACCGTCTAAATGGAGACAACTACACCGAATGGCAACAAACTATTCGGTTGATCTTGGAAGGCAAAGGGAAGCTGGGATATGTAACAGGGGAAGTGAAAAAACCTGCAGATGAAGATCCAAAGTTCAAGGTCTGGAAATCATAAAATTCTTCAATTATTGCATGGTTGACAAACTCCTCTATGGAACCTGCAATTGGGAAAACCTTCCTCTTCCTGCCAACTGCCAAAGATGACTGGGAGGCTGTAAGAGATACGTATTCAGACTTAGAGAACTCACTAAAATCCAAACTGTGGAATGCGAAGCAAGGTGACAGGAATGTAACCTTCTACTACAACGAGTTGGTGACCCTATGGCAGGAGTTAGACCTTTGCTATAATGATGTTTGGCACTGTACAGCTGACAGTGTTATGTTTTTTGAAGAGGCAAGGGAATGATCATGTCTACATGTTCTTAGCAGGGCTAAACAAGGAGTTAGATGATGTGCGGGGCAGAACCTTGGCCAAATCCCCCTTGCCCACAATAAGGGAGGCCTTCTTTGAGGTTAGGAGACAAGAGGCAAGGAAAAGTGTGATGTTGTACAAGCATGCTCCAAATCCAGAAGTCGAAACTTCTGCCCTTGTTACTCGGAACGTCCTAGGTGTAGATGTGAGGAAGGATGGTAAGCGATCTGATCGGCCGTGGTGTGACCATTGCAGACGCCCAGGGCACACGCGTGAAACTTGTTGGAAGATTCATGGTAAACCATCAACCGGCAAGGGCAAATCTGGAAGAGAAGGGCATGTATTTCAAGCTATTGGTTCGGCTCCACAGCAGCAGTCTTCTCCAAGTTTGGTTCCTTTCACTCAGGATCAAATAGAGCAACTGATCAAACTTCTCGAACCAAAACACACTCCTTCTAGTTCATTAGCCCAAACAGGTAATTATCCCAAAACTGTTCTCATGAGCAACTACCCTGAGAATCTTGACAGCACTTGGATCATTTATTCCGTTGCGACCGATCACATGACAAGACAGTCCAAATTATTTTCTTCATATAACCCATGTGCAGGGAATCAGAAAATTAAAGTTGCAGATGGCTCTCTTTCAGCCATTGCAGGGAAAGGTTCCATTGCAGTATCTCCATCACTCACCTTACATAATGTCCTACATGTTCCCAAACTTTTTTGTAATCTTTTGTCTGTCAGTAAGTTGACTCATGATAAAAAATATCAAATGATTTTTTCTCCAACTGGTTGTCTATTTCAGGACTCGACCTCGGGGAGGATGACTGGTAGTGCTAAAGAAAGTGGTGGACTCTACATCCTGCCTGAATAGAGGATCAGGATCTGGTTCGAGTCGGCAATCTCATCTAATAGGTTCTTGCCTTGAATCTATTAATGTCTCTCAGAATAATGTTATGTTATGGCATTTACGATTAGGCTATCTAAGTTTTAAATATTTAAAACATTTGTTTCCTGCATTGTTTGACAATAGAAAACTCTCTCAGTTTTATTGTGAAATCTGTGAATTTGCAAAAACACCACCGTACATATTTTCATTCACACCCATACAAACCATTAAAACCTTTTTCTTTGATTCACAGTGATGTGTGGGGTCCTAATAAGATCAGCACCCCCACTCACAAGAGATGGTTCATCACATTTATTGATGATGATACTCGACTGTGCTGGGTGTATTTACTAAAAGAAAAGTCTGAAGTTGAACAAGTTTTTAAGACTTTTTACAATCTGGTGCAAACTCAATTTGAAACTAAGATACAAGTGTTCAGAAGTGATAATGGGAAAGAATTTTGTAACATGTCTTTGGAAAACATTTTCCATGAAAAAGGAATCATCCACCAAAGCTCATGCATTGATGCACCCCAACAGAATGGCATTGCTGAGAGGAAAAATAGACATCTGTTAGAGGTGGCTCGGGCATTACTTTTTACAACCAAAGTTCCAAAATATTTGTGGGGAGAGGCTGTTTTAACTGCTGCATACTTGATAAACAATATGCCCTCAAAAGTTTTACAGTTCAAAACTCCCTTACAGGTCTTCACCAAATTTTTTCCAAATGCTAGACTTTGTGGTGATTTAACTCCAAAAGTATTTGGCTGTACATCTTTTGTGCATAGAGCAATTGGCAAACTTGAGCCTCGAGCTATAAAATGTGTTTTTGTTGGTTACTCCTCAACACAAAAAGGTTACAAATGCTTTGATCCTAACAGAAAAAAGTTTTTTGTTAGTATGGATGTTACATTTTTTGAACACAAGCCATTTTTCAAAGACATTCATCTTCAGGGGGCGAATTGTAAGGAAGATTCATATGTCAACTCAAATGATCTATTTGTCCAATTTTTTGAGAAAACTCCTGAACCTAAACTTGATAGAGCTGCACCTACAGGAAATGGCCAAGAGTTGCAATTGGAAACTCCTCTCATCATGAGTGATGTTTCTGGTGACTAGGCCTACATCTAACAATTTTGATGAAAACAATCTTTCCAAAATAGAATTTTTGGAGATAAACAATAAGGAACAACCTAGTATAATGCCACATCATAACAATTGTTCTGACATAAATAGACTCAGGGATGGTGACCAAACCTGGAAAGGGATTGTTTACTCAAGGAAGACTGATAAGCACAGCCATGATTCCAATCCAAGGATGAGTCAACAAAGTGATTCTGAAATCAGTAAATCTCTGTCTACCCCTAAAAATCAGTTTGATTATCCAAATGTTGCTATTCCTATAGCTCTTCGTAAAAGTGTTAGATCTTATACTAATCATCCTCTATCCAAGTTTGTGTCTTATTCGAAATTGTCCCCATCTTTCACTGCTTTGACCTCACAACTTTCCAGTATAGAAATTTCAAAAAATATTTAGGAAGCTCTACAAGATCCAAAGTGGAAAGAAGCAGTACTTGAGGATATGAGAGCTCTGGAAAAGAATAATACTTGGAGTATTGTGCCCTTGCCTACTGGGAACGCTACAGTTGGGTGTAAATAGGTTTTAATTGTGAAGTACAACTCTGATGGTTCGGTGAAAAGGTACAAGGCCAGGCTAGTGGCTAAGGGATTCACCCAGACATATGGGACTGATTACTATGAGACATTTTACCCAGTAGCGAAATTAAATACGGTGAGAGTACTCTTATCTATTGCTACTAACTTAGACTGACTCTTGCAGCAATTAGATGTGAAGAATGCCTTCCTTGAAGGTGACTTGGAGGAGGAGGTGTACATGGATAGACCACCAAGGTTCGAGAAGACATTTGGACATGGCATATGCAGATTAAGGAAGTCGTTATATGGACTCAAGCAATCACCTAGAGCTTGGTTTGAAAAGTTTACAAGATCAGTGAAAAAACAAGGATATGTTCAAGGGCATACAGACCATACCTTATTTTTTAAGTTTTCCTCTCTAGGAAGAATTGCTGTATTGATAGTTTATGTTGATGATATTATACTCACAGGTGACGATGTCATTGAGATGGAGAGACTGAAGCGAAGTCTTGCATTAGAGTTCGAGATCAAGGATTTTGGGGCATCAAAATACTTCCTTGGCATGGAAATTGCCCGGTCAAAGAAAGGAATTGTTGTCTCGCAAAGGAAATGTATCCTTGATCTCTTACAGGAAATTGGAATGAGTGGTTGTAGACCAGCTAAAACTCCAATGGATCCCAATGTGAAGTTGTGGGAGAAAGGAGGTGTTCCGGTGGATACTGGGCGATACCAGAGGTTGGTTGGGAAGCTAATCTACCTATCTCATACGAGACCAGATATTACATTCTCAGTCAGTGTAGTGAGTCAATTCATGCATGCACCTCAGGAAGAACACCTTGAAGCAGTCTATCGAATTCTGAGATATTTGAAGTCTACTCTTGAAAAGGTCTATGGTTCAAGAAGACTAATCAGAGAAGTGTTGAAGTATTTACTGATGCAGATTGGGCAGGTTGTGTGGCTGATAGGAGGTCCACTTCGGGATATTGCACCTTTGTATGGGGAAACTTGGTTACCTGGCAGAGCAAAAAACAAAGTGTGGTTGCTAGAAGTAGTGCAGAAGTTGAATTTAGAGCGATGGGCCATGGGATTTGTGAGTTGTTATGGATACACAGAGTCCTTAAGGAACTCAGGAAAATAGTGGATCTACCGTTGAAGCTATATTGTGACAACAAAGCTGCGATCAGTATTGCTCATGATCCTGTGCAGCATGATAGAACTAAGCATATTGAAATTGATCGACATTTCATCAAGGAGATACTAGAAGCTGGAACTATCTGCCTGCCTTTTGTGCCTTCTAGTCAACAAACAGCAGACAATTTGACTAAAGGGCTTCCAAGGCCAAAGTTTGAACACCTAATAAACAAGTTGGGCATGATTGGCATTTACGCACCAACTTGAGGGAGAGTGTGGAAATCTGATCTAGTAGATGTCTAGTTCCAGTAGATGTCTAGGTCTAGTAGGAGTCTATTTTAAGTAGTTGTTTCTTTCCCTTAATTCTAGATGTTGAAGCTTATCCTCGTTACTTTGTGTTCTACTTAAGAACAGAAGTTCCAAGAAAATAAAGATATAACGAATCTGTTTTTCCTTCTCTTCCCAAGTTTTCTTTTTCTCAACAAAAACATTATTCATAAGAGCTTGGAGAGTAGCTGGTGCATTAGTGAGTCCAAATGGCATAACCAAGAACTCAAAATGCCCATGATGGGTTTGGAAAGCTATTTCTGAACATCTTCCTGCTTTCTTCTAATATGAAGATAACCAGACCTTAAATCCATTTTAGAGAAATAACAAGCTCCATGCAATTCATCTAACAATTCATCAATTATAGGAATTGAAAATCTGTCCTTAATAGTCAAATCATATAATCTTCTATATTCAACACATAATCTACAACTATCATCCTTCTTTTTAAAATGGATGAAGCAAAATGGTTAATACTGTATTGAATCACACCATTATCTAACATTTCACCAATCTGTTTCTCAATTTCATCTTTCTAGAAATGGGAGTACCTATAAGGTTTCAATTTGAAAGGCTCGGCTCTTGGTTTCAAATTGATTTGATGATAAATGTTCCTTTTTGGAGGTAATAAAGGTGGTTGGGACCTGAATCACCTGATGAAATTACTCTAACACTTCTTGGATGTTGCAGAAAATTTAGATTTTTGATCATCTGTGCTCCCTTGAGGCAATTGCAACATATAACTTATGTTCCTTCTACTGATAGTCATCAACTTGGCCTCATTGCCTTTTACCAACTGCATCATTACTTTTCCAGTGCTTCCTTACATATAGCACAAATCACTATCCTGAGTATGGCAATCTTTAACTTCTCAAAATCGAATAGTATAGGACTAAAAGCAGCCATCCAATCAGCACCCAAAATCAGATCCCACCCTTCCATGATAAGCAGCTTGAAATCAAATTAGAATTGGTAGATTTAATTTGTATACTCCACTTCACCTTAGGACATTTAGTGCACCCCTTGGTAATTCCTCCATCAGCTACAGTAACCAGGTAAGGTTTGGTCTCTACTTGCTTCAAATTTAATTCCTCAGCTAGTTTCTTGTTCATAAACTATTTGTAGCTCCTGTATCTACTAGAATACCTTGCAGGGCTATGGTATTCTTCCTTTCTCCTTCATAAATGGCATTGACAGCCAATTGGTCCAGTTCAGGTTCCAATTCAACCCCCTTCACTTCCTTATCGGACTCTCCTCCTATAGCAATTGTTTTATCATTATCATCAACTACTAAAAAGTTCACCTGCTTCAGTTTGCACTAGTGACCTGTATGATATTTTTCTCCTCACCTGTAACAAAGGTGATTGCTCATCCTGTATTATAACTCTTGAGGGGTTATCTTCTGGAACTTGTCAGAGGTAAGTAACTTCTCCCCTTCTTTCTTGAGTACTAGTTTCTCAGTGACTACCTTCCCATAACTCACCCCTCGATTTACCCTTTGTTGCTCAAACAAGGATTTGTCATATAGTAAGGCTATTTCTGCTGCCTCACTCAAAGTTTTAGGTTTCATCATCCTAACCATTGGTTTGAACTCACTCTTCAACCCACTTATGAAACTGGAGATAAAGTAACTCTCAGGATGTTTCAAATTCTTAGACATCAATCTAGATTTTAGCATCTCAAAAGCTTCCTGATATTCCCTTACTCCTCTGGTTTGCTGTAACTTGTTAAAATCCTCCACCTCATTAGTAACTCCTAACTCCACAAATCTCTGGTATTTAAATAAATCTCTACTGCCTGTACTTTTTCCGTATAAGGAATCTAATCGAAATGGAAGAATTTAGAACACTCACGCAACCACTCTTTAGGCCTTTCTCTAGTGAAAGGAGTGAGTTCAATCTTTGCTTGGTTAGTCTAGGGAGCCTGTTGAAGTTTTTCCCTCTAGGTGTTGAGATTTTCTCCATTGATCTTTGGTTTGACTACCCCTTGAGAACAATCCTCACTGTTGTCACCTTAGGTCCTCCTAGAAGAGTTGGAATCAGTGGAGAAATTATCTGGATCTGAGCATCTCCTTTTGATCTTGCTGCTTCCTTGCCCTTATCCATCAAATTCATCGTCATGT
The DNA here is from genome assembly GCA_016801395.1 of Leptodermis oblonga. Lineage (NCBI taxonomy): Eukaryota > Viridiplantae > Streptophyta > Magnoliopsida > Gentianales > Rubiaceae > Leptodermis > Leptodermis oblonga. The sequence goes on along the minus strand of CM028756.1, from coordinate 28,251,116 downwards.
TCAACGAACTGAGAGATTGCTCGTGATGTTCCAACTTTTCAAACAATCTGTCAAACTTAGCATCCATGGTAGTCACCATTTCCTGCAACTATTGATCCTGTTTCTTAGCATGTTCATCAGCTTTTCTAGCATGTTCCTCCAACTGTTTAAATCTAGTCCCATCAGCCATTGTAACGCCATAGCCAAGGATGAAAAGCTCTGATACCACTGTTAGGCAAATTACAAGTAAGTAATCTGCAGAAAAAAAGCATAAGAAAAGCAAAGAAGAGAGTATGAGATGAGAGAGCAATTAGGGATGAGAATGAGAAGAATTATATTGATGAGAAAGAGAACACAAAAAGCATGATCCTCTCCCTTGCGCACAAAGGAATATATCTGACAAAACCCTACTCCTCACTCCAATGCCTAACCGAAATGCATAGGTGGCAGGGTAGTGATCTCATCAAAGCTAGAATACAAAGTACTGCAAAAATGGAAGAAAAATACTTAAGTGTACAAAAAAGAAAACTATGCCCCTTCATGAGTAGCTAAAACAGTGCCATTCCAATAACTCGAATTGCCCTTCTCAAGAGCCGAAACAACGTCGTCCCCATAAATCAGAAATCCCCAATTCAATTTAACCCTAATCTTGCCCTATTCCCAAATTAGCATAACATGCTCTCGGTACTGTTAAGTGTTAACTGAAGGTTAGTTTAGGGATTTTTGTTTCCCCATTTTTTTATGTAAGTGGATCACTTACAATATAAAAGAGATATGCTAGGCTTTAGTTTCTTTTTTACGAATGATTTGTTAGACTTTAGTAGTTTTCTTTTTTTTTTAAAAAAAATAGGTGGGCTGAAGTTCAGGCCACCATTTATAAGATATATCCATTTAAAAAAATAAATTAATTTGGGTGGGCTGGAGGATCCGCCTCCGCCTACATTTAAGAATATTAAAACTAATGGGCTACAAAATATAATTGTAATAAAAGATAAATAACTATATTTTTTAAAATTGAATTAATATTTATAATAATGCCCCTCATAATTCAATTTAAAATATATATATATGTAAAGTAAATATAAAAGTCGCTGGACAAAAATATGATGTAATAGGTGATATGTGTCTTTCGGACTTGAACATTCATTAGTGACAACTAGTTTTCTCTGACGAATTATAGTGACTTACAGTCTTGAAGTAGACTGTTTTGAACTAGATTATACTAGTAGCATTGTGTGGACATTAGATCAGTTCAATCGGTTTTGTGCTCTTAACGGCCATGCGCTGTATCTTTTATTCATGAATGTTTTCATGGATCATCCTTCACCTCAAAGTAGCGGCCTCATTACTAACATTCATAAATGGAAGCCCTCCAAGGGTGTTTGTGATCAGTACCTTGCAATATTTTGGAGTTCTTTGAGAGATATACTCTTCCTTTAACCATCACAATTTCAGCACTAGCATCATAAGAATAGAATCGTGAAATTCCCTCATTTATTCGTGCTGAATACAGTCTTCTGTTGTAATTTCGTTTTTACCTATTAAATTTTTTTTTATGATCATGGAGGTTAGGTTTCCACTAGGATGATTTATTTGCAGGTTTTCAATTCCATTCCCCTCAATGATTTTTAGCAACCCTTTAGCTAGTAAGGTTGTCGGCTAGATTATTTTATGCTCCCACCAAATCAAGAGGTACCTTCTTCCTTTTCTCCACAGTTATGCCGTATCTATATATAATTGATTGAGCAAATATATATTTTGTAGAATTATGCCACGTATCTGGATATGCCTTTTTTTCTTTTTAAGTTCGAATTTAGAGTTTCTTTCACATTTTTCTTCTTTAACATGAAAATCTTATCTTTTTGAGTTTTATCCATGGCTCCCAATAGCTTTCCTTTAAAATATCTCACGCTTGTTTCGCAAATTTTGCTGTCGAAATTTTTAGAAACACAGAATGATCGATAGCCTGATGTATTTGATTCAATGCCATACTATGTCGACTTACTTTTGTATTATCTGCTTCTTCTAACAACCTCTCGTTGATATACTTTACTAAGTGATTCGCCCTGAGATGCATCTCTATCTGAATTCTGCAACAATTTATTATTATTTTTTTTTTTATCTCCTAACTAATTTTGGGATTAAACAAACAATATCCCAACAATCCACAATTAATTCAACAAATCCAAAGATTAATAACCCATAAACAAAGCCGCAAACTTCAACAAAAAACAGCCCCATTAATTTGTTGGATGAAATCAAATTCTAACACCCAAAAAAACCAAACAGCTTCAAAGTTGTATGCTTCGATGACTAAATCAATTAATTGGCAAAGAACTTGCAGGGGTCGGTGTTGAAGGCCGGTAGGCATATGTGGGCTATGGTGCTAACTTTGAAGCGAAATGTCAGGCTTTGTTTTTGGGCTTCCAAGCTTGTGCGTGTGACGGATTACTTGGGGGTTGAAGTGAAGGCGGACTCATCGTTATGATTAAGGTGGTTAGAAGAGAGTTCAGAATTCCGTGGAGGGGCTTGTTCTTTGTGATGTTTTAAAAGTTGGTTTTAAAAACATGTTTTTGTAAAATAATTTTCTAATGTAAAATGGTATAGATGAATAGTAAAAATTAAAAATAATAAAAAATAATTATAACATATTAAATTTACTGTTAAAAAAAAATAAAATAAAAAAACAAACCTAGGACTGTTTTGATTGATTTGGGCCATACTGGGCTCAGGATCATATCGAGTAGGCCACACGCCTGGGGAAGGTAACTCGGTGGCGAATGCTTTGGCAAAGGAGGAAAGCACTATGCGAGACGGTGGAGTTTTCTCACAAGATACGCTTCGTAGTAGTGTTAAAGGATTTGTGACACTATATTATATAGGAGGGCAATGCCCTATCTTACACTAATGAAGGCTACCTTCGACTAGCCCAATTTGCTTAGTTTTTTCACTTGTAGACATATTGAAGCATACTATATTATATTAACAGTATATCATATATCATACTATATTTAACATTTTGTTTAATGAGGTAAATTAAGTAATGCTGATTACGTCTTACTTAGTCATTTTTAATTACGATTTCATTATTAATTAATAAATGGTCTCTATACCTATCATCCATTGATCGGTTGTACCATAAAATAAAAGAAAAAGGAAATGCAAGAATTTGACCTAATAATCTTGATTGCACGAAGACCATACCCAAATCAATGGTAACTTTGATGAAAAAAATATGATCAAAGAATATCCCCTTGATCAATTGATTCAAAACCCACAAACATCAAATTAACAAATACTCCTCCGTCCCATTCAAAGAGTCCACTTTGTATTACTATTTTTAAGAATACAAAGTAGACTCTTTGAGTGGGACAGAAGGAGTATGTGCGTGTAAATCTGTTTGCACACAACTCGATATGACAATATCAAATCACTAACACCAATTAATAACAAATTTAATTAATACTCCAGCAAATTGAACACTGATCAATTTTGAAACTGAAATTTTAATCGTTTTGTTTATTTTTAACAAATTTCAAAGCAAAAAAACAGCGCGGTTAACGGACGTGGCGATTGAAGGATCCAAATTTACACCGGCAGATTTTTTCTTGCTCAGTTACCTTTTAGTGTGATACTACTTGTAGTATATTAATATAAACATATTTTAAAGTCACAGATATTAAAGTAATGGAAATAAGTCTCTTTATATCAAACAAAATAAAACAATCAAGACTAAAAGCTTTACAAAAGAATTTTTTCCCAAAAAAATGTAAAAAAGGCGAAAATTCCAAGAATAGGGAATTCTTTATGGAAATTCCGGAAATCATGAAAGCGAGGTTGCTAAACTCGCGGAAAATTTTTTTTTCCTCATTTCCTGAAGAAAGCGAGGTTGCCAAACTCGCTTTCTTCGGAAAATTTTTTTTTCCTCATTTCCTGAAGAAAGCGAGGTTGCCAAACTTGCTTTCTTCGGAAATCGGCTTAAAAAAAAAGTCCCCAGAAAGCGAGGTTACCAAACTCGCTTTCTGTGGAACCCAAATTTTTTCGGGACACTTTAAAACTTATAACATACTGAAACTTGGGTTTTACTTTCAGTAGGCCGAAAGCGAAAAGGTGGTGGAAAAGAAAAGCTCCGGCGCAGCTGTTCGTCCTCGGCAGCACGGATTCCGCCGGCCAATCTCTTTCCCGGCGTCGCGCAACTTGGTTTGGCACCGAGGCAGCACGGAGTGAGACGCATTTGCTGCAGCATTCGCCGGCCGACAGTAGAAGGCAACTGCAAGGTAATTTTTGTTTCTGCAAACCGAAATTAATAATGCTTAAGGATTTGAAACACAGTTGAATTCTTTTGACTAAACGAAGTACTTTTGGGAGGTAAATTTTAGTTGATTTGGTTCGGAAAGTTATAAATTCAAGATTGATGGGTTATTCTATTGTATCCTCTATAATGATAGTTCAGGTTGGAACTAGATTAATGAATGTAGAAAGTTTTCTCCATTCTCATGAGTATTTATTTAGTCTGGTGATACTCGTTAATTTTCATATTTTTTTGCTTAATGAATTTATCTTTCCGATTTTTGGTATCTTTGATAACTCAGATATTGTTTCTGAAGCAACTCTTTCATCAATTCCTGTATGAGTTGAAGCAGATCTTGAAATGTGTCTGTGCTTAAGTATGTTTATCGATATTGAAGAACATTCGAAGTTGAGTTTATGGGATGGTGATGTAGGCATGTTATTTAGGGGCTTAAAGCACTATTCCAGCCGAGTCTGGGTGTGGTTCCTAGAAATTCTTTGTTCAGTTTTTAAGCAAGATTTCCACCAGAAGGAAGTTAAGGTTCCCATTTCATAATAATATCAAAGAAATTTACCATGTAAGAGTAAGAAAATACTAAAAAGTGTAGAATTCACTTACCCTATGTAGTGGGACAAAGGCTTAGTTGTTGTAGAATCCACTATAATAGATATAAAGCAGTATACTGGAATTTTGGGTGGTCACACCCATCACTTCTGCCAAACTCATTTTGCAAATAAAAACATCACATTGCCCCTTCACTTGAAAAAAAAGAAAGAACGAAAAAAGAAAAACATTACTGATAAGATATGCAGAGCTTTTAACCTATTGTATTCTCTTTGGCAGCCTGTACAAATTCTTAAATCGATGTGAATCTGTGAAATTTTGTTCTTTGAGCTGGTTTGTTGCCTGGTTTACTGTTTCTTCAACTATTTATCTTTTTTCCTCGTATCTTCTCAAATTAGTTAGTCAGAAGCATTAGGTGTTGGAGATTTTGAAATCATTATGTTCCATTCAATTGAGGGCCCTAGTTGCAGTGAGTTTGAGCTCTCTGATTTCCACTTCTCCAAGAAAGACAGCACCAAATACCATGACAATAGATGGTAGTTATACTTGGAAATGAGAGAGAAAGAACATTGTTACGGTTGAACTTGTGTTGCAGCATGGTTTTGTCATGTGTTCTCTACCCCATATCATTCTTTGTGAGAGATGTTTCCTGGAGCCCTAGAGATCTTTCTTTGAAATCATTGTGCATCTACTTCTGAATCTCTATGCTAAATCCTATTTCTATTTGTGACAATAGAAGAGATTATACATGAACCTCTGGTATCATTTATGTCTGACCATGCTACTGGCTGTCACTGGGGGCTGTCAGCTGTCTGTAGTTCACTTCAAATCTGCGTTCTTCTTATTTGTTTTTGTATTTTTTACTGGCACTAGTACAGATTTTTTATGTTGTTGCTTCTGTATTGAGTTTGTGGGTTTTGCACAGGGATATCATATTCTGAGAAGGAAGAAGTCCGAGTCCTCCAGAGGCAGGTTTGTTCTGTTATGCCTTCTCTCGAACCTTATGCAAAGAAACGAACCGAATTCTGTTATCATTAGCTGAGTATTGGATGAATAAAGAGGTATATTTTCTTATATTAGTCCTTTGCTGAAGTTTAAACTTATATTATCATGTATAAGCTCCATCGTTTGTACTTGTTTCTTTTAAGTGTACAGCTTTTGCTTGTCGCTTCTATATGGAACATAATGCTCTAATAGTATCCTTTTGTCTGAGTTGTATGGTTTGCATTGTTTGTTCATGCTTTGATGCTAGCTTTGAGATGATTAGAAGTTGGAAGTATTTATATATTCATCCCATAATTGCAGAAGTGCTGTTGTTCGACTTCAAGTGCACGTATTGTCATCATGTTGTAGCCTTTTGTATGAGTTGTATTGTCATTCATGTGTTGGCTGTAAAAAAAAAAATTTCCCCATTTCCATGGGAGAGTTTGTATGTTTATGAAAATGGCGGTTTGGTGTGTTTGAATGACGAAATTTGCGGGTTGTTTTGTTCTAGTTCTACCTTCTCAAGCAGTATGCATGGTAAAAGAAGAGATGGTGTAATTATGGCATCCTAGTGAGGTGGTTAAATCTGGAATTGCAGCAGCTCTAGGGTTATAATTATGGCATCCCCTCTTTCTTCGTTGTTGGTTATTGATTAGTTTGTGTTCCTTTGCTGTTAAGATATCTGTAGGCCACCATAGCAACGTTGTAAATCTTTTGAAACCAATTTCAAATGAGTCTTATAGACATACCTAGTCTACATATGACATATGCTATATATTATACCTTACACCAAAAATGTAATGGTCGGTTTACATGTTGACTCTAAATACAACGGTTGGATTTAATTATGTTATTTTTCCTTGGTGGTGGTTGGCTTTAATTGTGAACTATGCTTCATGTAACATGTATTACAATTTAGGTGTATTAATTAGGTGATTTCTTGTCCACATTATAGGGATATATATCATAGAAGCAAATACAAAGGTACAAGGCCAAAGCTGAATTTGGAAGAATAACTGAGCGGAGGTATGCCGGATTTACATAACTAGTTTATGTTACTGCACATTATACTTTTTACCCCTTTTCATAGTTTCATTTGTACCATAACTTATAGAGTACAACTAGTTTGCTACGTCACTATTAACATAGGGTTACATGACTATAACCTTGTAGAGGATTAAAATGTCTAAGTGTTCTGTGAAGCTCGCGCTATATTGGGATGATGTATTGAGGAAGGACTTGCTGGTTCTAAATATAGCTGTCCTGCAAAACGATTTACGTCTATTGATGAGACTATACGCTTTGATGAGTTAATGCAAATGTTATATAAAATAACCCGAACAACTCCTTCCCAACACAAGTTACAGGTGTTTTACCTGTATCCTATGAGTAATTTCCAACATGGGACTATATGGGAACATCTCCCTGTAGATGATGATGAAACCTTGAAGGATATGCTCATCATCCCTAAGCATTTCGCTTTCGCTGGGGCTGTACAACTCTTCCTACTGAAAGAGGTGGTTGAGGAACCTATCCAACCTATAGTTGGACCGTACTTAGGTGTAGGCGTCTCACCGGAGATTTCATTTACAGAACTACTTAACGGTGGATCTGGACATGAAAGTCTCGATGGTTCGTGGAGCCAGTATGGGGCCGTTTTGAGAAATGATGTTATTTGGCCAGAAACTAGTACTGGGCAACCAGGGCCTTCGGGAAATCAGTCGGATACCGTCCAAGAAGTTGTGCCATCCAGGCTTTCGGCATTTGGGGAAGATGTTAGCACGCAAAGTTTGATATGGCCTCTCCCTGTACATGGGAGTATCACGCAGACAGACAATATTTTGGCAGTTAACAATTTAACTCATCCAGGGTCCTAGGGTGGTGGATCTGTATTACATGATTATCAGATCGAAGGAAGATTTGAATATGCTAATGACGAAGAGATTGATAGGGGACACGATTTAGATGCTAGCCTCGATGATCATAACGAAGCCGGTTGTGATTATGGTAGTGAAGCATCGTTTGATGGTGGAAGCGACTCAGATGAAAGCCTCGCTTGTCCAGACGAAGACGGAGATGATTATGGTAGCGAAGGAGAGTTTGCTCATTACCAAGAGTCAGATGCTACCCTCGCATCACCAACACATTCTTCATCGGAAAATATTCCGATGGAGGATGAAGGCACTACCATTGCTTTTTTCCATGACATAGGTGATGCGAAATATCACATGGCTAATATGTTGGAGGATGGTGGATGGCCTATCTGGGAAGATGATTTTAGGTCGGAGCTTGAGAAGGGCATGGTATTTGAAAGTAAACAAAAGTTGCAACATGCAGTGAAAATGTGGTCCGCTCGGGTGCATAGGTACTTCAAAGTACACGAGTCCAATTCGTCAACGTGGTTTGTTCGTTGTATCTATTATAACGACAAAGCTTGCAATTGGCGCGTGCGAGGGTCTCTGAAGAAAAATCATGGTTACTGGGAAATTACCACGAAGATTTCTGCCCACACTTGTACACTTGAAAATGTTGGCTATAATCATCCTAATGTTGATTGCAATATGGTGGGTCGTTTGGTAAGGGATAATGTGGAGGCAAATGTCTCGTACAAGCCATGTGATGTGAGAACTGACGTGAAAAGGTTGGGTATTGATATATCATACAAGAAATCATGGCTTGGTAAACAAAAGGCGATGAAGATGGTGTATGGAGATTGGGATGAATCGTATCAGGAACTTCCTCAGTTTTTACTAGCTTTGCAACAAAGCAATCCAGGAACTGTTGTTGAGTGGAGACACGCAGAAGGTGTGAATTCTGGGTACAAGACGTTCCACTCTGTGTTTTGGGCGTTCAAAGCGAGCATAGATAGTTTCAAGCACTGCCGCCCGGTCATCACTATTGATGGGACTCATTTGAGGGGAAAATATAAAGAGAAACTACTGATAGCTGTTGGGATTGATGCTGCGGGTCATATATTGCCATTGGCATTCGCGCTGACGGATGAGGAAAATTTGGCAAACTGGTCATGGTTCTTGGACAATTTGAACACACATATCATCGATGGTCGACGTGGCATTTGTATAATATCCGATCGTCATTTGGTATACTTCATGCATTTGCGAATAATCCCCATTTGCAACCACCGTATGTTTATCATCGATTTTGCTCCCGCCATGTTAAGGCCAATTTCAGTAAGACATTCAAGAATCCTGTTTTAACTGATCTGATGGCCAAGGCTGCGCGCTCACATCAGGTGCCAAATTCAATGCAACTATGACTCAGATTCGACAGTTAAGTACTAGCGCATATAACTGGTTAGTTGCCTTACCATTGCAGAAGTGGACACTTTATTATGATGATAGGTTTCGATATGGTATTAAGACAACCAATCATAGTGAATCACTGAACGGTGTACTTAAGGGGGCAAGAGCATTACCAGTTACGGCTTGTGTCCGATTCACCTTCTTCCGCCTAGTTCATTATTTTGACAAATATAGTAAGGAGGCAAAGAAATATGTGACGGCGAACGATCCTTGGCCTAGCAAAGTGGTGAAAAGGTTCTTGCGAAATCAGTCCAGATCAAACTACCACAATGTAACTGCGTTTGAACGTGATAGTGGTTTGTTCCAAGTAGTGACTGGGGTACATGGTACGAAGGGCAACAATGTGCACACTGTTAATCTTCATGCACAGACATGTACATGTGGAAAATATCAAATTTATAAAATTCCATGTTCACATGTAATTAAAGTGTGTGCAAAGATGGGCCGCGAGGCCCTAGAGTTGGTGGATGGCTTCTATACATCTCAACTGATGCAGACAACATACTCATATCATTTCTCTCCACTTCTGCACAAAGACTACTAGCTAGAGTCACCGTTTAAGTTGTTTGCAAATGTGGCGCGCCGGAACACTCGGCGTGGGAGGAGTTCTTCATTGAGAATTACAAATGAGATGGATGCTCCAAGGATGAGACAATGCAAGGCATGTGGGAGACATGGACACACTCAGAAATCTTGTCCAAATATTGCACAACTGCGTGATAGGGCAAATGCGCACACATGAGAAAGATCTATTAGAAATTTGATGTATTCGATTTCCTATTTCTATTTATGTTTTCAATGTGTGATGTATTACTAAACTTTGACCTCATATATGGCAATTACTTTAAAATTTATGTGTTTTAACCATCCTAACTTATTCTTGATTTGATTGTATGTACTCCTAGCACTGCGTAGTCAATGTTGAAGTTATTTGTATATAACAAATGAAAAGTTCATCTCAATTTTTCTCGGTTGCATATGAAATTAATAATCATTGACAACTATTTTTTTTTTTTTTTTTGATTTTCAGATTTTCGTGCCCAATGGAGGATAGACAGTTATACCCCGGACCTCAAGATCCATCTGTGTTGACGCTTCAGCATAATCATCGATCTGAATTAGTGTGGCATGATGCAGATGTACCTGTTTTAGATATTAGGCGATGTCATCATTATTTGTGGGATGGTTATCCATATGATGAACGGGTTGAAGTACTGCTTCGTGATGTTGGATTTCACGGTGTATATGTTGCAAGTAAAATGAAACTTGATTGGCATTTGATAACTTCGCTTATAGAGCGGTGGTGGCAAGAGATCCATACTTTCCACCTTCCAGTTGGCGAGGCTACCGTGACTTTGCAAGACATTGCCGTTATTTGGGGATTGCCTGTTCAGGGATTTCCAGTCATAGCCGATGAAGATGTCCGATCTATTATGGAATGGCAGGATATGGCACTGGAGTTGTTGGGTTATGCGCCAGACCCCGATGATTTTGATGGTGACCGCCTAGCATTGAAGAGCATAGCAGGACATTTAAGACTTCACCCACTGACACCAAATTCAACAGTTCAAGAGGTGGAGCAACATACTAGATGCCGTTTATGCAGTTTATCAGTTCTATTTGTTCGGACAAGTCCGGAACGAAGTGCAAATTAATGTACTTGCCACTGTTTGAAAATTTACAAGAGGTGCCAAATTACAGTTGGGGCAGTGCCGTTCTTGCATCCCTGTATCGAGGAATGTGTAGAGCAGTTACAAAGGGCACCTCCAGTGTTTGTGGACCACTTGTACTGCTACAAATGTGGGCATGGGAAAGAATTCCAACATTGATATCAACAATTCTAAATGAATATGTAGCTAACAACGCTCGTAATATCTCATATGGGCCACGTGGATGCAGGTAATTCAGCTACTACTATAATTTTGCATTTCAACTTTTTATAGGTTGGGTTCTCAAAACGTTTTTCAGATGGATGGCTGATATTTTTTCACAATTTTTAGATGGATGTTTCCGTTGAGTTTTCCAAATGTCAGTACACACGTGTTGATGATTTATCATAGCAAGTTAGACTATCTTCTGGAGGGTGATGTAAGTATTCTTTTTATATATTCACCATTCATGTATGACATAATGTCCACTCAAACAGTAATTTTTTCGCAGTTTATTTGGCAACCTTATTGTGAATCGGAGTTGCGTGAACTCCCTTCCTACTGTTTGAATGGACGCGAAATCTGGAATGCACATGTTCCGTTGATCAATTTTGATGTCGTTGAGTTGCATGCTCCAGACAGGGTCATGCGTCAGTTTGGGTTGCATCAATCTGTCCCACAAGATATTGACACAAATGCTAAGCTACACCGTACAGACCGTAGGGGTCGTTCTGGGGAAAAATGGACCAGAAAACATTCCACTTTCATAGAGTGGTGGATGGAGGCAGAAGAGTGCATTTGCAAGGGTTTGACTGATAATAACCCACTCCCATATCATTCTCCTTACATGCAATGGTATTTCAGAATCACCCGATTATTAGTGGGCAATCCATCGCATCGTCTAAACCAAGGGATGCAACCGTTTGCCGCGCTTGTTGAATATTGGGTAAGTTCCCTAGCAACTTCATTAACGTACGTACATTCATTTTCATAGTTCAAATAATTTCGTTTTTTTCCATATCCATATATAGAGTCAATGTTTCAGTCAAATGTACAGTTCATTAGATGAAGTTATAGCAAATATTCACATAAATGACTATCCAATTGAATCCAAGCTTCATACTGTACGCGATATGTGTGCTCGAGCCCTCGAAGTTGCTGGAGAGACTCGTCAGATACAAACTGATGCTGATCGAGCAACCACTTCGCGTCATACAGAATGGCGAGCGTCCTTCTCACGGTCTGCGCAGGGTGGAGCATCCATGTCCACCCACGACCATGGTGCACCATCTCCATCCGAACACCATCAACAAGGTGGCAATTATGACTCACAGCACCAAGATAGTTATTTCGTCGGTTACACGGTACAACAAGGTGGAGATCCATCTCAATTTCAAGAATCGCGCACACAGCCAGGGCATAATAATGGATACACGAGTACCGATGCTGCTTTGTTAGGTGGCCAGTTTCATCATCATGGAGAACAAACCCCGCAAGAACATACCTTCCAAGCTTTTGGCAGACACAGTATTTCATACAGCACACCTTTTCTGCCAAAAGTATATTCGTGGCGTAAGAAGACCCCTAGCAATGTGGATGGCCCACGTCTTCTATCTTCACCTGCTCACACATCGAATGATCAAGAACCCATGAAGAAATAAACGCGTAGGCCGACCAATCGGCCCCGATGTGGGACAGGGGGGTGCCTTTGACAATATTATTTTGATGGGGACTGTTTATTTGCAATGGTTAAAGGATGTTGTAATAATGTTTCCTTCTGTGGCTTGCGGTTGATTATGTTTCTACTATTGGGTTGTGGTTACTTTTTTTTAAGTAGGTTAATCGCTTTGTATGTCGTGATATGAATGATGGAATTTGCTGTTGGATTTGTTAACAGGGAGTTTGATCCATTTACAGGGGAAACTCTGTCCGATTTTTTTAAAAATTGTTAACAGGGAGTTTGATCCAATTTTTTCTTTGTTGTAATATGAATTAGCATGATAGTGCAACATCTTTGATAGTTTGTCAAATGTACAGTTAATTTGGTTTATTGGTAAATCATTTAGGTGGGGTTTACTTTGAACTCTTGGAATGAGAAATGAAAATGGAGATGTATTTCCATTCCCATAAATTTTGGTATAATTTCAGTATCTTACTTATCATTACTTTGTGTATCATTACTACCCAACCAATCTGCTCTAAGAGAAGATATCGGTTTACGAGTGTTAAAGAAGATAACATATGATTATATTCGTGAATGTGTTGAAAAATAAAAGAAGACGCTCTTTTATTGAAACGAAAAGAGTATTATACTAAAATTGATTTCATAGCTTCCCTTTAGGCTGCTGCAATAATCTGTGTGTTTTCTGAACCAAAAATTGAATATCCATGTTGCCTCAAAGCCTCAAATCTTGGCCTCTCTTTTCAAAGCTTCATCATTCATCAACCTTACCTTTTTTTAATCAAATCTGCGGACAACAGAGTGAAAACCAACCTCGAAAAATTCGGGTTCCACAGAAAGCGAGGTTGGAAACCTCGCTTTCTGTGGAATTTTTTTTTTAAGCCGATTTCCGAAGAAAGCGAGTTTGGCAACCTTGCTTTCTTCAGGAAATGAAGGAAGAATTCGGGTTCCACAGAAAGCGAGTTTGGCAACCTCGCTTTCTGGGTTTTAAGCCGATTTCCGAAGAAAGCGAGTTTGGCAACCTCGCTTTCTTCAGGAAATGAGCAAAAAAAAAATTTCCGAAGAAAGCGAGTTTGGCAACCTCGCTTTCATGATTTCCGGAATTTCCATAAAAAATTCCCTATTCTTGGAATTTTTTCCTTTTTTTACATTTTTTTTGGGAAAAAATTCCTTTACAAAACAGGGCGGAGGTAACCAAAACCGAAAAGCTTGTGCAAACACCACAACCTCAAGACATGACTTTTTACAGTGACCAGCCAATGAATGTTTTTATATGCTAAAATATCCATGAATCCTACTAAGAATCATTTACCAAATTCTACTCACAAACTAATTTTTAAACCAAATAAGTAACAACTAAAATAACAAACCTACTACAAATATAATTACAATTAAGTTTGATTTAATTAATATCCAACATGCATGTACTATTCTAATAAAAAAGAGAGTTACATAATAGAAGATTTATATTTGTATGTTTTATCTTTTGGAACATACAAAGCATGTTTGCCCTCAGTTCTATTCTAACTTTCCCTATAACTCTCGTTGTCTAGCGTTCTATCTCTAGCATGACATATACCTGACATATCAATAAATATAGGGAAACACTAACGGGCCCAGTTCTCCCAATTAATTTATAATTAAAAAGTCTGACCGAACACTAATTGTATTATGATTTCGAAAAAGATATCAACAACCTTAACGCAAGACTTGAGATTTCGGACAGCCAGCACACACAAAAACTAGATCCTCAAGTTTTTGATTAAATGTCCAAGCTTCAACTCCAAACTCTTCCTTTAGCTTTCTTCTATGATGTGAGAGAAAGTAAAAAACTTGGTTATGAATGGGGTGTTCCAGTGGACGACTGAACATGCCTAAAATTAAGGCTCCTTCTCTTTGAGATGCAAATGAGAAATTTTTGTTTAGAAGAAGGAATATTTCGTTGGAGGAAATTTCTTTTGGGGATTTGTGTAGGAAAGAGAAGAAAAAATGTAATGATTATGTTAATTTTTGAATTTATGTGAGTGGAGATTTAGAGGGAATTATAAAATTTAAATTTTGAATTTGGTAGAAAATAATGTCGTTTTGTTATGTAAAATTTTTTTGGAATGGAACAAAAAGAACAGAGGAGGATCCTTTCTTTCTTAGAAGCTCACGAAAACTGCACGCCACATGAACATTGCGAACGATGACTGCTCCATTGTTTCTGGAAGTGCTCCTGTACGTGGTCTTTTACATAAGGATTAAAAAGATTATTGTCATCGGGATTGTTTCTAAAAGCAGCTTTCTTTATCAACTTCTTCTTCATTTCTTCTCTTTTTCCAGCCTCGGTGTCTTAAGCTCAGTTTTATTTATTAATTAATTAAGTAGATGTGAAGCGAATTAAACTTCAAAGTTCGACCTCTTATATACCTCTCGTACAAACTGGAAATCTTGGTACTAAAATTAACTAGCAAAATAACATTGCATGCAAACTCACAAACTCATGCGTGCTCAAATTGATAAACATTTGTGCATAATCTGTACATGTGCACAAATACCACAAAAAACGTGGGTGAAATAATGAATGCTCGATATTCGAACATTTTCAATATCGAAAGCAGATGAAGCCGCAACTTTGTTTTAAGAAGCACACCAAGTACGACAAGCACTGAAGGACTAAGTATGTTAGTTAGTGTATAGTATATTTTAATAAATCTAAAATTTATCTTTTGCAATATATTTTAATAAAAAATTTTACGGAGAAAAACAGTATTATCTAAAATATCTTTTAAAACAAAAATAAATAAAAAGTGGGATTGGTTACCCTTCTTATTTAATAGAAATAAGACAAAATAGAATGCAAGAAAATAAAAGAAAAGTAAATAACACCGCTATTACGCCTCACAATTCGTGCCCATGTTTATTGAATATGCGGTAGTCTATTTTGGGCTTGTCTCGTAGCTTATGATGTTCGTACTCAATGAAAGATTCTGGCATTCAACTTCTTCGAGGTTGTGTTACTTGTTCATCTTCATTCTCGGTATCGGTTTCCCAGTGGCCATAGACCTCATCACTTTCGAAACTACGGTCACTATGCGGCTCGTGTGGATAGTAAGGATTGAAAGGTAATGGGGCGCGTGGTTCAGTAGGCATGCGGGCTATGAGTTCACTATCCGTCGGAACTCTACATGGTTGATTTGGGCCCAGCATTCTCTTGATCGGCTTGACTTTGGGAGGAGCTGGAAAGATTTGTGGGATTGTTCCAAATTTTGGGTGGTGGATCGTGGATGTTCGTGGATAATTGAGCTTAGGATGGGAGCTGAATGAGCTGGTGAGTGGTCTTCCACAAAGTCACATTGTCTAGCAGGTAGTGAGCATGGCGTAGCCTACTGCACACCTGTTGCAAGGACAATGCTGGACCATAACGGCGTGGCAGGGACTTCTGGAGTCTGTCCTAAAGTAGCAGCATATGTGAGCAGCGCAGGTTCCGAGGTGGGAGCTCGGGGCGTTGGATTTGCAGCTTGCTGTGTAGCGGGAGGCTCAGCGAGGTGGGAGCTTGGCTGCTTAACGAGGTGGGAGCTCGGCTGCTCAGCGAGGTGGGAGGCTCCGATGTTGGAGCTCGGCTGCTCAGCGAGGTGGGAGGCTCAGATATGGGAGCTCGGCTGCTCAGTGAGGTAGGAGTGTGCCGTGTCGCCGGGCTGTGCTGCCTGGTCGCATAGTTGCTGCGTAGGCTGTGCCGGCTGCGCGCTCAACTGCTGGGCTGGTGTTGACTACTTACTCAGCTGCCAAGATCGTGCTTGCTGCACGCTCAGTTGCTGGATTGGTGCGTATGGCTGCTGGGCGCGCATGGCTGCTGGGGGCAGATGCCGGCTGTGCCTACTTGCATGGCTCCGTGAAGACGACCTCAACCTCACTATCTGACTCCACAACTAAAGATTTCTCTGCAGTATTTCTCTGAACAGATACAGGGCACACCGCTGTTGAGTGTTGGCCCAAAACTGTGGTTGGAGTCTTTCCTCGAACAGTTTCCGAGCATACCTCTGCGGATCCTGAGGCAATTTGCTGGTTTGAATCTTTTGCAGCTAGAGGGACAATACAAACGAGGGCATTGTCGTGCCCAGGGAGCTTGTTCTTCCCCTTGTCGGGCGGAGGTGGAGGTGATGGCAGCCGGTTCTCCTTCTCCTCTGACTTCCTCTTCCATTGATGCTTAGGCAACGGTGGATCATCTTTACGACATTCTAAACTGGAATGTCCTACTTTCCTGCACCTCACGCAGTAAGAAGGAATTTTCTCAAATTCTAATTTATCGAGAAAACCTTTACCTCTCTTTTCCAAATAAACATCATCCAGAAGAGGCTGCAAGAGGTCAATTTCCATGCAAACTCGAGCTTCAGACGGGTGAGACAGATTTGCTGAAGCGAAATCTGTTTTCAGGGCTGAACTAAACATATTCCCAATCGAAAGGAGAGACCATTCATCATACAGTTCAAACGGCAGTTGTGGGAGAGTGACTCACACAGGAACAATTGATGACTCTGCTATAGGATCGAATCCGGTGTCCACTTCACGATTCGTAGAGCATAAGCTCCGAAATCCCAAACTCCTTTCAGAAAACAACGATTATAATCCTCATCTTCTTCGAAACGAATCAGAACTTGGCAAGCATCAATCTATCCAACATGATAACCACCCGCGAATCCGGCAGTCATAAAATCTCATCGAAGCGTTTCGATTGTTGGCCGTCCCTTTGAGAATTTACCAATGAGGGCGCGTTTGAGCGGGGCCTCTAGATCATCCATCTCCTCATCCGAGAAGATTAGTGCCAACTTACCACAGTGTTTGGTCACCCGCTTCAGAGGGCGATCTATCGGAGCAGGTCGCGGTGGGAGGCGGTGTTTGGACAACACTGCCGCTTAGTTTAGGGCGGCTGGCCATAGCAGGAGGCGGTGCAATTGGGAGACCTAGCAGAGAGAGAGACGCATGGAGAGTCCTAAATCAAGTAGAGTTCTCCTTGTGAATTTTGATCGAAAAACAGTATCATCTATTTTATTAAATCTTATTTCAAGAAGAAACAAATAATTCCTTCAATTGGACACCATTCTCTGAGAACAAATTATCTGTTCGTGAACTCGGTCATGTCTACCTAGTGGTGAGAAATGGATCCTCTAATAAGTACTCATTCCGTGCCAAACGCTAAAAACACCGATGATCTGACTGGGTTTCGACCCGGAAATGCTCTTCGAGAACCCGTTAATCACCCTCCATGAACCAAGTGGATCGGGTCATGATGATGCTGCTAGTTCATCCGTTGTTGAGCTCGATCTTATATCATGATCTGTGGATCTGATCACCGTATGGAAACCTAGATAGATCTATGATGAATATTATTGGTCGATCCTTAGTTTGTACTAAATATGCCTTAATATTATGAAATCTTGTTTGATCCGAAAAGAAAATGATTTCACTTTTGTTCTGATTGATTAAGGTCGCAATTTGGATGCTGTTCGAGCTATGTCTTCTAAGCAAGTGCTTCAATCGAGATAGGCTCCCATGTGGCATATTCGGTTGAAAAATTAATGTAAGAACTTTTAATTGATGGAAATGAATAAGCGAAAGAGAGACCACCTTGAATAATAAAAAATTCAAGATATATTTTTGAATATTAATTCAAGATAGAGTAATAAAGTACATTAAATCAACTATAACTAATAAAGTTTACTCACCCTATTCAGTGTCTTATATTTCCTAACCCAAGTTACTTGCAACTCACCTAAGTTAGGGTGTTTCCCAAATTCATTAATTAGTAACTACTTTAACTTTAAATTATAAAGTTCACTCACTCTATTAATCATTGTTCATCTTACTTAAACCATTGTTATGATTCACGTCGTTCTCAAACAACTACACGTTATGATTTCTATCGTACATCTAGGCCAGTTACACGAGACACCCTTATCACATAGGCATCTCAACCCCACAACAATGAGAAATGAATCACTATACTGGGTTAATTACATGGGACTCACCTCTCACTTAGTCATTCCAACTCTAAAATAACCAAGTAAACAAGTGAGGGCAAGTGAACAATCCATCACAAATCATATAAAGATAAGAGAATGATTGTGCAATTCAATGAAGATTATGTCTAATTGAATACCCATTATGTTAATTCTCCAATTTTTACCAAGAATCAACCATAATTTCAATTCCATTATCTAATTTAATTAGCATTAATAGACAAAGGCCAATGCTCACCCATTAACATACAATCAAATATTTCTACACAAATTGCATGAATAACACTTTAAATTAGGAATTAGGCATCAATCAAACAAACTCATTGGTAAAATCATAGAATTAATTAAACACAAATATCTCAATATAAATCTATCTATGGGTTCAAGATTACAAAATCAAATGATTAAGACTTAGCTAAGTATTACAATTAAAGGGGGGAGAGAGATTTAAACAAAATAAATGGGTTGTTGAGTTTGAAACCCTGAAGAATGAGGAGTCTCATTGAGTGACACATTTCCTTGGGCATCATCTCATCTCCTAGTTTAATCCCCAAATCAACCATAATTTGAATTTTTTCCCCCCAAATGCGTAACCTAACGTCCTTCTTTATCTTTTTTTTTTTTTTTTTTTCCCAAAACCTTAGCTCACAAATAGAGAAACTATACCAAAAGTCCAAATTTAAAATCAAAATTAGAGCAGTAGAAATTATGGTTTATATACGCTAGAAATTCTATACATAGAGGAGAATGGAAGAGAGACTAAAACTCAAAGAAATATCTAATTGTGAGAGCCTCTATACGAAATGTATTTTCAAAATTGAAAAATCACATAGGGAGCTTCTCAACATTAACTTTCGGTCTAATTTTGAGTATGGAGAAGCAAGAATTTGGCAGAAGTATCTTCAGCAAAGTTGTAGCTAGCACTTTTTCAACCTTTCCATAACAAAAAAAATCATCTACTATGTGGAGTTGTGTAACTCTAGTTATGGTCTTCGCAAGTTACCTCTGCGAAATTAAGAAATTTTGGTAGATGAAATTGGCAACATTGTTCATTTTTTTGTTCTTCTCATGCTAGTACCTATAACATAAATAACCACAAATCAATTATCTTTTAATTAAAAAAAAAAAAAAGAAACAAGATAATTAACACAATGAATTTGGAATGTAAGAATATATATACTATATATTAATCAATTATCATTATAAAATACGTGTATTTTTAATTATATTTTTATTGTAGATGATATTTTGTTATGTGTACGTACGTTTTGTGCTTTATAGAAAGTGAGATGAAACTCTCAATATATAGTACTGTATAATAGATTAAGATTAAGGTCTCGTTTAATAATCAAATTCAACACTTAAAATTAATGATTAAGAGTTTAATCAAATTAAGTGTGTTTGATTACTATTAATTATAAATCTTAATAAATTAAGTAATTATGGAGTTAAGCATTTAATCGATTAAGTGCGTTTGATAATGAAAATTCGAATAACTTAATTAATTAAGTAGGTATGAAAAACAAGTATAATTTTGGCCTACAAAATAAGTGATGTGTTGATGACTGTCTTTTAGTTGTTTTATTTTAGAGTCTCGATCTGAGGTGCTTTTCACGGTTATATTTGTTATTTTATGAAGCCAAAGCAGGTGCTTAGAGACTGAGTCAAGAATGAGCTAAAAGAAGGGAAAAGCAATGGTTCATTTGAGCAAATTGACGATGGCAGCAGAAACATGCAGGGCAAGGCAAATTGCAACGGAAGAATGTCAAGTTTCAGTTGTTACGATGGTGAATATCAAAAGAAAAAATTCCAGCATGCAGTAAAATGGAGAATTAAGTAAATGATATGTTCTCTAGAAAGATACAAGAGAATATTCAAGTTGAACAGCAATGTTGATAAGGATAGGGTTTCATCCTTTGTTTGAAATTCAGATTTTGAAGCATATTCCAGAATAAAATTTGGATGCTGATTTCATCAGAAGAGGAGCGCTCAAATCTCTCAGTTACAATGGATTCTACTTCCTATTTTTTAGCACCCTAGTATAAATAGGGGGAGATTGCTGAAGGAAAAACCATTAGGCTTTTTAGCATTTTTTCATTCTTACGATAGTTTTAGTTTTCCTCCATTGTTCACTTTAGTTTTCATTAAAGTTTTGATACACTCTTTCCATTTTCCTTAGCTTTTCAAGTATTTTTATATTAGTTTTCCTTTGTTTTATGTTCTGGAATTAAGGAGAAATTAATACAGTAAATTTGTAATTGTTCATTGTGCTGGATTATTCCCGTTCAGTCATCCACTTGGCCAAACGGAGGGTAGTTCAGATCTGCTTTCATTAATAAGTATTTATATTTTTGTCTTTTCTTCTTGTTGCTTTGTCTAACGGCTTTTGCCATAACCATGAGTAGTTAAATATTCAGTTCCGACATTATGTAAAGAATGTTAACCCATGCATATATGAAAACTGGAGATTGAATTCTGTCTAATTGCATGCATTCCCTTTTCATCCTGTGAACATAGCTATGCATACTAGGATTTTAGTAAGTTTGATCAACTTGTTAAAACCAGTAGTGTCAATTAGTAATCGGGTAATAATTCTTAAAGTTAATACGATAAGAATTGTTAGTATCTTGTTCCCCTAGCTTTTAATGCTGTTAATTCCCTAGCTTTTAATGCTGTTAATTTGGCTAATAAGGTGGCATAGGGAGCCCATGGCCTTTTAATTAGATTAGCTAGAGCAGTAGTCATGTCGTAGGGAGCCCACAGTGACTGCCAATACGCTAAGGGGGGATTGGGGTATGTCGTAGGGAGCCCATGGTACCCTATAATTGATCAATGCTTTGTTATTAGTTTCCTTTAGATGTTGATGATTATATGCACGAGGTTAATGCGATTTACATTATGTTGGAATGTTCTTTTAATTGATAATTTTATCTATTCTTGTGAAGTTTTGGTTTTTCTAAAGTGACAAATTTTAAAGGTCTCTCTGAGACACTAAAAGTGATTTCTAATCAACTTATTTTCAAAATTGGTAGGAATGATCCTGTTAACTATGCTATTTGTAGTATATAACTTGCAGGTTTAAGCACTAATTTCTATGCATTTTGGTAGTATCACGACGGGCTTTATCATGTGTGAATCACTTATAAGTGAATCTGAATGGAATATATATATATATATATTTCAATTTTCTCATTTTTTGGTATCATTATTTAATTTAATTTAATTTTATGTTTTTAATATTTTTAAAATTTATCATTTCAAAAAATAAAAATAAAATAATTTTATTACTACAAAAATTTTAAAACTGAAGGATATGATTATGATTCAGGCACAGAAATTATGTGTATATGTTATAGGATTTATTATAAACCGTTATACACTCTAAATCCATGTTATAAAGTGGAAGAAAATGAAAAGAAATTGAATGAAACAATTCTTATAGAATCAAATTTTGATAAATCAAATATTACTACTAGAAGGACAATTAAATGGGATGAAATCCCAATTCCCCAGCATTGGAAAATGACAAAGGTTGCTCATATCGCACCTAGAAATGAACATAAAATTTCAAATGTAATACAGACTCCTGATGGAGATGTTTATGTCCAGATGAGTAATACTCAGGGAATATTCAGATCTTCCTCTGTAAGATCATTTATTTCTCCTTTTAATGATGATATTCCAATGTCTAATAGACATTCTGTTTCTAACACTGGTGATGTGTATAAACATCATCCTAACTTGTCTTTACATTCTTTAAATTCAAGTGGTAAGCATAATCGCCAAAGTTCTTTAAATTCTTTTCATACTGCTTTAAATAATAGTCATTTAAATTCCAGTGATGGAATAACCCATCATAATGCTTTAATATCTGAAGAATTATTACGTGATGGAATAAACTGTCGGAATAAACCGTCATAATCCTTCTACTTCATATCATGCTGCTAGAAATTATATTACTGATTATATTCCTCCTAGACATTTTGTTGATGATCATATTCCTGTTAGTGAGGAGAAGAATTCTCATGTTGATTTATTATATAAGAAAATGAATAATATTGTTCATGATATTTCTGATAGAAAAGAGCCGAAAATAACCGAATCAGAAATGAATTTTTCAATATGAATAGTACAACAAAAATAGATTTTAGTAAAGGATCTAAAGCTAGAGAAAAAATAAGAAATGAGTTCTTATTACCCAGATGGGAATTATTTAGAAAATGGCTTTTTCAGTCTTTCTCCCTTAATGAGAGAAATGATTTGCAAATGAATTTTATAAATTCTTAGAGGAAAAATTATTTTATTTCCTTTTGTTCCATGGTTTGTTCATAATTATATTGAACCATGTATCTCTGTAATTGAAAGAGAATATAGATTACCAAATGGTAATATTTTAAAAAGCCAATTTCCTCCTCAAGGATCTTTTACCATAGTAAAAGATAAAATTTCTATGAATTTCACTGCTTTTTCAAAATTATTTGAAGAAGATACTCTGACAATAACAGTCAAAAATATCAATAAAATTATTGAACAACAAAATTATACAAATGTTTATTTAATAGTCCTAGGAGAACAAATAATCTCTTTACATGATAGATTAGATAAACTAATAGAAAAAGATTCAGGAGCTAGTACTAGTAATATGCCTAGTGAAACTAAAGGTATCATAGCTGCTCCAAGTCTTCAACCTCCCCCTGAAATAAAAAATTTTAAGTTTAAAACTATTCCTTCTGAATTAGAAGAATTAATTAATAATAAATTTAAAGGTTTAAATATAACCACACTAGAAGCAGAATTTTCTAGTAAAATTGAAAATAATCCAGAATATAAAACCATAATAAAAGATGAAATTAATAAAATGGGAGAAATGTATAAATTTGCTGATATGCCAACTCAAAGAATAAATTATTATAATAGACCATCTCCGATGGATGTTCTTCATGAAGAACAAGAATATAGTCAAAGTAATAATTATAGTAGTAAAAATATTTATGAATGGAATTTAGATGGTTATACAGAAAAACGGATTTATAATCTAGTCCATAGAATGTTAATGTATAGTACTATCTGTAAAAGTAATGGTAATACTGATAGTAATATTGCAAAAATGATAGTTGCAGGTTTTACTGGTCAATTAAAAGGCTGGTGGGAAAATTATTTATCTCCAATGAATAAAGAAGAAGTTTATAAAACTATTAAGCAGGAAGGAGACCAACTGGTCGAAAATACTGTTTATACATTAGTAGTAACAATTCTTGAACATTTTACGGGTAGAATTTCAGATAATAGTGAAAATATCCGTACTTTACTTGAAAATCTTAGGTGTAAAACACTTTATGAATTTAGATGGTATAAGGATGCATTCCTTAATAGAGTCATGAATTGCCTGAGAGTAATAGTAGACATTGGAAGTCAAAATTTATAGATGGTCTTCCCAGTTTATTTGCTGAGAGGGTAAGAAAAGCCCTAAGAAAGGATAAAATCAATATTCCTTATAATGAGTATACATATGGTAGACTAATCGCCACTTGTGTACAAGAAGGTTTATCATTATGTAATGAAATAAAATTAAGTCAACAAATTAGGAGTCAAAGATTGACAGAAAGAAGTCAATTAGGACATTTTTGTAGTCAATTTGGGATGGAAATTCCCTTCCCAAATAAAAAGCCTTATAGGAAAAATAAACCTGAAAAAATTTTCAGGAAGAAAAAATATTCTAAAAGAAAAAGAGAAAATAGATTTGCAAGAAACAATGATAGAATTGCTAAGAAAAAAGATAAAAAAGACATTAAATGTTTTAAATGTGGAAAAATAGGTCATTATGTAAATAAATGCAAATTAAAAAAGAAAATAAGTTCTTTAGAAATAAATGATGATCTAAAAGATAAGATTTCTAAAATATTATTAGAAACAAGTTCTAGTTCTGAATCAGATAATGAATATGAAATGAATTTTTCAGAAAATAATTTATCTAATGAATCAGATTCAGATTGTGCTTGTAGCCTTAAAGGTTCTTGTTTAAAACAAATAAATGATAATTCTAAAAATGAAGAATTTTATAAAATCATGTCTCAATTTAAAGACATGGATATAAATGTTTTAACAGATAATAGTTTGTTAGAATTTCTAAAACAAATAAAAAATTCAGAATTAAGGTAAAAAATAATTGATGATATTCAACATCTTCCTTCAACAAGTAGGAATAATAATGATAATGATTTTGAAAATAAAATTTATAGTGAACCATATTCTATGTTAGAAGTTCAGAAATTAATGAAAGAGAGGAGTAATAGTTTAACCTCAAATACTTCAATAAATGATTTGAATAATGAAGTTAGAATTCTTCAAAAAGAAATCCAATTTCTTAAAATGGAAAATATTGGTTTTGAAGAAAGAATTTCTAAATTAGAATCAATGGGAAAAGGAAAAGAAATAATTTCTTTTCAGGAAGAAAAACCACCAGATGGTGAAGAACAATTTTTAAGTTCTTTAGATATTATTACTACTCAAAAGTGGTATACAAAAATTTTACTTTTAATAGATAATAATTTCCAAATTGAATTAACTGCATTAATAGATAGTTGTGCAGATATAAGTGTAATACAAGAAGGAATAATACCTACAAAATATTTTCAAAAAACTACTCATAGTTTAAGACATGCTGGAGGGGAAAAATTAGATATACAATTTAAACTCCCCAAAGCATATATTTGCAAAAATAAAGTTTGTATTCCAGAAAGTTTTTTAGTAGTTAAAAATATCACAAATCAAGTTAAACTTGGAACTCCTTTTTTAAGAAAATTATATCCTATTTATCACATTGATTCCAAAGGATTAAAAGGAACCTATGAAAATAATCAGATAAATTTTCAATTTATAATGGAACCATTTTCAAAAGTATTAAATACTATAAAAGAAAATCTTTTCAGAAAAAAGAATCAATTAAAGTTTTTAAAACAAGAAATTAATATTTTAACAATTGAAGAAAAACTTCAGAATCCTAAATTACAGGATAAAATAAAATTAATAATTTCCTATTAGAAATTTGTAATGATCATCCAAATGCTTTTTGGGATAGGAAAAAGCATATTATTAGTCTTCCATATGAAGATAATTTTGATGAAAAGAAAATCCCGACAAAGGCGAGACCTTGTCAAATGAATTCTGAATATTTAGAATTATGTAAAAAAGAAATTCAATCTCTTTTACAAAAAGAATTAATACAACCTTCAAATTCTCCATGGTCATGTACTGCATTTTATGTTAATAAACATAGTGAGATTGAAAGAAGAATACCCAGGATGGTAATAAATTATAAGCCTCTTAATAAAGTTTTAAAATGGATTAGGCATCCAATTCCTAATAAAAAATATTTGTTAAATAGATTATATGATTCGATCATATTTTCTAAGTTTGATTTAAAATCAGGTTATTGGCAGATTCAAATCTCCGAAAAGGATCAATATAAAACAGCGTTTACTGTTCCAATAGGACATTATGAATGGAAGGTTATGCCTTTTGGTTTGAAGAATGCTCCTTCAGAATTTCAACAAATAATGAATGATATTTTTATTCCTTATAGTGAATTTATTATTGTTTATATTGATGATATTTTGGTATTTTCAAAAGATATTGAAACTCATTTCAAACACTTGGAAATTTTCAAAAAATTAATTATCGAAAATGGTTTAGTTATATCTAAGACAAAAATGAGTTTATTTCAAACAAATATTAGATTTTTGGGTCATAATATAGAAAAAGGGAATATTATCCCTATTAATAGGAGTATTGATTTTGCTTCAAAATTTCCAGACATTATTACAGATAAAACTCAATTACAAAGATTTTTAGGAAGTTTAAATTATATTTCTTCCTATTATAGAAATCTCAATGAAGACACTGCAATTCTTTATGAAAGATTAAAACAAAATCCTAAACCGTGGTCACATAGTCATACAGAAGCAGTTAGACGAATTAAGTCTAGGGTAAAATCATTACCATGTTTAATGATAGCAAATCCTAATTTGGATAAAATTATAGAAACTGATGCTTCAGAAATAGGTTTTGGAGGTATTCTAAAACAAAAATAAAAAGATAACAAACAAGAATTTCTTGTTAGATTTTATTCAGGAAAATGGTCTAATAGCCAAAAAAATTATGCTACTATGGCAAAAGAAATTTTAGCCATTGTTAAATGTGTTTTAAAATTTCAGGATGATTTATATAATCAAAAGTTTATCATAAGAATAGATTGCAAATCTGCAAAATTTATGTTTAATAAAGATTTTAAACATGATGTCTCTAAACAAATGTTTGCACGATGACAAGCTCATTTAGCTCCATTTGATTTTGAAATTCAATACAAAAAGGGTGAAGAAAATAGTCTTCAAGACTTTTTAACTAGAGAATTTTTAAATGATGAATGATCATAAATTTTATAATTGCAGGTATATGCTACCAAGGGGTAGGGCCTCTGGCCCTTACCGTGGCAGAGGAGGACGAGGTAATATCTTGTCCCAGCATGGAGGAAGAAGATTGGTAGCAGATAATATTTCTGTTCAAAGGAGTATGGCTCCTGAAAATCCTTTATATGAGGAATTTATGGAGTTTGTAACTCAAAGAGAAAAGGAGAGTAATACTGCTTCGTCATCCTCATTCTCAAAGATCGTGGGTGATGAAGAAAATGAAGATCATATGGCTTCATTCCATCAGAATAATCATAAAGAGGTAATAATACTCTTGGAAGGCAAAGATTTGCAATGGGTCAATGATCCATGGATGTTAATGCAAAGGTATTTGGACAGCTCATCATATGCTGAATTGGCTTATAAGCCAAGAACATATTTTGAAAATATTTTGAAATTTTCAGGAAATTGTGAAATAACACATTTCATGAGTGCTGGTAGTGCTCAAAATGTTTATAACTTCAGCAAAATTATTATTAAACAGATTATATCTGCTGATGAATGGGGTTTATCAACCTTGAAGGATAGAGAATATCTCAATCCAGAACAAAAAGTTTTGATCAAATTCAAATATTGGGATTATATTGAATCCCTTACAAAAGTATTTCTTTATGAAAATTCGAGAAGAAAACATTCTTGGTTTATAAAAATATGTGCTGATGTTTATAACAAACAAATACCAAATTGGTTTGTAAATTGGTGGCTGAATTTTGGTCCATCAATCAAGGTCTTACCTGAGCCTTTCAAAGCATTATATGCTGATTGGGTGAAAATTTCACCTAAAATTATGAATCTGGATAATAATCATCCTTGGAACGATAAAATCGCTCCAATGTATTTTTTCATAGAATTCTCTATTCCTTGGATCTGGAAATGGGTACCAGAAGTGAGTTATACTCCTGAAAAGATGCCGTGTCTAAAAAGAGTCGGTTATACCAAATTTTGGGACAAATTGGTCAAAGCAGATGCTGCTACTGGTGTCATTAAAGGCCAGAAACTAATTGATCAAATCAAGCAGAAGGTGCAAGAATACCAGCAGATGAAGGAATCAACTCCAAGGGATGAAATCAGCCCTTTTCAACAAATTCATAGGATGTTGCAGATGCAGAAAGGAATTGTCTCCAGGGAAGAAATAATAGCTTCTTATATGGATCTTTTGAAAAAAGATCTATCCTAGAATCTGGAAGATTCAAAATATGATGTTTCTATGTCAAGCCAAGGACATTGCCTTGCAGGAGAATCTCAAGAAGATGAAGAAGACGAGATTAATATTGATGAAATGTTTCTGGCAATCAAGTCCTCAGTGATCGGTGCTACCGGTAAAAATCCCAAAAATAATTAACATAGGCGGTTGTGCTCCACCGACAAAAATACTGTGACGGACTTCTCAATTCATAATTTGGAATCCGTAAGATACTGTAGCGGATTTAAAATTAAAAATTTCAAATCCGTG
Source organism: Leptodermis oblonga (assembly GCA_016801395.1). Taxonomy (NCBI): domain Eukaryota; kingdom Viridiplantae; phylum Streptophyta; class Magnoliopsida; order Gentianales; family Rubiaceae; genus Leptodermis; species Leptodermis oblonga. The sequence continues at coordinate 28,222,728 of CM028756.1, read as the reverse complement.
TGTAATAGTTCTATTTTTGGCAAAATTTGCCTATTTATAGGTTTAGTTCTAGTTGAGGAGGTATCACTCGAATTCCTCTTCCTTTTCTTTCTCTCTTTCCTTTGTATATCATCCAACCCCCTTTCTCTCTTGTAATCTTTTAAATTTTTCTTTAATATATATTTCCCTTCCTCTTCAAGAATCAAGATCTTGAAGACAAATTTTCAACTGTTTTTAATATTTTTATTTTCAGTTATATTTTCAGTTAAACCATGAAATTCTGTTATTTGATTTTCCTGTAATGTTTATGATTCTGTAGTATGAATCATTCTATCGTTCTTATATTAATTAAGAAATATGGGTTGTTGGAAACGATCAGGCATCTATATATTATTTAAAGAATGATTAGGGTCCAGCCCGTTGTTAGCCGTGGATAGGCGTTGTTAGGGCGTTTTACCCATTTGATCTTCTTTAGACAATTTATCAGATTGACAGATTGAATCCAGTGTAATAAATTCCTTGTATTTCTTCAATTAATGTTTCAATCGTGGACTTGATTCTTATTTTATTTAATTTTATGTTTTTAATATTTTTAAAATTTATCATTTCAAAAAATAAAAATAAAATAATTTTATTACTACAAAAATTTTAAAAATATATTATCATCTTTTTTTTAATAAAGTTTTTAAAAATATAATTAAATTCAATATTAAAAATAACATAATTTTTCTTATTTTTAATAAAGTAATATAATTCAGACTTCAGTTTTCAGATTCAGATTTCAAAATTTAGTCCTTATTTCATATCATAAAAATTAAATTTTATCAAACGGAATAACTTAAGTTTTAAACTTAAGTTTTATCAAACGAAACCTAAGTTTTGAATTCCTTTGAATTATGATATATATATATATATATATATTTGAGTTTAATATTTAAAATAAAATGAGGCTTTTCTGCCGAGTATCGCGTTGCACTAAACTCGTACATATTAATTCTTACATAAACACAAACTTTTGGATATATCCGGATTATGGAGTTAGTCCGAGAGGGATATATCAGGTAAGAAATTACAAGTGAAAATCATTTAAATTAATTATGAACGTATACGTATTTGTTGGTCTTTAAATATGACCAAGCATGCATGCATGGAAAGTATTCTAGGTACACATCATCCGTACGTGTGCAAGTTTAGGGATTTTGTTTTATTAAATGGAAAATAAAGGGTTTTCATCAAGGTATTATATGCCTTTAAACCATATAGGTTCATAGATACTGTTACAACTCCAATTCACCGTAGGATAGCTGTGGACCTCCTTCGGTTAACCTGCATTTGGGAACTAACTCCCAGATGTAACTCCGACGATCAAGTCAGTTCCAAGGCTGAATACAAGTTTTCAGCACACTTTGCTTAGTAAAAAATCACTTACCTTGCATGTATGAGACAACCTTGTATTTATAGGTACTCTTAGTGGAGGTGGCCGAGTTGTGTGGCGGTTGCTGAGTTGAATGTTAGATGAAATTGATCCCCTACTTGTGGTCCCAAACCAACTTGGCTGGTGGTCTTGTTCTGCTAAATGGCCGCCACTTGTCGATCGCTAGCACCCTCCTTCCACTCTCCTGAGCATCATTACTCATAGACCAATAGCTGAGCGCCATGTGTACTTGCAAAGATCTTGTACTAAACTTTGTCCTCACAAGCAAGGATTTGATATTATCTTTCACCGGGTTGAGATGTCATCAACCACTATGCCGAGTTGAGGTAGACCCTAACTCGACTCTAGTTACCTACCCAACAGATACCATCACTACCACTACAAAAAAAAAGGCCTTTGGTGACCACGCTGAAATTGGTCACCAAAGGCATAAATCTGGTCACCAAAGCCTTTGGTGACCAGAAAAATCTTCGTCACCGAGAGGTCACTGAAGCTCAGTCACCAAAGGGTCGGGTGACCAATCAAAAAGGCTTGGTCACCAAAGAGTATCTTTGGTGACCAAAACCGAGTAGTCACCAGTTTCTGACCAACTGTTTGTAGTCACCAATATGGTCACCAAAGGGGCTCGATTTGGTCACCAAAGGTATGCCTTTAGTGACCGAATTTAACGACCAAATATATGGTCACCAACGTGTCATTAGTGACCGTATTTTTTGGTCACCAAATAGTCACCAAATGGAAGGATGTGGTCACCAAATATGCATTCTTTTGGTGACCAAATGGTTGGTCACCCAAGTATCATGGTCAACGCAGTTGGGTGAAGGCATTGGTGACCATAAATTTGGTTACCAAATTTTGGTGACCAAGTATTTTAGTCAACAGAGGACCATAGTTGAAAAGTTTGGTGACCAAAACTTTTGGTCACCAAAAGGTTTGTAAGAATATTTTTGGTGACGACTTTAATGACTAGTTATTTTGGTAACTATTTATTTGATTTTCAAGTTATGGTGATCGAAAAGCCATGACTAAGAGTGTAATCGTGACCCAATTTGTAATCATCAAAGGCAAATGGTCAACCACAACATGATGTGGTGACCACATTAGGACACCTTAGTGGTCACCAATAGTAAGTGATAATGACCAATAATTTAATTTAATACCTTATGTAAAACACATAAATTGAAGTTGGATAGAAGTAATTTCTAACTATACAATTTGATGGTAACAACAATAATAATGAAATAAGATGTTTAACCAACATTAACTACTAATATTATACACAACCACAATTAGCAAAACATACAACTATGAATAGAGATAGACCACTTCATATGCCACGGAAGCAAAAATATTGTGGCAAGGCTGAACACCCACAGAAGCATATTGCGAAGCAATGCTAATAAATTGCAATGAAACAGCACCTTTTCTCACACTCCTCCACAAGGGGCTCAAATGGAAGCATTGAGCGAACTGACATAATAAGGCCTTTAATAAAATCTTCAGGACATTCATCATCTAACAGCTTTCCCGCAACTAAAGGGGCATTTCTAGGATTTACCTATGCACCAAAATTTAAAAAAAGGGTTGAGCCCTAGCAAGATCAAAAGGCTTAAAACTAAAGGAGCATTGTCGATAGGCAAAAGTCACAAACCTTTTGGACATATCCTTCTGTGTAGCGGAGCATGTTGCTAGTGTACAAGTAGTGTGTAAGGTCTAGAACAAAACCAAACCGGTCACACACGTTGATTAGCATCTGGAAGCTTGGCCTCCATCAAGAAATTCTTAGTCTTTTCAGGGTCAGAGAAATTTGATTCCATTGTGACACGCAACCTCCTTAATTTGTCCAGTTTTTGCAGCTGCTTCAATGTACTTGAAATGGATGTCAGTGTCCTCACTGTAATGCTCAGATATTAAACTATTGAGTCAAAGCTAACAAAAAATTATTCCATGAAACAGGAAATTTTGCTTTCAAATTTATATTACCTTGTGCTCAAATAAGATCCCAAAAAGAAATATAAACCTTCGTAGGATTTGAATTGCTCAAAGAGTTTTATGCAAGCATCAACCCCTAGTTGCTCACAATATTCTTTAGCAACCTACAGAAATATAAAGTTTCAGGTTAGCATGCCAAAAAATTCTCATAAAACAAGCTTTCATTAAAAACAAAGATAGAGTGGGCGCTGAGAAGGTCAAGAACTAAAATCATAAATGTGAGCCTAAAATGATAATACTCAATCCCACATGACCCACAAATGTGAGCCTAAAATCATATATATATATATATATATATATATACTAAATAGGCCATTTTGTTTTTAAGTTGCCATTGGAATGAATTCAGAGTTCTGTTTAGTTCATAGGACAATGCTAAGATTAGAAGTAACAAAGCAGAGAGTTAAGATAAATAGGGAGAGGGTTGTAGATGCCCTAAGGCATGGTCCGTTTACTTTACACACATCAAAATAGGGAGAGGGGTGTAGATGCCCTAAGGCATGGTCCGTTTATTTGATTTAAGAACATTGGTTCATCGAGGCACTCAATTCCTACCCCGGGTACTGGAAGAACATTAAGGCATGAGAACATGTAATGCAGTATTTGATTATAAAACAAACTGCAAAAGATATCGGATAACATCAGGCTGAGAGAAATAAAGCACAAAATCACCTTAAAATATGTGAAGAAATTAACCAAACCAAAATCTTAAGAGAAAATATACAGTAAGATTTTCCAGTTTATTTTGTATAGAAATACATTAAGATTCACCATCTTCAGATTGCATATAAAACCACCACAAATTCTTGAATACATTGCAGTGAGAGAATATGCTAATAGAGATATCTGATATCATGAGGACTTCAAAAAAAGAGATTATTTTTCCTTACACGAGGGGAGAAAAAAGTCAAGAAAAGAGAGATCGACTCCGATTTCGCTCCAGCCGAGCTTCCCTCTGTGGAAACAATAAGCCAAGAAAGAAAATCACACAACTGACAGAATATAAAGAGTAACTCCTGTGGATACAAAATATAACATATTCACATTTGCATCTATTCTAACCAAAAGTACCAAGTACCAACTCATTTGTCTAGCCAAAACATTCAAACAACACATAATTGATCTGCAACTTGATAACATAGAATCATAGATCACTCGCATCATGTAACACCTCTGTTCAGGAAAAAGAAACAAAAACAGAACACTCTGGAGTCCAGAAATTGCTAACTCCCAGGAACAAAGATGATGATACTAATTGTACCAAATCATAGCAAGTAGTCCTAAATTAGCCGCCCTACCCCAGACAAAAACTGTGTAGTTCTACTCAGCATCAGCACTATAGTTCCAACCATGCGTAGTAATAGTAACAACATTATGAATAAGGGAAGCTTTTTACATAAGATCAAACAGGCAAGATTCTAATTTTCACACAAACACCTAGCTCTTGCTATTTTATCCAAACAAGGAAACAAAAAAGCACCAGCAAAGATTCAGTTTTATACAGAACATCATGATCTATAATTCATGCAAAGCTTGAAGACACAAAAGATTAAAAAAAAACAAAAGAAAGAAACAGCCGCCCTGGGTACTGTCCCGGGGTAGGAATTGAGTGCCTTAAATTGTCTATTGTAGCGCTAACTCAAGAATGAAGCACCATGTTCAACATTAATCCCCTCCATCTTCAACTATTTCCCTTAAAAATGTAAAAAAGATGCAAATTTTAAGACTTAATACGTCCGTAGGCATAAAAATATGAGCCTTTCTTGATAAATATACCTTCTGTGGGACATTCAACCACCTTGTCCTTCTGAACATCTGCCAAACTAACTTCCAATAATCCATGCTTTAGCCCTTCTTAAGCAATCTTAGTGCTCTGAGTTCCTGTGACAAGTTGTTTGCCCACATTTTGGACCTCAAAAACAGAGGGTGTATTTCTATCATACAAATCCCTCTTCGCAAAAAGATCAGCTGCCTTCTTCTTTCCACCCTTTTTGCCTTTGGAAATCCTCTTCTTTTTCCCAACGGACCTGTTTGCGAAGCCAGAAAACCCCAATTATCTAAAAGGTAAAACTTTTATTTCTCGAAAAAAAAAAAAAGTAAATAAAATTATGTGTCATCAGCCTCAAATTAAGTAAATACATACCTCTTCTTGCCCATAAAGTTTCAGATCTCAGTAGATTGGTTTGGATTGTTGATTGACGCCCCATCTTTATACGGGGAACCCTTAGCAACGCCGGTGAGAATCTTGTTGCAGTTGCAGAGATTTTGTTACTAGAAGGAATTGTTATTGTTCTTGTTGTTCTTGTGAGGATGGAGAAGATGGAGAGTGCAGATTACGCGCCGCCGCACGTGGACGCTTCCCGTCCATCCATAGGCTTTCCTCTTGGCACGGCCCTTCTCTTAATCATCATCTTCAGCTTGAGCGGGATCTTCTCCTGCTGCTACCACTGGGACAAGCTTCGGTCTTTCCGCCGCTCTAACGCCGGCGTGGATTTGGAGGCAGACGGCGCTGATGACGACGACACCGCCAAAGCTAAACAAGCCCACTTGAATTTGAAGCAAAATCAGAACCAGAGCTTGCCAGTGTTGATTCCAGGTGATGAAGTTCCGAAGTTCATAGCAATGCGTGTCCGTGTCAGCCACCGAGACTGGAAAAGATTGTGGTGGAGGAGGCTCCCAAGAAGCTGCCGAGGATTGCTGTGCCGCTGTATTGATTTTTCTCATCGGAACCGAACCTAAAGTCATAGCCATATATACCATTTCTTGGTCTGAGGGCTACGGGAGGGGCTTTTGGTGAAGGTGGCGGCTGTGGTGTCAAATTGGGGCTAAGTTAGGGTTCAAAATGAAGAGATGTTTGTGAATAGTGAGTACTACTAAGCAAATTTTTTTAGAAATTTTAGACTTTGGAGCCATATTTTCCAACCAAAAATTAGTCTTGGAGCCCATTTGTCTATAAATTCAACTCCCTCTTCTTTCTTTTTTCATCTCTCTTTTAAATTAATAACAATTTTAAAGTAATTATCAACTTATTATAGTGTTTTCCTTATGTAATTGTTCATTTAAGAAATTTTTTTTTTGAACTTTATAATAATTAGTCCTCTTTTCTTTAAGCTCATCAAATTTTTGGTATTCAAAAATATTCATTTAATTATTGGTTACAATTTTTTTAATTCTGAAATTAAAATTATTTTATTGAATAATTATGTGCTTTTAAAATTTAAAAATAATGCTGTGCCAGAACTAAATGTACCTAAGGGTGAGTCAATTCACAAGTATTGAAAGAAAATAATACTTTAACTACGAAATTACAATTTATAAGAAATGTTAGGGATGTAATCGTCTTTTTTCTATATTTTTAAGTTAATTCAATTTCGAAACTTCAACTGAATTTCATGAACACATATCAAAAAAAGGTAATAAGACTATTAGATATAAGGACCAAATTAAAAGAAGAGGATACTTTAAGTACCAAATGGCAATTTACATGAAACTTTAGGGATGTAATAGTCTTTTATGTCACTTTCAGTTAAATAAAGTTATAAACAATGTATCTCAACTAAACTTCATAAAAAATATAACCACAAAAGGTAAATTATTGGTTTATAAGGACTAAATTGAAAGAAAATGATACTTTAAGTACTAAATTGAAAGAAAATGATACTTTCAGTACTAAATTACAATTTATATGAAGTTGCAAGCACCTAATAGTCTTTTATGCCTCTTTAAGTTATTTCAACTTAGAACAAGTGCATTTCAACTTAATTTGATGAAAACATATCAAAAAAGGTAATTCAACTATTAGTGTATAAGTATAAGGACCATATTGAAAAAAAAAGATACTTTGAGTACCAAATGACAATTTACATGAAACTTTCAGGATGTAATAGTGTTTTATGTCTCTTTCTGTTAATTCAACTAATAAACAATATATCTCAACTGAATTTCATAAAAATATAACCAAAAAAGGTAAATTATTAGTTTATAAGGACTAAATTGAAAGAAAATAATACTTTAAGTACTAAATTACAATTTATAAGAAGCTATAAGCACATAATAGTATTTTATGTCTCTTTAAGTTAATTCAACCTAGAACCAGTGCGTTTCAACTTAATTTCAAAAAACATAGATAAAAAAAAAAGCAATTCAACTATTAGTGTACAAGTGTAAGGACCATATTGAAAGAAGAGGATACTTCAAGTACCAAATGGCAATTTACATGACACTTTCGAGATGTAATAGTTTTTTGTCTCTTTCAGTTAATTCAACTTATAAACAATGTATCTCAACTAATTTCATACAAATATAACCAAAAAAGGTAAATTGTTAGTTTGTAAGGACTAAATTGAATGAAAATAATACTTTAAGTACTAAATTGCAATTTATAAGAAGTTGTAAGCACCTAATTGTATTTTATGTCTCTTTAAATGAATTCAACTTAGAACTAGTGCATTTCAACTTAATTTCATGAAAACATATCAAAAAAGGTAATTCAACTATTAGTGTATAAGTGTAAGGACCATATTAAAAGAAGAGGATACTTTAAGTACCAAACGACAATTTACATGAAACTTTAGGAATGTAATAGTCTTTTATGTCTCTTTCAGTTAGTTCAACTTATAAATAATGTATCTCAGCTGAATTTTATAAAAAATATATATATATAACCAAAAAGGTAAATTTTTAGTTTATAAGGACTAAATTGAAAGAAAATAATACTTTGAGTACTAAATTTCTATTTATAAGAAGTTGTAAGCACCTAATACTCTTTTATGTCTCTTTAGGCAATTCAAGTTAATTTCATGAAATAGATCAAAAATATAATTCAACCATTAGTGTATAAGGACCAAATTGAAAGAATATAATACTTTAAGTACCAAATGACAATTTACATGAAACTTTAGGAATGTAATAGTCTTTTATGTCATTTCAGTTAATTCAACTTATAAACAATGTATCTCAATTGAATTTCATTAGAAAATATAACAAAAAAGGTAAATTATAAGTTTATAAGGACTAAATTAAAATAAATACTAAACTACAATTTATAAGAAGTTTTAATAGTCTTTTATGTCTCTTTAAGTTTATGTTTTAGAAACAGTGCATTTCAAATTACTTTAATGAAAGCATATTAATATAAAAGGTAATTAAACTATTAGTGTATAAGGACTATATTGAAAGAAGATGATACATTAAGTACCAAATTGAAATTTACAAGAAATTTTAGGGATGTAATAGCCTTTTATGTCTGATGTGACGCAAAAATTGCAACGAAGGAAACGATGCTTCTTCACGGCCCAATAGACGTTTGTAATGAACAATAACCCAATTTGTATGAAGTTGTGCTGTGAAGGGAATGAACGAAATTGAGATGGATTATGTGATCTAAGTTGCTGATCTTGGCCAATATGATGAAGCTTGATGATTTTGCACTGCTCCGTTCACCAATTGATGATTAATTCAGAAAAGGAGCGGGGCTTTCCCCCCTGTATAGGCTCCGACGATCAAGTCAGTAATATGAAAGAGAATAAACAAGAACAAGAATGTTTTCAGTAATTGTAAATGAGAGAACAGCTTTAAGAAATGCTAGAAATTGCTTATTCGAACCTGCCTGAATGAGGCTTGTGCCTGAGTATTTATAAACTTATTCTTGATAGTTCCGTTAAGTAATGGAGACATACGCTCCCACTTATTCCTTGTGTAATGATGTTTTTTGCCTTTCCGGGAAAACTGGCTTTAGCTTTCGGCTCCACTGTCATAATTGCTCTGTACATACTAATATAATGGTCCTACCATGATATATTATTATCTTTATTTTCAGGTCGGTTTAACCGATCTAATCTTACATTACCGACCTAAATAGAGATGAGTTAACAATTGACCAATCTAACTTCATTAAGTTTTTACCGACCTGGGATTCTTGAGTAATACTGACATAATCATGCCGATCTGAGCTATAAGGTTTACCAATCTAAGATTAGTTTATTCCGACCTAAACTTTAGTGAGCTTTCTTCTTCAGTTCATGACCAATATAAGATTATATGACCGACCTAAATTTGTAACAGAGACTCGTTTTGTGTGATCTTTCTGACCTGAACATGGATCTGGGCTTCTCTATCTTTTACTGTTTCTTAGTTTTTAATTAACTGGGCTAGGCCCAATGGGGATTTCAATTTTATGCACATCAATGTCTCTTTAAGTTAATTCAACTTAGAGATAATGTATCTTAACTGAATTCATGAAAATATAACCAAAAAAAGTAAAGTATTAGTTCTAAAGGACTAAACTGAAATAAAATTATACTTTAAGTGCAAAAATGCAACTTATAAGATTTTTAAGGCTTCTAATACTCTTTTTATGCCATATTAAGTTAATTTAGCTTAGAAACGATGCATACAAACTAAATTTTATTAACATGTACCAAAAAGGTAAGTTTTAAATTACTAAGTTGAAAGAAACTGATACTTTAAGTACTAATTTGGAATTTACAATAAAATTTAGGGACATAATTGTCTTCTTCTATCTCTTTAAGTTAATTCAATTTAGAAACAAAGCATCTCAATTGACTTTCATGAAAATATACTAAAAAAAATTTAAACTATTAGTTTGTAAGGACTAAATTGAAAGAAAATGATAGTTTAAGTACTAAATTATAATTTACAAGAACTTTATGGAAGTAATAGTCTCCTTATGTCTATTTAAGTCAACTTAGAAATAATGCATCTCAACTGAATTTAATAAAAATAAACCTATAAAGGTAAACTTTAAGTTTACAAGGACTAAATTGAAAAATATGATACTTTAACTACTAAAATTATACTTTGCAATAAAATTTAGGGACAGCCATCCATATTTTTATGTTTCTTCGAGTTAATACAACATAGAAACAATGAATCTCAATTGACTTTCTCTAAAATATTCCCAAAAAATAACTAAAAAGGCTATTAGGTCCCTACATTTCCTTAAAATTTACTATAAGTGGTAAATTTTTAGTTTAGAATGACTTAAATAAAAGTAAATGATATTTTAGATACTAAATTGGCATTTACAAGAAACTTTTGGGACCTAATTAAATTTTTTAATGACTAAATTTTGTTGATAATTAATAAAATTTAAATGAAATTAGTTGTACTTGATACAATTTATAATTGATAGGGTGTTATAATATAATTACTAGTTTTTAGGGTGTATTATTAATAAAAAGAAACTCTTAATATAGTTATTGGGTAGAATTTATTATTATTACGGTGTCCTATTTTAATTTGTATTTGTTAAGAGCTTAAATTGCGATAAAATTAATTATTATTCCTTTTATCAGGTGTTTTAGTGATATTACAAAGCCATTAGAAATTCCAAAAAAAAAAAAAATGCAACCAATTTTCTTGTACTATCAAAAAATGCAGCCAATTTTCTTGTACTATTAATACATTTGGAGGGAATTTTCTTACCATTTTTTGGTCAAAATTTGATGCACGGTTGACCATTTGTAAAATTGGAGGGAAATTTCCCGCCATTTTTGGTGACCACAAATCTGGTCACCAAAAGTTTCCAAACTGGTGACCAAACAAAAGACTTCTGACCAATTATTGGTGACCATTAACGTTCTGGTCACCAATTTCGGTCACTAATAAGTCTCAATCTGGCGGGAAAAGTTCCCGCCATAACCTTTAGTGACCAACTGGTGACCACATTCTTATTTGGTCACTATTTTCAAGCTGTGACCAAGCTTTGTTGGACCAAACTTTTTTTTGGTCACCAAATGGTACGTTTGGTGACCAAAATTTAGTGCGTGCAAGTTTGGAAAAATAAAATATTTCATCAAGGAATATCGAAATAACTTTATTATGTGATCATCCAATATATATATATATATATATATATACACATATTTGGGTGTATTTGTTACCGACTTATCAATATAACAACTATTTATATTGTAACTCAAAACCCTTGAACGCTTTGACCATCAAGTGTCTCCCACTCGACCATAAACTGTCATATAACCGAGTTTTTAATGGAACATTTCTTACCACACTGACGTTATAGTTGTTACAGTACTATAAGCTAACATTGACATCATAAATGAATCAACCTTAAACCACATACGTGCATGTAATTATAGGACATAATAAATTTGTTGGTTTCTAAACTTAATCTTGTGTCGTACTTTTGTTCATAAACTTAAAATTGTTTTCTTTCAGTACCAAAACTTGGGTTTTATATCCCATGTAGTTTATGATAGAAATTTCAACTAAAATTAACCCAACGCCAACAAATTTGAAATTTTATGTTTGTCAATCTTTTTGGCAACTTTGTTACAACCTCTATTATTCTCCACGATTTCAATATTTTGGGGGTTGTGTTCATCACTTCTCTATCGACATTTTTGGTTGAAATTTGTGCGATAGATCGATTACATAGGAATGAAAAACTCTAGGTTGAATAGAAAGTACGACACGAACCCATGTTTAGGGACCAAAAGAGTTATTATCTCCAATTCATGTAAGTAAACGACTGCAATGTGTGAACTATTACGTACATACCCAGGGCCGGCCCAGGGTACGTGCGAGGTGCCCACGTGCTCAGGGCCCCCAATTTTATAGGGCCCAATATTTTTTAAAACTAATTTTTTAAAGAGATAATATTTAAAATTAATACTTTTAAAAGAGATAATAATTCTACTACTAAAATAGACATGAAAAAGTATTGTGTTTTAAAAAAAGTTGTGCATCTATATAAAAGTAGTACTTATTTATAAATAATAATAAAAATTTGATGTGTAAAATAAAAAGTATTGAATTTATGGGTAAAAATAATGCCTTTTTAAGCAAGTAGCACATGTAATATTAAAAGTAGTACCTATTTCTTAACAATAATAAGAATAATAATAAAATTTACTTTACGGGTATAAATAGTGCATATAAAGTAAAATGTGCCAAATTTAAAAGTGGAAGTAATGCCTCTTTAAAAATGTAATGATTGTAATCTAAATAGTAGAGCCTACTTCTAAAAAATTATAATGACAGTATTAATAAGAATTTAGATATCGAGGGTATAAGTAATGTGTAAGATAAAAAGTAGTACATATTTGTAAAATAATAATAATTTTGATTTTAATGTTATAAACACTGCTTGTAAAATAAAAAGTATAGTCGATCTATTTCTAAAATAAATGAAATTAAAAGATGAATTAGTATTGCGTGCGTGTGCACACAATGCAGTTGCATGTCCAACAGTCGGACTGTTTAACATGAATGACTCTTAATCTGATAATTCTATTTTGCATTTACGATAATATAAAAGAGTCCAAATTTGTTTTTTGAACGGGACCCTTATTTATGTAGGAACGGCCATGTACGTAACTTAATTAATTAGTTTATAATTACAAAAATGGGTGGGCAAACCCTGTCTTTTAAGTACTAGAACAACTCCAAACTGCAACTTTATGCCCTCGAAAGGTTCCAATCCATTTCATTTCTCAACATTCGTTTTGCTAACAAAGGGAGCTGCAGCCTTCTTTTTATCGATTAATTCGCATGCAGAATGATCCCAATTTAAAGTGGTAAAATGAAACAAAACGAACTTAAACCCTGTAAATTATATACTAATAAGGGCAGAAGGAATTGGTGGAGCAGAAAGAGATCACAAATTACCACTTATTTTGGAAGAACCAAAACAAAATGAAAATAATTTACTCTAAAATTTACACTGTGTACATAACTGGGACTTATGAGCTAGCTAGGCACGTGTTCAATATTCTAATTTATTAATGGCAATGCTAAGCTGCATTATTTGTGATACTAAAAGTAAGTTAGCGATGTAAATTACTTCATGGTGCGTATAATACTTGCCAAGAAAATTTTAGACAAATCTTTCATAGTCATGCTTATTTCAAGACTTCAAGAATTCAAACAAGATTCAAGAAAATCGAAACAATTTAACATAACCTAGTGAGATTTTTGAAGGCGAAAGATAAAGAAATTAGGCAAAGCAAGAAATTTAAATTTTAAAATTTGAACTTTGATGAGTTTCTACAACATGCAGAAATATCTAGCTCAATTGAGAATTGTAAAGTAATTAGCCTCACAAATTATAAAAATAAATCTAAATTCTCTTATAAAATATGGATATAGCCGCCTATTTATAAGGTTATAGACGATTTTAAAACCTAATCTAAAAGGAAAAATAAATGTGGAAACCAACTAGAGTTGGAAACCTTTACAATCTCAAACCTAACGAAACTAGGTTTGAGGAAACACAAATTCGGCCACCTTAGAGTATAAAGGGGAATCCGAAATTCACTTACCGATTCTAGGAAAGAAATTAATATGAAAACCAACTAGAATTGAAAATTCCTTACAAATCCAAAAGCAATGTTTTGGTGATTACTAGTTTTGACTGCCTTATATTTGACCAAGCCCAAATTACTCTAGCAAACAAGGAGTAAATTGTTAGGAACTTGGGGACTAACCACCTCAAAAGCTAGCTTATGAGGGGAAGAGCCTCAAGTTCCTTTTATATACCACATAAAAGTCTCATACCTTCCATGTGGGATACTAGGAATCATAACATAAATCTTAATGCAAAAATTCAAGGAGTGAATCATTTTTGAAAACTGAAAGCAATTAAAAATTAGATTGACTTCTAATTTAATTAAAGGATGGAACAAGAAACATGCACAAATCTTTTTCACACCCAAAAACCTAAACTAACCTCTTTGAAGGAGCAACCGGATTTGGCTTCTTCTTGTCTGGCCCGAAACTTGAAGATGAGTGTAGCTAGGGTTTCGCCAAGTTGAGATGGATGCATTCTTTTTGGAAAGGAATCTTCTTAAAATATTCTGGATCTTTCCGAACATGTCTGGAATCTTCTCGAATCAATTCGTCATTCTTCGTGATTCTCCATGTAGCGTTCCAAGAAGCTAAAATACCTTAAACACCTTTATAGTAGCTTCCCCAAACAATCCGAACTTATTGATGAAGAGTTGGGGACACTCAACTTTGAATCTTTCGAAGTAAATGACCAAACTGCCCTCCATATCTTGATCTCTTCGGGCGTTGCTTGGATTAGGGCTCGATTGAGATGCTATCCCTTGTTTAAGGTTTGGATGACTTCATCAGTTAGTATATGCATTTTAAAAGCAAAATCTAAAATTTAACTTCTCCAATATTAATTCTGTAAAAAATAAATAAATAAATAAATAAATCATCATGCACAGTACGTGCAAAATAAGTGTGTGCATGTGCCTTACTTATACATTAATTAGTTCAGATTTTTTAATTCTAAAACTGTTGTTTTGTTTTTAATTATTAGCTATATATAATGAACATGTGAGGAGAAAATAAAATATCATTGAAAAAACCATTGTATCTGTTTACCATGGTCATGAACTTTATTTATTTTATTTTTATTTTTGAAAAGCCGACTAAAGTTGACGGGTTAGGCTTGTTAGCTACCAATTAATTCATTTCCTAAAAAAAAGTATAAAACACTTTTGTGGTTAGCTCTTGGTGTCTTAAACTTTAATTATATGCTGTCTTCTTTACCCTCGGAGGCGCTTACAACATAATCAAGCGCATGCTGTGCCATCTTTTTTAACCCTAACTTGTCCTCTTTAGCTCGATGCTTCTGGCCGGAAGAACCCTAAATTCTTCTGGTGAAACAAAGTCAAGGGTGCGCAACCTTAATGCAAGACTTTAGCTTTCGGACAGCCAGCACGCACAAAACTTGCGCGTCACATGACCAGCAAAATAACCATGGGATATCAGGCGCAAACTGAAAAATCCATGCGTGCTCAAATGGATAAACATTTTGTGCATAATATGTGCATGTGCACAATTGCCATGCATAAAAAACGTGCGGTGAAATTATCGATGCTACTTCAAAACTTGGTAATTGGAATGCAAAGTCGACCTCGTTGGAATAACGACCATTGTATATGTGAATTCGTGCAATCTGGGCCATGGAGCCACTCATATACAAGTGAAAATTGTTTGTAGGCGACCATTGAGATTATTTAAAATACCTATTTGTTTAGTATATGTTTTCGGAAAGCCAAATAAAAAATTTTAACTTCCCCAATATTAATTATTTTGTTATATAAAAAAAGCAAATCACCGTGCACAATATGTGCAATAAGTGTGTTCATGCCTTACATATACCTTAATTAGTTTAGATTCTTAATAATAAAACTCTTATTCTGTTATGAATCATGATTGAAAAAGAACTCAAGGAGAAGTAAGAAAAACTTGAAAGTTTGGAAACTTTAAACCAAACACTCATTATCAAACAGAGAAAAGGCAATGATGAAGTGCAAGAAGCACGTAAAGAGCTCATACAGGGTTTGAAAGATAGCCGTGGATATATTTGCGTCAAGAGAATGAGAGAGCTTGATTTGAAGCAATTCCTCATATCTTCGGAGAGAAAATATTATGGAAAGGAAGCAAAATCGTAAGCTGCAGAACTGTACAATGTATGTGATAATTACATTAGAGATCCAAGCTGGCATCCCTATAAGGTCATCGTTGATGGAGAAAATTGCAAGGAAGTACTCGATGCAAATGATGAAAAACTGAACGGATTGAAGGCTGAGCATTGAAATGAAGTGTATGTGGCTGTGGTCAAAGCACTTAATGAAATGAATGAATATAATTCGAGGGGTAGGTATCCAATGCCTGGAATATGGCATCAAAAGCAGGAAGAAAAGCAACTTTAAAAGAGGGGACGGAGTTTCGACAATAAATGGAAGCTAGACAATCAATTGCAGACCAACAAATCAGAGGATCCTTACTTTCTTAGAAGCTCTTGAAAACTGCACGCCACATAACCAGCAAAATAACCAGCGTGCAAACTGACAAATCCATCCATGCGTGCTCAAATGATAACTTTTGTGCATAATCTGTGATTGTGCACACTTTGTGCTCAAATGAATTTTATATTTTTGCTTATATATTTTCATAATTTTCCTACCTTATGCTGGATTTTCCAACGCCCATTTAATTTCAAAAATTTTGAATTATTAGTTCCGTTATTATTTTTAAAATTTTCGCTTATTTAAGCTCACACTTAGTGAAACAGTATGTACGGTTACAGACTCACACTCTTAATTAGTTCAAAACCTTCTGGTTTATCATTTTTATTTTAACCATATCTTTTGGGATAAATGGATGCCGCAAATAGCTTGAAAAATATTTCTCTTGACAATGGTGAAGGTGTATATATATTTTGTTCCTCATCAAGTTGTGTACGTTTTCTGTGGTGCTACTTAAACATATAGGGTCCGCTTGGTTCACAAGAGAGAATGAGAATGGGAATGAGAATGATTGTAGTGAGGAATGGAAATGGGAATGGCCATTACAATTATGCTGTTTGGTTAATATGAAGGAATGGGTTTCATTACCATTGATGCTGTTTGGTTTATTAATAGGGGAATGGTATCCATTTGTGTTTGTGTTTGTGTAGAATTTTTAGAAATGAACATTACTTGAATTTTTTTAATTATTTTTTTAGTACTTTACATATTTAATAAATAGTTAGTTATAATTAATATATACTATTCTTGGCATGGAGAAAGCTTTGGCGGCAAATTTTAAGTTCATTTCTCAATGAATTCTCAAATATAATGTGTATGAAAGCTATCTATGTCTCCTTTTGCCTGCAAAGGAAACAAGCTCGTTGACTAGCAAAATGGTTGTTTATAAAAAAAAAATGCTTCAGCTGATCAAAACCTCTCACAATCAGAAAATTACAGAGTTTATAAAGCCTCTCATTTTAGTCAAGGTGTTGCATGTTTAAAGTTCAATTTTATAAAACCTGCTTTTACTAAACAAATATCTGCTACACATTAACTAAAACCAAACACTCAAAACGCAGTGGGATCTATCCAAAAAAGGGAAACAGGCTTACAGTTTCATTTTCAGTTGACAGAAAATGATTAAAAACTTTTCTTTGAAATCAGGTCCTGCAACAGTTTCCCAAGAATCACTTGCAATGGAATTCTAATAAAACACAATTTACATTGAACCTTAATGATGCAAATGATGTAAAATGTCACAATATCAGAAAAGATTTCAGATGATGCAAAACAACTAGGCTAACACTAAAGTGCTATGCTTGTACCAACCTAAGCACAATATCACAGTTCCAAAATATCAGCTAACTGGTTAGGTAACATCAATTGCATCTAAACTTTATATTACTTGCATAAGCCTTATAAACCAAAAGTATTTAATCTTCTCCACACATGGTTCATGGATTGGAAGATGGATAGAGGAACCCAAGCACAAAAGATCTTCTCAAATGACTTGGCAAAGCCAACATAACTTGAACTTTGGCAGGATCGTTGTAGCAAATTTCAGCAGTGATAGGTGTCCTTTAGCTGCTGAATTTTAGAGCATATTTGTGTCAAATCTCACGGGTATGTGCAAGTTTTTGTAAGATAAATGCAGGTTTTAGGAAGAAGAATAATTAGAGACAGCAGATGCAAAAGAGGAAGAAAAGAGCAGTCCAGCCCAAAGAAGCAATGAAGGAAGGCATTATGCATGTCATGCATGCAAAAGGAACAAGTGGGCCAAAGAAGAGAAGAAAGCCCAAATGAAGAAAAAAAAGAAGTCCAGCCCACAAAGAGAAATTGGAAGGGAATCCAGATTCTTTTGTTATCAGCATGGAAGCTGCGCATGGAATTGTTTCCTAATATATTTTTCCTTCCTTGTTTTGGAGATTAATTTTAGTAGTGTCCTACATGGAAAAGAATTTTAGTAGTTTACTATTTTTAATTAGTTTCTACTCTCCATTCTACACCTATTTATAGGGATAGAAGGGAGAGGAGAAGAGGACGTTTGTAGGAAGTAGAATATTATTCCATATTTTCGTAGCCAGTACAAAAGAAATAGCTATAGGTTTCGTTTACTGCAATTTGGAGAATTTCTGCCAGCAGAGGTCCCGTTTGCCCTAACGGGAGGTCGCATACTCTGAGACTATTTTTCAGATCGTAAATCAAGTATTTCTTTCTTATTTATTTTATTCCTTTCAACTATTTTCAGTATGATTCATATAATAATTATGTGCGTAGTTCGTTTAATTATGAGTAGCTAAATTATTTATTCCGGCGTAATGTAATAGCAATTAATCCGGGCATGTTATGAAACCGAATTGTGCTTAAATTAAATTGCATGTGTTCCTTCTTATTCTCTGCTCATAACTTCAATTACTGATATTTAATTAAGACTGATCACCTTAGTTGAATTAGGTAGAGCCAATTAATTCCCAGTTAAATAACATAATATTTATTGGGCAAGATTAATTAGTGGTAAAGTTACCTTCAGGTAATAGAGAATAAGGGGTTAGTAATTCTTAGATGTTAATTCAATAAGAATAACTAAAATCAGGTCTCCCTAAATCTTAAGGCTGTTAACTTGGTTAATAGGTGTCGATGCCTTACGGCATGTTCCTTGTTAATTAAAGTAGCAATTATGTCTGTGCGGATTCACGGTAATTGTCGATACAGTAAGGGGAGATTGGGTTATGTCTGTGCGGATTCACGGTAATCTATAACTGGTTGATGACATGCTATTTAATATATTATTGTGATTTACATATTGCTGGAATACTTTATTACATTAATTAAACTCTCTTTCTTAATTTAAATTTGTTATTTAGTTTTCAATAATCTTTTACAAAGTCTCTCTGAGCAATAAAGGTGGTTGCGAACCAAAATTGTTTGGAATAAATAGGTTTTTGTGATTTGAAGCAGTCCGTTCCCTGTGGGATCGACCCTGTCATCATTGTGCTACTTATAGCTATTGTTTGCTGGTTTATACAGTAATTTTACTGTATTTGATAGGGCTAACGAAGGTCCTACCAAGCAGCCCTACCAACATCCACTGGAGATACGCCAACATTAAGAAGCTCATTGATGACCTCTTCCATCTTGTCATTGGTTAGGGATTTAGGTTTAGACTCCGAAATCAAAGCATTTGTAACAGAAGCATATTGCGATGCCATTTCACTGTAAATGGACTCAAACTTATTAGTAAAGTTGTCTAACCTTGAGTCAATAGTATCTTGAAGTGATGTTGTTTTCTTTTTCCTGTAGAAACTTTCCCTTCTTGGTGAGAGTCTTTTGCGCTTTTTTGATGCTTGGGTGCATGATGAACTACCTGGCGATCCTTGTGCCTCAGAGATAACAAATTCACCTTCACTTTCTGATGAACAGATTGTCATATTTTCAGGACAGTTTACATCATTACTCACTTCAGCTATATCCTCAGCTTGGAGGCCAATAGCTCTATCTTTACCCCACACTATGTTTAGTTTATGTAGATAGGGAAATCTAAAATTCAACAATCCAACAGCATTCTCGTGATTCTATACATAAAGGAAAAGAAAAAAATGACAACAAATAGAAAAATGTCAAAACTATGAGATAGAAATTTAATAAACTGATAGCTCATTTAACCTTTCAGTTATATGCTCGTACCTTGCACCATTCATCATACCACTGTTGCTCACAGTTGATCTTGTGCTCAACATCATCCCATTGATAGCCACTTTGCTTACACATATCAGAAATTGGGCTGTACTTGTTTTTGAGCCATTTGATCTTAGAACTAATGTGGGGATCAACTTCTTTATCAAAATTGGGTATCTTATTCTGCAGTATCTTGTGTACTTCAACCATGTAGTTATTCTTAAATCCCCCACCTGCTTTCCACAAAGGATCAGAAGCCAGTTCTAGTAAAGTGTCAACCAAAGCATCAACCTCCTCATCTTTCCAGTATTGTTTATTTTTTCCCCTCCAACGGACACGAGCATATTTAGTCATGCCTAGTAGAAAATATGATAATGTGTGTAATAAAGGGAATGGCATACAACAAAATTGACGTTTCTAAAAAAATTAAAGTACGATAAAGTTTATACCTACATTTCAAAAGTAATCTAATGACTCGTTCTACAATTGATAGCATTCATACCAAAAAAAAAAAAAAACTGATTGATAAAATAATGGCAATAAGAAGACAAGATAATTAAATTAAAATAGGATAAACATTCGAGTATATACACAAAATTAAAACACCCTAATGTTCGAATAAACATATAAACAAAATATTTCTAATCAGCATGATTGGCATGGGATCTATTAGTCCACATGTTGTACATATTGGTTGCCATATTATTTCTAAATGTCAACCACTCATTAGTTGGACTAATATGTGTAATATATTCTACCTCATCATCTTCATCACTTTCTTCTTCACTCTCCTCTTCTTCATCAGTAATTAACTCTTGTGGGTCAAAGTTCATAAACTTGCGAATCAAGTTGTGCATAAGACAACATGCCATTATAATGCGAACTTGGGTTTGAATTGAGAAAAATGACGGTAATGCAAGAATCTTCCATCTTCCCTTTAACAATGCAAAGCATCTTTCTATGAAATTTCTTGCTTTGGAATGCTTCATATTGAAGTATTCCTCTGTCGTCTCTGGTCGATGGCTATCGAATTCTTTAAGGTGATATCTTTGCCCTCGAAATGGAGCAAGAAATCCATTTGCATTGCAATATCCAGAGTAAAGCAAGTAATAACAACCTTCATAATTGACCAAAATAAAGGTTGAGCTACAACACACAGAAAAATGAAAATCTTTAGCGAACTGGATATTGCAATGCACATTTATCTCGAGGGACTCTTAGACCATGAGGCCTTGAGATTGCATCTCGAAGCACACGGCCATCATGTGCTGAACCCTCCCAACCAGGCAATACATAAATGAATTGCATGTTTGGACAACAAACACTTAACACATTTGTTGAAATACATCATTTCCTTGTGCGATACTGGGGCTTCTCTTCACTAGGAGGGGTAACTTTAATTAGTGTCCCATCTAAGGCTCTTAGACAACCCTACAAATTTAATAAAGAGATCATTAATGCCTAAAACTGGGTTACAGGTTCATTGCAGGAAAAACCTTTCAGAGTAGTGTTAGATATTAATAAGATGTTGTACCTGAAAACATTTCCATTTCTCATCTAGACAATTTTCAGTGATAGGCTCTGGCTTCTGGAGCAAAATATGATGTAACTTCAAAATTGCATACAGAACTTGATGAAAGTGCCGGCTCACTGTTTCAGTACTACGACCAAATAGTAGCCTAATTGATCTACTCTTTTTGTGATGAGCTAAGGTATATATAAGCATGGCAACAACCTCCTCTATGGATGTGTTCCTGGTCGAGTTTAAAGCCCCAATGTCTCTTACCATATCACACAGTATCCTAAAGGTTGCTCTGTCCATGCGTAGTTCACTAATGCAAGCAGCATCACAGTCCATAGTTATTAAAAACATCCATCTCATTCGATCCATTATTTTTTCTTCCTTTGTTTTGATGTCACGAATCTTATCTTTGAGATACAAACATAAGACTCCATAATAGAGGGCAAATAAGAAAACCAACATATTATTTGTTGTTTGCTGAAGCAACAAAAGTTTCTTTAGTTTGCGTCGTTGTTCAATAATAGGGGGGCGAGCCATTCGATTTACATATAAATAAGATCAGCAACTAACTGTAAATTCAAAATGATGCATCTACCTTTAAGTAGCCATTCATGTAGTGCAAATATCACTATTAAAATGCAATAGGCAACCGCTATAAAACAAGAAAATCAGTAGTATTAAAAATCTTTTCATCTCCTAAAAGGGAATCATTACCATGGACAGGTACAGAGAAAGGAAAATATCATGCTTATAGAAAAACAAACCTTGTCAGCAAAGAGATGAAAGGACTAAAAATTATTCTATGAGCAGAACCACAGGAATAAATTAATTTACATACGTGTGTGAACTGCAAGTGCTTCTATTTCATAAAATAGAGTAAACCAGAATGAGTTATTAGGCCTACAAATATTGCGGATACAACTAGATCTGCTCCGAAATGCTAGTTTCTACTACCATTGATCATCATAAGAGTGAAATACTTAAAAAATAGCATGAATAATCACGAAATTTGTTCTAAGAAATAAACAGCACTTCTGGGTTTTATAAAATGAAGAAGAAAAACTGTTTTCTTAAATAAAATCAAGAAAATCTCTATAGAGATGTCTATCCCCTGTTGTTGCTTGTGATGTGTGTTCTAAAAAGGGAAGAGTAGGGAAAAAGAAAAAGAAAATAAAATGAAAGAAGAAATAGAACAAGGTTGAACCTGCTGCTGCTGCTTGAGGGTTGTTGCTCCAGTGAAGAAGAAGTGAGAGGAGGCACTTGAAATGAATAAATAGGGATGATAGAAAAATGGAAGGGAAAAGATAGGTTTTGCGTGCCAATATTTTTTTTATGAGGAATGACTTTCATTCCTCCCAGTTAGGAGAGGAATGGCCCAAATACGAAAAGGGGGATATCAATTTTACTGTTCATCTATCATTGCCTTACACCAAACACTAGTTTTCATTCCCATTCCCATTCCATAGTCCCAAAACCTCAAACCAAGCAGCCCCAAAATTATTTATTTACACTAGTAAAATAGAATAATATTTAAATCATTGTAAGAAAGAGAAAATTGATTGCGATTTGAAGAATTCTCTTCCTTCTACAATATATTTCCCTTGCTTTAAATCAATCATACCTTATGCTAAGTGCCACCTCGAATTTGGAGGTGTAAAAAAGAGAAACCAACAGCCAAAAAGCATTGGTTTTCCTTCCTCCATCGCTACTTAACCCTAGCCGTCGTTCCTCCCTTACTATTTAAATTTATTGCACGCGATTTGTGATCTACCTGCTGCATCGATCCAAAATGGGCACAATAAGTAATTGATGAAATAGAAAGAGATCACAAATTAACACTTATTTTGGAATAACCTAAAATTTATTTTTTGCAATATTTATTTTTTTCATAAAAAATTTACCAAGCAGACAGCTGACAGAAAAAAAATACCCCATTTCACGGAGACCACGGCGGTTCTGCATATTTTGTTTCTTATACAGGCCACGCAAGAAGAGGGCTATTGGCCATGGCTTCCCGGAGGCTGGAAAGTGGAAGTCGCAATTCAGGATAATGGAAGGAAAGTGTCCGGTCACTAACATTTCAGTTATTAATTGGGGAAATTACACATGACGTGAGGAGTTACATTTGACATTGGGCTTCGGGACTCATGGCAATACGGTCAGTAACATTTCAGTTACTAATTGGGACAAAACACACCAAACGTGAGTTTTACATTTGACACTGGAATTCTAGTTAAAAAGCAGGGTTTCTATAGAACAAAAATTAATAATCGGGTAAAGTAGGTTATACAAATTTTGAATAGTAATCAGTTGTTTTCTCGACCAAACTTGAGGACATGGAGCTGCATGGCTTGACCCAGGGTGTCTTGATTTTCTAATTTTGCTTATATATTTTCATAATTTTCCCACTTTATGCCCCATTTTCAAACGCTCCGCATTTAATTTCTAAAATTTTGAATTATTAGTTCCATTATTATTTTTAAAATTGTCACTTATTTAAGCTCACACTCACAGTCACAGTCACACTCTTTTTTCCTTTTCCCCATATTTTTGGGAGATAAAGGGCTGCCACAAATCGCTTGAAAAATATTTCTCTTAACAATATACAAAGTGTGTTAGTATATTTATTTTAAAATCTAAATCTTAAAAATATTTAACTACTCTAGCAATGTTAATTTCTTTAGAGGAAAAAAATTAAAAAAATCAATGTGCATAATATGTGCAAAATGTGTGAAACATACGGGTCTGTCCATGCCTTACATGTACATTAATTAGTTCAGATTTTTTAATTCAAAAACTTTTATTCTGTGTTTAATTATTAGTTAGTTGTGAACTAAGGGCATAAATTTTGTCACAATAATCACACGCTAATAATCACAAGTTAGGAAGGAGTAGGAAGAGGAAACTGAATTTCAAATTAATATAGAAGAAAAGAAACAGTTGAATGTGAGCATCTGAAAGTGACAATGGTCCAGATTATCCGTACAAGGGGAAGAAAGAAATAGTAGTTGATCCTTTTGGCTATGATATTTTCAGAATTAAAAGATGGGAAGACCGTCGTGCGTTTCATGATGGTGGTTGGAATGCAATGTCAAACCGTTTAGAAAAATGGCCAATTTATCTGTGAGTTCATGCAATCTGGCGATGGAGGTACTCACATAAATTGTTCACGGGCGACCTTGAGATTATGATTAATTAGAAGGAAGTTAACCTTCCAAATCCCAAAATAAATATTTAAAGTACCCATATATCTAATATCTTTTATTGAATTTTATCACTTATTTAAATTTTTTGAAAAACAAGCTGCATTGTCATACTAAAAGTATGTTACTGTATGTTTTTCAAAAGCTTAATAAAAAAAAAAAATTAACTTCTCCAATATTGATTATTTTATTGTAAAGAAAAAACAAATCACCGTGCATAACATGTGCAAAATAAGTGTGTGCATGCGTTACACATACATGAATAGTTTAGATTTTTAATTCTAAAACTATTATTTTGTTTTCCTTTATAACCTAGTTAAGAACGGGGGCATTATGCTACACCCTTCCGTTTTCTCTGTCGAATTGATCAATTGGGTTCAAAAACCAAGGAAAGATGAGTAAATTCCTTACTCTTACTCATATTTTTTCTTGTTTAAATAGAAATTAATTGAAAATTTGTGCAATGTATGATCATTAATTTGTAAAGACACCTTAATTAATACGAGTATTATTAACTGAGATTAATTAACTCATGAGTAATAATCACAGGTTGCGTTGTGTTTCTAAGAATATTATGCATGCACCTGAAGACCTCGACATCAAACCAAACCTTTGTAGCAACTACAAAGCATTCTTCATGGCAGTAATATCTGACGCTTGGAATATAAGAAATTTTTTTCCCCAATCAGTACAGCTAAATTACGAATTAATATCGAATTCTAAAGAGAAAAAGTTGGGCATAAAAAACGGTTTGTTAATGGAAGTATGAACCCTAAATCTATTCTTTTCTGAGAACAAAGCGATTGAAAATTTTGTTTCAGGAAAGTAAAATTTTTGGAGGGCATTGTTTTTTGGTAAATTGTGTAGGCAAGAAAATTAATAAAAATTGTAATGATTGGATCGTATTTTGAAATAATGTTACTATATATAAACTTAGAGGAAATTTGAGTTTAGTGGGAAAAAAAAAATGAAATTGTTTGAATATGGATTCTCTTTTTAGAGAAAAAGTAAAAAAATAAAAAATAAAAATCTTGAAAAGGTTAAAACAAACATAACCTTCTATCCTTATTTTTACTTGAAGCAAAAATTTCAAATAATAATGAAGGTTTTAATTCCAGAAACAAGTTTAAGAAGCAATCAATTATTGAAGAACGAAGGATTAGAAAACACATGATGAGTCGACTGAATTACTTCAATCTCCTCTTGCCAACAAGACTAGCCTTGACTCTAATACCATTTGATGTGGACTGAACTACACGAGGCAGAAATTTCCAAGGAAGGTTAGTCAGGCGGGCGGCAGCTCCTTCGATCTCTTAACTCTTATACCTTGGATTTGGCAGAGTACTAAACTTATAACCTAAGTGAATTTAAACACACAATTCTAACCAAGCATAAGAATTAAAGATTTTGAAATGACCACAAACAAGCAGAGCAATTACTTGAATGATAAAGTTTCAAACTTAACTTTAAATTACAAGCATGCAAAAATACATAAGTTCAATTACGAGGAATTCAACAAGTATAAAGCGAAGAGCTTACACTAATTTGTTTATTTGTTTGAATTTAGTAATGATAATTTCGGCCAAAACCCCTATTTATAGGTGAGAGGTTGGACAGAATTTAAGTCCTAAAATCATTAGCAAAAGAATTGAAATTGGAAACCAATCAAGAGATTGATTTCATACAACCCAAAATCTAAAAGAACTAGGTAATTGGGAGATACGAATTCGGCTGCCATCTTTAATGTATATGGCCAAAATTCTTAGCTAAAACATTAAAAAGGAAATATAAAACCTAGTGTAAAACGAAGATTAATAAGGGAACCTTTAGGAAACTACTAAAGTTAGTACTCTAGTAGTATCAAACTAACTAACTCACAATTAACTAAGAGTAAGATTAGAAACATGCATAAATAATTTATTCATACTCACACCCTAATCCTAGACAAGTAATCAATCCAACATATGCTAGGATTTAGGCTAGCTTTGCCGAATTTCTTCAAGGTGGAGTAGCTAGGGTTTCGGTCAACTTTGTTATGGAGCATGATGATGTAATCGGTTCTGAAATGCTCTTGGACAGTCTGGAAACTTCTAGCATCCTCCAAGATCTTTTAGAAATGTTAAAAATCAAGAAATTCAAGATTTGTAAGATCCTTCCAGATTCTTAAAAATATGAAATTTCAAGATTTAAAAAAAATCAAGAAATTTCAAGAAACGTCTCTAAAAAATCAAGAACCTTCTAGTTTCTCCAAGAACTTAAAAAAAAACCGTTTCTTACTATGGGGAGGTTTGAGATGCATTCTCTTCAAGGATCTCAAACATAATGACTCTTTTACCCTTCCCTGCATTATCTTCTAGGGGTTTGCCTTTCTTAGGTTGGCTTTCTAAAGTCTGACTTGTTGATGGACTAGAGATGACCTCATCAGAGAGAATTTGTTTTTAATTTTCTTTATTAAAAATTAAATTGGATACCCGTTTTATTAACAGCTAGAAAAAAAGGATAAACAAGGAACAAAAAATTTCAAAGACATAAAATATGCCTAAAAGCATTTGACTCAAAACATCATGAGTGCCATCGGGTGAGCTATTTATAGTCCAAACTGGGTTTGTTTTCTAAGTGCATAATAATAAAAGGTTTAAACATTCGGTCAGTTCGAGGAGGTCAGTCAGTTCGAGGAGGTTGCGCATTGATGGGGATCAGTCCAAGGGCACGAACTCAAGCGATGATGATCCATTAAAGTGGCATGTCGGACCTCTCACTAGGTCCAAATACAAGATCTTCAAAGATACTATCAATGGCTTGATTTAGAACTGTTGGGTTCAAGTTCAAATAAACAATCCAAAGAACCCAACAAGAGAAGTACTTTTGATTGAAGTTGAAGACCAAGACTAGGCTGTAGTCTTGCCTACTTATCAAGGTTCAATGGTCCAAGAAGTCATGTTGACCAGTCAATAAAATTCATCTCAAAGAGATGATTTGTGCAGGATTTTTCTCAACTTACTGCCATCAAGCAAGCAGCTCTTCAAGTTACCACTTCATGACTGCAGGAGAATCATATTAAAGGAAAGGCATTTGGAAGGATTAATGGAGGGATCAGGCGCATCAAGGGTCAAGGTTTAGCTTAATTTCACTTCAGCAAATGCATATGAAGAGTTTTAAGTGCTGATTCATGGAGTTCATTTTAGCCATTTTCAAGAGTTTTAAATGCTCTCGAGAGTTTTTCTGATTGAAACTCCAAGAGTCACAAGTCCATTTCAGCCATAAATTCATAGAGATAATCAGATCCAATTCAAAAGCAAAAGCACCCCTTCATTTTCTTTCTAGAATAGTCCTTCTTGGCCTATAAAATGACACTCTTGTAAACATTTTAGAACTTTTGATGAATTGAAATCCTTTTGTGAGTTTATTCCGAACTCTTTCTTCTTCTTTGAACTTAGTACGTATCAAGTTTCCTTCAAACTTGTGGCGTTCAAGACTTATCAAACAATCCCGGTGAATTGTTTGTGGTGTCTAATATTCCGAGGTTCTCACTTTGTTAAGTGACGGGTCAAGGTTTTCACCAACTTTGCCTAGCAACCCTTAGAACAATCAATTAAAAAACATGATCAAACCCATCTTTTTGGGTGAGATTACATCAGGTATACTGATCCTCATCTTCTTCCGATGCTCCTTCTACCCATGGCCCATACTCTATCTCGCCATGCATGCATCCTGGTATTCATCACTTCGATCAAATCGGCTGTGTGGCATCTTTGAAGTTATCGGGATATGTGGTGTTGCAGCATACGTTTGAGTAGCGCTGAGCGTCTGTATGTTGTGGTCTTAAGGGAAATGGAGTGGAAACCCAATTCAAAGGCTTCAATTTAGGGACTGGGTCAGAGAAGGCATAACTCTCCAATGTTGTTTGAATTATATTGCGTAATTAGCATAAACAATAGTTGAGAAATTAGAGTCGTGACAGGATTGAGGTAAATGTCGCCATGGACATTATCATGTCCGTGTTTCAAAAAGCGGCGGTCGTCGCCAGCAGAAGCTTTGCCGCTGCTTCAAGTTTCATCTCGAAAGGAGTTCCCATTTCGCAACATAATAAACTGAACAAGCAGGAAAAAGTTTAAAACTCAAACTGGTCATCTCGAAATTCCCACGGAAATTATAAAAATAAAAGCCCTAGCACCGAGTTTTTCCCTTTTCTTGACCCTAATACATTTGATTTATATAGCTCTAATTTTACACATTAAAAAAATTAACGTTAGCACTTATAATAATATAACTAATTAATGAAGAGTACTCAGAAACCACTGCCAGCAAGGAAGATGAGGTTTCTAATTTAGCCTTGGTTTGATTTTAAATTAATTCCCATAACTCACCAGCTCGTAATATTTTTTCCTCTGACAGCTCACTCTCAATCATGCAGCAAATCCCAATTCTGAAAGTTTCAGATGAGCCTTAGCATAGTCTACAAAGAATGCATCTTCATCCACAGCATACTCTTCAACCAGTGGGAAGGTACATGCAGGATCACTGAGAAAGTAAGAGTTGTCGTAGGTGAGGTGATTTGATGTCCAGGCACCCTCAAACCCAGATCGCTCCTTGTGGCACCAGACAGGGCAACAACCTCCTTGACCTAGGCCGTTCCTACAAAAATATACTGCGACTCTTTTTCTTCTTGTCCTTATTTTTATTTTGTGGTTGCATAACTACCTTAATGGCCGCATCAAATACAGCATTCACATTCTGTCGTGTTTTGGCTCAGCACTCGATGTAACAAGCAAGTCGAGACGCGCTCATCCTTGTGGCCAGCCAAACCCCAAAACCGAAACGGTTCGTCCGCCTGGTTCTTTCAGACAACCAATACCGCAGCTTTCTTCTCACTTTCTGGCCTTTACTACTCCATTGTTTACTTAAAGGTATTTAAATGCTGCAATCAAAAACCCTAACCACAAGATTCAAGCCAAACTTTGAGTTGAGTTGGAGTTAAGTCTGTGTAAGTGGAAATGAGAGCAGATATAGTTGCATGTGCTGTGCGTGATACGGACGTGCATGGAACGTGCAAATACTTGGGTTTGTTTTAACATTAAAAAAACAACTTCTAAAATGACTCTAGTTTTAAACTTATAGAAAAGGAGACGTTCAAAAATCGGATTTCCACGGACATTCGAGGCGGGTTTGAATCGAAAGATCGAGAAGAAATTTAACGACCAACTTGTACTCTCGAGATCCAGTTAAGAAATCAGTTGACCACAGTTTAAATGATAATTCTTCTCCTACTTGTACCACAGTTATTTTGGAGCTGGTTGGGCAGGATATGCATGTGTTCCTAAACGACCTTAGAATTGACCTTTAGCTCACAGGATGAAGTTCTTAAGGCTCTTCGGTCATCAGGGGACCCTGTAGCTGTGGTACTATACGCAATAGAAGTTAATTCAATTTCTAACAATGGATAAGCTTTGAATTTATTAAGAATTAAGAAATTTCAAAATCAATTATTATTTAAAGTTAAAAAATTCAAGGGCTCGAAATTGATTCAGTAAAATGTTTTGTTAATTTTAGAACAGCTATGACACAAACATTGCACATGATAAGAAAAAAGATTCTATAAATATTGAACATACTTCTCCTCTTTGATGAAATAAGCTGTGAAACAACCCTAACTCATAACGTCAAATTTTTGTTTTCTTGTGTAGCATTCCTTAACAATATCATATACGTTCTTTTTAAACACGTGATTTTAATAAGGTTTTTTGGCATTGACTCTACCATTGTTCTCTCAAATATTTTTACAAATTTCAAAATTCTCTTGGCATTGATATCCCCAAATAATCCGTTGAGAACAACTAGCAATTTTGGGCTTCATATTTGCAAATTGCTTCACAAAATTTAGATCAAAACACAACAATTGAGGAAAAACGAAGAAGATAGAAACATTTATCCACTTGCATGCATAATATTGATTATAACAAAGATAGTAGAAGTGTTTAGCATGCTCTTTGAAAACACATTTAGCAAAGACCTTTGCATATACCCTCTACTCAACTTACTTTCATTACTACAGAAAGGGCCATTGGGGGCGCCCATTTAGAGGTGAGTTTCAAAAAACCGTCTTCAATAGGGACATTCGAGGTGGGTTTCCAAACACCCACCTCCAAAGCCGCTGAAATTTTTGCCTAGAGGAATAGAGGCGGGTTTTCGCGGCATCCGCCTCCAATAACGTGCAGTATTGGAGGCTGGTGTCGAGAAAACCCTCCTCCAATAATCCAGTAGAGTATTGGCTGATTTGTGGTTAAACGTAGGGGGCCAATATATCTGTAGCCAGAAAGGAGAGTGTCGGACAGTTGGGGCAGCAAAAGGTCTTATCAAAGACATAAGTAGTTTGAATACTAACAGGCGTACTATTGACCAATCAGGACAAGAGGTATGAATGAGTATGATTCCAAAATAGAGTATAATTTTGATGAACTGTTGTTGTAAAGAAAGCTGGACTTATTCCCGAAAAATTACATTGTGGTGCTTGTCATTCATTATTATTACAAAATGTTGAGTGCACTACTACAAAATCCCCCTTAGGAGGCGGGTCCTAAGGGGGATTGGAGGCGGGTGCTGCCATCTGCGGGCGCCTCCATTTGGAGGGGCCCGCACCCACCTCCATTAAGTCTTATTCGAGTTGCACCCGCCTCCAATAACCCCTCGTAAAAAAATTTAATTTCTTTTTCTTGCACTTTATGGCTTTAGTAGGAATCGAACTCGCGCCTAGAGTTTCACTTAACTCTTGCACATTAAATTTACCACTACGCTGCATATACTTATGTATTTAATATTAAAATCGAAATTATATATTTCTTCTAAAACTTGTGATTTTTATTATCTACTAATTTTTCGCTTCGCTAGAATCTCGATAAATTTTCAAAATTATTTTCAACAGTCCAAAATAAAGACAATTTTTGATCTAGTATTGAAAATTAAAAAAATCATTTTCGTATTTTGAAATTGGATGCGGGTGAAGGTATCACCCGCCTCCAATTAGGAGGTAATTGGAGGTAAGCAAGCAGCTTACTGGAGGCGGGTGAAGGTATCACTCGCCTCCAATTACCTCCTAATTGGAGGTGGGTGACCCCTTCACCCGCCTCCAAATTTTATTTAGCCTCCTTTGAGCATTTCTGTAGTAGTGGTGGTTTGGTTTGCTCCTGTGACGTTATTGGTACACTCTCCATATGCTTTTAGGAATGAAATCGGTATCGCTTTCATTTTATAATAACGTGCTTGACGGTGTAACCTCTTATATTCGTTAGATTCTTCCATCTTTACTCCATAAATGTTTATTTGATTTTAGTGTAGGTTCATGGAGACTATTACGACAGTTTACTTTGAGCTTATCGTTTTGGTTATGTGTATTTAAGAACTTTCGTTGATTTCTTGCCCAACATAGAATACAACCCTAATTGAGGGTTCGTCAAAGAGTCAAGCGCTTTTATGTGATTTGGATGTTAGTGGAGATTTGAAGACGTTGTATGACATGACTATGGCCCACGCCCCCATGCACATGTACAATTTCAAAATGACAGCGGAGCTAGTAGGGGGGGGGGGGGGGGAATTTAATTGCAATCTAGACAAGACTGAATTTGATGATTTATGTTCGTACAAAGAACTTGGGTCAGGATGCATTAACTTGTGCATCAAGTAATTTATTAAGTAATTGTATATACTCTAGCATAGCCTTATATACTTAAGTTCTCTGTGGTTATATAGTAAGTAATTTATTAACTTGGCATGCACGATATATCTCATGATTTGTTATTTGTGTTTGGTGGTGGGATTGAAAGAGTTTGGTTGGAACTACCGAACCATCGAATTTTCATTTGTGTTTCTTCACACTAGATAGAGTTTCCACATTGTACGCTTCAACAGAATACATATATTTAGAATTTCAAGTACTGAGGAATCTAAATTTTGCATTATGCCATATTGTGAGAGGTAAGCTGGTGCTCTATATTTTCCACTATTATTACCTCTCACAGTGAAGCCATATACTAACTGATATATTGAATGGTTGTAGCCAACACTAGACGTTACTCTGCTTCAAACCAGGGGAGTACGATGTATATTGGTTTGATTCTGTTCATAGGTGTCCATCGGCCACCCTTAAGGCTCTGATGAATGAGTAATTTCTAGACAACCATATGCTTTTTATAATAAATTTTATCTGGTTTGATTGATTTTGCTCAAATTACGTACCTGACAAGTTAGAATTAATGTAGTGAAAAATTCAAATGCTCAGGAGTTTGGTCAGATATAATGTCACGCGACCAAACACGACAAAGAAGAAGAAGAAGAACAAGCTAGACTGGGCCCATATGAAGGTAATAAATGTTTTTATAGTTTTGCAAATAAATTCCAATCTGTTTACACTATAAACTTGCGTGCAGCACAAGAAACAACGGAGTAATTGAGATTGTGGCTACTATGTCATGTACTACATGAGGGAGATTGCTACCTACAAAGGACACCACACATAAAGTTAAATGAGGTATGATCAGTGGGACTCAATTATTATTATTATTCTCTAGCCTTCTACTGAGGTGTTCACAATATATTTTGAAATATGTGGGCTCAAACTAATAATGTGGTAATCGTGCTTATTTATGTCTTATCAGCGGTTCCCCAGGGATGTGTCGGCTTTGACCAAGGATGAGCTTAATGGTGTGCGAGAATTTGTATCCTCTTATGTATTATCTCATGAGTTTGAAGATTTTTTGGAGTCAGATTGATTTGTATAATAATGCTTTTACATGAATTTATGTGTGCAATTAGGACAACGACCCCGAATTGTTGATATTATTGTGCACGTTTGCTGTTTAATATAAATGGTGGTACATGTTTCATACATTGTAAACTCTGAATGTAAAAAATAGTGGGTATTAATAATATATAGATATAGTCTTGACATATCTATGATTTAATAGGGAAGACCCCAAATAAAATTAGGTGGGTAGAGAAACTGGTGAAATGGTGAACCCGCCTCTAAAACTCGGAGGAAAGGAGCCAAGTTACCCAGCACCCGCCACCAAAACTCGGTGGAGAGGAGGCGGGTTATTCTTATTTATATGTTTTTCTTGTTTACTTGAAAATTAAATGAAAATTTGTGCTATGAGCATTTGTAAAGGCCCTTTAATTAATCGTTGCGCAACAATGACATGCAGCCAACTTTAAAACATTTTTATATGCTATTACAAGATTCAGAACTTCATAGTTAATATGATTACTTTATTAACACATGTTTATTGCATAAACTTTGAGTCCTATAGTCATAAAACACATGTTAAAAGTTCAGCAATTTACTACTTGCAAAAACTAGCAAAAAAACATGAAATTTATCCAATTAAACCATCAAATAAGTACTTGCACTCACATTATAAAAAATAGTAATACACTTTAACCAAGCACACTAAATTTGATTACGTTTGAATAGGTTTACATATTACATTTACTAGATAATTGAAATAATATTATCACAAACAACACATCATAAATGTACATATTCTAGAATAGAATATAACACTTATAAATGAAAAAAGTTGTCCAATTACATTAAGCATGGAAGACCAAACTGCAACACTTTTGGTTTCTATTTCATTACTTATAATAGCTCATAAAACAAATTATGAGTCTTATTTTTTCAAACTTTCAATTAATTGCATGTTACACACATAAATAAACATAACATGAAGGGGAATGAAGAAGCTGATAAGAAAAAAATGTTGATTGAAAAAGAACTCAAGGAGAAGCAAGAAAAACTTGGAAGTTTGGAAACTTTTAAATCAAACATTCATTATCAAACAGAGAAAAGGCAATGATGAAGTGCATGCAAGAAGCACATAAAGAAGCTCATACAGGGTTTGAAAGATAGCTGTGGATATATTTGCGTCAAGAGAATGGGGGAGGTTGATTTGAAGCCATTCCTCATATCACTACAAGAAAAAAGGTGTTTGGTGACAACTAAGATTTTGGTCACCAAAGGCTAAAATTTGGTCACCAAAGGAAAAGTGCTGGTCACGGGGTGGTCACTGAAGCTTGGTCGCCAAAGGGTCTGGTGACCAAATAAAAATGGGTGGTCACTTGTCACAAATTTGGTCACCAAAAGGGCACAAACTGGTCACCAAAGGGAGTGCTTTTGTGACCAAGATTTTGGTCACCAATTTTTATTAGTGACCAAAATTTCTGGTCACCAATAACTCTCCGTTAACGCCGTTTGATACTATTTGGTGACCAGAAAGAGTAGTCACCAATTTTAGTGACCACTTTTCTGGTCACCAAAAAATTAAATTAGCTAAAAGTAATGACAGATTTTGAGACCAAAAAGTGTGGTCTCCAAATCTTTGAGTACTTTTAGCGACCAAAATTCTGGTCGCCAAAGTAACATTGATATATTTGTATTTTAGTTACTAATGTTGCGGTCATCTAATCAATATTGGCATTGGTAACAAATTTGGTCACCAATCGATTCACTTTTATTTATATAAATAATATACAAAAATCTCAGGCTCAAAATGTCAACAAAACTATTTTAATTTCAAATTGTAAAACAATTGAATGTATTTTCAAACTTTTTACAAACTCATGTCTCAAATCTGAGCTAATACAAAAGCAACATGCTAAAAATTGCCATTATATCCTTATCTCACTACTACAAAAATGACTTTTAATGGCGGTTTTTTAGGGCTTTTAACGTCAGTTTTCGGCATTTTTGAACCGCCATCTATCCGGCAGCCGTAGAAAGTTTACGAACTTTCTATGGCGGTTATCTTCAAAACCGCCGTAGAAAGCCACCAGCGGTTTTGAAGATAACCGCCGTAGAAAGTACCAAATTTTTTAAAAAAATTTAATATTCATTTTTTTATCTCTAAATTCAAAAATATATATCAAAAATAGCAATAACATCCGTAGAAAGTTTTTGATATATATATATATATATATTTCAACTTTATTCAAAAAATATATATATCAAAAACTTCCATGCTAATAAACCGAACAACCACCAAACTTCACAAAATTTTTGCGTGCATCCATCAAATTCTAATTAATTTAATCATTAACATCAAGAACAATACAATAACCACCGATTTAACACTAATCAAACCCGAATTTAACACTAATAATAAACCCTAGGCCAATCACAATAATCAAGTAACAATAAAATTTGTAAAGCTTAAATAAAGTTGAAACTATTCGACATTACCTTTTTTATGATTAATTTGAAGCCCACAACAAGGACCGATTGTGGTGAAATTATGATGGGGGATTAACTCCAAATGGTGGGTGATGGCCGATTAAGAAACCATCTCCGGAGTTGGGTGACGGCGGATCTTGATATGAACGCCGCCGGAAGAACGGCTTCGGGGGAAGACAAGAAAAAAAACCGACGGAGAGAGGATGGGCGTCGGCAACGAGAGAACGCTTCAGTTTGCTGGAGATGGAAACAGGGGGAAGCTGTGGCTAGCTGGAGATGGAAACAAAGGGAAACCCTTAAAATTCAAACAAAATCAAGTTACTATGGCGGTTTTTAAATGGACTTTCTACGGCGGTTTTACGGTTTTAATTAAAACCGCCATAGAAAGTTAAAACCGCCATAGAAAGTAACTTTCTATGGCGGTACTTTCTATGGCGGTTTTAATTACAACCGCCGTAGAAAGTCCATTTCTACGGCGGTTTTAATTAATCCGCCGTAGAAAGCCTGTAATTGTGAATTCCCGCCCGTTCCTCTATTCCTATTAATTTCTAGTTTTTCTTTTTTTGTAAATTAACCCCCAAATTTTTTTAAATTTAATAATAAATATGTATTTTACTATTTATCAATTTTTATAGTAAAATTCATCATATTTATTAATTATACGGTGGTTAGAAATACAACACAGTCTGGAAAGGGACTTTCTACGGCGGTTATCAAAAACCGCCGTAGAAAGTCCCTTTCTACGGCGGTTTTATATAGAACTGCCGTAGAAAGTCCGTACTTTCTTTTTAATGGCGGTTTTGGTCTTTCCGCCGTTAAAGCACCGCCGTAGAAAGTCCATTTTGTAGTAGTGTCTATAAGCTCCTGTGAGGTTAATACCTGCAAATTGACAATCAATGATATTAAAACAAGTCCAAACTTAATTACAAGAGAAACTAAACTCACAGGTCATCAAGATAGCATATAAGAATATATATGAAGGAATGTACGCTAGGAGGAAACAAGGTGCATGCAAGAGAAATACCAATCAAAGAGCTGCATGCAAGAGAAAGCTCAACATAAAATGGCAAAAGACATAAGAAATCATAATAAGCATTGTTTATACGTCTCAGACTACAGTCAAAAGAATACCAATCAGCACAGAATTTGAGTCTGCATAAGAAATGTCCACAGCCTTTGACATCAGGTCAAAATCTTAGTTGTCAAGTATATTCCAAAAATAAAATGAAGTAACCTCCCTACGAAGTAATACAATGGCAATAATGAACTTGAAGGGACAGAATCTAATTGAGATACCCAAGTGTAGGCAAAGAAAAAACCAATAGCAAATTCAAGCTAGTGGAAGAACCTTGAAACTTCAATAGGTTCCAAGGAACTGAGATGTTTTCTTAAGGAAATGCTCCAGCTAAAGGATTACATTTTAAAAAATACTTGCCTGTGAAAGAATCATGTAGTGATTTCAAATAAAAAACACCTTAAAACTTATAGAACGATAATACTTTCCAAACTAGTTAAAAGACAAAAAAGGCAATCCTACCTTCCTAGAAAAACCATAGAGAGGTGAAAGATTAGAGGAAAAAATCCCACCAACAAATGCATTATATACAGTAGATAAGCATCACAATCAAGATATGGTACAGTGAACAGCCAAACTCAAATGGCAACAAAATTTTGCAAGCCAAACAAACATGAAGAATAGAATTTTCATACCTTTGTTAAGAGAAGACAATATATCTATCCACTGCTCTTTGGAACTTTTCACCATTAAGTATTCCTGTGGGAAACAATCTGAAAATACATTCAACGTCATTCTTCATCAATATAGTAATATTTTCTACTTCCATTTTTCCTTCAAGTCTAAGTAAAAGCTCACACATTCGTTAGTTAGGACTCAAGGGCCAATTCTTTGCAAGAAGCAGAACCACTTATGCAAAAAAAAGGTAACTTAGAGATGTCCACAATAGTTTTCCCAATCTTCAAGTTTAATAACCATTTCAAAGCAATGGTTCTTAAGCCTTTAGTTTAGAGAAAAGAGTTTGTACTTAAAAGAGCATAACAGAAACTGAGGAAAGCATGCCTATCAAACTGTTAACCTTTACATGTAAAACAGATGCGTCAAGTAAAACTACAACCCATCTATTCTTAAATGCATATGCAACCTTTTTCCCTTAAATCAAAAGCATTCAATGACTACATGGACTTATCATTTCTCTAAAATAAGTAGAAGATGCATAGGAAATAAATGTAAAAATTTTGGTGAATAGTTTCCCATATTTTGGAATATAAAAACTTCAACTTGGCTTACAATCTGATTCGCCTAAGCATATATATTTAGAATAAACTAAGAAAGATCCCACCTCTGAACAATTATGAGAAACAAATCTGAGGCAACCCTGACAAAGAACATACAACAATATACATTAATCTAACAGCGGTAGAATCTATGAACCCCAATCAGTGATCGACCACTGATACAAAATAACTCCCAGTACCTTCTAACTCATAAAGATGACAATAAGAATGCAGAAACTATGACCCCCAATCAAGAAAATGCAAACTACAAGCCTTCACCAATCCAAAACATGGAACAAACATCCTCCTAATTTTTGAAATCGAAGATTTTCAGTGGATGTAGATAATAAACCATAACCAACCAAGAAAATATTCAAGCATCAAAATCATAACTTACATACAATTAAGATTTAAGCTCCAAAATGATAACGGAACTACGATTAAAGGAAAAAAAATAAAACCAAATACAGAAGATGCAATCAAACAAAAGGGATTTAAAAATCTCGTGTGGAAAGTGCCCCTCATTGCATCACCAGCCATTTAAGTTTCAGATAGCACTGCATTATGCACAATGATAAATTTTCATCATTCACCCTTACCTTTTTCCTCTTTCGTACTCAAGAAAAACATAAGGCAGACAACATCATTCTGAGACATGAATGCATGCAATAAAAACTCACATAGAAATTCCATGTGCTAAGTTACGACCCTTAGAAAATAAATAACAAAATTATGCAGCACAGGCTATTCAATAACAATCGGGAAAAGGGTATCATTTTTAAAGAAAGTAATAAGAGGATTCAGTCTTGTTCAGAAGATCAAATTAAACTAAAGTCTAAACTTCTGGAAACCATAATTGCACGACTGTTTTCTTAATACCATGTCTCCAAAAGGATTCATTAAGACTGAGACAGTCTCTCCAATACATCTCCCTCTAATCAACGATCAAGCTTCCTTTTCTCACTTTCATTTAGAGCTTCACGTTTCCCTAATTCTTTCTCACGCATCACAAGTTCTTGTTTCCTAGCTTCTAACTGCAAGTTACATCTGTTATGTTTATCCAAACCCTTTTGTAGATGATCACTTTGAATTTGCTGCATCACTCTTATCTCTGATCATCAAAAGGAGAAAGAAAAAATAATGCTAGTCAGAGACTGTAGCATTAACTTAAATGAATTTAGATATAATATCATATTTTGCTTGTCAAGAAAAACAAATTTCAGAAAAAAAAATTTATAAGGCATCACTTCTTAATTAGAAGAAGGGCATTCATAAAACAAACCTTCACTATTTTGTTCAATCATGTCTCTTTTTGCTTCATCACATTTCTCAAAAGAATATCAGTTCTGCTGATTTTCTTTTTTATCTGTTCACATTTCTTACTCTTCTCATCCAGCTCATTAGCCAAGGTGCTCATTAGGTAGGAATCTTGGCTTTTATCTTCTATTTCTTCACCTAAAATAGTCTTCAAATCTCCATTCTTACAAAGATATTCACCAATACAACCCTTTGATTTGTAATCTTCTTCATGAGCCACCCAAGCATATATAGCACTTATTTCCTAGTGGCCTTTTTGTTTCCCAATCTCTCTTCCCATGTTGATCAATTTCAAAACCCTTCTCAAACTTCAGAGCACTTGTAAACCCAGTCCAATCCTTTTTGAATTCAACTATGGCATACCCTGTGTGACCCCGGAAGTTCCACAAGGGGTGAACTTTTTGAGGATTATATCCTTTGGTTGAGAACTCATCTTTAATCCTTGAACCACTTTCACCAACAAATTTACCATTTTGATTTTGAACAGGAATATTCGCAACCACAACCATCATAGGCCAAACCAAAAGCTCATCTTTGGCTTGGCTAGCAGATGGTTCAAAAGGTACGATACAGAAACCGTAAGGCAGGCATGGTTAAGTAAATTTTGCAGAAGATGCCACTGATTTTGTTGTAGAATTTAGGTTAGTTGGCACAATTTTTTTAGGAGACAAGACAACATCTTCAAGTAAGTCATAAATTTCTCTAGCATCTCTTTCAGACAATTCTGATGATGATGAGGTCTTGGGATCTTTGTAGTTGTCTGCCTTCTCAGGATCTTCACTTTTTCGTTGGGAAAACTTTTCTCCTCTATCTTCAAGCCTTGTCAAGTATTTAAGCAATCCCAAATGCTTGGCTTTCTCTCTGAAAGTAGAACTCCTCGACTTTGTGCCCATGCGAGATGAATGGCGCATGAGCTCATGGAACTTATATTCTCTCCTCTGATCTGGACAGTATGAACACAATAGGAACTTCCCTAAACTTCGGATCCCAAACTTTTCATCTCTCAGCTCCTTGTAATACTCATTTTTTAACTCCTCCAACTCTGAATCACTCCTTGGTTCTCTAGCTTGAGACATTTTCTTTTATCTTTAATGATTCCCTGTAGAAGACAACAACAATTCTTACAAACACTACAAGAAAAATGGTCTTTGGTGACCAAAATCGTAGTGACCAAAAGAAATTTGGTCACCTAAAATGCCCTTTCGTGATCAGAAATTGTTTGGTCACCAAAGTTCACTCACACATGAAAATTTGGTGACCAAAAATAAAAATAGTCACTATCTGGTCAAGAAAGGCAATGGCGAGAACAATTCCCACCAAATTTATAGTCTTTAGTGACAAAAATTTGTGACGGATATTAATTGGGCACCAATAGTAAACTCTTCGGTGACCAAATAATTGGTCAGTAATTTAGAAATTTTTGGTGACCAAATATTGTGGTCACCAAAGATGAAAGTGGTAGGTTCTCTCCAATTCAAACACATTGCGGTGACCACTTTTGGTGACCAGAAAATAATTAGTCACCTAAAGATTTTTAAGTTTCCTTTAAATGACTAAAAAAGTGGTCACTAAGTTGTTCAATATTAGTGATGAGAAATTGTGGTCACCAAATGGGTCAATACATTTTTAATTGAAAAATAGAAATTTGGTGACCATTTTTTTTTTGTCAATAAATTTGTGAAAGTTTTTGAATTTTGTGACTACTTATGTTTTAGTCTTTAAAGTTATAATTTTTGAACTCAAATGAATAGTTACTGCTTTTAACCTTCTTTTTTTGCATTATTTATTAATAATAATATATTCGAATTTTAACATGAAAGCGCAATGGACTCCAAAAGAAAGAAATAAAAAAAAGTAATAAATAAAATATGTTAAATTTTCTAAACAAAATTATAGAAATATGATTCAATTAAAAGAAATACAATTTGTTTACAGAAGAAAAAAAATATGCAATTAGAAGAAATGTAATGCACTAGGAAAAAGAAAAAAAAAACTAAAAAGAAATGCAGTGCAAAACTAAAAAGAAGGAAAGCAAAGAGATATGCAACGTAGGATAAAAGAAAAGAAGAAAAAGAAAAAAAGAAACAAATGCACTGTAGGATAAAAGAAAATGAAGGAAGAAATAAATGAGCATTGGAGGATAACAAATCACAAAAAATCATCTTTCTAGGACTCAAACTCAAGTCCTCATAAACTTCTTGTAGAGCCTTAACCACCAGACCAACTCTTATATTGATGATACTATTGGTGTTTATATTATTAATACCTAAAATGGGTAGAATTAGAAAACCAAAAATGAGCTCACTAGAGCCCGAACTCAGGTCCTTCACTTAGAGGGGCTGTGCGCAAACCACCAGACCAAAGAGGCTTTTTGCTTAAAATCAGGTGTCAATTATTAATATTACATTGGCGGAGGATTTAAATGCACAAATAGTTTCATTTGCTGGGACTCGACCTCGGTGCTGTACAAAATTTATAAGTGCCTTAACCACTTGACCAAATCATTGTCCAGATATTATCAAAGGTTTTATTTTCTAATATTCAATTCAAATCCATTATTGTTGGTTTCCGCTAAATAATTAACACTAATTGCATTGGTCCCCTTGAATTTTAAATAATGCTACTAAAATACACTAATATTTTTCTTTTAGTCCATAAATTTTAATAATATCACTTAGATACTCTAATAGTAGTTATTTTTTTCCAATTTAAACTCTTAACAAATAAAAATTGAAAGGATACACCCTAAAAATTCTAAATTGTACCCAATAACTATATTTAGAGTTTGTATTATTAATAATATTACACGTTAAAAACTAATAATTATATTATAACACCCTATTTAATTATAAATTAAATTGTATCAAGTAAAACTAGTTTCATCCTGTTCTTTAAGCTTTGGTTTTGGTTTTAGTCTCAGTTTTGGTCTCAACAGTAAATTTAATATATTATAATTAATTTTTATCATTTTCAATACAACTTTTTACTATTCAGCTATACCTTTTTATATTTCTAACACACTTTTTACATTATAAAACTATTTTTCCCCAAACCAAAACTCAACAGAACCAAAAAGAACAGGCCCTTAAATTTTATTAATTATCAACAACTTTAGTCATTCAAACATTTCAATTATGTCCTTAAGGTTTCAATTAGGTCCCTAAAATGTTTTGTAAATTGTAGTTTGCTATTTAAAGTATCATTTACTTTTATTTTAGTTATTCTAAACTAAAAATTTATCACTTATGATATATTTTGAAGAAATTTATTTGAGATGTACTGTTTGTAAGCTGAATTAACTCAAAGATACATAAAAATACTATTAGGTCCCTATATTTTCTTTTAAATTACAATTTAGTATCTAATGTATCATATACTTTTAATTTAGTCATTCTAAACTAAAATTTATATTTTTATATATTTTTCGGGAATTTAGTTAATTAAAATGCACTGTTTCTAATTTTAATTGCCTTCAGAGTCATAAATAGATCATTATGTCCCTAAATTTTATTGTAATTGCAATTTTATACTTAAAGTATCATTTATTCTCAATTTAGTCATTCTAAATTAAAAGTTTACATTTTTTCGCATATTTTAGAGAAAGTTAATTAAGATGCACTGTTTCTAAATTGAATTGACTCAGAAAGACATAAAAACATTGTTAGGTCCCTAAAATTTTGTAAATTTTAATTTAGGACTAAATCTATCATTTTTTATAATTTAGTCCTTATAAACTTATAGTTTATCCTTTTTAGGTATATTGTTATTAAATTCAATTGAGATGCATTCTTTCTAAGTTGACTTTAAGAGATATAAGAAGATTATTATGGCCATAAGGTCCTTGTAAATTGTAATTTAGAACTTAAAGTATCATTATATTTCAATTTAGCCTTTATAAACTAATAGTTTAATTTATTTTTTGTATTTTCCATGAAATTCAGTTAAGATGAATTGTTTCTAAGTTTAAATAATTTAAGGAGACATAAGAAGAAAATTACGTTTCTAAACTTTATTGTAAATTGCAATTTAGTACTTAAAGTACCAGTTTCTTTAAATTTAGTCATTATAAACTAAAAGTTATATTTTTGGGGTATATTTTAATGAAATTTAGTTACTATGACACAAAAAGACTATTAGGTGACTAAAACTTCTTATAAGTTGCAAACTTTAGCACTTAAAGTATCATTTTCTTTCAATTTAGTCCTTATAAACTAATACTTTACTTTTTTTGTTATATTTTAGTGAAATTCAGTTGAGATACATTTTTTCTAAGTTGAATAATCTTAATGAAACATAAAGACTATTATATTCCAAAATTTTCTGTAAATTACACTTTAGTACTTAAAATATCATTTACTTTCAATTTAGTCATTGAGATGCACTGTTTTTTATTTCAATTAACTAAAAGAGACATAAAAACATGGTTAGCTCTCTACATTTTATTGTGGATTATAATATAGCAACTAAAGTATCATATTTTTCAATTTAGCCCTTA
Source organism: Leptodermis oblonga (assembly GCA_016801395.1). Classification (NCBI taxonomy): domain Eukaryota; kingdom Viridiplantae; phylum Streptophyta; class Magnoliopsida; order Gentianales; family Rubiaceae; genus Leptodermis; species Leptodermis oblonga. Next base: position 28,178,806 of record CM028756.1, on the reverse strand, counting down.
TAAACTTATATAGTTTGCCCTTTTTAGGTATATTGTTATTAAATTCAGTTGAGATGCACTGTTTCTCAATTGACTTAAAAAGATATAAGAAGACTAGTCTATTAAGCCCATAAGGTTCTAGTAAATTGTAATTTAGTACTTAATGTATCATTTTCTTTCAATTTTGCCCTTATACACTAATAGTTCAAATTTTGTCAAGTATATTTTCATGAAATTTAGGTGAGATGCATTGTTTCTAAGTTTAATTACCTTAAAGATACTAAGAAGACAATCACATCCCTAAACTTTATTGTAAATTGTAGTTTAGTACTTTAAGTTTCCATTTCTTTCAATTTAGTTATAAACTTAAAGTTACATGTTTTTGGGTATATTTTAATGAAATTTAGTTGGGATGAATTGTTTATAAGCTGAATTTACTTAATAGGAGACAAAAAGACTATTAGGCGCCTACAACTTTTTATAAATTATAATTTAGTACTTAAAGTATCATTGTCTTACAATTTAATCCTTATAAAATAATACTTTACCTTTTTACGTTATATTTTCATAAAATTCAGTTGATATACATTATTTCTAAGTTGAATTAACTTAAAGAGATAAAAAGACCATTACATCCCTAAGGTTTCCTATAAGGTGCAGTTTAGTACTTAAAGTATCATCTTCTTTTAATTTGGTCCTTATATACTAATAGTTTATTTTTTTTTTTTATATGTTTTCGTGAAATTCAGTGAAAATGCAATGTTTCTAAGTTGAATTAACTTAGGGCCTGTTCTTTTTGTTTCGTTTTGAAAACGGTTTTGGTTTCAATAGTAAATTTAATATATTTTAATTATATTTCATCATTTTCAATACAATTTTTTACTATTTAACATCTACTTTTTACATTTTCAATACACTTTTTACATTATAAAACTATTTTCCAAAACTTGTTTTCAAAATCATTTTCAAAACGCTCAAAAAGAACAGGCCCTTAAATCAATATAAATAGACTATCATGTCCCTAAAGTTTCATATAAATTGCAATTTAGTAGTTAAGTATAATTTTCTTTCAATTTTACTCCCTTATAAATATTGTAACCAAACCCCTTAATTTCTTACAAAAATTGAAAACATATAGATCATAATTCGAAGTTAGGAAATTTTATCAATATTTTGACATATAATATTAACAATGAGAAAAAAAATAAAATAAAAAAGAGATAATGAACTTTAAAATACAAAAATGGAACTTAAACTGTTTTCATACATATAATATATATATATATATATATATAAATATGTGTGTGTGTGTGTTTGGATGTCAAATCATTGTTTTATGTTTTGTAATTTAAATGATGAGTATTGTTTAGTATAAATATTCAGAAGTATTCTTTCTTTTTCATTAGAAAAGTTCACTTTGATCCATGTATAATTTATTATGAATGTAAAGTATAAAACTTAAATAGCTCATTTGATACCTTTTATTCTATTTATATCTGACTAAACTAATTGTGTATCAAACATGTTATATTAGTATAGATAGGAGAAGTAAAAAATTTGAAAGTGATCTTTTTATTAAATTTTTTGAAAAAAATGGATCCCACTAATGCAATCGAGCGAGCAATGAAATTAAAATTTATTATTTAATTAGAAATAGAAAAGTGGGAGTTCAAATTTTAATGAATGGGCGCTAAGTTCATCGAAAAATTTCGTTCAGAATAGATAGGCTCCATAGTTGGAAATTTTTCCTCACCAAGACCAACCCTAGGACTGCACACACCTTCCTTACCAGTCATCACAGCCGCCACCTTCATCCTCATCCCTCGTTTTCTTTGGTCTCGAATCTGGTTTCTCTCTTTTGTCTTTGGTCTCGAAAATTTTTGGTTCTATGAACTCTTGAGTTTTGAGAGTTCATTTTATCAAAAACTAAATTTACGCACAAAGGATTTTCCCCAACACTTTTGGTGTGAAATTATTTGTGGTGAAGTGAATGTCCGTGACTTTATGGAGATTTGGAGATACAAAAAGGTGATTCTTTTTCAGATTTTCTACTCCATGAGGTCATCCGTTTTGAATGTTTACCGATTTGGATGGGATCCATTTATAGTTTTGATTTCTTGTCGATTTTTTTGATTTTGAGTTTGGATAAATAAATTTGACGATTTGGTCTTGAACGTGTCGGGTGTGAATCTTTATTGACTTCCGAGAAGCTCATCTCCGGATCTGGTCCGTTCAAGCCAATTTTGGTGTGAATGAAAGCTACGGGGGTTGGTGTTGCAGATTTGTTCCAAAATTGTGAGTTTTATCTTCCCCGATTTCTTCTTCAACAACTCTTCTTCACTGATTTTTCCCCTTTCTTCAGTTGGGCCGTGGAAAGAAAGCCCCAGGAGGTGAACTCTACACTGGTACCTTCGATCTAAAAAATAGAGTCTTTTTGATTCACCGAAAATGACCATCCGGAGTTACAAAGGGGTTTGAAGAATACAGATCTGGAGGGGTTTAGAGTGAATGAGTTCTCGGAGCTTCGTCTCAGCCGACGAGAATCCAAATAACTTAGCAGGGAAGAATGTTTGGCTCACCTGGAAATGGAGTTACTCGCCATCCGAGTTAAATCGGGTGGGTCATTACCGAGTTGACTCTGTTTCGTCACTGAGTCAGCCCTGTTTCGAGAATCTTGGTGAGAACAGTTGCTGGGGGGGAGAAAGGTGTTGGTACGGTATTTCTGCAGAAAGGAGATGTCTTGATGATGGAAATGGAACAGTTCGGGGTCACTACGACGAAGGAATGACATCACAGGGATGAAGAAATGGTACATGGAGGTGCCGGAATTCACTCCAGTTTGGGAGATGCTATCATCCTCAACTTCGCCGGAGTTATTTCTTCAACGCCGGCCAATATGGAGTTTGGTTCGGCAAGAAATTCTTGTATTTGTTTACTGGAATCTCAGAATGAATTCACGGGGAATGGAGCTCTAGCTCGTTGCCGAAATTTCTCCATTGGTCGGTAAGACAATCTTGAAACCTTTACTGGAATTTTAATGCTTTTCTGGGAAATTTGTTGGCAACGGAATGCTGGAATTGTTTCGGGTAGTAATTTTTTGTGCAAAATTTGTGATGGAATTATGACAAGGAAAATTTCTGGTAAATTCTGGGTATTCTTTGTGCTGGAAATTATTGTTTTGTGCTATAAACTTGAGCTGCCTTGGTCTAAAATTGTAGTGATTGATGCTACCGAAACTTCCCGAATTGTGTTGTGGTTGTGGAAATTGTGTGCTGAATGGAGTTGAAATGGGTTAACTATAATTTAAGTGTTCACTTTCTGTGGAAATTAATGGGATTAGTGACTGGAGTTTGATTGTGTTCATGTGCTGCGGAATTTGGTTGGATTTTGCTACTGTGTTTTTGAATGAATGAGTCGGATGGAGAGTTAAATTTGGATGTTCTGTTCTTTTGACAGATTTGTTGTTAAAAATGGTATTTTATTTTCCTCTTTTATTTCATGGTAGCCACTCTAATAAGTGACATTCTTTTAGCTTAGTATTCTCTTTTATTATTTCATATCATTCCAGAGGTCCTATTTGCCACTTAATATTCGTTCTTGGATATTAAATGAACAATATTTTAGTAGAGCTCTGGGCTTATGATTTATCTGGAATTCTTTTAAGTACTTGTTTCTCATGTTTGGAAATATGTATTCGTCATTATTTTCGGCAAGGACATAGTAAGAAGTATAAACAAATGAATACTAGCTTGCTCATTTTAAGTGTTTGAGTAAGCTCTTTTTCTGTTAATGGTGATGCATATATGATTCTCTTATTTTTCTTCCCTAGTACGGGTAAAGAGTACACTTTGTGCAGTCCGGAGTACTAGGATGATATAGACCCTATACATTTGACTGTAATAAGTCATAAATCAAGAGTGAAACTGGCATGTTTGCTATAATTAATTTTGTTTTGTAGGATCAGGAAGAAACACAATCTCCAGTTATACATGGGAGTCATTAGTCGTAATAGTTAAGGTAATTATTATTCGTCTATGTTGAAGCATCACTTTTTTATGTGCTATTCTATATAAAGTAATTATGGTCAGTTGTGCTTATATTTATAGAAGATATTGAACTTGTTTCGTTGATTGCTGGATTTTTAGTTGATGCAGAGTTGTGTTTGTATGTGCCTGTTTTTAAATAATAAGAAAAGTAAACAATGGTTTCATTTAGGTGGGTGATTAATTTTGGCTCGCTACAGGTATTGTGTTTTGTTGTTTCACGAGTTGCTGGGTTGAAGGATGAAATTGACTGAAAAAAAAATCTTGATCTCATGGTAAGTTATTTGTCCATTTTATTTTTTTTTGGTTGATTTTTTGTTCTAACATCTTGAAAATATCCTGCATTCTAATATCTATGATTGACTTATAGGGCTCAACACATTTCTTTTGTTTGATCCATTCTGCAACAGTGTAGCTCTATGGACATGGGGACACTTCTAAAATGGAATGTAATCAGTTGAAAGCAGATGGTGACTTGGATGAAAACTGATGAGTATGTAAACATTCACAACAGATAATTTGGTTATTTGGTTTGTTTATTTAGTATAACCTTAGTATGTGAAAAGTTTCAAGTGTTCAACCACCCAAAATTGGAACTGTACAAGTGCTTTACAAGTTTAGGAATAAACTCTTGTTCTGATATCCTTGGTTGAATGTAAAACTCTTTCATATGTTTCTTTGGTTACAGGCTGCTTTGTTCTGGTGTTTGATTGAAAACTTTTTCATGCAACGTGTTGTGGTAACTCATTAGTCTGTTTACTTTCATTTTAAGCCTTTTGCTCAGCTAACCATGTATCTTTCCTTGATTTTTTTGGCTGCATTTGGGGCAGCTTTTATGTATGGACAGATTCACGCTCAGCATACCAATTTGCTTAGCAGGATTATTCACATATTGTGTTTACGCTATCCTGGTGTCTTAATGAAGATTTGAAAAATATAGGGATTTGTATTTGATCGCATTGGTTATTTGATTTATATATATTTATCTCACTGACATTAGGAGATAGTGTACAAGAATTGTTAACATAGTTTGTACTATATTTGAAACTTGAGCTTGTGTAAAGTGTATTGTAAGAGTTTATCATATTACATTTTTGTACAATTTGAAGTGAAATCGTTTTTGAGATTTGAGTATAAGAATTTTTTAAATTATTTTATACCCAATAAAATTCAAGAAACAAATTATTTCTGATCAGAAATTTGGCCCTATTAATTTAGTGACCAAATTTGTCTTCAGAATGACAATACTATTGACCAAAACTTTGGTCACTAATGTGGTCACTATTTTTTGGTGACCACAATTTTGGTTAGGAAAACTGCTACAAATAAGAGTTGATTCACCATTTGTTGGTCACCAAATGCCACAAACTGACGTTAACGGAAGTTTCTCGTGACCAAATTGATGACCAGAAATTTGGTCACCAAGCAAGCACTTTTAGTCACTATATTTGGTCACCAAAACACACAAATTTAGTGACCAAATTCTGATTTTTGGTGACCACTTTGGTGACCATATTTTTGGTCATGAAAGTGGTGACCAAAAAAGTTTTGGTCACCGATTGGTACACATTGGTGACCAAATACAAATCGGCGTCACCAATACCTTTAGTGACGGGCCAACGATGACCACCTGGTGACCACGTCTTTTTGGTCACCAAACCTCTTTGGTGACCAGATTATGGTCTTTGGTGACCATATTGGGGTTGTCACCAAAAACCATTTTTCTTGTAGTGAAAGTTTCACCAAAAAGCATAAGCATTTCAGGTCAACCAGCAGTTTGGAGAAATTCACTCTTCAAAAGATATGGCAAGAAAAGTGAAGCCTCACAGAGTTGGTACAATATATAACATGTGGCATCCCTTGCACAACACATAAATTACACATTCATGAGAAACTATGAAATGGAACAATTAAACTTGGCCAAAATTATAAATTAAAGAAAATGCTGAAAATTTGGAAAAATAACATGACACGCAATCCGTCATCTCAATTCCCACTGTGAACTTCAAACAAATCCCACACAGACCCAGACCCAAACTCAAACCCTGACTTAAACTCAAACCCTGAGTTAACCCAGACTCAAGCTCTTATTCCAAACATAATGAACATGAACATCCCCAAACAGGAATACTAATGATCTGCACCTTTTAGGTGAATTATTTTAGCACTTGTTATGGAAGTTCTCACGGGCTTTTGCCCAAGATTTTAATGTTTATTTACAGTTTTGGATATCGAGCTGAAGAAGAAAAGATTGAAGCAAAAGAAATAATTGGATGCGTTGAAGTCAAAATCAAATTGGATTCCTTGGCCAAAATCAAATCTATGCAGCCAAGCACATGCATGGAAGCCGAAATCAAATTGGATTCTTGGGGTTGCTGTGCACGTGGAAGCTAAAATCATATTGAATATCACATGCATGGAAGCCGAAATCAAATTGGATTCTTGGGGATGCTGTGCACGTGGAAGCTAAAATCATATTGAGTATCACATGCATGGAAGCCGAAATCAAATTGGATTCTTGGGGATGCTACGCATGTGGAAGCTAAAATCAAATTGAATATCACATGCATGGAATGCTATTAAGGAAGAAAATTCCAATTTGATATCTAAAATCCAATTAGAATTGAACTCAAAATCAATTCCAATTTGAAGTCTTGAATTATGGCCGGATGCATGGACTAAGGAAATTCCAATTTGATCTCTAAATCCAAATTGGAATTGACTCTTAAGGAAGGAAATTCCAATTTGATCTCTAAATCCAAATTGGATTTGACTCTTAAGGAAGGAAATTCCAATTTGATCTCTAAATCCAAATTGGAATTGACTCTTAAATTGCGGCTGGGAATTAAGGTTTTTATATAGGGGACCTAATGGAGTGATGAAGAACACATTAGAGACTTGCTACTTTTTCCTTAATACATTTTTCTTAGGTAGCAGAGAGCTTTTCTTTTCAGTTCTTGAAGTCAGACTCTTGAAGTTTCCGTCAGCAACGTTGGTTTGATATTTTAATCTATTATTCCCTTTCCTTCATTTTTTGGTGCTGTATTTCTTTTAATTAGTTTAGCTTTTGGGTGCTGTAGTTAATTAGTTTATTAGCTTGTTATTATTTATTAGTTCATGCATGCAAAGTTGGTTTCGCCCAGTAGCTAATTAGTGGGTATTATTTTATTAGTTAAATATTCTATTATGTCTACATTTTATATTGATTGTTTAATTAGTTTAGTTATCATGAGTAGCTAATTTCTTAGTTCTGGTATTATGTAAGAAGCCATAATCCATGTATGTATGAAACCCAAGAATTAATCTAAAAGTCCAATGAATTATGTTTCTAAGTTGCCTGTGTTTATATGTCTAATTACTAAGATTATTGTAAGCCTGATCAACTTAGTTTAATCTGGTAGAGTCAGTGAGTGGCACAACTACCAGCCGAGTAGTACAGGATTAATTGGGTAATAATTTCTAATGCATCGTCAGTAGGAATTATTAGTTTCGGATTCTTCTAGTTCTTAATGCTTCTATTTGTTAATTAATAAGGTTTGCGGGGACTCGCGGGAGATTATCGAGAATCTATGGGAGAATTGGGATTATTTGCGGGGACTCGCGGTAATACTATAACTGAAACATCATAAGTAATTAGACAACTTAAGAGGTTTAGGATTGCATGCATGAGATTAGGGTGGATTTACATAATACCAGAATTTCCTCTCAGTAATTGATATCGTCCTAAGTCTTTTATTTAATTATTATTGTAGTTATTATTTTCTATAATTAAGTGACAACTCTAAAGGTATCTTAAAAGACGCAAAGGTGACTGCTAGTCAATAGTTTGGTTTATTTGCAAGTTAATTGGAAATTGAATATTATTCACTGTCCCTGTGGATCGACCCTGTCTTCTACTGTGCTATATTTTCTTAGCATTTTAATTGCAGATTTTAAACAGTACTTTTACTGTATTTGGTAGACCTACGACAAGTCTTATTAACTACAAACACCAAATTTATAATCTTCAACAACTAGCCAGATTCACATCAAATACAGTTTCACACTTAATATGAACACAAAATGCATTAAAGAATACTACAAAACTGAAAAACTGAATCCCATAATTCCGAAAAACTTAAACTTAAGGGAGTCGGACATGAAACACAGTGAACTTGGAGTTATGCTGGAACAATGAACTTGAACAAACAAACTTGGTAGAATAATAGAATGATTCATGAAAAACATTAAACTTTGATGCTGTCGCCAAGAAAAAAGTTCTGTTAACGTTAAGAGAGCAAATATCCAGTTCAGATCACAGGAAAAAAAAAAACAGAGCTTTCGCTCTATCCCAAAAAAAAACCTTAGGATCTGTCCTTAATTAAAAATAGAGATTAGCTCAATTCTATCAAAAAAAAAAAAAAAAAAAGTAGCTTTAGATCTGTCTTAACATGTGAAAGCTACAGTTTTGCTCCAACAAAAAAAAAAAAAAGAGAAAGCTCTCTAAAGTATTACCTGAAAGTTATGAGTTGTTGCCGGAAAGATCACCACCAAGTCCTTCAGTCCCTACAATCTTCTTTTCCGTAGAGAAATTACAAGAAAGTTAAGAGATGAAATCTGCAAATAACCAAACTCATATTATTCCAAAATTCACAAGAAGAGGCCCAAAAGAAAAATAAGCAAAGCCATGTGAACAAAGTATTACACAAAAAATAGCTAAAATCTCAAAAGGCAGCAAAGCTATATATCGTGAATAAGTTCTTTTCCTTGGCTAACCTTTCAAGCTCTTCTTGCCTAGGTTGTTCTTCTTCCTTCCTTGATCTCTATCTTCCATTTTTCCCCCCTTCCCTCAGCTTCTTTAAGCCTTGCAAGTTTCTGCAACCACCAAAAAACGAAAAGCAAAAAGTAATACTGGGTAGGTAAAAAGAAACAAAATGAAATCAGAAATGGTTGGGAAGGAAAGAGGCCATAACAAATTTACATTTTGAAGAATAGCATAAAAAACCAAGGTACACAAGCAACCCATTAATTCATAGTTTCTCAATATGAAAATACACAGAAGAAGCTCATTAATACAGAAAAAAGCATTCAATTAATATGCTTTTTATGCAGCACAGTAGAGAAACAAATCAAATGAAACAAAAGAAATGAAATACCAAATCTGAGCAACAAAATCATCTATATTTTCATAACTCAATTAGGTACAAAATATCTAACATGGACTCCAACATTATGATTCATCCATTGACTTTAGTAGCTATTCAATTAATTCAATATTTCAGAAAACACAATACTATCTGTGAACAGCATTCTCTCCCTCCCCCAAACCAAATTCCAACTACAGATGAAACAAACATTACAAAATAACCAAAAGAAAATGATAGGCCCTAGCCTGCATTAAAGAAAGGCTATAGATCCTACAATCAACAGGGTTACATAACAACATCTCATGAATGTTTCTTGGGTCTCATAAGATGAAACTACTACATTTCAACTAGAATGCAAAAGAAACAAATGCCATCAACATAAAGCAACTCTTTTGCACCGAAAGATGAAAAATAAAAGTAAAGATTAATATGTTTTGTCTTTTGGAGTACATTACATACATATTACAAATGTACATTGGAAAAAATCTAAAATCTCCACAGCTCCACAAGCAAACTTCCAGCATTTAGGAAAACAAAATAAATAAATCAGCCCAAAGGTAAAGAAGAAAAATAGGAAGCATGATTGGTCACCACAAAAATGAAAAGGAAAAAATCAACACCATTGTGAAAGCATTAACGAATCATCAACACAAACCACTGAACACACAAAGAACATAAAGCCAAAAAAAAGTTGAAATAGAAAGAAAAAATAAAATCTTTCTCGGCTGAAGGTTGAAGAATGCGATGAGAGCATACCTGATGAAAATGGAGTAGGAAAAAGGGAGAGAAGAGCATAAGCTTCTCGAATTTTAGCCTCCCTCACCAGAAGTTTTTTGATTGAACTCTTTTTCAATTGCTCCGGTGAACGGATCCTGCTCCTGTGTCGCCACAGCCGTGCCACAGATTCTAGAAGGAAGGAGAACAAAATAAAAGTGACGTCGAACACAAAAAATGAAAAAAAGAAAAGGGAAACCCACTTGAATTAGTTCCATGTTTTATGCTTCTTCTTCTTCGGAATAAGGGCAGCCACCCTGATTCATCTCCCTGGGTTTACCACCACTTTTCTTTGGCTACAATCGGCGAACTGCGGCGAAGATGGCTGACGGGAGGCTACCAAGGCTGGGTGATAAGGTTTAGACCGAAGAAGGCTAGGGTTGTTCTTCTGTCAAAACTCAAAAGAAATTCCAAGTGTTTGAGGAATACTAATTAAACCAATGTTTTCGACGTGGCCTTTTTCCCTCCCCCCAAAAGTCAAAATTTTTGCAGTACAAATTTCCCCCCATTCTTTCCCTCTTTCAGTTGTTTTTTTCTTTTCTTTTTAATTGTTATTTCCATCACTAATTATGTTTTAGTTTAGTAGCTTTACAGGTCGATTTAAGCTTAAGAACTATATTAGTCCCCGTTATTTTTTGGTTAATTTTAACTCTACCTCCCTAATTATTTTTCTGCCCCTTTTTTGCAAACATGGGTAGTATCTTTTTGGTGAAAGAAAGTGTAATTTCATCATAATTAATAAAATGCAGGGAGTGAATAATTTATTAAAAATTATGGGATAAAGTAAAAAAATGAACTGAAATTTACAATGGGATAAAAAGTTGACAAAAATTAGTGGTATTTTTAAAAGTAGCTCTCTCAACTCGACACTCTCAACTCGACACGTACAATGTTTATATTTAAGAGCAACACTCAATTTTTTAAATAGTGTATATTGACTACCTAATATAATAAAAGAATATACAAGCTTATACTATATACTTAAGTGATAATTACTTTAAATTAAAAAAAAAGTGATAATTACTTATGCTAATATTCATTATATCATGCATTCACTAATGATTCGTGTTTATATATTTACTAGCTATATTTACTAATTTTTCCGTTCCTTGTGTAAGAATCTGGTTTGAAGATGTATCTTATTAATAGTTGTACCACTAAACTTTGTCAATGGAACAAACAAGGTATCTTATGACTAATGAAGTTTGTATATGTACTAATATTGTTATAACTTATTATAGAGTAATGTTAGAAGTAATGAAATGTAGACTGATTAATTTGGTTTGTAGAAATGATCCATTCTTTATTTTCATTGAATATAATTACTAATAAAATGTTCAAACGTTTTGTTTTATTGTATGAGTCGTGACAGATGAAGTACTATCTTAGAGAGTCTTAGTAAGATTAATTTAAATCACGAGCAATAATGTTAATAAAATAAGTGTGGCTCACTTATAAGCCCAACATGCTATCATATTATATTATTAAAAGTTATAAACCAAAAAAATATTAGGGTGTTTTAGTAACATTATTACAAGTTATGGACTAAAAAAGAATAGCAGGGTGTCCTAGTGACATTATTAAAAAGTAAAGAGCTTTACAACAATACTTTTGTACCTTTTATAATTAAACAATAAAAAATAGGTTATAACCCATAAGTTGTTGTAGTTAGTTGGTTTGAATCATGTGTTCTAAGTAAAAGGTCCAGAGTTCGAATTCGAAACTCTCCATGGACAAAACTTGATGATTATTTATTAAAGCTTTACTAATTTTAACATCCCAATTTTCTCAATAAAATCTGTTTAGATGTAGTGGTAAAGTATATCAGTGCCTATGGGAGGGAGGGAAGGAGTTCGAATCCTTTCATGTGCATAATTTGACAAATTTTTGTTTTCTTTAAATAATTATAATAATAACCTTATCACTATCAATTAATAATTGAGCTAAAAAAAAATGTTATAAATAAATTTTCATGGGTTATCTACTATGACAATGTAGAGTTAAAAAGTTAAAAACCAATAATCATCCTATTATTAATTGCACTTATTAGTGTACTAACGTTAGTATATAGATGTCATAATATGTGGCAATATCTCTTTTTTCCACTACTAAATAATTAGTGTAACTCATTTATTGATAGAGAAAAGGTGAATTAAGGATACTAAGTTTTCTCAACATTATTGGCCAATTAAGTTGGGTCAACTAGAATTTGTCCACCACAAATTGTTTCATATATTAAATAAAATTCAAAAAGCAATACATATATTATAATTATATAATAATTACTTTAACAATAAAATTTAATTTTTGCTCAACTTAAATAAAATTAATCAATTGCTAGGCTTTAGACCCATGTTTGTATATCACTACAAGAAAAAAAGTGTTTAGTGACAACCAAGATTGTGGTCACCAAAGGCTAAAATCTGGTCACCAAATACTTTGGTGACCAGAAAAAGTGCTAGTCACCGGGTCGTCACTGAAGCTCGGTCACCAAAGGGTCTGGTGACCAAATAAAAATGGGTGGTCACCAAAGGGGTTCTTTGGTGACCAAAACCAAGTGGTCACCGATTGGTGACCAGCACTTACTTGTCACCAATTTGGTCACCAAAAGGCGCAATCTGGTCACCAAAGGGAGTGCTTTTGTGACCGAGATTCTAGTCACCAATTTTTATTAGTGACCGAAAGTTCTGGTCACCAATAACTCTCCGTTAACGCCGTTTGATACTATTTGATGACCAGAAAAAGTAGTCACCAATTTTCGTGACCACTTTTCTGGTCACCAAAAAATTAAATTAATTAAAAATACTGACAAATTTGGTGACCAAAAATTGTGGTTTCCAAATCTTTGAGTACTTTTAACGACCAAAATTCTGGTCGCCAAAGTAACATTTATATATTTGTATTTTAGTTACTAATGTAGCGGTCATCTAATCAATATTGACATTGGTAACAAATTTGGTCACCAATCTATTCACATTTATTTATATAAATAATATACAAAAATCTCAAAATCTCAGGCTCAAAATCAATAAAACTATTTTAATTTCAAATTGTAAAACAATTGAATGTATCGTTAAACTTTTTACAAACTCAGTCTCAAATCTGAGCTAATACAAAAGCAACATGCTAAAAAATTGCCATTATATCTTTATCTATCAGCTCTTGTGAGGTAAATACCTGCAAATTGACAATCAATGTCATTAAAATAAGTCCAAACTTAATTACAAGATAAACCAGACTCACAGGTCATCAAGATAGCATATAAGAATATATTTGACGGAATGTACGCTAGGAGAAAACAAGGTGCATGCAAGAGTAATACCAATCAAAAGGTAAAAGACACAAGACATCATAATAAGCATTGTTTATACGTCTCAGACAACATCCAAAAGAATACCAATCAGCACAGAATTTAAGTCTACCCAAGTGTTGGCAAAGAAAAAACCAACAGCAAATTCAAGCTAGTGGAAGAACCTTGAAACTTCAATAGGTTCCAAGGAGCTGAGATGTTTTCTTAAGGGAATGCTCCAGCTAAAGGATTACATTTTCAAAAATACTTGCCTGTGAAAGAATCATGTATAGTCATTTCAAATAAAAACACCTTAAAACTTAGAGAAAGATAATACTTTCCAAACTAGTTAAAAGACAAAAAAAGGCAATCCTACCTTTCCAGAAAGACCATAGAGAGGTGAAAGATGAGAGAAAAAATCCTACCTACAAATGCATTATAGACAGTAGATAAGCATCACAATCAAGATATGGTACAGTGAACAGCCAAACTGAAATGGCAACAAAATTTTGCAAGCCAAACAAACATGAAGAAAAGAATTTCCATACCTTTGTTAAGAGAGGACGTATATTTATCCACTGCTCTTTGGAACTTTTCACCATTAAGTAATCCTGTGGGCAACAATCTGAAAATACATTCAACGTCATTCTCCATCAATAGAACCTAGTGGTACAATTATTTCTGAGTCGTCAGGTAAAACTCGAAACACGAATTAAACTAAAGAAGTAACAATCATGATAATAATAATAATATAATTTAGGCCTCCTGTATAACTTGTATGCTATGACTATGCTAGTAGATCATGATAGTTGAAGTAATTGATTATGCTAGTAGATCATGAGAAATTTTTTATCATTTAATGTATAGAAAGACAAACAGGAAAAAAACAATATATATTGACTTCTCCATGCCTTCATGTGTGACATTTCTCTCCTAAGAAAGCACTTAACATTGAAGTTCGCAAGATCTTTTAACCTGTGAGAAGTTTAGAAAGGCAGTTCCAGTAATACTCCCTTTGTCCCATTAAGAAAATCTTCATATGGGACGGAGGGAGTAATTTTTAAGTTCTTTAAGAGTGGATTTGATTAACCAGGAAAGTAAGAAGCAGTTCACAGCACAATACGAGTGCACACCACTATATAGATACATTCCAAGTAATGGGGGACTGGGTATAAGTTTGAGCTCTTTATGAAGGTTTAGTCTGAATCATATAATCATTACTCAGCTAAATTTGCTAAGATTGTCTGTACATTTCTATATGAATAAACTTTAGGACAGACGAGCATGCAAAAATATTTTTCCTAACTATGAAGCAGCCAAAACAGCCATGCATATTAGAAGATACAAACAAAATAAACTCATTAACTCAGCTAAAAATGAATGGCTACTGATAGCAGAATAACAGAAATACCTCTTGTCAGTGGCGGAGCCAGGATTAAAACTAAGGGGAGGCTCAACAGTAGAAGCTAGAAAATAAAATTTAAATCATTAAATAAATATATGTTTAAAATGACATTATATAAATAGTAATAGATTTTTCAAGAATTATTAACAAAAAAAAAAAAAGAAGAAAGAACAGAGTATGGCAATATACCTCCATACGCAAGTAGTTTGGAGATATGGTATTGCTGTGAGTTTGAACACTTTGTGGACTCTTAGGCTGAGACCATATAGAGGGTACGTGTTGGCATGTGGGCAAAAATGAGCCATAACCACCAAATTTCGCCCCTAATAACATAAGCAATCCCCATGTCATCGCTTTTTACAAGTTAGAAGAGGCTTACACCTCTGTAGAAAGTTCAACTTTTGCTATACTCACCCAAATTTTCAGCAGAAACTCCTCCTTCAAAATCTTTCTAAAAAGTGTCCTAATACACTTTGGACCTTCTCATCCTTCAGCAAAGAAAGCAAGGGATTAGTGGCACCAAACTTTTGGAAGAACAAAATGGCAAAAAGTGCAGCACAAAGGAACCAATTTGATACAGCAACATCAAAATTAAATGTACAAGCCTCTCAACAAATATCATGTAGCTTGCAATACTTATTCCAGTAAAGAACTAAGAGACCATTATCATAACTTCTGTTAATAGATGAATGAAAATTATATTAAACCTAGGAGTAGGTGGTACTCACCACTAAGAATCACCATGTCTGATAACATGACCAACCATAACCAGAAAAGAAAATGAACAAAAAAGAAGTAGAAGATAATAGTAATAATAAAATAGTGACTCACACCACAAACTCCTAACTAATTCTATAAATCACTATAATTCATAATCATCTATCAAGCCATGCTTGCACAATCCCAAGACAGAATGAGCATTCGAACCCCAGTCCTTGAGGAAAATTAGCATAGAAGATATACAGAATCCTGACTCCAATTGGGAAAACCAGAAACTTTCTAGTTATTCTACATTTCTGCTATGAGAATATGGCATCAGCAATTTCCCAACAACATGACAACGAATACAGCTAAGCTTGGGACTAACAAATCCCTTTTAGACAAATAATCAAACACTTATAATGCAATTTAACCTGCAAGCAAGATAAGTACAGAACCACAATAATGGCTTTACCAGCAACATATATGAAGTTTCTATTAGAACTGGCCTACTTTAGATTCATATAAAACCTACGCAATAAATTTTCAAAATCATAAATAAATATTATATGTAAAAAAAAAAAACTACAATTAAAGAAGACTCACAATTTAGGGGATGCTGCAGAAAAGTGGGCGAACGAAGATGCTGGAGGATGCTGAAGCGATGGAGCAGAGCAGCTGAGCAGGAGCAGGCAAGCAACTAAGGGCTTTTCTCAGGTGGTGAGGGGAGAATTTTCTCTGTTTTACTACCATAATCAATATATATATAAAAAGAATACCAAATAAAGTCCCAAGTCCCTCCCCTCACCACCTCGCTGCCCCCTCCCCCTTCCCCTTCCCCTTCCCCTCACCACCTTCCAGCACCGCCCTCATCCTCTCCTCACCTCACCACCTTCACAAATCCTTCATCACCACCTTCTCCTCTCACCCCAGCACCACCAAAACAAAGACAAATCAGCAACAACAACAACCCATCAACCCACCCACCACCGCCCTCCTCCCCTCACCACCACCGGACTCACTACTAGAATAGACTCCTTTATCTCATCTCATCCTCACATTTTTTCCCGTCTCAACCCCTTCCCACCCCTTTAAAAAAAAATCAAATCTTTTAAACAAAATTTCTGTCAAAGTGTCCAAAAACATCAATCAAAATTAAAGAATCAAAGATGGCATGGAAGGTAAATCCATTCCTTCCATTCCACAAAGAATAAAATATACAAAAATTTTAGCACCCTTCATGCCATTGATGAGGGAAAGCCGAAACAGAGCAAAAGCAAAGCAATAACAGAGCAGTACCTTAGCAGTAGTAGCGATTTGAAAAGGCCACTGGTTTAAGACCCATGGTACAACGGCTGCTGAGTGATTTCGAATTCGAAATCATCGGACATGGAAGAGTACTGCAGTTTGAGGGAATTAGTTTCTCGAAGGAGCAGAGGAAGAGGACGGCTAGGACGTTGATGGAGTTTCTTGGCGAGATCCACTGCGACGATGGAAGTGAGGAGAAAGAAGTAGGACAGAGATCTGGGTGGAGAAGTTGGCGACGGAGGAGGAAACTTTTTTGGTTTGAGAATTGGGGAAGAAATTATTTTGGTTTGCAATTGGGTCCGAACAAGGTTTTCTTTCTTTCTGCCCTTGGCCTTTTTTTCCCTTGGGTTTTCTTTCTGCCCAAGTTTTACTAAGGCACATTAGTTTAGTTTTTTTTTTTTTTTTTTCCTCACCATCCCTCACCTTTTTTTCCAAACCCGCCACCCGTTTTCACTTATTTTGCCCAAATTCAATTAGCCCGCCACCACTTTTCATTTTCCCTCCCCTCCTTTTTTTACAATATTTTTATCTTTTAATCTTTAATACGTAACTTTCTCACCATAAATAAAAAGGTAAATTTGTTCTTATAATATGATATTAGAGCAATGCATGTAATTATTTTATTTAAAAATTTATTAACATATCAATTATTCATTATTTATATTATTTATATTAATGATTCAGTACAAATTATTCAAAAATTAATATTAATAAGTATTTTAATAAAAAATAACCTTCATTTAATTAGAGTATTAATTGAAGTTGTTGATATATGCGGAGCATTAATTGGATTAAAACTCCAAACCTCCTGTATAGTAGTAATAAATTACAATAATCAAGAGTTGTATTGACCGTTTTTCGATTTTCTACTGTCAATCGATGTTGAATGATTTTCAACACAACTAATGGGAATTTTTATTTTATTTTTCAAGAAATTACAATAGTTAAGAGTTTTCTTGTCCTTTAAACTAATTGTTTATTTTGTCTAAAACACTTTAAAATGATTCATATTTTGAATAAGATGGAATATATTATAATTGTATCCTATTGTACATATACTAACAACTGATCATGTTAGGACAAGTCTAACCACATTTGGAACAATTTTTTACTATACTAGTATATGTAATAATTTTAAATATTAATAGTTACAAATTAAGTTTTAAAAACAACATTGTTTAAATATAATATATCTATGTACTATTAGGAAACAATGAATTTAATCACTCAAAAACAAAAAATGATTTCATGAAAACTTTAAAATCCATATGAAAATGTTACAAAGTAAAAAAATACAAAATTTGACTGGCTTATTAATAATATTAAAACTTAAGTGGTTAAATTATAAGTTTTTGGTTGTTTTACTGATAATATTGAAACTTCAAATGGTCGAATTATAATTTTTAGGTGGTCTTAGTAGTAATATTCAAACTTAAGAGGTGATATTATAATTTGAAAGGTGTCTTACTAATAATATTAAAATTTCATAGGTCAAATTGTAATTTTTAGGGTGTCATAGTATAAATATTGAAAATTAAAAGTTACAATTTAAAAAAAGAAAAAGAAAAGAGAAAACCATATTTAACCCAAATGAGACACTTTTAAGTGTCCTATTAAGTGTTATAGTTGGTTCCATTGAATGAGACACTTTTAAAAGTCCTATTACATAAATAATGATACACATACAAAAAGAGGACACATATCAATAGTATCATATTAAATGTTCTAGTTGGTTCTATGTAATGAGATACTTTTAAAAGTCCTATTACATAAATAATGATACACATATTATAACAGGACACATACCAATAGTGTCCTATATTTATTTAAGGGTTAATTATCAAGAACCCACCCGTGGTTTCAGAAAGTATTGACGAACCACCCCCCCCCCCCCCCCCAACCTGTGGTTTAAAAACCTATAAAAGAACCCCACCCGTGGTTAACTTTATGGTTTTGCCAAAAACCATAAAGTTAACAGCAGGGACTAAAAAAAAAAAAAACTAACAGAAAAAAAAGGCAGGGACTCATTGTTTTATAATGGGACTCATTGTTTTATAAGTCTCATTAGATATCTAAAAAGACTCTTATTATAAAAGAGTCCCAAAAAATGTGTCATAACTGCCATATTTTGTTGTAGTGTCATTTTCATATTTAGTATAGTAAATTCTTCCTAATTAACAATTCAATCAATTGAATAACGAGCAAGTGCCCAACTAAAATTTAGAGAACAAATTAAGTTGAATTAACGTTTGGATAACCAGATAAGTTCAATTATTATTTGAAGAACCGGTTAGATACATTTATTAATTGTATATTAATAATATGGGATTTTATAATTATAATAAATTAGTAATAGACATTTTAGTAGATCTAGATTATAGGATTGTACACAATTTATAAATGTTAGGGTGTTATAATATAATTATTATAAATTTAGACTAATATTACAATTCCCAACTTCTTTACTATTGAAGAATTGATTAATTAATTAAATATATTATATTTGGCCCAACCGTATTGGTCAATAGAGTGAGGCCCAATTTGAATTTGTCCACAATAGAGTTATCAAATCAATAGGTAATATTATATACTCCATCTGTTTAATTACAAGAGTGTTTTTTGAAAAGATTTTTTTTATTTCAATATAAGTTTTTAATTTTTTTTACTTTTCTGACTCATACTAATATAATTATATGTTCTACAACTAACATTTACTTAAAAAATAAGAACATTAATGAAACAAATATGTCAAATTAGTTATTTTAGGTATTATACATTAACATTCATAAAAAGTTGTATAATTGTAAATATGACTATTCTAGTAGAATGAAATGAATAATACTTAATCTACCAATATAAATATACTATTTGTTGTTGAACTTGTAAAGAATATACAACAGATTTATAAACATTTACCAAAATTGTAGTCGTTAAATTAACAAAATTAAAAACTCAATAACAAAAATATATGTAATAAGAAATTCACAACATTTACCAATTTAGTGGGCTAAAAAAGTTGTCATTGAAACTTCTTTTTCACTGATATGTCCCCATTTAGTGAGTATAGATTAGTTGTCATTAATTTAACAAGAAATTAATGTTTATTTAATGACTAGAATTTCTTATAACTAAAATTTATGATTTGGAAACCATTTTTTTTCACCACTTAAGACATTCAAAAAAAATATTTGGTGACCACCTATTTTTTCATCACCGAAAGTAGCCATTACAAGGAATACATTTGGAGGGAACTTTCCCACCATTTTTTGGGCAAAATTTGATGCACGGTTGACCACTTGTAAAATTTGAGGGAAATTTCCCGCCATTTTTGGTGACCACAAATCTGGTCACCAAAAGTTTCCAAACTGGTGACCAAAATGTTTGGTCACCAAAAGACTTCTGACCAATTATTGGTGACCATTAATGTTCTGGTCACCAATTTCGGTCACTAATAAGTCTCAATCTGGCGGGAAAAGTTCCCGCCATAACCTTTAGTGACCAACTGGTGACCACTTTCTTATTTGGTCACTATTTTCAAGCTGTGACCAAGCTTTGTTGACCAAACTTTTTTTTGGTCACCAAATGGTACGTTTGGTGATCAAAATAAATTTTGGTCACCAGGTGTCTGGTCACTAAAGGCCATTTTTCTTGTAGTGTATGGAAATTAAAGTGGAGGGAGCTTTCCCGCCAATCTTTTTTGGCTGACCGACTTCTAATAAAATATTGGTGACCACATACTTTCTCATTACTAAAAGTGGTCACCATATAGTGTAAAAGTGGAGGGAAATTTCCCGCCACTTTTTTGGGTGACCACAAATTTGGTCACAAAAAATTTGCACAATGGTGACCAAACTTGTTTGGTCACTCAAGGAATTATGACCAACTATTGGTGACCACTTTTTTCTTGGTCAGCGATATGGTCACTAATAAGGGTGAATTTGGCAGAAACATTTCCCGCCATGCTTTTAGTGACCAACTGGTGACCACTTTTTTCTTTGGTCACTATTTTTTCAGCTGTACCCAATGTTTGTTGACCAAATATTTTCTGGTCACCAAATGGTACGTTTGGTGACCAAATTTTATTTTGGTCACCAGGGTTCTGGTCACTAAAGGCCAAATTTCTTGTAGTGTATCTTTGGAGAGAAAATATTATGGCAAGGAAGCAAAAGCGAAAGCTGCGGACCTGTATAATGTATGGGATAATTACCTTAGAGATCCAAGTTGGCATCCCTATTAGGTCGTTGTTGATGTAGAAAATTGCAAGGAAGTACTGGATAAAAATGATGAAAAATTGGATGGACTGAAGGCTGAGTATGGAGATAAAGTGTATGTAGTCAAAGAACTAAATGAAATGAATGAATACAGTTCGAGCGGTAGGTATCTAGTGCCTGAACTATGTAATTCAAAACCAGGAAGAAAATCAACTTTGAAAGAGGGGGCGGAGTTTCTACACAATAAATGGAAGCTAAAGAAGCCAAAGAAGAAATAATTTCTAAATGTTTAAAAAGAATTGCTCGTTTTAATGGATAACTGAAGCTGTCATGTAAACTGCAAGTTTTCTAGGTTCATTTTTGCTTTTTCAATCAATAATTTTATTTTTGAGAGGATGAAAACTAAGACCGTTTGCTTTTTCATTCTATAATTGTATAATTATGCACATTTGATCTTTTAGGTGAAAAGAAAAAAAAAAGAAAAGAAAAGAAAGTAAACATAACATTAATCATTGGGTGAAATGCAAAACTCATCACTTAAACGATACGGTTATGAGAAATTGACATTTTTCTTTCAAATGCATATTTTCAACACTTAGCTTTCATTTTGGTGCAAACGATGACATTTCGTCCAACTCCTCCATAAAGTATTTGACGGAAGCCCACTTTTCTTTAAAAAATGTGAAATAGTACAAAACTAATACACTTAAGGGTGATGGAGTGAAAACCCGATTCAAAGACTTCAATTTAGGGACTGGGTCAGAGAAGGCATGCCTCTCCAATGCTGTTTGAATTGCGTAATTAGCGTAAACAATAGTTGAGACATTAGAGTCGTTACAGGATCGAGGTAAATGTTGCCATGGACATTATCATGGACGTGTTTCAAAAAGCGGCAGTCCTCTTCGGCAGATGCTTTGCCGCTGATCCAAGTTTCATCTCGAAAGGAGTTCCCATTTTGCAACCGAATAAACTGAACAGGAAGGAAAAAGTTGCAGGGAAGCTCTAAGTTTATCAGGAAGAAATTCTAGAATCACTTAGGGGCCGTTTGGTTGGGGGTTATCAAATGGGTCAATGGGAATGAAAATGAATCATTCCCATTGTTAGTGTTTGGTATAAGGATATGAAATTTGAAAAACGGGATTGATTCCCAAAAAGTGGGCAATCAGTCAATACCGGGTACCCCCCCGGAATTGGGAGTGAAGCTTAGTCCGGAATCAATTTTTTTCACTCATTACTAAAAAGACCTCGTCTTCTTCTTCTGCTGGGTCTTCTTTTCTTCTTCTTTCTTTCTTCTTCTCTGCTGCGTCTGCTTCTTCTTCTGCATCTTTTTCTTTCTTCTTCTTTCTTCTTTTTCTTCTTCTTTCTTTCTTCTTCTTCTGCTGCGTCTGCTTCTTCTTCTGCTTCTTTTTCTTTCTTCTTCCTCCTCTTCTTCTTCTTCTTCTTCTTCTTCTTCTGGGTCTGTTCTTCTTCTTCTACTTCTTTTTCTTTCTTCTTCTTTCTTCTGCTCGGGTTTTCAATTTTTGAGGGATGAGGATGTGAGTTCCGATTTGGAGTGGCCAACGGATTTACAGCAAATTAAATTTCATTTGCTGTGTTCTTTGGGTGAATCCCAGAAGGAGCAAATCCCCTTGATTGTGTTCTGGAGCAAATCTCCTTTGCTGGAGAAAAGTTGAAAAGGAGAATATTTCTTTGATTCTTTGATTGGCCGGTCTGGTTCTCTGGGTCTTCACTGTGTTTTGCAGCAAATCTCATTTGCTGTGTTATTTGGGTGAATCCCAGAAGGAATTATTAAATTGGCCGGCTGTTCCTTTTAAATTTTTATTATTAAATAGGGGGTAAATTTGGAAATTTTTATTCATTCCCATTACTGATATTGAATTGAACCAAACAACAACTATTCAATCAAATCCATTCGCATTTTCATTCCCATTGACTCCTCAATCAAATCCATTCTCATTCCGATTGACAAATTCGAACCAAACGGCCCCTTAGTAATTAAATTTAGCAAATCAAAGGGCTCGAAATTAATTGAGTAAAAGTTTGTGTTTAGTTTGGCACAGTTATTACACAAACTTTGCACATGATCAGAATAAAGGTTCCATAATTATTGCACAGACTTCTCCTCTTTCGTAAAATCATTCTGAATCAACTCTGGATTTTTTTTAACATTAAAAAAAAAAAAAAACTTCTAAATGGCTCTTGTTTTAAACTTATAGAAAAGGAGCCGTTGAAAAATCCGATTTCAGTTTTCCGTTTTAAACTTTACTTGTCATCTTAATTTTTTATTTTTATTTTCGGTTCTTAGTGCTGCTGGCTCATCCTCTCCATTAACAATTTGACTAGGCCTTCCCTTGCTTTCATAGCTGATTTTGAAATTAGAGAGAAAGAGTTTGGATCAAAGGAGACGAAAAGGAGATGTTGGAGAAAGGTAACGAAGAATTTGAATTGAAAAGGAAGGAATTTCAAAATATAGGGTTAAGGCTTTTGAGGTTAGACAAAGAGTTTGAATCAAAAGATGAAGAAGAAATTTAACGACCAAACTTCACTCTCGGAAGCCAGTTAAGAAATTAGTTGACCATAGTTTAAAGGATAATTTTTCTCCAGAAAAAAAAAAAGAAAAAGAAGACTGATAATTTGATGAGAAAATATTTTCCTCGATCTCTCAAAGTCAACTTCGAGTTGGCTCGAGATTGATATTCAATCTCCTTATGATGAGCTTGTACAAAGAGTTTATATACAGCTAACATACCAAACTTACGAGGCCCAAAATAATACTCCACTACAATATATATTTAACTATACAATATATCCACCACCACCCCCCAAGTTGGCGCATGCAAATTGTGTATGCCCAACTTGGCTAGCAAAAACTCAAACTGCTGTCGCCCTAACGGTTTGGTAAAGATGTCTGCCAACTGAGACTTCGTGGGAATGTGTGATGTAGCAATGGTCCCCTCCACTCTGGCATCCCTCAAGAAGTGAAAATCCACTTCAATATGTTTCGAACGTTCATGAAAAATCGGATTCTGAGCCAAATGCAGTGCTGACTAACTATCGCAAAATACCTGTATTGGCCCCTCCGTGCAAATCCCAAGACTTTGGAGAAGTCCCTTAAGCCACTTCAACTCACAAGTCACTTTCGCCATAGCCCGATATTCTGCCTTTGCAGAGGAAAGTGAAAATGTAGCTTGTTTCTTGGTCTTCCAAGAGACAGGTGAAGCACTAAGAAATACCATTCATCTAGTAACTGATCTCCGTATTTTGGGACAAGCAGCTCAATCTGAATCACACTACCCTGTCAACTTCAGATTACAGTCTCTCTGAAGCAGAACACCTTGTCCCGGGCTCCCCTTCAAGTAACGTACTACTCTCAAGGCTGCTGCCCAATGATCCTCCTTTGGTGCCTGCAAAAACTGAGACAAAATGTGCACGGAAAAACACAAGTCTGGCCTAGTGAAAGCCAGATAGATAAGCCTACCCACGAGCATCTGATACTTCTCCCCATCGGGCAAGTCCGGACTTGTCGAAGCTGCAAGTTTCG
Source organism: Leptodermis oblonga (assembly GCA_016801395.1). Lineage (NCBI taxonomy): Eukaryota > Viridiplantae > Streptophyta > Magnoliopsida > Gentianales > Rubiaceae > Leptodermis > Leptodermis oblonga. The sequence continues at coordinate 28,154,431 of CM028756.1, read as the reverse complement.
GATTCTGCTCCATGGGAAATGACACGGGCTTCGCTCCCAGCAGTTCTGTCTCAGATATAATGTCCAGAGTGTATTTCCGCTAACACAAGAAAATACCCTCTGCACTCCTCGCCACCTCTATGCCCAAAAGATATTTGAGATTCCCCAGATCCTTCATGTGAAAATAGGTACTCAAATATTTCTTGAACTCTGCAAGTTCCTTGGGATTGTTCCCCGAAATAATCAAATCATCCACATACACCAAAACATTCATCCTAATCCCCTGCTTCAAAAAAGTAAACAGTGAGTAATCCGAATAAGATTGAACAAACCCATACCTCCACAATGCTGCTGTCAGCTTTGCAAACCAACATCTGGGGGCCTGCTTCAACCCATACAATGATTTGCGAAGTCTACACACTTGGCCATCTCTCCCTTTGCCGAAACCAGGAGGAACCCGCATGTACACCTCCTCCGTCAGATCTCCATGCAGAAAGGCATTGTGAACATCCATCTGGTGTAGTTCCCAATCATTTGCCGATGCAACTGCTAGAAAAGTCCTGATAGTCACCATCTTCGCCACTGGTGCAAACGTATCAGAGTAATCAATGCCTTCCACTAGGTGATTGCCAAACACAACCAAACGTGCCTTGAGCCTCTCAACATGCCCATCTGAACGATACTTGATCTTATAGATCCACCTACTCCCCAATGCTTTCTTGCCAGCTGGTAATTTCTCCAATGTCCAAGTCCCATTCTTTTCCAGAGCTTGGATTTCAGTCTGCATAGCCTCATGCCAGCCTGCATCTTTTATGGCATCCTTGAAAGACTTAGGCTCAACTCCTGTAGTAACAGCTGCAAGAAAGGTTCGATGGTTCACCGAAAAACAACTACTATCCAAATAGTTAGACAAAGGGTAGATATTACCATGACCGGAGGAATGCTTGGAACTCGATGAAGCGGGGGGGTGGGGGAGGGGGTGGACTTGAAACCAACAACTGTATTAACCACAAAATCTCGAAGATGAACATAAGGAACCCGAGTACGCATACCTCTACCCAAATGCACAACCGGATCCCCTTCGCCTCGCACCTCAGCCCCATCCACCACGGACTGCTGCTGCTGGCTGCTCTTGGTAGCGACAGGGGGCTGCGGAACAGCTGCGGGATCTCCCCTTGCCGCTGCTGGACCCGTCACAGCTGGTGGCGCTGCAGTGGTGCTAGGCGAAGCCAAAGGGGGTGGCACCTCCAGTAGGTCCTCATCTTCCTCAAACTCATCCTGTACAATGTCAACCAAGTCCGGTGAAACAATATGTTCTTCAACTAAAGCAGCGGAGAAAGAAACACAGATTCAACAAATTTAACATCACGAGAGGCAAAATATTCACGGGTCTCCAAATCATACAACTTCCACCCCTTTTTCCCAAACGGATATCCCACAAAGATACACCGACGACTTCTACTAGCAAACTTATCAAATTTGGCTCTCAAGTTATGGGCATAGCACAGAGAACCGAAAACACGTAGGTCAGACAGAAGAGGTTTCACACCAAATAGACATTCATACGGGGACTTATAATTCAACAACTTTGAGGGAGTCCGATTTATCAGATAGCCAGCAGTTAAAATACATTCACCCCAAAACTGCACAGGAAGATTAGCCTGAAATTTTAAAGCACGAGCTACATCTAATATGTGCCTATGTTTCCGTTCAACTCTACTATTCTGTTGGGGCGTGCTCACACAAGAGGTTTGAAAAATAATACCCCGATCAGCCAAAAAATTCATAAGACAAAGGAATTCAGTCCCATTATCACTCCGCACCGTTTTAACTTTAGCAGTAAATTGACGTTCTACTAAAGCTAAAAAACGGGTAAACAATTCAAACACCTCAGTTTTATCACGCATCAAGTAAATCCAAACACCCCGAGTAAAATCATCAACTATAGTGAGAAAGAAATGAGCACCACACGAAGATAAAGTATGATAGGGACCCCACAAATCACAATGGATTAATTCAAAAGGAAAACATGCTTTTTTTTCACTCAATGAAAATAAGTCACGACTCTGTTTAGCCTGGCAACACATATCACAGGACTCAGTCAAACGATCACTAGAAATAAACTCAAAGGGTAGGTTCTTCACGATCTTAGATGAGGGATGCCCCAATCTTTGATGCCAAACAACCGGATCCTGCTGATCAACAACTCGATTTGCCTGAGCACCAAAGCCACCCCTGAAGTAGTAGAGTCCCCCCGCCTTTTACCGATTCCAATCAGCATCCTCGAACGTCGGTCCTGAATAACACAGCCAGATTTAACACAGTGTACCACATAGTCAGTATCATCAGCCAGATGCGAAACAGAGATAAGGTTACACAACAAATGAGGTACATAATAAACATTGTTCAAGGTCAAGTTACTAGACAATCTGACCATTCCACTTTTCACCAAAACAACCTTACTACCATCTGGAAGGCCAACAATGCAAGAAGGCATATTATGTAAATTGGACAACAAAGTCAAGTTACCCGTGACATGATTCGAAGCATCCGTATCTATAAGCCATAAACTGGACAGAAACTCTCCACTCAATCGATCATCTGTGCTCATATTACCCAAACGAGAAAGCAGCTGTTGCAATTGCTCAGAGCTCACACCCGGAATACCCGAAACAGGTGCCGAATCACCACTACCCACCGCGGCACCTCCTCCTCTGGTCACCGGACAGGCCACTGCCCGCGCCTCAGCAGCGCGAGGTCGCGCCACTGCACCTGCTGCCGGTCCGCCTCCTTTCCCACGACCAGCGCCGCGATCAGGGTGGCCTTCCCACGGAATTGAGGCCGTTCTCCCCACCATTCCAGATATCCATTCTTCCCAAAGCAGGTAGATTCTTCATGCCCAATCCTACTACAGTAAGTGCAAGTGACATTAGGAAGGAATCTCGATTCATACTCAGAAGTACCTGTATGCGGGGCGTTCACAGCAAAAGTCATCACATCCGCCTGGTCAGATTTGACAGAACTGTTCCGTGTCTGCAGTTGCTCCTCTTAATTCATTGCCTTAAACGCCCAATCCAAGGTGGGTAGTGGATTTTGCGCCAAAAGTTGAGAACGAAGCATCCCAAATCGCTGCTGGTCGGTTCCTTCATCAGCCATGGTGAAGGAGATCGGGAGGGGGGTTCGAAAAAATCACAGGTGGAGGCTAGGGTTTTTTTTATTTTGTGTCTCTAATACCATGATGAGAAAATATTTTCCTCTCTCAAAGTCAACTTTGAGTTGGCTCGAGCTCGATATTCAATCTCCTTATGATGAGTTTGTACAAAGAGTTTATATACAGCTAACATACCAAATCTATGAGGCCCAAAATAATACTCCACTACAATTTATATTTAACTATACAATATATCCAACATAATTCTTCTCCTACTTGTACCACTGTTATTTTGGAGCTGGAAGGGCAGCATATGCATGTGTTCCTAAACGACCTTAGAATTGACCCTAGCTCACAGGATGAAGTTCTTAAGGCTCTTCGGTCGTCATGAGTGGACCCTGTAGCTATGGTACTATACGCAATAGAAGTTGATTCTGTTTCTAATCATGGTTAAGCTTTAAATTTATTAAGAAGAAATTTCAAAATCAATTATTATTTAAAGTTAAAAAATTCAAGGGCTCGAAATTGATTTAGTAAAACCTTTTGTTAATTTTAGCACAATTATGACACAACCATTGCACGTGATGAGAAAAAAGCTTTTATAAATATTGCACAGACTTCTCCTCTTTGATGAAATAATCCGTAAAACAACCCTAACTCATAACGTCAAGTTTTTGTTTTCTTGTCCAGCATTCCTTAACAATATCAGATACGTTCTTTATAAACCCGTGATTTTAATAAGGTTTTTGGCATTGACTCTACCATTGTTCTCTCAAATATTTTTACAAATTTCAAAATTCTCTTGGCATTGATATCCCCAAATAATCCGTTGAGAACAACTAGCAATTTTGGGCTTCATATTTACAAATTACTTCACAAAATTTAGTTCAAAACTCAACAATTGAGGAAAAACAAAGAAGATAGAAATATGTACCCACTTGCATGCATAATATTGATTACAACAGAGACTACTACAAAAAGGGATTTAATGGCGGTTATTTAGCACATTAAACAACGATTTTCATCCATTTTGAACCGTCATCTATCCGGCAGCTGTAGTAAGGTTATGGACTTTCTACGGCGGTTGGGAACCGCCATAGATAGTTCGGACTTTCTACGGCAGTTCCTAAGCGAACCGCCGTAGAAAGTTAGGCTTTCAATGGCGTTTTTTTTAAAACTCCGTAGATCGAACCGCCGTAGAAAGTTAGGCTTTCTACGGCGGTTTTGAAAAAACCCACCGTAGAAAGGACTTTCTACGGCAGTTCCTAAGCTAACCGCCGTAGAAAGTTAAGCTTTCTACGGCGGTTTTGAAAAAAACCGCTATACAAAGTACCAAATTTGTAAAAAAAGAAATTTAATATTTCATTTTTTTTATCTCTGCATTCAAAAAATATATATCGAAAACAGCAAGAACAGCCGTAGAAAGTTTTTGATATATATATATATTTCAACTTTATTCAAAAAATATATATATCAAAAATTTCCATGCTAATAAACTGAACAACCACCAAACTAGAGATGGCCACGGTTCCGGTTCAAATAGGAACCGACCCGGAACCGGACCATCGGTTTTGGAACCGGAACCGGAACCGTGGCCCCCGGTTCCAAGACCGGAACCGGACCCGCCTCTGGAGGTTAAGGTTCCGGTTCTTCTTGTCTAAGAACCGGGAACCAGTGGGTCGGAATCGCCGGTTCCAACCCTCCGGTTCCAAAGGGTCCAACCCTCCAGTTCTAATGTGAGAACCATAAAAATAATAATTTTTTCACTCCTCTTGCACATATTCGAACACACGACCCTTTATTAGAATTGAAAGGCTTTAAGCAAAGTTGATTAACCACTTCAACTATTTTCTTTTTTTGAACTTCTTTCTTATAATTATATTATATGTTTAACATATAATATATATAAACTATTTTTAAATTTATATTATAATAATATATAAACTAATAATAATATATAAACTAATAGTATACTTTCTATATGTATTATTAATATAATATAAATAAGCATTAAATTAATGAATATACATATGGTAGACTGATCGCAACTTGCGTCCAAGAAGGTTTATCATTATGTAATGAAATAAAATTAAGTCAACAAATTAAGAGTCAAAGATTAACAGAAAGAAGTTGATTAGGACATTTCTGTAGTCAATTTGGAATGGAAATTCCATTTCCAAATAAGAAGTCTCATAGAATTGAAAAACCTGAAAAAATTTTCAGAAAAAAGAAGGAATTCTAAAAGAATAAAGAAAAGAAATTAGAAAGAAAAAAGGCTAGAATAGCTAGAAAAGAGGACACACAAAATGTTAAATGTTATAAATGTGGAAAAATAGGTCATTTTGCAAATAAATGAGCAAATAAGCTAGGAAGACCGTCTATGAATTTAGACTTCCAATGACTACTATTACTTTCAGGCAATTCCATGACTCTATTAAAGAATGCATCTTTATATCATCTAAATTCAGAAAGTGTTTTACACCTAAGATTCTGTAATAAAGTACGGATATTTTCACTATTATCTGAAATTCTACCCATAAAATGTTTAAGAATTGTAACAATTAGTGTATAAACAGAATTTTCAACCAATTGGTCACCTTCTTGTTTAACAGTTCTATAAACTTCTTCTTTAGCTATTGGGGATAAATAATTATCCCACCAACCTTTTAATTGGCCAGTAAAACCTACAACTATCATTTTTGCAATATTACTGTCAGAGTTACCATTACTCTTACAAATAGTACTATACACTAACATTCTATGAACAATATTATAAATCTGTATTTCAGTATAACCATCTATATTCCATTCATAAATATTTTTACTACTATAACTATTATTATTAATATATTCTTGTTCCTCATGAAGAACATCCATCGGAGATGGCCTATTATAATAGTTTATTCTTTGAGTTGGCCTATCAGCATATCTATACATTTCTCCTATTTTATTAATTTCATATTTTATTACTTTTTTATATTCTGGATTATTTTCAATTTCATTTGAAAATTCTTCTTCAATTGTGGTTATATTTAACCCTTAAAATTTTTCATTTATTAATTTTTCCAATTCTGGACTAATAGTTTTGAACTTAAAATTTTTTATTTCAGGTGGAGGCTGAAGACTAGGAGCAGCTAAGACCCCTGTATTTTCTTTTATATTACTACTACTAGGAATATTACTTGTACTAGCCCCTGTAGTATTTTCTATTAATTTATCTAATCTATCATGTAGAGAGAGAATTTTGTTCTCCTAAGACAATTAGATACACATTTGTATAATTTTGTTGTTCAATAATTTTATTAATATTTTTAACTGTTATTGTCAAAGTATCTTCTTCAAATATTTTTGAAAAAGCAGTAAAATTCATAGAAAATTTTATCTTTTATTATACTAAAAGATCCTTGAGGAGGAAATTAACTCTTTAAAATATTACCATTAGGTAATCTATATTCTCTTTCTATTGCCGAGATACATGGTTCAACATAATTATGAATAAACCATGGAACAAAAGGAAACAAAATATTTTAATTATGAATAAACCATGGAACAAAAGGAAACAAAATATTTTTTTCTCCTAAGAATTTGTAAAATTCATCTTGTAGATTATTTCTTTCTTCTAGAGAAAAAGATTTAAAAAACCATTTTCTGAATACTTCCCATCTGGGCAATAAGAATTCATTTCTTATTTTTTCTCTAGCTTTAGATCCTTTACTAAAATCTATTTTTGGTTTATTATTCATATTGAAAAATTCATTTCTGATTCGGTTATTTCTGACTCTTTTCTATCAGAAATATCATGAACTAATTATTCTTTTTCTTATATAATAAATCAACATGAGGATTTTTCTCCTCACTCACAGGAATATGATTATCAGAAAAATTTCTAGCAGGAATATATTCAGCAATATAATTTCTAGCAGCATGATATGAAGTAGAAGTATTATGACGGTTTATTCCATCACGTAATAATTCTTCAGAAATTAATGCATTATGATGGGTTATTCTATCACTTGAATTTAAATGACTATTATTTAAAGCAGTATGAAAGGAATTTAAAGAACTATGGCGATTATTCTCACCACTTGAATTTAGAGAATGTAAAGACAAGTTAGGATAATGTTTATTCACATCACCAGTGTTAGATGCAGAATGTCTATGAGACATAGGAATATTATCCTCAAATGGGGAAATAAATGATCTTACAGAGGAAGATTTGGATATTCCATGAGTATTACTCATTTGTACATAAACATCTCCATCTGGAGTCTGAATTATATTAGAAATCTGATGTTCATTTTTGGGTTCAATATGAGCAACCCTTGTCATCTCCCAATGCTGAGGAATAGGAATTTCATCCCATTTAATTGTCCTTCTTGTCGTTATATTAGATTTATTAAAATTTGATTCAATTATAAGGTTTCATTCAACTCTTTGTTTTTTTCTTCCAATTTATAACATGGATTTAAAGTGTATAACGGTTTATAATAAATTCTATAACAGATACACATTATTTCTATGCTAGGTTCATAATTATAACCTTCAGTTTTTATATTTAAAGTTAAAGCCTTACAAATATTTTTGTCAGTTAAAGATAACTGAAAATTTGGATGAACATTAAAATATACTGGACCATGTGCCAAACTAGATTGTATAACTCCTATTATGGATTTTCTCCATTCTTTATTTCTACCATCTCTTAAAGTTGCTATGAAACTTTCTGGTAAATTATCCAGGGTTAAAGGTTTAAAAGCAATTTGCACTAAACCAATATGTAAAATATTTCTTATTTTAAGCAATTGAATTTCTTTTTGCAAATTTTTTCCCTCATTATTCAAATCATTTATTGAAGTATTTGAAGTCAGACTATTACTTCTTTCTTTCATTAATTTCTGTAGTTCTAACATAGAATATGGTTCATTATAAATTTTATTTTCAAAATCATTTTCATTATTCCTACTAGTAGAAAAGAAAATAACTACTTTAGAAATAGATGAAGAATTAAAAGATAAGATTTCTAAAATATTATTAGAAACAAGTTCTAGCTCAGAATTTTCTGAATCTTCAGATGAAGAGAATGAAATAAATTTTTCAGAAAATGAATTATTAAATGAGTCAGATTCTGATTGTGCTTGTAGCACTAAAGGATCATTGGTGGGATAATTATTTATCCCCAATAGCTAAAGAAGAAGTTTATAGAACTGTTAAACAAGAAGGTGACCAATTGGTTGAAATTCTGTTTATACACTAATTGTTACAATTCTTGAACATTTTACGGGTAGAATTTCAGATAATAGTGAAAATATCCGTACTTTATTACAGAATCTTAGGTGTAAAACACTTTATGAATTTAGATGGTATAAAGAGGCATTCCTTAATAGAGTCATGGAATTGCCTGAAAGTAATAGTAGTCATTGGAAGTCTAAATTCATAGACGGTCTTCCTAGCTTATTTGCTGAAAGAGTCAGAAAATCAGAGGTTTCAATGTCAAGCCAAGGCCACTGTCTTGCAGGGGAATCCCAAGAAGAAGATGAAGAAGTCGACATCGACATAGATGAAATGCTGTTGGCAATAAAAAGCTCAGTAACCGGTTCTACCAGTAAAAGCCCCAAAAATAATTAACATAGGCGGTTGCGGACTCCACCGACAATAATACTGTAGCAGACTTCACAACTGATAGTTTGGAATCCGAAATCACTGTAGCGGATTTAAAATTTAAAATTTCAAATCTGTAATAGTAAAAGGCAGGGTCTGCCTATAAATATGTGTTAGTTTAGTGTTAGGGGACAGAACTCAGAATTGGGAGTCTTCCTCTTCCCTCTTCCCTCTTCCCTCTCTTGTAAATCATCCATCCATTACTTTTCTATTTTTAATATATTTATTTTCAGTTATATTTAGCCTAATGGCATGCTAAATACAGTGTTAAACCATGAAACTTAGTTATCAGATTTTCCTGTAATGTTGATGATTCTATATGTCGAGTCATCTTGCTGTTGAAAGATTAATTAAAGAAAGTATGGGTTGTTGAATGCAAACAGGCATTTGTAAATTATTTAAAGGATGATGAGGGTTGAGCCCGTTGTTAGCCTGGGATTGGCGTTGTTAGGGCGTTTTACCCATTTTTATCTCCGTTAAACAATTTATCAGGTTGATAGTTTGTAATCAGTGTAAAAAATTCCTTATGCTTCTTTAATTAATTTTTGAATCGTTGGATTGATTCCCCCTTATGGTATCAGAGCCATTATGGTTAATGAAGATAACTGGTTTCTTGGTTTAACACTCTTTTAAAATGGAAAAACTGAAGATATTTCAGAGAAAAGATAATATAAAAAATAAAATGAAGTCTGAGGTTGATCTACCCTCAAATTTAGATCTTTTATCCCGATGGACAATTCCTTATGTGGAACCAAAATTAATTTATCATCAAGGATTTTTTAATAAAATTGGGTTGAAACAGATTTGTAAAACAACTGAACAATCCTTAGTTAGTCAAGATGTTGATACAGCAATAACTCTTCTTAATGAAGAAGATTTAGATTCATATCGTTTTACTTATAAATTTTTACATATTGGTTTAGTGCAAATTGCTTTTAAACCTTTAACCCTGGATAATTTACCAGAAAGTTTCATAGCAACTTTAAGAGATGGTAGAAATAAAGAATGGAGAAAATCCATAATAGGAGTTATACAATCTAGTTTGGCACATGGTCCAGTATATTTTAATGTTCATCCAAATTTTCAGTTATCTTTAACTGACAAAAATATTTGTAAGGCTTTAACTTTAAATATAAAAACTGAAGGTTATAATTATGAACCTGGCATAGAAATAATGTGTATCTGTTATAGAATTTATTATAAACCGTTATACACTTTAAATCCATGTTATAAAGTGGAAGAAAAAAACAAAGAGTTGAATGAAACCATTATAATTGAATCAAATTTTAATAAATCTAATATAACGACAAGAAGGACAATTAAATGGGATGAAATTCCTATTCCTCAGCATTGGGAGATGACAAGGGTTGCTCATATTGAACCCAAAAATGAACATCAGATTTCTAATATAATTCAGACTCCAGATGGAGATGTTTATGTACAAATGAGTAATACTCATGGAATATCCAAATCTTCCTCTGTAAGATCATTTATTTCCCCATTTGAGGATAATATTCCTATGTCTCATAGACATTCTGCATCTAACACTGGTGATGTGAATAAACATCATCCTAACTTGTCTTTACATTCTCTAAATTCAAGTGGTGAGAATAATCGCCATAGTTCTTTAAATTCCTTTCATACTGCTTTAAATAATAGTCATTTAAATTCAAGTGATAGAATAACCCATCATAATGCATTAATTTCTGAAGAATTATTACGTGATGGAATAAACCGTCATAATACTTCTACTTCATATCATGCTGCTAGAAATTATATTGCTGATTATATTCCTGCTAGAAATTTTTCTGATGATCATATTCCTGTGAGTGAGGAGAAAAATCCTCATGTTGATTTATTATATAAGAAAAAGAATAATATAGTTCATGATATTTCTGATAGAAAAGAGCCGAAAATAACCGAATCAGAAATGAATTTTTCAATATGAATAATAAACCAAAAATAGATTTTAGTAAAGGGTTTAAAGCTAGAGAAAAAATAAGAAATGAATTCTTATTGCCCAGATGGGAAGTATTTAGAAAATGATTTTTTAAATCTTTTTCTCTAGAAGAAAGAAATAATCTACAAGATGAATTTTATAAATTCTTGGGAGAAAAAAATATTTTGTTTCCTTTTGTTCCATGGTTTATTCATAATTATGTTGAACCATGTATCTCGGTAATAGAGAGAGAATATTGATTACCTAATGGTAATATTTTAAAGAGTCAATTTCCTCCTCAAGGATCTTTTAGTATAATAAAAGATAAAATTTCTATGAATTTTACTACTTTTTCAAAACTATTTGAAGAAGATACTTTGACAATAACAGTCAAAAATATTAATAAAATTATTGAACAACAAAATTATACAAATGTGTATCTAATTGTCTTAGGAGAATAAATTCTCTCTCTACATGATAGATTAGATAAATTAATAGAAAATACTACAGGGGCTAGTACAAGTAATATTCCTAGTACTAGTAATATAAAAGAAAATACAGGGGTCTTAGCTGCTCCTAGTCTTCAGCCTCCACCTGAAATAAAAAATTTTAAGTTCAAAACTATTAGTCTAGAATTGGAAAAATTAATAAATGAAAAATTTTAAGGGTTAAATATAACCACAATTGAAGAAGAATTTTCAAATGAAATTGAAAATAATCCAGAATATAAAAAAGTAATAAAAGATGAAATTAATAAAATAGGAGAAATGTATAGATATGTTGATAGGCCAACTCAAAGAATAAACTATTATAATAGGCCATCTCCGATGGATGTTCTTCATGAGGAACAAGAATATATTAATAATAATAGTTATAGTAGTAAAAATATTTATGAATGGAATATAGATGGTTATACTGAAAAACAGATTTATAATATTGTTCATAGAATGTTAGTGTATAGTACTATTTGTAAGAGTAATGGTAACTCTGACAGTAATATTGCAAAAATGATATTTGCAGGTTTTACTGGCCAATTAAAAGGTTGGTGGGATAATTATTTATCCCCAATAGCTAAAGAAGAAGTTTATAAAACTGTTAAACAAGAAGGTGACCAATTGGTTGAAAATTCTGTTTATACACTATTTGTTACAATTCTTGAATATTTTACGGGTAGAATTTCAGATAATAGTGAAAATATCCGTACTTTATTACAGAATCTTAGGTGTAAAACACTTTCTGAATTTAACTGGTATAAAGATGCATTCCTTAATAGAGTCATGGAATTGCCTGAAAGTAATAGTAGTCATTGGCAGTTTAAATTCATAGACGGTCTTCCTAGCTTATTTGCTGAAAGAGTCAGAAAAGCTCTTAAAAAGGATAGAATTACTATCCCATATAATGAATATACATATGGTAGACTGATCACAACTTGCGTTCAAGAAGGTTTCTCATTATGTAATGAAATAAAATTAAGTCAACAAATTAATAGTCAAAGATTAACAGAAAGAAGTCAATTAGGACATTTCTGTAGTCAATTTGGAATGGAAATTCCATTTCCAAATAAGAAGTCTCATAGAATTGAAAAACCTGAAAAAATTTTCAGAAAAAGAAGGAATTCTAAAAAGAATAAAGAAAAGAAATTAGAAAAGAAATTAGAAAGAAAAAAGGCTAGAATAGCTAGAAAAAAGGACACACAAAATGTTAAATGTTATAAATGTGGAAAAATAGGTCATTTTGCAAATAAATGCAAATTAAAAAAGAAAATAACTACCTTAGAAATAGATGAAGAATTAAAAGATAAGATTTCTAAAATATTATTAGAAACAAGTTCTAGCTCAGAATTTTCTGAATCTTCAGATGAAGAGAATGAAATAAATTATTCAGAAAATGAATTATTTAATGAGTCAGATTCTGATTGTGCTTGTAGCACTAAAGGATCTTGTTTAAAACAATTAAATGATAATTCTAAAAATGAAAATTTTTATAAAATTATGTCTCAATTTAAAGATATAAATGTTTTGATAGATAATAATCTATTAGAATTTTTAAAACAAATAAAAAATTCTGAATTAAGGTAAAAAATAATTGATGATATTCAAGATGTTCCTTCTACTAGTAGGAATAATGAAAATGATTTTGAAAATAAAATTTATAATGAACCATATTCTATGTTAGAAGTACAGAAATTAATGAAAGAAAGAAGTAATAGTCTGACTTCAAATACTTCAATAAATGATTTGAATAATGAGGTAAAAAATTTGCAAAAAGAAATTCAATTGCTTAAAATAAGAAATATTGGTTTTGAAGAAAGAATTTCTAATTTAGAAAAAGGAAAAGCATTATTACTTTTCAAGAAGAAAAACCACCAAATGGTGAGGAACAATTTTTAACTTCATTGAACATTATTACTACTCAAAAGTGGTATACAAAAATTACTCTTTTAATTGATAATAGTTTTCAAATTGAATTAACTGCATTAATTGATAGTGGTGCAGATATTAGTGTGATACAAGAAGGTTTAATACCTACTAAATATTTCCAAAAAACCACTCATAGTTTAAAACATGCCGAAGGAGAAAAATTAGATATTCAGTTTAAACTCCCCAAAGCATATATTTGTAAAAATAAAGTTTGCATTCCAGAAAGTTTTTTATTGGTTAAAAACATTACAAATCAAGTTATACTTGGAACACCTTTTTTGAAAAAATTATATCCTCTTTATCATATTGATTCTAAAGGATTAAAAGGAACTTATGAAAATAATCAAATAAATTTCCAATTTATAATGGAGCCATTTTCAAAAGTATTAAATACTATAAAAGAAAATATTCTTAGAAAAAAGAATCAAATGATGTTTTTAAAACATGAAATAAACATTTTGACAATTGAAGAAAAGCTTCAAAATCCTAAATTACAAGAGAAAATAAAATTAATAATTAATAATTTTTCATTAGAAATTTGTAATGATCATCCAAATGCTTTTTGGGAAAGAAAAAAGCATATTGTTAGTCTTCCGTATGAAGATGATTTTGATGAAAAGAAAATTCCAGCAAAGGTTAGGCCTTGTCAAATGAATTCTGAATATTTGGAATTATGTAAAAAAGAAATACAATCTCTTTTACACAAAGAGTTAATACAACCTTCAAAATCTCCAAGGTCATGTACGGCATTTTATGTTAATAAACATAGTGAAATTGAAAGAGGAATACCTAGGATGGTAATAAATTATAAACCTCTTAATAAAGTTTTAAAATGGATTAGACATCCTATTCCTAATAAAAAGGATTTATTAGATAGATTATATGATTAAATAATATTTTCCAAATTTGATTTAAAATCAGGATATTGGCAAATACAAATCAATAGTAAGGATCAATATAAAATAGCTTTTACAGTTCCAATAGGACATTATGAATGGAAGGTAATGCCTTTTGGCCTGAAGAATGCTCCTTCAGAATTTCAACAAATAATGAATGATATTTTTATTCCTTATAGTGAATTTATCATTGTTTATATTGATGATATCTTAGTACTCTAATAATATTGAAACTCATTTTAAACATTTGAATATTTTTAAGAATTTAATCATTAAAAATGGTTTAGTTATATCTAAATAAAAAAGGAGTTTGTTTCAAACACAAATCAGATTTTTGGGTCATAATATTGAAAGAGGAAATATTATTCCTATTAACAGAAGTATTGATTTTGCTTCAAAATTTTCAGATGAAATTTTAGATAAAATTCAATTGCAAAGATTTTCAGGAAGTCTAAATTATATTTCTTCCTATTATAAAAATCTTAATGAAGATACTGCAATTCGTTATGATAGATTAAAGAAAAATCCTAAGCCATGGTCTGAAAATCATACTGAGGCGGTTAGACGAATTAAGTCTAAAGTAAAATCATTACCTTGTTTAATGATTGCAAACCCTAATCTGGAGAAAATAATAGAAACAGATGCTTCAGATATAGGTTATGGTGGAATTTTAAAACCAAAATCTAAAGATAATAAACAAGAATTTCTTGTTAGATATTATTCAGGCAAAAGGTCTGAAAGTCAGAAAAATTATACTACCGTAGCTAAAGAAATCTTAGCTATTGTTAAATGTGAGTTAAAATTTCAAGATGATCTGTATAATCAAAAGTTTATAATAAGAACTGATTGTAAATCTGCAAAATTTATGTTTCATAAAGATTTTAAGCATGATGTTTCTAAGCAAATGTTTGCTAGATGGCAAGCTCATTTTGACTAGAAAATTTTTGAATAATGGCTGATCATAAATTTAATGATTGCAAGTTGATGCTCCCCAGGGGGAGGGCCTCTGGCCCTTACCGTGGTCGTGGAGGACGAGGAAATATCCTCGCCCAGCATGGCGGAAGAAGGCTAGTAGCAGAAAATATTCTGCTAGAAGGAGTATGTCTCCTGAAAATCCATTATATGAAGAATTCATGGAGTTTATATCACAAAAGCAGGGTAATACTGCTTCATCATCAGCCTCCTTTTCAAAAATCGTAGGAGAAGAAGAAAGTGAAGATCATATGGCTTCATATCATCAGAATAACTACAAAGCGGTAATAATCCTCTTAGAAGGTAAAGATTTACAATGGGTCAATGATCCATGGATGCTAATGCAGAGATATTTGGACAATTCATCATATGCTGAACTGGCTTATAAACCCAGATCTTACTTCGAATATATTTTGAAGTTTTCAGGAAACTGTGAAATAACACACTTTACAGGTGCTGGTAGTGCCCAGAATGTTTATAACTTTAGCAAAATCATTATCAAGCAGATTATATCAGCTGAAGAATGGGGTTTATCAACCATGAAGGATAGAGAATACCTCCATCCTGAACAAAACGTTCTGATTAAATTCAAATATTTGGATTATATTGAATCCCTTACTAAAGTATTTCTTTACGAAAATCCAAGGAGGAAGCACTCTTGGTTTATAAAGATCTGTGCTGATGTTTATAACAGGCAAATACCAAATTGGTTTGTTTAATGGTGGCTTAATTTTGGTCCATCAGTCCAGGTATTACCCGAGCCCTTCAAAGCATTATATGCTGATTGGGTGAAAATTTCGCCTAAAATTAAGAATTTAGATAATAATCATCCCTGGAACGATAATATCGCTCCAATGTATTTCTTTATTGAATTCCCAATTCCTTGGATCTGGAAATGGGTACCAGAAGTGGGTTATATTCCAGAAAAAATCCCATGTTTAAAAAGAATTGGTTATACCAAGTTCTGGGATAAATTAATCAAACCAGATGCTAATGGAGTAATACAAGGCCAGGAATTGATTGATCAAATCAAGATGAAGCTGCAGGAATACCAGCTGAAGAAACAAATATCTCTAAGGGATAAATCTAGTCCTTTCCAACAAATTCATAGGATGCTTCAAAGGCAAAAGGGTATTGTTTCCCGAGAAGAGATAATAGCTTCTTATATGGATCTTTTAAAGAAAGACTTAGCCCAAAACCTGGAAGATTCAAAATCGGAGCTTTCAATGTCAAGCCAAGGCCACTGTCTTGAAGGGGAATCCCAAGAAGAAGATGAAGAAGTCGACATCGACATAGATGAAATGCTGTTGGCAATAAAAAGCTCAGTAACCGGTTCTACCGGTAAAAGCCCCAAAAATAATTAACATAGGCGGTTGCGGACTCCACCGACAATAATACTGTAGCGGACTTCACAACTGATAGTTTGGAATCCAAAATCACTGTAGCGGATTTAAAATTTAAAATTTCAAATCCGTAATAGTAAAAGGCAGGGTCTGCCTATAAATATGTGTTAGTTTAGTGTTAGGGGACAGAACTCAGAATCGGGAGTCTTCCTCTTCCCTCTTCCCTCTTCCCTCTCTTGTAAATCATCCATCCATTCCTCCTTTTCTAAATTCCTTTTAATATATATACAACTTCTTTCCACTTTAAGAATTGAAGACTTGAAGACAATTTAGGTGTAAGTCTTATTTACATTTCTGTTTTTAATAGATTTATTTTCAGTTATATTTAGCCTAATGGCAGGCTAAATACATAGTGTTAAACCATGAAACTTAGTTATCAATTTTCCTGTAATGTTGATGATTCTATATGTCTGAGTCATCTTGCTGTTGAAAGATTAATTAAAGAAAGTATGGGTTGTTGAATGCAAACAGGCATTTGTAAATTGTATAAAGGATGATGAGGGTTGAGCCCGTTGTTAGTCTGGGATTGGCGTTGTTAGGGCGTTTAACCCATTTTTATTTCCGTTAAACAATTTATCAGGTTGACAGTTTGTAATCAATGTAAAGAATTCCTTATGCTTCTTTAATTAATTTTTGAATCGTTGGGTTGATTCCCCCTTAAAATCAGGATATTGGCAAATACAAATCAATAGTAAGGATCAATATAAAATAGCTTTTACTGTTCCAATAGGACATTATGAATGGAAGGTAATGCCTTTTGGCCTGAAGAATGCTCCTTCAGAATTTCAACAAATAATGAATGATATTTTTATTCCTTATAGTGAATTTATCATTGTTTATATTGATGACATCTTAGTACTCTCTAATAATATTGAAACTCATTTTAAACATTTGAATATTTTTAAGAATTTAATCATTAAAAATGGTTTAGTTATATCTAAATAAAAAAGGAGTTTGTTTCAAACAAATATCAGATTTTTGGGTCATAATATTGAAAGAGGAAATATTATTCCTATTAACAGAAGTATTGATTTTGCTTCAAAATTTCCAGTTGAAATTTTAGATAAAACTCAATTGCAAAGATTTGCAGGAAGTCTAAATTATATTTCTTCCTATTATAAAAATCTTAATGAAGATACTGCAATTATTTATGATAGATTAAAGAAAAATCCTAAGCCATGGTCTGAAAATCATACTGAGGCGGTTAGACGAATTAAGTCTAAAGTAAAATCATTACCTTGTTTAATGATTGCAAACCCTAATCTGGAGAAAATAATAGAAACAGATGCTTCAGATATAGGTTATGGTGGAATTTTAAAACCAAAATCTAAAGATAATAAACAAGAATTTCTTGTTAGATATTATTCAGGCAAAAGGTCTGAAAGTCAGAAAAATTATGCTACCGTAGCTAAAGAAATCTTAGCTATTGTTAAATGTGATTTAAAATTTTAAGATGATCTGTATAATCAAAAGTTTATAATAAGAACTGATTGTAAATCTGCAAAATTTATGTTTAATAAAGATTTTCAACGTGATGTTTCTAAGCAAATGTTTGCTAGATGGCAGGCTCATTTAGCCCCATTTGATTTTGATATTCAATATAAGAAAGGAGAAGACAATAGTCTTCCAGATTTTTTGACTAGAGAATTTTTGAATAATGGCTGATCATAAATTTACTGATTGCAGATTGATGCTCCCCAGGGGGAGGGCCTCTGGCCCTTACCGTGGTCGTGGAGGACGAGGAAATATCCTCGCCCAGCATGGCGGAAGAAGGCTGGTAGCAGAAAATATTTCTGCTAGAAGGAGTATGTCTCCTGAAGATTCATTTTATGAAGAATTCATGGAGCTTATATCACAAAAACAGGGTAATACTACTTCATCATCATCCTCCTTTTCAAAAATCGTAGGAGAAGAAGAAAGTGAAGATCATATGGCTTCATATCATCATAATAACTACAAAGAGGTAATAATCCTCTTAGAAGGTAAAGATTTACAATGGGTCAATGATCCATGGATGCTAATGCAGAGATATTTGGACAGTTCATCATATGCTGAACTGGCTTATAAACCCAGATCTTACTTCGAAAATATTTTGAAGTTTTCACAAAACTGTGAAATAACACACTTTACAGGTGCTGGAAGTGCCCAGAATGTTTATAACTTTAGCAAAATCATTATCAAGCGGATTATATCAGCTGAAGAATGGGGTTTATCAACCATGAAGGATAGAGAATACCACCATCCTGAACAAAAAGTTCTGATTAAATTCAAATATTGGGATTATATTGAATCCCTTACTAAAGTATTTCTTTACGAAAATCCAAGGAGGAAGCACTCTTGGTTTATAAAGATCTGTGCTGATGTTTATAACAGGCGAATACCAAATTGGTTTGTTAAATGGTGGCTTAATTTTGGTCAATCAGTCCAAGTATTACCTGAGCCCTTCAAAGCATTATATGCTGATTGGGTGAAAATTTCACCAAAAATTATGAATTTAGATAATAATCATTCCTGGAACGATAATATCACTCCAATGTATTTCTTTATTGAATTCTCAATTCCTTGGATTTGGAAATGGGTACCAGAAGTGGGTTATACTCTAGAAAAAATCCCATGTTTAAAAAGAATTGGTTATACCAAGTTCTGGGATAAATTAATCAAACCAGATGCTAATGGAGTAATACAAGGCCAGGAATTGATTGATCAAATCAAGATGAAGCTGCAGGAATACCAGCTGAAGAAACAAATATCTCCAAGGGATGAATCTAGTCCTTTCCAAAAAATTCATAGGATGCTTCAAAGGCAAAAGGGTATTGTTTCCCGAGAAGAGATAATAGCTTCTTATATGGATCTTTTATGGAAGGACTTAGCCCAAAACCTGGAAGATTCAAAATCGGAGGTTTCAATGTCAAGCCAAGGCCACTGTCTTGCAAGGGAATCCCAGGAAGAAGATGAAGAAGTCGACATCAACATAGATGAAATGCTGTTGGCAATAAAAAGCTCAGTAACCGGTTCTACCGGTAAAAGCCCCAAAAATAATTAACATAGGCGGTTGGGGACTCCACCGAAAATAATACTGTAGCGGACTTCACAACTGATAATTTGGAATCCGAAATCACTGTAGCGGATTTAAAATTTAAAATTTCAAATCCGTAATAGTAAAAGGCAGGTTCTGCCTATAAATATTTGTTAGTTTAGTGTTAGGGGACAGAACTCAGAATCGGGAGTCTTCCTCTTCCCTCTTCCCTCTTCCCTCTCTTGTAAATCATCCATCCATTCCTCCTTTTGTAAATTCCTTTTAATATATATACAACTTCTTTCCTCTTCAAGAATTGAAGACTTGAAGACAATTTAGGTGTAACTCTTATTTACTTTTCTATTTTTAATATATTTATTTTCAGTTATATTTAGTCTAATGGCAGGCTAAATACATAGTGTTAAACCATGAAACTTAGTTATCATATTTTCCTGTAATGTTGATAATTCTATATGCCTGAGTCATCTTGCAGTTGAAAGATTAATTAAAGAAAGTATGGGTTGTTGAATACAAACAGGCATTTGTAAATTGTGTAAAGGATGATGAGGGTTGAGCCCGTTGTTAGCCTGGGATTGGCGTTGTTAGGGCGTTTAACCCATTTTTATATCCGTTAAACAATTTATCAGGTTGACAGTTTGTAATCAATGTAAAGAATTCCTTATGCTTCTTTAATTAATTTTTGAATCTTTGGATTGATTCACCCTTAAAATCAGGATATTGGCAAATACAAATCAATAGTAAGGATCAATATAAAACAGCATTTACTGTTCCAATAGGACATTATGAATGGAAGGTAATGCCTTTTGGCCTGAATAATGCTCCTTCAGAATTTCAACAAATAATGAATGATATTTTTATTCCTTATAGTGAATTTATCATTGTTTGTATTGATGATCTCTTAGTATTCTCTAAAGATATTGAAACTCATTTTAAACATTTGAATATTTTTAAGAATTTAATCATTAAAAATGGTTTAGTTATATCTAAATAAAAAATGAGTTTGTTTCAAACAAAAATAATGGTTTAGTTATATCTAAATAAAAAATGAGTTTGTTTCAAACAAAAATCGGATTTTTGGGTCATAATATTGAAAGAGGAAATATTATTCCTATTAACAGAAGTATTGATTTTGCTTCAAAATTTCTAGATGAAATTTTAGATAAAACTCAATTGCAAAGATTTTTAGGAAGTCTTAATTATATTTCTTCCTATTATAAGAATCTTAATGGAGATACTGCAATTCTTTATGATAGATTAAAGAAAAATCCTAAGCCATGGTCTGAAAATCATACTGAGGCGGTTAGACGAATTAAGTCTAAAGTAAAATCATTACCTTGTTTAATGATTGCAAACCCTAATCTGGAGAAAATAATAGAAACAGATGCTTCAGATATAGGTTATGGTGGAATTTTAAAACAAAAATCTAAAGATAATAAACAAGAATTTCTTGTTAGATATTATTCAGGCAAATGGTCTGAAAGTCAGAAAATAATGCTACCGTAGCTAAAGAAATCTTAGCTATTGTTAAATGTGTATTAAAATTTCAAGATGATCTGTATAATCAAAAGTTTATAATAAGAACTGACTGTAAATCTGCCAAATTTATGTTTAATAAAGATTTTAAGCATGATGTTTCTAAGCAAATGTTTGCTAGATGGCAGGCTCATTTTGCTCCATTTGATTTTGATATTCAATATAAGAAAGGAGAAGACAATAGTCTTCCTGATTTTTTGACTAGAGAATTTTTGAATAATGGCTGATTATAAATTTAATGATTGCAGGTTGATGCTCCCCAGGGGGAGGGCCTCTGGGCCTTACCGTGGTCGTGGCGGACGAGGAAATATCCTCGCCCAGCATGGCGGAAGAAGGCTGGTAGCAGAAAATATTTCTGCTAGAAGGAGTATGTCTCCTGAAGATCCATTATATAAAGAATTCAAGGAGTTTATATCACAAAAGCAGCGTAATACTGCTTCATCATCATCCTCCTTTTCAAAAATCGTAGGAGAAGCAGAAAGTGAAGATCATATGGCTACATATCATCAGAATAACTACAAAGAGGTAATAACCCTCTTAGAAGGTAAAGATTTACAGTGGGTCAATGATCCATGGATGCTAATGCAGAGATATTTGGACAATTCATCATATGCTGAACTGGCTTATAAACCCAGATCTTAGTTCGAAAATATTTTGAAGTTTTCCCGAAACTGTGAAATAACACACTTTACAGGTGCTGGTAGTGCCCAGAATGTTTATAACTTTAGCAAAATCATTATCAAGCAGATTATATCAGCTGAAGAATGGGGTTTATCAACCTTGAAGGATAGACAATACCTCCATCCTGAACAAAAAGTTCTGATTAAATTCAAATATTGGGATTATTTTGAATCCCTTACTAAAGTATTTCTTTACGAAAATCCAAGGAGGAAGCACACTTGGTTTATAAAGATTTTTGCTGATGTTTATAACAGGCGAATACCAAATTGGTTTGTTAAATGGTGGCTTAATTTTGGTCCATCAGTCCAGGTATTACCTGAGCCCTTCAAAGCATTATATGCTGATTGGGTGAAAATTTCACCTAAAATTATGAATTTAGATAATAATCATCCCTGGAACGATAATATTGCTCCAATGTATTTCTTTATTGAATTCTCAATTCCTTGGATTTGGAAATGGGTACCAGAAGTGGGTTATACTCCAGAAAAAATCCCATGTTTAAAAAGAATTGGTTATACCAAGTTCTGGGATAAATTAATCAAACCAGATGCTAATGGAGTAATACAAGGCCAAGAATTGATTGATCAAATCAAGATGAAGCTGCAGGAATACCAGCAAAAGAAGAAAATATCTCCAAGGGATGAATCTAGTCCTTTCCAACAAATTCATAGGATGCTTCAAAGGCAAAAGGGTATTGTTTCCCGAGAAGAGATAATAGCTTCTTATATTTATCTTTTAAAGAAAGACTTAGCCCAAAACCTGGAAGATTCAAAATCTGAGGTTTCAATGTCAAGCCAAGGCCACACTGTCTTGCAAGGGAATCCCAAGAAGAAGATGAAGAAGTCGACATCGACATAGATGAAATGCTGTTGGCAATAAAAAGCTCAGTAACCGGTTCTACCGGTAAAAGCCCCAAAAATAATTAATATAGGCGGTTGCGGACTCCACCGACAATAATACTGTAGCGGACTTCACGACTGATAGTTTGGAATCCGAAATCACTGTAGCGGATTTCAAATTTAAAATTTCAAATCTGTAATAGTAAAAGGTAGGGTCTGCCTATAAATATGTGTTAGTTTAGTGTTAGGGGACAGAACTCAGAATCGAGAGTCTTCCTCTTCCCTCTTCCCTCTTCCCTCTCTTGTAAATCATCCATCCATTCCTCCTTTTGTAAATTCCTTTTAATATATATACAACTTCTTTCCTCTTCAAGAATTGAAGACTTGAAGACAATTTAAGTTTAAGTCTTATTTACTTTTCTATTTTTAATATATTTATTTTCAGTTATATTTAGCCTAATGGCAGGCTAAATACATATTGTTAAACCATGAAACTTAGTTATCAGATTTTCCTGTAATGTTGATGATTCTATATGTCTAAGTCATCTTGCTGTTGAAAGATTAATTAAAGAAAGTATGGGTTGTTGAATGCAAACAGGCATTTGTAAATTGTTTAAAGGATGATGAGGGTTGAGCCTGTTGTTAGCCTGGGATTGGCGTTGTTAGGGCATTTTACCCATTTTTATCTCCATTAAACAATTTATCAGGTTGACAGTTTGTAATCAGTGTAAAGTATTCCTTATGATTCTTTAATTAATTTTTGAATCGTTGGATTGATTCCCCTTTAATTCTTCTACCCGCCTCAGTATGATTTTCAGACCATGGATTAGGATTTTTCTTTAATCTATCATAAAGAATTCCAGTATCTTCATTAAGATTTTTATAATAGGAAGAAATATAATTTAGACTTCCTAAAAATCTTTGCAATTGAGTTTTATCTAAAATTTCATCTGGAAATTTTGAAGCAAAATCAATACTTCTGTTAATAGGAATAATATTTCCTCTTTCAATATTATGACCCAAAAATCTGTTTTTGTTTGAAACAAACTCATTTTTTATTTAGATATAACTAAACCATTTTTAATGATTAAATTCTTAAAAATATTCAAATGTTTAAAATGAGTTTCAATATCTTTAGAGAATACTAAGATATCATCAATATAAACAATGATAAATTCACTATAAGGAATAAAAATATCATTCATTATTTGTTGAAATTCTGAAGGAGCATTCTTCAGGCCAAAAGGCATTACCTTCCATTCATAATGTCCTATTGGAACAGTAAAAGCTATTTTATATTGATCCTTTTATTGATTTGTATTTGCCAATATCCTGATTTTAAATCAAATTTGGAAAATGTTATTGAATCATATAATCTATCTAATAAATCCTTTTTATTAGGAATAGGATGTCTAATCCATTTTAAAACTTTATTAAGAGGTTTATAATTTATTACCATCCTAGGTATTCCTCTTTCAATTTCACTATCTTTATTAACATAAAATGCTGTACATGACCATGGAGATGTTGAAGGTTGTATTAACTCTTTGTGTAAAAGAGATTATATTTCTTTTTTACATAATTCCAAATATTTAGAATTCATTTGACAAGGCCTAGCCTTTGTTGGAATTTTCTTTTCATCAAAATCATCTTCATACGGAAGATTAACGATATGCTTTTTTCTTTCCCAAAAAGCATTTGGATGATCATTACAAATTTCTAATGAAAAATTATTAATTATTAATTTTATTTTCTCCTGTGATTTAGGATTTTGAAGCTTTTCTTCAATTGTCAAAATGCTTATTTCATGTTTTAAAAACATCATTTGATTCTTTTTTCTAAGAATATTTTCTTTTATAGTATTTAATACTTTTGAAAATGGCTCCATTATAAATTGGAAATTTATTTGATTATTTTCATAAGTTCCTTTTAATCCTTTAGAATCAATATGATAAATAGGATATAATTTTTTCAAAAAAGGTGTTCCAAGTATAACTTGATTTGTAATGTTTTTAACCAATAAAAAACTTTCTGGAATGCAAACTTTATTTTTACAAATATATGCTTTGGGAAGTTTAAACTGAATATCTAATTTTTCTCCTCCAGCATGTCTTAAACTATGAGTGGTTTTTTGAAAATATTTAGTAGGTATTAAACCTTCTTGTATCACACTAATATCTGCACCACTATCAATTAATGTAGTTAATTCAATTTGAAAACTATTATCAATTAAAAGAGTAATTTTTGTATACCACTTTTGAGTAGTAATAATGTCCAATGAATTTAAAAATTGTTCCTCACCATTTGGTGGTTTTTCTTCTTGAAAAGTAATTATTTCTTTTCCTTTTTCTAAATTAGAAATTCTTTCTTCAAAACCAATATTTCCTATTTTAAGCAATTGAATTTCTTTTTGCAAATTTTTTACCTCATTATTCAAATCATTTATTGAAGTATTTGAAGTCAGACTATTACTTCTTTCTTTCATTATTTCTGTACTTGTAACATAGAATATGGTTCATTATAAATTTTATTTTCAAAATCATTTTCATTATTCCTACTAGTAGAAGGAACATCTTGAATATCATCAATTATTTTTTACCTTAATTCAGAATTTTTTATTGGTTTTAAAAATTCTAATAGATTATTATCTGTCAAAACATTTATATCTTTAAATTGAGACCTAATTTTATAAAATTCTTCATTTTCAGAATTATCATTTAATTATTTTAAACAAGATCCTTTAGTGCTACAAGCACAATCAGAATCTGACTCATTTAATAATTCATTTTCTGAAAAATTTATTTCATTCTCTTCATCTGAAGATTCAGAAAATTCTGAGCTAGAACTTGTTTCTAATAATATTTTAGAAATCTTATCTTTTAATTCTTCATCTATTTCTAAGGTAGTTATTTTCTTTTTTAATTTGCATTTATTTGCAAAATGACCTATTTTTCCACATTTATAACATTTAACATTTTGTGTGTCCTTTTTTCTAGCTATTCTAGCGTTTTTTCTTTCTAATTTCTTTTCTTTATTCTGTTTAGAATTCCTTCTTTTTCTGAAAATTTTTTCAGGTTTTTCAATTCTATGAGACTTCTTATTTGGAAATGGAATTTCCATTCCAAATTTACTACAGATATGTCCTAATTGATTTCTTTCTGTTAATCTTTGACTCTTAATTTGTTGACTTAATTTTATTTCATTACATAATGATAAACCTTCTTGGACGCAAGTTGCGATCAGTCTATGATCGGCACCTTTTAGTTGGTTAATTTTAGAGTCTTATTGGCAATTCTCACGGGTACTTGGAGTGTTTTTCTATGTTAAAAATAGGTTTTAGGAAGCAAGGCAGAAAGAGAAAAGAATTTCTAAAAGAGCTGAAATAAGGGGCTATTTGCCCAAACGGACGCCTGTGTGAACAGTAGCAGAAGTCAGAATACGGTGGGCTGAAGATTAAAGATCACAGTGGGGTCAAATAACAAGTGCTGGGCTGAATAATTATCTACTTGGGCTGAAGAAATATTGCTGAAATCAATGGGCCAAAGGGAATTAAATTAAGAGAAGCCAAAATCCAATCCAAGTTCAAGATTGATTGCATGCGTGGAATTACTTAAGCAGCCAGGTGGCATTATGAAAGAAAAGTCTTACTTGACTTGTGAAGCAAGTAGGAGATTTGGAATTTCCTTTTCCTAATCCAATGCGTCAGAACCAAAAATGAATTGATTCAAATCAAGGGCTGCGCCCCTTTTTCGTTTCAAGCCGCCTGTGGCTTTTAAGGAATTCTTTTCCTTCTTTAATTAGGTAGTTTATTTTCTCTACAAGTTAATTAGTTATTTCCTTTTCTTATTAGGAGATTAATAGGATAATTCCCCTATATAAAGGGATGCTTTGTACTATAATTTTAAATGCCTTCACAGTAGAGAGCTTCGGCTCTCTACCTTCTCCCTCTTTAATCAATGTTAATTTCTTTTCTTTTCTTTAATTTAGTTTTATTGTTTTATTTTATTTTCTAGTTGAGGATTGATCAACGTTGTTCTTACAATTGTGAGATCTAATTGTTCTTCGTGTAATGCATGCATGAATTCCTTTTTACTCTGGGTTTATAACTTTTATTACTTGAATTTATATAAACCTGCGCAACTTGTTTAAATTCGGGTAGAACCAATTAATCTGTCTCACTACTTCATGTCATTTAGTGGATAAGTTAATTAGTGGTGAAGTTACCTTCAGGTAATGCAGGGTAAAGGGTTAGTAATTCTGAACTGGTGACGCGGGTAGGAATAACTAAAATCGGGTTTCCCTAAAATCTTAAGGCTGTTAACTTGGTTAATAGGTGTCGATGCCTTACGGCATGTTCCTTGTTAATTAGAGTAGCAATTATGTCTGTGCGGATTCACGGTAATTGTCGATAAAGTAAGGGGAGATTGGGTTATGTCTGTGCGGATTTACGGTAACCTATAACTGATTGATTTATGTTTGCATGAATATATTTGCATCGGTGATCAATTGCATGAATTAACTGAGATTATGTCTTCAACTAGGGGTTTTTATGTGTTTTGTTTTACGAGAGAAATAAAGTTACCAGTTCCTGTGGAGACGATCCGGCTTATTACTATACTAGTTTTTAGTAGGTTTTTATAAATGTTTTTGATAGTTGAAACGACACCTATCAAAATGGCGCCGTTGCAGGGGACTGGTTTTAATTTTATTTCTCTCTATTTAAAAAATAAAAATAAAAAATTTTGTTTTTTTTAGTTTTTCCACTTATCTGCCAGTTTTGTTCTTTTCTGTTAAAAAAAAAGAAACAATATGGTAACTCCACTTTTTTCACCATTCACAATTCACCCATGACTACACACTCCACCACCGCACACACGTTTCTAATTTCTTCATCTCCACCGCACCTCCATTTTTTCCGGCATCGCTAGGATTCCTTCTTGCGCCGCCGCCGCCTCCACCACAAAGCCACTCACTGGCACGATTTCCTTCTATGTGTGCTCTGTTTTCTTTGAATTTCAGGGCCCGGTTATTTCAGAAACAGCAGCAACCGATCGGTAACGTCAATCGCGGTGGTCGTCCAAACCACCACGGCGAACCAAATCCACCGCGATTCAGAGCAATCACGCGACTCTGGCCGCCGTCTTCGCTCGTCACTAGGCACAGCGAGTGTCTTCGCAAAACCCTTGGCCGTCGCCTGACCTTTTCTGCCGGAGAAGTCGCATCCACCATCTTTTTCGTTCACCGCTGCAGATTACCAACGGCCGATTCTCCCTCTTTCTTCATCCTTTACGCCCTCTGTTTTTATTTTTTTTTATTTTTTATTTTTTTCTTTTTACTGTATTCAGTTTTCTTTCAATTTATGGGTTAATTCAACTTTACCTATTCTCTGTTTTAATTTTTCAGATTGCAGGATTAGATGGCTTGTTGCTGCGAAGGAAAATCCCAGTTTCTGAGGTCCAAACGCCCAGCCGCCCATGCTCTGTTTCAGCAGCACAGCCAATACCAAGAATTTAAGGTTTTCTGAATTTAAAAATCTGTGGTTGAATGTTGGTGCCTCTCTGAAGTTAAAATTCATCTGGTATTCGGATTTTATCTACATTACATGATTTTACCTCTTTGAGAAAGTGTTAGTAATGCTGAATTTTCTTGTTTAAGTCTCACACATGTGTTTGAAATAATGAGGAAAATTTTGTGCTGAGGTTGCAATACTTGGTTGATGGTAGTTCTTAATATGTGATAAGCTTATGTTGATCAGATTTAATGTAATCCAGTGCACAGAATGTTGATTGTAGGTAGGATTAATAATATTATACTTACTATTCAACGCGGAAGATTTTGTGTGTTGTCCACAACTATTTTCTGCCATGCTCTTTGCAATACGTTCAGATCTTAAGGTGTTTCAATGTGTTGAAGTGTTTATAGCAAAACATATGATGACCCTGTACTATTGATTCTATCAAAATTATTGTGGGTTAGAAATTGTGAAGCTTGCATTGGGCCGCTGGATTAATTCTTTCATGAGATTTTGGGGGAATGAGATATTTCATTTGGATTTCCATGAGCCGATATTTATTTTTCAGAAACTCCCTCTTATTTGATGACTACTTTTAATCTAGGAGTGTTTTGACGACTACTTTTAGTCGTGTTTTTTTGGGGGAGTACGTTGTTTTTTTTTCTGAATGCTTGGGTAAATTGTTGAGGTGTGCTCTGTGCAAAAAGGGATGGATTTTCTGAAAAGTCTTTGGGTTTAAATGTTCTGGATGATTGGAATTTTTAGGAATCAAGGCTATGGGTTAATTAAGCTGATCCAGCAATTGTTTTAAATACTATGAAGCCTGGGTAAGTGCTGAAGTTTGTGTGGAAATTGTTGGAACTCACTATGGTAGAGATTTGTCGAAGGGAAGTCTTGAATTAGGAGAATGTTTTTGTGAAGTGAATTGCTAAATATTTTGTTGAGCTGATTGCATCGTTCTCCTTATTTCAGTGAACTCCTATTAGTTTTTTTTTCCAGCTACTGTTTTGAGAGTGCTTTACTGTATGCTCAATATTGAAAAAAAAAAATGTTTGTAAGCTTGTAATAGTCTGAGTTTAGTCTGGATTTAATTTCTTATATCATTAAGAAGGTTTAATGCAAATGGACTATTACTTGTTTGATTGTGTTTGAGCATGGTGAAGATCTGAGATGACTACCTTTAGTCATATTTTGTTGAGGGAAAGTGTGTTATTTATTCTGAGTGCTTGGGTAATAGCTGAGGCTGATGTCGGATTTCGCCATGGTTTAATTTTCTGGTTTCCTCATGCTATCTAGGTACTGAACTTTTTCAATGCCCATATTTTTTTTCTGATGACCATGCTTCTTGTGCTTGTGCTTTGCTTGACGACTACTTTTAGTCGGGATTTTGCTGTGCTTTATTATGCTTATGCTCCATTCCTAACCATGATGGGAAGATTATTTCCCACTTTGCTGTGAGCTTTCTTTGCAGGGACGTGCCTACATGTGTCGAGATGTGCTTGAGACCTGATGAACCTCATTGCTGCATCACACCTTTTGTCCCTAATCATGGTCATGGAACCGCAGGGAGTATTGCCATGTCAGTTTTCTTTTTCTTTTGTCAGTTGTTTTCCCTGCTCTTATTCTATTTGCTTGAGAACAAGCAATGGTTTAAGTGTGGGGATGTTTGTGTGTCTTTATGTGGTTGTTAATTGTGTCTTTAATAATTTCTGCGTTAATAAGTAACCCTTGGTTTTCGTTGTCTTTGCTTGGAGACAAGCAATTGTCTAAGTGTGAGGATGTAGG
The DNA here is from genome assembly GCA_016801395.1 of Leptodermis oblonga. NCBI lineage: Eukaryota > Viridiplantae > Streptophyta > Magnoliopsida > Gentianales > Rubiaceae > Leptodermis > Leptodermis oblonga. The sequence continues at coordinate 28,124,629 of CM028756.1, read as the reverse complement.
GACATTTGTCCTAAAATTTTTGTTTTTGTCCTGTTTGTGAGTCAAGTGTCGCTGCCTTTAATCTAATTTAGATCTGAAATATGCATCATAGATGAAGTGTGACATGAAGTATGCATGCTGAAGTTTTAAGTAATTAATCTGAGAAGTCTTGAATTAGTTAAATCTGAAAATATGCATGTTTTCCCTTTTCTTAAGACATTGTACTGAGCCTAAATGCTGAATTGTTCGAGGAGAATCATTTGCTTGCCTGTCAGACTTTCAAGATGGTATGAATAGTATATAGCGGGATGATGGGGAACCTTCTTAGGATTAACCACTTTTGGCTTGCTTTCTTAACTTACCTTGTTATATCCCTAGAAGCCAAGTTGAAGCCTTGTATACAAATATTTTTTTTTAGTCAGTAAATAAGCCAAGGCCAATTTTTGTGATAAATCCTTTCTACCCCCCAGTGTGTTGAGTTGCTGAATTATGAATGAAGTCAAGTGGTGCAATGTTTAAACAATATGTGTGGATTATTTGGCAAGGTATATGTGTGCCCAATGTTAAAAAAGCTCATGGAAAGCAGAGAAAACGAAAGAATGAAAATAAATGTTGAATTTTGCAATGTGCTGAAATTGTGAAATATGATGAGCTGGGTAGAAATTTAAAGTGCTGAATTTGTGAACCATAATCCGCGCAAAGTGTAAGAATGCTGAATGAAACAGGCGCCAGTTTGCCCAAACAAAAGGGGGCTGTGAAGAATTATGAAGAAAGGTACAGCAATTGAAGTTTAATTTTTGAGAAACACACTGGGTTTGAATTTTTTTGCAGGTGGCCTAGAACCCTTAGGATCTGTCCAAAGGTTTGAACCCAAGCCTCCCGTTGCGTCCCTTCAAGTAGAAGGTTGTTTCTTAACTGCTGTGTATCTATTCCTTCTATACTGTGGCGATGGTCGACTATCAAGCATGCATGATTCTGGCTAGATTAGGATTTACTTTTATCCTGATTTTTTCTGAAAAATGTGAGATTGTGTGCATTACTGACCATAGAGTGCTGTTTTGGGAATTAATGCATGTTTTTGGATTTAGCCAATGGAAGGACTGTTTTTGTGAAGTAAATAAAACACATGCATATGAATTGAAGTGCTAATTTTGTGGTGTGAGTAAGTTCCAGAAAAGAGAAAAGGCAGATTTGTGAGTCTTATTTTGAGTCAAAGTGATAGTAGTTGTTTTTATTCGAGTCAGTCCAAAGAGTCTTGTGTGTTTTGTTCTGTTTTGTGTCTGTGTTTTTTCTATCTGAATCAATTGAGAAAGGAAGTATGAGCGAATTTCTAAATTAATGGGTATGCTCTAGTTCTTCACTTCACGCTTGAGGGCAAGCGTCATTCAAGTGTGGGGATATTTGATCGGCACCTTTTAGTTGGTTAATTTTAGAGTCTTATTGGCAATTCTCACGGGTACTTGGAGTGTTTTTCTATGTTAAAAATAGGTTTTAAGAAGCAAGGCAGAAAGAGAAAAGAGTTTCTAAAAGAGCTGAAATAAGGGGCTATTTGCCCAAACGGACGCCTGTGTGAACAGTAGCAGAAGTCAGAATACGGTGGGCTGAAGATTAAAGATCACAGTGGGGTCAAATAACAAGTGCTGGGCTGAATAATTATCTACTTGGGCTGAAGAAATATTGCTGAAATCAATGGGCCAAAGGGAATTAAATTAAGAGAAGCCAAAATCCAATCCAAGTTCAAGATTGATTGCATGCGTGTGAATTACTTAAGCAGCCAGGTGGCATTATGGAAGAAAAGTCTTACTTGACTTGTGAAGCAAGTAGGAGATTTGGAATTTCCTTTTCCTAATCCAATGCGTCAGAACCAAAAATGAATTGATTCAAATCAAGGGCTGCGCCCCTTTTTCGTTTCAAGCCGCCTGTGGCTTTTAAGGAATTCTTTTCCTTCTTTAATTAGGTAGTTTACTTTCTCTACAAGTTAATTAGTTATTTCCTTTTCTTATTAGGAGATTAATAGGATAATTCCCCTATATAAAGGGATGCTTTGTACTATAATTTTAAATGCCTTCACAGTAGAGAGCTTCGGCTCTCTACCTTCTCCCTCTTTAATCAATGTTAATTTCTTTTCTTTTCTTTAATTTAGTTTTATTGTTTTATTTTATTTTCTAGTTGAGGATTGATCAACGTTGTTCTTACAATTGTGAGATCTAATTGTTCTTCGTGTAATGCATGCATGAATTCCTTTTTACTCTGGGTTTATAACTTTTATTACTTGAATTTATATAAGCCTGCCTAACTTGTTTAAATTCGGGTAGAACCAATTAATCTGTCATGTCATTTAGTGGATAAGTTAATTAGTGGTGAAGTTACCTTCAGGTAATGCAGGGTAAAGGGTTAGTAATTCTGAACTGGTGACGCGGGTAGGAATAACTAAAATCGGGTTTCCCTAAAATCTTAAGGCTGTTAACTTGGTTAATAGGTGTTGATGCCTTACGGCATGTTCCTTGTTAATTAGAGTAGCAATTATGTCTGTGCGGATTCACGGTAATTGTCGATAAAGTAAGGGGAGATTGGGTTATGTCTGTGCAGATTCACGGTAACCTATAACTGATTGATTTATATTTGCATGAATATATTTGCATCGGTGATCAATTGCATGAATTAACTGAGATTATGTCTTCAACTAGGGGTTTTTATGTGTTTTGTTTTACGAGAGAAATAAAGTTACCAGTCCCTGTGGAGACGATCCGGCTTATTACTATACTAGTTTTTAGTAGGTTTTTATAAATGTTTTTGATAGTTGAAACGACACCTATCAGTCTACCATATGTATATTCATTATATGGGATAGTAATTCTATCCTTTCTAAGAGCTTTTCTGACTCTTTCAGCAAATAAGCTAGGAAGACCGTCTATGAATTTAGACTTCCAATGACTACTATTACTTTCAGGCAATTCCATGACTCTATTAAGGAATGCATTTTTATACCATTTAAATTCAGAAAGTGTTTTACACCTAAGATTCTGTAATAAAGTATGGATATTTTCACTATTATCTGAAATTCTACCGGTTAAATAATTAGTGTATAAACAGAATTTTCAACCAATTGGTCACCTTCTTGTTTAACAGTTCTATAAACTTCTTCTTTAGCTATTGGGGATAAATAATTATCCCACCAACCTTTTAATTGGCCAGTAAAACCTGCAACTATCATTTTTGCAATATTACTATCAGAGTTACCATTACTCTTACAAATAGTACTATACATTAACATTCTTTGAACAATATTATAAATCTGTTTTTCAGTATAACCCTCTATATTCCATTCATAAATATTTTTACTACTATAACTATTATTATTAATATATTCTTGTTCCTCATGAAGAACATCCATCGGAGATGGCCTATTATAATAGTTTATTCTTTGAGTTGGCCTATCAGCATATCTATACATTTCTCCTATTTTATTAATTTCATCTTTTATTACTTTTTTATATTCTGGATTATTTTCAATTTCATTTGAAAATTCTTCTTCAATTGTGGTTATATTTAACCCTTAAAATTTTTCATTTATTAATTTTTCCAATTCTGGACTAATAGTTTTGAACTTAAAATTTTTTATTTCAGGTGGAGGCTGAAGACTAGGAGCAGCTAAGACCCCTGTATTTTCTTACAGGGGAAGGAATTTAAACTAATAGTATACTTTCTATATGTATTATTAATATAATATAAACTAATAGTGTACTTTTTATATGTATTATTAATATAATATAAATAAGCATTAAATTAATTGTTAAATTAAATTAGATCCAACCGCAACTTTTGCAAATGATGAAGATGATGAATATGAATTACATTGAATATTCAAGATGTATTTATTTTGTAAAAGTTTCAATGTTTCAAAGTTCAAACTCTGATTTCTCACGATTTATAACAAGGCATCACTCTCTTGATTTTTTTAAAATAATATATTGAGGTATTATTCATCTTTATTTATATTTGTTCATAATTTATTTTTGTATCTTTTATTATATAAATCATTTAATTGTTTAAATGTATGTACCGTAGCTACATATTTTATTTTATTTTATTTTTGTAATTTTAATTATTTATAAATAATTAAGTTATTAATTGAGTCAAAATAAAATAATATTTATAAGTTAAAATTTTTAAATAAATGAAAAAAATTGTTAAATAAACGGAAAAGATTAGAATTGGAACGAGAACCGTGACAGAACCGGAATTGGAACCGAAACCGTCGGTTCTGGAACTGGCACGGAACCGTCCCCCCAAGGTTCCGGTTCCGGTTCCACTTATTCATGAACCGTAACCGGCGGTTCCGGAACCATGGCCATCCCTACACAAAACTTCACAAAATTTTTGCGTGCATCCATCAAATTCTAATTAATTTAATCATTAACAGCATGAACAATACAATAACAACATAATCCTGAAGTAAACAGTTATATATACAAAAATCCAATCTCAAACTATCAATTTTGAGAATAAATCAAATCAAAATCAGTAGGAAAATTATAAAATGGAACATACAATAAACCACCGATTTAACACTAATCAAACCCGAATTTAATCATTCATCATCTCACCAAACCCAAATTTAACACTAATAATAAACCCTAGACCAATCACAATAATCAAGTAACAATAAAATTTGTAAAGCTTAAATAAAGTTGAAACTATTCGATATAACCTTTTTTATAAGTTGAAGCCCACAACAAGGACCGATTGTGGTGAAATTATGATGGGGGATTAACTTCAAGTGGTGGGTGATGGCCGATTAAGAAATCATCTCCGGAGTTGGGTGACGGCGGATCTTGTTATCAACGCCGCCGGAAGAACGGCTTCGGGGGAAGACGAGAAAAAACCAACGGCGAGAGGATGGGCGCCGGCGACAAGAGAACGGCTTCAGTTTGCTGGAGAAGGAAATAGGGGGAAGCCGCGGTTGGCTGGAGATGGAAACAAAGGGAAACCCTTAAAATTCAAACAAAATCAAGTTTCTACGGCGGTTGTAATTAAAATCGCCATAGAAACTTGATTTCTATGGCGGTTATGAAGAAACCGCCATAGAAAGTAACTTTCTATGGCTGTTATTAAGAAACTGCTGTAGAAAGCGGCGGTTATAATTACAACCGCCGTAGAAAGCCCGTAATTGGGAATTCCCGCCCGTTTCTCTGACCCTATTAATTTCTAGTTTTTCTTTTTTTTTTGTAAATTAACCCCCAATTTTTTTTAAATTTAATAATAAATATGTAATTTACTATTTATCAATTTTTATAGTAAAATTCATCATATCTATTAATTATATACAAACTCATGCCTTTATGTTATGATAAACAATAAATAAATTTCAAATTTTTAGTTGACCAATCCATTATTTTAGGCCCTCAAAAGTTTTTGAAGTATTGTTACATAATAATTATAAGAAAACTTCAAAAATAGCAATTTTCATTGAATTACTAATAAGATTTTTGAAACACACTTTCTACGGCAGTTAAAAATAAAACCACTGTAGAAACATACTTTTTACGGCGGTTAGAAATAAAACCGCCGTAGTAAGTAACTTTCTACGGCGGTTATTCGAAAACCGCCGTAGAAAGTCCCTTCTACAGCGGTTGAAAACTGCCATAGAAAGTCCCCTACTTTCTACGGCGGTTTTCGATAACCGCCGTAGAAAGTTACTTACTACGGCCGTTATCAAATAAATGCCGTATAGATAGTCTTTCTACGGCGGTTCTATATAGAACCACCGTATAAAGTCCGTACTTTCTTTTTAATAGCGGTTTTGGTATTTCCACCGTTAAAGCATAGCCGTTAAAAGTCCATTATGTAGTAGTGAGATAGTAGAAATGCTTAACATACTCTTTGAAAACACATTTAGCAAAGAGCTTTGCATATGCCCTTTACACAACTTACTTTGACCCTTGAATGACGTATGTTTTATCAATCTTTTTTTTCTTTTGCACTCTCAAATTTTTTTTCCCTCTAATCTCACTTGCTTTTTACAATCCTCAATCAAGAGTACAAAGCTCTTAGAAAATTACATTGAGTGATAACAACCACAAAGACTGCAGTGATGACAACCAAGAGAATGATGGGAAGCCCGAAAACAGCCACTGAAAAACTGATGACAAGGATGACTTTGGAGACGATGAAGAATATTACATTATAGGCCCCAAAAAGCATGAACAAGCAAGAACCTACTGGGACCATATCCTATGCCAACTGCCTGGAGTAGATTGTAGGAAATTAAACAAGATATAGCCGTAATGGTTAGAACTTTTTATTTATGTATTTATTTTATGCATTGAATAAAATGAGTGGCCAATTCCACTCTTAATTTAAAGAAAATAAATAAATTCAATTAAATAAATATTAAATAAAAATAAAGTATAAATTAAAAATTACATTGAGTGTAAAAGTATACTCAATCCGCATATCATACCTCTATTGATGTCCCAACATATATCAAGCAAAAAAACATGCTTTAGGACAATTTGATGGTAAGGTACAAATTTTGTGCCTTGGAATATAGAAAGGCATGACGGTATCAATACTCTTGCCTTGTGTAATTTTGACACCTTGAGCACTAAGGCATTTTCTTTCAATCTCCTCATCAAAACTCATGTGATAGAACAATGTCACTAGCACAATCCACAAGATTACAAGAAGTAAAAACAATATTATTAAATATCTACATAATTATTAACACATCTACAAGTATCACTTTCAAGACCAAAAGATCATTTTTAATGTTTTCATCAAACTTGACTTCTTCTAATTCTTGATTCTATCTTGTCAAATTTATTATTCTTATTATGTCTAAAAACATTTATAGATTGCTCTTCTCATTATAGCACCAAAAAAAAAAATGTTTCTAAGAAAAATATAAAAACATCTTCTCTCGTTTCCGACCCTCACCCCCACCCCCAGGTCTATCCCCTATAAACTACACTACTGTTTGGATGTAGTTTATCACTCTACTGGTTGACTTACCCTTTTTTAATTAATGAAGTATGAATCTTTCCTTTTTTTCATTTGATTTTCTCTTCTGGGATTTTAAGATGAACTGATAGAAAATCAATACTTTAACTCAATTAATGAAATTTACAAATTCAAATTGAAAATTTGAAGAAAACAAAAACCTTTTTAAGAAAAATTCTTGGTTAGATACTGAGACAAAAATAATTTTACAAACAAAGTTCAGAAATTTACAAAATTAAGGTTATGTGCATAGAGGATAAAATCCAAATGAATTTAGAAAAGAGACTCAAGAAATAAAATAATGAAGATATATGGCTGGAAGAATAAATTAAGAAAATTAATCAATGTATAGCACAAAGATTTAGGCAACTAACTAAAAGAAGTAACCCCAATAGTAAAAATGGATCGAATTTCCAATTGAACTTAATTGACAAGTAATTTTTTCAAACAGAAAGGTATCGATTTTATCAAATTCCACACACGATAGAGTATTCGGTGCATCAACTACAATGCGTAGGATGGTGCGTCCGAATACATTAAGGAAAGTAATTTTCTAAAACAAAAAGGTCTCGATTTTATCAAATTTCACACATGATGATAAAGTATTTGGTGCATCAGCTACAACACGTATCAGGATGATGCATTCAAAGAAAGTAATTTTCCAAAAAAAAAAAAAATTAAAATAAGGTCTAATTATCAAATTTCAAGCATGACGGAATATTCGGTGTATCAGTTACAACACATAGGATTATACAATCAGATACATCCAGGGATATAGTGCTATTTATGAGGGAAAGTGATGTACATGTAGGAAGTTCATGAATTAATATAACATGATTTATTGGTTTATGATAATTAAACTTACTGTACTAATTTTAATAATGCAAGGGATGTAGCTCGTAATTTTCCTCCCCACACAGACCCACGTGAATCCAATCTAATTAAACAATTCACAGCTTTGGAATTCTACTCAATTCCCATTCACGTTTTTTTTACATTAAAATTTTCTCCACTTTGAACCGCACATAAATTGGTAAGAAAAAAAAAATAAAATAATCCAAAACTCTAATTCTCAACTTGCTTTTTCCTTTTTTTTATTTAAATTTTTTTTATATATACTCTTTCAAATATAAAATTCTACACAAGCAAGTAACCAAATCTTTAAATTATAGATCAATTTACAAAAATTGTAAAATAAAATAAGATACTAGAATTAACAATAAGACACCAAATGAATTCGAATTAAAAGACACCAAATAAGATAAAATAAGATACTACAAGTAACTACAATTCACTAAAGTGATTTTTTTTTTTTTTTTTTGGCTGGCTCAAGTGAATTCGAGCACCAACGTTTTTTCTTATAAACGAATTGACAAAACTTGAATTTCGAATTATGAACCAAAAATTAAGATGTTTGATGAAACACCCTAAACTAAGTAAAACTAAATTTAACTTAATAAATTTCATAATTTAAAAAAAAAAATATTATCTATTAAAGAATTGATTCACCTTAAAGTTCAACAAAGAATCTTTAAGAAATGATGTAAACCTCAAACGAGTTTATATAATATAAAAATATTTTGAATAATCTATAAAGCAAAATACCCTATTTGTCACTATCATATATAAAAATATAGGAGGCAACTAACTTAACCTAAAAATAATAGAAAATTAAATATAAAAACGTGTTTATACATACGGAGTTTTTAGATTCAACGTCTTGTCATTCATGGACCCCTCTTCTTCTTGTTCTTTTTTTTTTTCGTTTTTCTATTTTTATTTATACACTCGTGTATCATTTTGCTCTTAATGAAATAGCAGTTAGACCTAACTCATATTTCATTAATAGAACTCACGTATCGTTTTTCTATTGAGGAAATAACAGTAAGCGATAATTCATACACCGTAAATAGCCTAATGTATCACTTTGATATTGACGAAGTAGTATTATTCTTTTAAAAGTAACACCTGACATTTTTTATAGTATCACTACTACTCTTTTAAATTGGCACTTTTATTATTATTTTTGTTATTTTTTCCTTCTTAAATTGTGATTGAATCGGTTCTTCTTAGTTAGTAAAAACAGTTACACGTGTTATCAACATTCCTCAAACTAAGTTGCATCTATGCATGAAGTTAGAGAACGTTCATAATTAATAAGAATTTCATGGATGGAATTTTAAACGTACTAATATGCCCCGAGTGCACCTATATGTTTCTAGTAAGAGAGGTCTTCTTTCTTTCTGAATTTTCAACAAGAGATATATTTACATGTAGGATAAACTTTAGTCCACTCCCTCGGCATAACTTTAATGCTTTACTCCACTCCCTCAGCATAACTTTAATGCTTATAACTTTGAAAGTATATCATTAGATTTGTTAGTGCATGTAACTCAAAATTAGGAAATTTCTCCTTTTCCCAATGTTTCACAATTTAAAATTGGGTAAATTGAAAATTTTAGTTACTTTACTTTGGAAAGTTTAACATTTTAGTCATCAGACTTTTTTAATTGTTTTTTTAGTCACAAAACTTTCGTTTTTGCACTTTTTTTATTCACTTTATTAAAATCGTCCTTTAACCCATTAACGAAGCATTTTTAACGAGGGTATTTTCGTCCAAACATCACACTCTCTCTCCTACTTTTACCTTTTCAGTCAGCTCCTCCTCTCTCTCCCTCTTCCCCCTCCATGCATTTCGTTTTGAGTAAGCAGCCCTAGTTGATGAAGCACTGCAACAGAAGAAGCAAGGGTGAAGTAGCTGAAGCAGCACCCCATTTCATCCTCACATCACACTCTCTCTCCATTTCCTTGCAATGGAAGCAGCCATAGTTGAGGTATTTTTCTTCCAACACAAGACCCATCTCCGGATTCACAAGACTTCCATCTTTATTCCCGGCGCCGAGGATGGTTTCATCGTTTATTTGGGGGAGATCATTGTCCGGGTTAATTCCTACGGCCCCGATTCCCCCTCCTCACTCCCTCACGGATATAGATAAGTGCTGCAATTGCAGCAGTAGCGGAGCGACTCTGCTAGGTCTGCGCAGATCGGCGACAGCTGAGTCGCGACTAGATCGTGACAGACGGAAACTATTGCAGCGAGAGAAGATGCGGCATCGGGATCGTCTGCAGCGATGGAACAAAGAAGATGAGATGTCGGTGAACGGTAGATCTGCAGCGGAACCGATGGAACTGCAGCGAAACTAACAGAGGCTACAATATCCCCAAAACCAGCTACAATTTACCAGTAATGTCATTGTTCATCCCAACCCAAGCTGCCCCAATTACCCGCCGCCTCCTCCTCCTCGCTACCAGAAGCAGAGCAATTGGATTTGAACAATGGAATTGGGTTATTAATTAGTTCTAAAGCTACTTCTGCTTAGCTTTTTCTTTGAGTTTTGTGTTTACACTACTACAAATTGGAGCTGTACCAACACCCCAAAAGTGATGCTTTAGGCCTTAAAAGTGTTATCTTAGGCCTAAGGCATCACTTTAAAAAGTATCTCTTAAAGTGATGTTACCTTAGGCCTAAGGTAACACTTTTTACCTTTTATACAACATTTTTCCAAAGTGTAGCAATAGGTAGCTAATGTAACGTTTTTTTCCTCCCTAATGCAACCCTTTTTCACCCTTGATGCAACGCTTTTTGGACCTGATGCCACGCCTTTTTGGGGCTGTTGCAACGCTTTTTGGGCTGATGCAACGCTTTTTTGGGGCTGATGCAACGCTTTTTGGGGCCGTTGCAACGCTTTTTGGGCTGTTGCAGCGTTTTTTGGGACTGTTGCAACGCTTTTCGCCCCAATGCAACGCTTTTTGGCCCCAATCCAACACTTTTATGCATCTGTAACATTTTAATACAAATATAATATTATTGCCCATATGGTATCATTTATTCAAATCCACTATAAAATTGATAATCCAAATGCTCGTATTACAAAAGTATTCATAGAGTTCTACATACTATGATTACAAAAGTATTCATAGAGCACAAGACTTCAAAAAGTCAATTAAAGAATTTAAAGCGCTTCAAATCTTGAGCTTCACTTAAGAAAGCCTCACTTTTAAACCTGAAAATTTTCACAAACAAAATGAAATAGACAATTAGATTCGAATAAAAATTATAAACAATCACAATGTAAGTGCATAAGAATCCAAACTATAAACTAATGAAAGCACAAAAGTTCTCAACAATCAATGGCTAACTATAGCTTCAACAATAAAACAAGAGAAGAATGTACTAAATGTGGAAAAATGATCCTCTACCATATTAACTACCATTCAGGAAATTAATAACATAACCCAATTCAAGAACATAAATTTAAACCAGAAAAACAAAGTGCTTAAGCAGTTAAAGGCATTGTTCTTGAAAGGTATATCAGCTAAGCATACTTATTACTTACCAAGACATCAACAGAAAGCTTCAAGCTCAGAAGCAAAGGATGTCCATCTGGCCCAGCAATGATATGAAGATCAGTTCAAAACAGGACAAGCTTCAAGGGTACTAAAAAGACACAAACTTTTATTTTTGAATAATACTAATACTAATTTTTTTAATGCAAACCACCATTAGATACTCATTACTCAAAGTAGGCCCAATTTCTCAAAGAAGAGATTAGAGAGTGCAGCCCTAACATCCGCCTCGAAGACCAAGATGATGTTCTTAATAGGATATAAGATTATATGCTTTTGCCAAAACTTTTCCATATTTATGAAAATTTTCATAGTGTCAAAAAAATTCCTCCATTACAGGGGTAGAGAAAGGGGAATTGATACTCGCTATTTTAGGAGCCTAAAATAGTTTTGAAAAGAACCAACCCTAACTAAGACCTGCTCCCTCTCAAAATAATCCAAACTGATCTTTTCCATCCAACTCTATAACACTATATCAAAAAAAACCAACTGCAATAATATTCCACTCTCAGTTCTCAAGTTTAGAAACTATATGGTTTATGATCAGAAAAGCTATTTACTTACACTTTTAATAATAATTAAACAGCAATTTAAATGAGTACCTATGAAAGCTAGAATAGTTTGCATGAAATTTTGTGTTGGTTCTTGGACAAGGCCAGCCAGCAAAGATTTAACTAATAGTGTTTCAGGGAGATTCAATAGTGTTTCAGCAAAGAACAAGTGATGATATGTTCATTGAAAGATTAAAACCCATTGAAATACTACAAGAAGAATGCATGGGAGTTGGAAAACCAAGGCCCCAGCCAAGGGAAAATCAATCAGGTCTAAATAAAAATTCAATACTCATGATGTCACAGCTAGCCGCAAACACCAAAACAGAACCACATAAAAGCCACATCTTTAGACTAATGCATCCAACAAATATGAAATTTAACATTATTAGGCATGATTAGAGGGTCTATTGCGGCCCTGATGTCAATGACTTGTATTCCTCACCGTAGAGCAGGTTTCAATACTTATCATCCATTTATCTACCAGTGCCTTTGTAGAATTAAGTTTTTTGGCCATCAGTTTCTATCTGCACCTCCATTACTGCGTCTAAGCAGCAGCATTTATAGGGAAACAGGAAATCAAAATATTAGCAAGAAACTTAGTTTCCCTAGCATAACATTTGTCGGATTACAGAGTAAACTAAACTGGTATACTGCTATGCATTTTCTCCAAATTCAATTCATCAAAACTCTGCTTCAAAATAGATAGTGGTGCACATTAAATAAGCCTGAATGTGAAACTTTGGGCCAACAAATTAAAAAAAGAGAAATAAGAACTAAGATGGAGAGACTGAACTTTCTGAACTAGAAATGCCTGTAATTTCAAAGTTGCCACACATTTTTAGTCTCAGGAATACTGCAAAAAAGAAGAAGAAAGACAACCTTAGAAAGAAGAATTTTGGCCCCAATATGCTGCTTGTTGTCCCAGCCAATAAATGAGTTATCAGTCTTGCTTGCTCCCATTTTTGTCCAATAACTTCAATGTAGTTAAGGGAAGTTGGTTTCTTGGTGGCTTTGAACAACCAAGCAGCACCCCAAAATAATTTCATCCTTATTTAAGTCAAGAATCATGAAAACTCATTAAGCACTTCACATAAGAACTCGATTACTTGAAGTATTTAGATGCAATACATATTACCTCATAATCAGAAAATGAGCAATAAAAGGGACGGACATAAGAACGCGATTACTTGAGGACAAGTTGCTAATCAACTCAGTGATTTCCCTGCTTAAAAAATTACCATTTCAGCAAACATGAGTAAAACCAAAGAGCAAAGAACAATAGACATAGGACCAAATATGCATCTTCGACTAACAATTTCAATACAGAAAAGAGAAATGCACTCTACGCAGATTAAAAACAATGTGCCATATAACTTGATATTTAAAAATATTGTTACAGCAATAAATACTTCAGCAGTTTCAACCTGCAAATTTAAACTAGAATACACTTATTGTCAATCAGATTTGAAAGTACATCAGCCTAAAAATTGTTACAGCATTGAATACTTACAGCAGCTGCACTAACTTAATAAACTTTTACACAGTATGTAATGTTCCAAATCCAACAATTATAGAAAGCTCTGCATCTGATTGAAAACTATTGAGTACCTTGAAAAATCTATGTTTTGCCATTGCCTAAGTCCATGATAGAGAGGATAACAACATGCTTCTTCTGGCTCACAAACTTTGCAAGAAAACGACAGGGAAAAAAACAGGGGAAAAAAAAAAAACCTTTTATCATTTTGTTAATCCAGAGTCTAGTAAGTTTCAAAAATTATAAACAAGCTAGGGAAAATGAAAATGGAACAAATGGTGTCCTTAGGGGAGAAAAAATCAATCCAAGTACCTATTGGTCCTGCTGTTCCTTTATCAGTGCTCTTCACTGTTCTGTACATCTGCATGAATAACCACATACAAGTATCAGAAAAAGAAAGACAAAAGTCCACAAGAAAGATTACTCTCAAGATGTCCTTTTGTCCTAATCTTTTGTACTTCCTCCCATCACCACAGTTAACTACTTATATATATATATATATATATATATATATATGATTCATATCAGTAATAATACACATATGAGAATGAGACATAGAAGAAAAGTAGCGCAGAGCAACCAGTAATTCATCATGAAAAGCCTAAGCAAATCTGCATTGAACTAATCCCATTCCCACCTGTAAATGGCTCTTCACATGAGCTAGGGTTAGATCCTTGACGTTCATCAACTCCAGCCCTGATTTTGGGGTCGCTCCTTCACCGTACCCATTCAAAGTAAAATTACAATTTACTTTGGGAGAAGGTTACTGATCAGTAGTGTTATTTTCAACCCTCTTTAGATCACTTTTTCATATCCATAGTCTTACCAATGATCTTTCCTTTCCACCTGGAGTAGAGAAAAAGAAAATCTTTGACCAGTTTCGAAAGTCTTTGGCGAATGTAAGTGCAAAAATGTTTGTCCTGAAAATCCAAGGAACATGCAACTATCGACTGGCAATGATAATATATCTTCAACAAGCTATAGTTTAATTTGATGAAGAGAAGTGAGATAACAAAGGACATTAAAGAATTAAGAAACAGACCTGCTGGAAAGCCATGCAGGCACCAAAACTTCCAACAACTTGTATGCTTCACTAGGTTCAAGAGATAAAATAGTTGCCTTCATCTAGGTATACAACTACTAGTTAGTAAACCAGCCATATACAAAAAAAAAAAAAAAAATTGAGGAGGAGCTATTTATCTTAACCAGTTCAACCAAACCAACCTTCTTTTGTGGTATGCTCTCCACAAGACTAATATCTGTTAAGATGGTGGAATCACTAATTGAGCTGGATGTCATTCCATCTAAATCATTAAGGATCCCTAAGGATCTCAGCCTGTCAATGTTATCAAACACAAAACATAAATAGTTAAGATTGCCAAACAATATGTTAAAAGCATAAGGTTAAACAAAAGTGTACTTAGAATATACTTGACAAAGTTATCAAACACCAAACACAATATGCAGAGCTTATGTACACAAAAAAGAATATATAATCAAAGATTAGTTTCTTCTTTCTTGTGAACTAAGAGAAAGAACAGAGATATGAAAAATTTATTAAATAAAGACATTACTAACCAAAAATTCTTCATAAATTTTCTATTAATCCAAGCGAGCTAAAACGAATTGCCACCATCGGCATAACAATCATTGCAATAATAATTAACAGTCTAAATCAAACATTAAAGCTAGAGAAGAGAGGTTTTCGAATTTAGAGAGTTAGGGTTGGCATAAAAAGGTGAAAATATAACCCCAAAAAATCTAATAACAGAAAAGAGAAACCAAAATAACCATGGGAGGTACCTCTATTGTCGGGGGGGAAAAAAAACTACAAATTAAGAAACTATTATAAGAATTGAGGCGTGTCAAACCCGTAATCCCAATCAAAGTTCGATCCATCCATGAAATCATATTCCCCGATGAAATCCATCTATAGCTTCGTCCATCTCCATTATAAAATTCACAGTAACCCCAAAAACCAAAAAGAATTATATCTATACACTATTATAATTTATATTAATAATAATCCTTTCCACATCTTCCGGATTACTGGCTATGGCTAGAACACCGGGCCAAAAATAATGCCGTGGAACTCATCGAATTCGATTCCCTTCTCTCGTAATTGGCCTGGCGGCCTTCTGGCTGTGGGTTTCTAGACTGGAACGAAACCTAGGCACTATTTGTATGGCGAAATTTGCATACAGACGGAGAAAGGGAGAGGGAAAATTGCGAAGAAAATTGAACGGAAAAAAACTCACAAGTCCGATAGCCAAACAGCCAGAATGAAAATTGCTGAAGAAGGACCACCATATCACCATCGATGGCCCAGTAAACAAAGGTTGAACGGCGGCGGCGAATGGAGGAGGATCAGGCGGCAATTTCGAGGAGGAAGGACGAAGAGAGGAGGAAGATAAAGAAATTGATTGAAAAATGGGGTAGGTCGAAATTAATTTGGAGTAGAGAGAAAACAGAGAGAAATGATAATTTTTTTTTATCTTTTTCCAATTTTACCCCTAACAAATTAAGTCCTAAACCCTAAACCCTACCCTACCATATTAACCCTAAACCTTACCCCTTAACCCTTAACCGTACATTTTATCAGAACAAGCGGCATACTAGCAAAAAAAGCGATGCACTAGTTTAAAAGTTTAAAAAAGTGTTGCATTTGATTGAGAAAAGCGTTGCACTAGCCTTAAAAAGTGCTGCAATAGCCAAAAAAATGCTACACTAGCTCAAAAAAGGGTTGCATTAGCCTTTAAAAAAAAGTGTGGCACTAACCTAAAAAAAATATTGCTTTAGCTTTCCAACAAAGGCATCATTTTGCAAAGGTGTAGCATATTGTAAAAAAATATTGCATTAGACTTCTATAGCTACACTTAATTTTGGTGATGCATTTTCTTTTAAAATTTGGTTCTATTGTAACATTCTTAAAAGTGTAACCTACAAAGTGATACAATAGGCTCAATTTGTAGTAGTGTTAGGGCTACACTTTTTGAATTGTAATGTGTTTGTGACTGATGAACTGCTGATGGATTTGGAATAACTTTGATGGGAATTGTGGTGGAAATGTACTTTGATCAAATTGGGTTTTGCAGGGTTAATCGATGCTTCTGGAATATTTTCTCCAAAGAGTGGGTTGGTTAATTGCAGGTGCAAGCGATTTGGTATTATTCTTGGTTTTCTTTAGCGACAATTATAATTGTCACTAAATGTGAATATAGTAATCTTCAGACGTTGTCTTTTAGCTAAAATTATTAAAGACAAAAAAACCCTCAAAAAAAGTAATCCATTTTAACGGATCCATTTAACAGAGTGACGAAAAAAAAATACAAAAATAAAAGTATAGTGACTGAAAAAATAATTTAAGAAAGTGTAGTGACTAAAACGTTAACTTTTGCAAAGTATGGTGACTAAAATTTCCATTCTAGCAATATTTATCCACCACACTTCCAAATGGTTTCAAGTAGTCAACCACATTACCAAAATGTCCTCACGACAAATATTAGACCTTCTCGTTTTCTTAAACTTGAGAAGTTAGATTAAAATTCTCAATTTCATAAATCCCAATGGTTCAAAGCAAGGCAATGAAGTTTTAAACATTTACGTTTAAGCCAAGATCTAAAAAGACATGAAGTGCAAACTAATAAAGACACATTTTCAACATTTAGAATCAATTTCAATAAATCGCAATAACCAGTTTATTCATTCAAGACTTTAGTTTAAAATGGTGAGGCTTCCTATTATCAAAGTTTTAGTTCCAAAAATCTCTTTCTGAAACACTTGAGAGCATATTCATTTTCATTATTTTTCGTTGTGTTTTGGTTTTATTTATGGCTTTTACAGTAAAGTTAATATATAATATTCTTTTTCGTCATTTCCAATACAAATTTCTACTATTCAATTGTATATTTTTACATTTAAAACTATTTTCCTAATTAGCTCTATAGGAAATTGAAAATATTATTGATAAACAGAATGGGTCAAATTCAATAAAATAGATAAGTAAGTGAGACTTAACCACAATAAATCTAATTTAAAAGTGTAAAGAAGAAAATTTAAGCCCAATATGCAATCTTTACTTAGGTGTCATTCTTAGAATTAAAACCGGAGAAATGTAAAAAGAAAGGGAAAAATGCTGGACCCTAATCTAAACACAAACCCCTTCCCCCAACCGTGTCTCTCTCAATCTCATCCGGTATTATGTAAAACACAATAGATATAATAATTTTAAAAAAAAGAAAAAAAAGATAGCTCATTAACCAGTAAAAGGTGCTACTGAGTATCGAGGTTATGCACATGGACATGCACGGATTATGCACAAATGTTTATCATTTTCAGCACCCAATGAATTTTATAGTTTGCACGCTGATGTGGAATGCATCATTATTTTGCTAGTTAATTGTATAACAAAAATTTATAGTTTTTTACGAGGTGTGAAAACTTGGAAGTTTAATTCACTTCACATTTATTTAATTAATTAATCGATTGTCTGGTTCTTGAAGAGAGTATTTTTATATCTTCAGTGGCGAACCGTTTTCTTAAGAACACAAAATGTGTGAATGCTTGGGTTACTTTACAAAATAGGAAGATAAGAACAAATATTTATTGAGCATGTTTTTCATTAATTTGCGAAAACATACAATTTCTCAATCGCATTCCAAGACTCCCGAAATTGAGGGTCCGCTGAATGAATTTAGCTCTCTTCTTCGGTCTCTGAGGAAGCTTGGAGCCTTTAATGGCCATAAAGTTTTCTTCTTTCTCCTTACTAGTCAAGGCAATCACAAACTTAGGAGGACAAACAGCTGGAATCGCATCACTCCCGGATGATGTCCCTCCACCTTTCTTGCTGTCCGACGATGCAGACCCATTATTATGAAGATTATTATCATTACTGTTGTTCTTCACACCATTGCTGTGGCTACCTTTCCTATTATCTCCTCCTCCTCTGTCCGGCGAAGCCAACCCCTTATCGCCATCGTTTTTTATGGCAATTGTGCACATGCACAGATTATGCACATGCACAGATTATGCACAAATGTTTATCCATTTGAGCACTCATGGATTTGTAGTTTGCATGCTGCTGTCTCATGCATTGTTATTTTCCTTGTTAATTTTATTAGCAAGATTTCCAGTTTCTACGAGGTATGATATCGAACATGAATCCGCATAAGACAGCAGTTAATTTTATTATCAACTGAGCAAGCCATTCAACTTTATTATCAACGAGGTATGCTATTGCACAGGAGATTTCAGCTTTGGAAGCCAATGATACTTGGAAACTTACTGCTCTTCCAAGTGATAAAAAGACTGTTGGTTGCAAATGGGTATACAAAATTAAAAGGAATTCTGATGGCTCAGTTGACAGGTTAAAGGCCTGATTGGTGGCTAAGGGATATACTCAAATTGAACGAAAGGATTATTTTGAGCTTTTTTCCCCAATTGTTAAAACTGTTAGTGTGACACTATTTTTGGCTTTGGCTTCTTCTTATTCCTGGCCATTACATCAACTGGATGTTAACAACGTTAACAATGTCTTTTTGCATGGCTATTTGGATGAGGATGTTTACATGCTGCCTCCTCCTGGATATTCTAAAGTTGTTCCTGGTTTAGTTTGCAAGCTTCACAAGTCCTTATATGGCTTGAAGCAAGCCTCTAGGCAATGAATTCAAAGCTAACTGAGAGTTTGAAACAATATGGTTTCCAGAAATGTGAACATGATCATTATCTTTTTACTTTAAGAAGATTCTCTTGGTCTATGTGGATGATTTGCTTGGATGATTTGCTGATAACTGGAAATTCTGAACCTGCCATTGATGCTGTAAAAAGCTTTCTACACAAGAAGTTTACCATAAAGGATCTTGGTCATGCCAGATATTTTCTGGGAGTTGAGATTGCTAGGTCACCAAATGGTATTTTTCTAAGTCAAAGAAAATACAATTTGGACATTCTTCATGATGCAGGCCTGACAGATTCAAAACTAGTTGCTACTCCTATGATTCCTGGACTTCTTAATGATGAGACTTCTCCTCTCATTTCTAAAATTGACACGTATAGAAGGCTGATTGGCAGGTTGTAATAACTTGGTTTCACTAGGCCAGATCTTGCCCATTCAACTCAACAGTTAAGTCAATTTGTTAATTCTCCCAAGCAAAATCACTGGTCTGCTGTACTTCACATTCTGAGGTGTCTCCAAGGAGATGTCCTGATAAAAGGCTATTTTATTCATCCACTAATGGCATACTGTGATGCTGATTGGGCCGCCTGCAAGTGCACTCACAGATCAATTAAAGGTTATTGCATCTTCTTTGGTAATTCTCTCATTTCTTGGAAGACAAATAAGCAAGCCACTGTTTCAAAGTCATCAGCAGAAGCAAAATATAGAAGCATGGCTTCAATCTACTGTTTGTGACCTGAACTAGCTTTCCTACATTCTGGATCATTTATCCATCTCCATTCCTCTTCCAATACCTTTCTTCCGTGACAGTCAAGATGCTCTCTACATCACGGCTAATCTTGTATTTCATGAGAGGACTGAACATCTAGAGATTGATTGCCACATTGTAGGGAATAAGTACAAGGATGGACTCATTGATTCTCTTTATGTGCCATCCAAGTCTCAATTTGCTGACATTTCCACCAAAAGTTTTCCATCTTCTTCCTTTCATCCGATGTGTTCCAAGCTGGGTCTGGTTTCTCATCCTCTCATTCCAGCTTAAGAGGGGTATGTAAAATAACAGCAACTTTCTGAATGAACCATCTGTAGCATCCGTATGGCCCTTTTGATGCCATTACTGTCTCAAGCTCTTCCTAATCCTAAATTGAGCATCAGTGCTAAATTGAGCATCAGTGAATCTTGCTAAATTGAGCTTGCGAGATATTTATCTGCTAACATGAGCTGAAGCTGAGCTGGATCAATGCTTGATGAGCAAGCAACTAATTGGTGAAGGTCACGTGGTCCTCACTCCACTTGTATGACTCAAAAGTAAACATTTAACTCTAGTTAGCTAAGTTAGTTATTTTCTTTGTACAACTGTCATTGTAATCAATTAGCTTAGTTGATTAGACTAGATGTTGTTAACAGATTATTAACAGTATATAAGTAGACTTCACGTTGATTGTAAAGTAAGTAATTTCAATAAATGAAAATTTCATTCCAGAAAGTTCCCTCTTCTCTCAATTATCTCTTTTCTGAGTTCTTCTGTATTCTTCATCCAAGTTCATAGTTTCTGTCCATTTTCTGATTCTTCTGCTTTTGTATCTTCTCAATTACGAAGTATTGGTAGTATTTTTTTTTTTTTTTTACAGTTTTTAATGCTAGGGGTAGCAATTCACACTTTTTGAATTAAAAAAAGAAAATACTTAAATAGTTGATAAATGTGTAATGAGGAAGAGGTTGAGTTGGCTGGGATGATGATTAAGCCATTATACAGACTTTGGGAGGAAGATCAGAGATGAATGAGGTACTTGGCTGGGTGTATTTGGGTCTGAAAAGCATATCTGCTAGGACATTATTTCTGCCCTTTAAATAGATTACTGTGAAACTGTACTTTGAGAACCATTCTGCCCATCTTAGCAACTGTCTGTGAGGAACAGTTTTCTGCTTGAATTCCAGCATTTTCGGGAAGGATGGCATATCCATCTCTACTTAATTTGAAGTGATTTCCAATTAGAAAGAATTCAAACTTTTCAATTCCTCTTTTCAATTCCTCTTTTTACGCCAAGTATTTCCTTGAATGTACGGTGGTAGTGTACCTCTGATTCTTTGAACTTGCCACTCTTGTAGCCACAGATTTTTCTGTTTTGACCACCTTCTTCGAGGAGTACATCACCCCAAAAATAGTCATTTGCATCTATTTGGAGAATCTTTGGTGCTTCTGATTGTAGAGCTAGTGGGGCCAACTGTTGGATTAGCTCTTTCAACTTTTTCACTACCTCAGTGTGCCTTGCCGACCACGCTGGTGGATTCTTCCTAAGCTGCTCTTGCAAAACAGAGGAGTGATTGGATATCTTTGGGATGAAGTCACCCAAATAGTTAAGAACACTAAGGAACTATTGGATTTCTTGTTTGGTTTTGAGCTGGTCAGGAGGCTTTGGGCTAAGTGAGGCTGAGGGACAATGGTTTTATCTTTGATGAACATTCCCAAGAAATCAATTTATTTTTGGGCTAAAATCATTTTTCGGGCTAACAACATAATTCCATATTGATGGACTATGTCTGCAAATTTTTGAAGAAGGCCCAAATCGGATGCGATATCTTCTGAAAATAGAAGTATATCATCAATATAAACTAAGGCTGATTCAATGATGGGCTCAAATATCTTGATCATGGCTTGCTGAAACAAAGAGGGGGCGGTTTTGAGACCAAATGGCATAACATTCCACTGGTGAAGATGATCTGGAATACAGAACGCAATTTTGTACCTGTCATCATGATGAATTCCAAGCTGCCAAAATTCTGATTTGAGATCAAACTTGGAAAACCATTCAGCTCTAGACACCTTGCTGAACAATGTCTTCTTATCTGGTAACGGGAACTTGATGTCTGCTAGAAAACCATTTAGAGGTTTATAATTCCCCACAAGTCTGAGTTTTCCTTATACTTGTTCAGATTTCTTGTTAACATAAAATGCTTCACAAGCCAATGGTGATTTAGATACCTCAATGAGATCTTCTTGAAGCAACTCCTAGCACTCCTTTACTGCTTGCTGTAGGAGATCTGGAGGTATACCAAAATGGCTTGCTTTTGTTGGGTTTATATCTTCATTCAGTCTGAAAGGCAGTCGAATAAAGAAGTCTTTGTTACCCCACAATAGTGCTGAACACTTTTTAAGAACTCAGTATGTGTATCTGCACAGCTCCTGGTGATGATCATATGCTTTAGCTCCTTAATTTTAGAACATTGGTGGTTAATCTGATAAAGGCTTGTAACCTTGCAAAATGGCTTGAATCTTCCTTTCTAATACACACCATCAGCACCAATGGTGAGTTTGTACTGAGTTTCTAATTTTCTGTAAATGTCAAAGCCTAAAACTAGGTCTTTGCCAGTTGCAGCATCTCCCAAAACTATACAAGTTAAGCTACATCCTGAAAGAATTCAAGAGTAACTAGCTTGCTAATGAGCTTAATGGTATAAGAATCTCTATTTGCTACTCTGAATGTCTCACTACATGATTTTCATAACTCATTGGGTAAAAGCTTGGGGCTAAGAATGGAGGTTTAGGCTCCAGTATCAAGGAAGGCTATCAGGTGAATGGATTTTGCCCATTTGGAGGGAAAATGTGATACCTTAATCTAGGGGATTACTAGTGGCTCTTTTTGTGAAGAAAATATGGGAGAAATGGTGTAAACTTGGGAAACATAGCTAGAACATGATTCCGGGGTTAAGAAATCACTAGCAGAACAGTTATCACGGTTATTGAAGACACATAATGATTCAGAGTTGTATTCATCATCAATAGAGAGGAGTGACTCAAGATCAATTTTTGTAAGTTTTTGGATGGACACAATCATGCTCTGCTTCTTTTCTTTTGACTTCTTTGGGCAATTTTTGTATAATGCCCTTTTTTGTTGTAGAAAAAATACCGATCCAACTTTTTGTGGGACTTCTTCGTCCTGAAGAACTTTCTCCTGCTTCCTCCTTGTCCTCTCATTCTCCTGGGAAAATCAGTTGGAATTTGCCGCTTCCTTCTAATGTACTTTTTGTAATGTCTTTTCTTTTTAAGGCTACAATCACAACCCCTTTTTGGACATTTAATCTATGAATCAGCACAAGAAGCTTCCAATTACTTTGAGTGAATTGAGAATTTTCCATCAGTTGTTTCTTCGTACAGAGATCAGATACAGTAAGTATAATATGTTCGAAAATCTGGCCAATCGTTAGATTTGTAACCGTTTGATTTTTTGCTTGAATGGACCTTACCGTTTGCTGGGCAAGGAATTCATCAAAGGAATTCAGGAAAACCTGCTTCAAGTCAGCACTGTCTCTTCCTCCAATTGCAAAAAACCTTTTGATCATGAAATCAAAATGCTTTTGTAAATCCTTGTTTCTGTACGAGTGACATTTCGCTGTGAAAAATTCTTCTTTCTTCATCTCAAAGTTTTCTCTTTGGTGCCCTAGCAATTCTTCATGGAGTATTTCAATGGCATTGTCAAACGTTTGTTAGACAAACGTCAGTTGGCGATAACCACCAAGGCCTATCCAATAGGCTTTCAAGAATCCAACAGTGAATCTCCTGAGTATATCAACATCGTTTTCTCTGGTACGGAGTTTTTCGGCATACAACCATGAGTGGAACTCACTAATGCATTCAAACCATCTGTCAGGTGGAAGATCATCCAAAGTAAATGTCTTCCCTGACAAGTGATGAATAGGAGTAGGACCAGGCGTTCTCTAGTGGTTCCTTTGAGAGTCAAGCTCTGGCTCTTCTATGAACGGATCATCATAATGGACTCCCAATGCATATAATATCTCTGTATTCAGTCTGAGACTCTTTTTCTATAGAGGTGTCTGAATTATCATTAGAGGATGAGGATGAAGATGAAGAAGAATCTCCTTTTTGATCAACAATTGCTAACTGTCAACACTCCTTTAGGGAATCATTAGTGATCTGTTGTTCAGCCAACTGCAGTAATCTATCAGTCATTAAGAATTCTTGTTCCTCTGTGAAGAATTGGCTTTGGCTTGTGGGTGGGCTCGGTGATTCTGGTCGGGGAGAAGGTGGTTTAGGTTCTGGCACAGATATTTTTGGTCTCACTGTCGCTCTTGGCTGGACTCTTGTGATGGGTTCTGTAGGTGGGGGTGCACTGGGTTGAAAAACTGGTGATCCAACAAAATAACTGCTTGTTAGTATTGGAAAAGAATAGGAAACTTGATTGGAAATAGGTTCAGATATTGTGAATGGAGATTGGAATGGTTTGATATTTTGGAATAATGGTGGAAATAGCTGTTGGTAATTTTGGTCTTAGGCTGCTCTTCTTTTTCTGTCTTCCTCTTGAAAGTACCTGAGTTAGTTTTCCAGACGTCTCTTTTCACTTTCTTTTGCTGAAAAGAGAGAGCTATCTATGTCACATTTTATTGTCATTGACATGAGTTCTTAATATAGACTGGCAATTTTGGACTAAATTTTTGCAGTCGTGCTAGTAAGGAAATCAAGCTTGGAAGACAATCTCTGGTCAAGGTTTGAATTTTGGGAGGAAATTCTGGATAGGATTTTGTTTTGGGAAATAGCATTTTTAGTTTGCCAATTCAAAACATTTTCAGCTGCAGAAATGGTTTGGGTTTGGCCTTTGGGATCAACAATATTAGGGGTAGTGATTTTGGGTTGGAGGTTTGGTTATCTTTGGTGTAGTTTTCTAAAGGAGGGAAATCTTTAGGTTGGAACATGGCTATCATTCTGTCTGGTTTTGGGGAAGAGGTTGGATTTTGAGAGAAACTTGGTAAAAGTGTACCTATATTAAGTAAATGTGGGGAATCATAGAGACCATAGTAATCAAATTGCCACTGGGTTCACCAAGTAAACCGACTGATAGATCTCCTTGCTCATATTCTTTGTAAAGCCTTCTGGGAAGAGATCTTTGAAGGAGTATCATCATCGAACTGCTATTCTTGGTACTGATTTTGACAGTAAGAACAATCACAGAAAGGATCCCGACGAATATGTCCATCTTCATCTTTGAATTGGAACAAAGGTATTCCGTCAGACAAAAACTTGATGATGGGGATATTTCTCTCCATTTGATGTTATTGGAAAGCATACTGTATTGAGAAACAGTTGGGCTGAACATATGGCTTTTCATTTTGAAAGGATATTTCTGTGGTGCCATCCGGACGGGATTTGTACTTCACTTATGAAGACTGGAGAGGTTTGTTTCAACTTTTGTGAGATTTGTCATAACCAGTGATCCACTTTTTAGGGAGTAATTTCACAGTTCTTCTCTAGTGAGTTGTGGCGGCATCTGGATTATTTTTGGAACCGAAGAGAAGGAATTGATTTCCACAAAGGCTGCTTCATTTGATGATGGAAGCATCAAATCCGAAGCATGATTTTGGACTCTGTACACCATCTGGTAGTGCAACGTTGCTTGGACAACATCTGATGTGTAAGGACAATTCTGTCCATATTAATGTAGTATGGTGTGTAGGACCCAAAGTGGGTGAAGATTTTAGATTTGTACACCTAATGCCTTTCATCGTTAAGTGTTACAACTACTTCACCTTTAGTGCATGTTTCTAGATGAAAAATTGCCTATAAAAGGCATGGTATTGTAATGTTGTAATCCATCCCTTTGCCTTTCATAGCATTAAGTGTTACAATTACTTCACCTTTAGTGTGTGTTTCTAGATGAAAAATTGCCTATAAAAGGCAAGGTATTGTAACATTGTAATCCATCCCTTAGTTTGCTTTCTTTCTCAATAAAATTCTGCGCTTTCTTTCCCTATGTCTTTCTACGTCCCTTTCCTTTTCTATTTTGAAGAAGTTTTGGTTTTATTGCTATGTTAGGCCTTTGCCTATTTCAATTGGCTTAGTTCGGTAACAGTATGCTCTAAGTTCACAGCTTTTGCTGATCTTGCTTATCAGAAGTTACATAACTATGTCTATGTGGAATAAACTTGGTGAGGTATGAATATTAAACGAAAGAATCCATTAGGATTGATAATCCTAGAGGACAAACTTGACTGCTAGATGTGCTAGTCGCCTGGCAAAATTGAATTATCAATCCTAATGGATTCTTCCATTTTCGGGAAGAATGACATGTCCATCTCTACTTTGAAGTGATTTCCAATCAGAAAGAATTTAGTTCTTTTCTGTCATCCGACAGGATTTAAATTAAATATAAATATAAATTTAAATATAAATAGAATTGGAAAATTTAAAACCGAAAGAAGACACACATATATAATTATTTGTAGAATTGACAGAATTGCAGCAATATTGATGAGGGCATCCAAAGTCAACCAACAAGTCAAAGTCAAGATGCAAGTGATTCCGGAGAAGCTGAGGAGGATGTTCGAGTTCTACATAGAGGTCCTACAATGCTTCAGGATCCAAGTCCGTATCAGAGGGATCCACTTGTAGACATAACTGGGCCAATGACCAGAAGCAGAGTGAAGAAGGTTCGAGATGCACTCAACAACCTTGTTCAAGCTTGCCATCAGGATGCTCAGTTAATTGTAGAAGCCCACGCCTTGGAGGAAAATGGAGGAAATGTGCAAATTGCGAATCTTCTACACATCTTTGAAGAAGAAGCGCAATTTACCAAGTCCAAATAAAGAAGAAGGCTGTTTCTTGAAGTCTTGAAGATGCCGGAAGGTTCTTGGGCTTTAAAAGAAACAAATCATGAAATTTCCTACACATTGGGCCGACCCAAACTCATGGAACCAAAGTACACAAGCTTCGGCCAGCCCAAGGAGCAAGGAAGCCGCACAAGCAGCCCACAAAGAAAACAGCCCACACGGCTGCTTAGTTAAATTAGGGATTTCTCCTTTTAATTAATTATGTTCTTTTTATTCTTTTAAGTTAGTTTCCAAAAAGGGTTACCTTATTCTTTTTGGGAGTAGGAGTTTTATTCTTTTCCTTATTCTTTCTTTGTAATTTCGGCAATCACCAAAGAAAAGAGGTGACCGAATTCCTTCTTTCTTTTCTTACCAAATTCTACTTCTTTCCGGATTTGGTAAAGGAAATTAACCTCTTGGTTAATTTCCAATTCTTTTCCTTATTTTCTTTCTTATTTTCGGCCACCCCTATATCTATAAATAGGGCAGCCATGCATAATAATATTCAGAGTATTCATATCATAAAACTTAGTGTTTGAGTACCCTCATTTTATTGCTTTATGTATTTACATGTCGTAATTTACATAATTGCATGAACTTAGCTAATTAGGTTATTTGCTCTACCTAATTATTCGCATGTTCAAAACTCTTTTCTTACACTTGGTTCGAATCTAAAACAAAAACAACTAGATTAGGTCTTTTTGTTTATTCAGATTTCGAAGGTAAGTTAGAGTCTTATACGAGCTCGCCGCTTAATCACAAGGTCCTTGGCAACATTATCCGCATGTGTACAACCGTCCACATCAAATATTCAAGCAAGAAACACTAAGCTAAGAACAAATGAAGAGAGGAGTGAGAGAATTTTATGAACTTCTATTAATCGAAGAAGAAGAAAAATGGAAAACCTGATTATAATAATCACATACTGCTTATTTATACAAGTTCCTGAGGCTAAAGACTACAGATCATACAATGCACATCAAGTGCAGCCAATCTAATCTCTAACTGAATTTCTCTCCAAAAACAGCAACTTGACAGCTTAGAAGATGACAGTTGTACTCCATTAACTTAAGCATGCTCTTAAGCATGATCCAAAAATATCTAATGAGATCTAATGAGATTTGACAGCTCATCAAGGTGAATCACGTTTCAATTGGATTTGATCTGCTGGAGGAGGCTTACCACAACTACCAGTGTTGCTCCTTAGCATTGACAGAATTGTAGCAATATTCAAGCAAGAAACACTAAGCTAAGAACAAATGAAGAGAGGAATGAGAGAATTTTCTGAACTTCTATTAATCGAAGAAGAAGAAAAAATAGAAAAAGCTAATGACAATAATCACCTACTGCTTATTTATACAAGTTCCTGAAGCTAAAGACTATAGATCATACAATGCACATCAAGTGCAGCTAATCTAATCTCTAACTGAATTTCCCTCCAAAAATAGCAACTTGACAGCTTAGGAGATGATAGCTGTACTCCATTAACTTAAGCATGCTCTTAAACATGATCCAAAAATATCTAATGAGATCTGACAGCTCATCAAGGTGGATCACGTTTCAATTGGATTTGATCTGCTGGAAGAGGCTTACCACAGCTACCAGTTTTGCGCCTGAGCTCCAGATTCTGTTGCTTCTGTGAGCTCAGCTTGGAGCCTTCTGTAGGGTCATTCAGATGGTCATTCTGCACACTCCCCTCAAGCTGAGCTGGATTAAAGGTAATCAAGCCAAGCTTGGAGCTGAGAAACAAAAACTGAGGAGAATGAAGACTCTTGGTGTAAATGTCTGCCAGCTGAAGCTTGGATGGAATGTAAAGAGGATTAATCAATCTTGCTTTGTACTGGTTTCGAACAATATGGCAATCAATCTCCAGATGCTTTGTTCTCTCATGGAAAATTAGATTGGCAGTGATGTACAATGCTGCCTAATTATCACAGTAAAAGGGGATTGGAAATGTGATAGGAACCACAAGGCCCTTCAGAAGGTAACTGATCCATTGTAATTCACAAACTGTGGAAGCCATGCTTCTATACTCAGCTTCAACAGAAGATTTAGAGACAGTAGCCTATTTCTTAGACTTACAGGAAACCAAAGAATTCCCAAGAAACACACAGAAACAGTAAGGAACCTTCTTGTCTTCTTGCAAGCAGCCCAATCTGCATCTGAATATGCAATCAATTGGGAAATAGGCTTTTCTGGATAGAACAAACCCTTCACAGGGCTCCCCTTCAGAAATCGAAGAACATGTAAGGCAGCATCCCAGTGATTCTGTTTTGGAGCATTGACATATTGGCTCAGTTGCTGTGTAGCATGAGCAAGGTCTGGTCTGGTGAAGCCAAGGTAGAGGAGCCTACCAATGAGCCTGCGGTACTTCTCAGGATCACCAAATAGAGGAGATTAATCATCCTCCAATAGAAGACTGGGGATCATAGGAACTATGACTGGCTTAGCATCAGCAAGACCAGAATCCTGCAAAATATCATTAGCATACTTGCTTTGATTCAGAGAAATACCAGAAGTAGACCTTGCAATTTCTACCCCAAGGAAGTATTTTGCAGATCTGAGGTCTTTGATGGTGAATTTGTCATGTAGGAACTTCTTAACTTCAGCAATTGCAGCTTCTGAAGAACCTGTAATTAAGAGATCATCCACATAAACTAACAAAAATAGTTGCAGGTCAGATTTGTTGATGATAAAGAGACAGTGATCATGTTCACACTGCACAAATCCATAGGCTATCATGCTTTCAATAAGCTCATGATTCAATTGCCTAGAGGCTTGTTTAAGGCCATACAAGGACTTCTTCAGCTTACAAACTTGTCCTTCAGAAGCTTTGCTGTATCCAGGAGGAGGTAACATATAAACCTCCTCTTCCAAATGGCCATGTAGAAAGGCATTATTCACATCCATTTGCTGCAAGGGCCAATTATAGGAAGCTGCCAAAGCAATGAGAATCCTGACAGTCACCACCTTAACAACATGAGAGAATACCTCATAATAATCTTCCCCTTCAATCTAAGTATACCCCTTGGCCACTAATCTGGCTTTAAATTTGTTAATTGAGCCATCTGGTAGTCTTTTGACTTTAAAGACCCATCGAGAACCAATGGCTTTCTTACCAATAGGTAATGAGCTGATATCCCAAGTTTCATTAGCTTCCAGAGCCTGCAACTCTTGCTGCATAGCATTTTCCCATTCAACATGACCATTTGCCTGCTTATATGAACAAGGCTCATGGATATATGATATGTTAGCTAAAAAATTCATGTGAGCAGATGAAAGAGTAGAATGCATAACATCATATGCTTGAGAGATTAAGGGAGTTGGTGATTTGTGAGTGGAAGGCAGAACAAAGTCCTGCATCCATTGGGGTGACTTTCTGACTCTAGAGCTGTGTCTAGGAATGAGGTGTACAGGATAAGGAGATTCAGGCTGAGGATCAGGAGATTCATTTGCAGATGAATTAGATGCTGACACAGAGAAAGAATCTAAAGTACTAGATGATATTGGAGATTGATAAGTGGGAATGGATATGGATGTTTTTAAGAGAGAATCAGCAGTTATGGATGACTGAGAAGATCTGAAATCAAAATCTGGCATTGGATTAAAAATAGGTGCTGCTGACTTCGAAGGAGAATCTGAACAACTGACAGTTTTTGCATAAGGAAATGTAAACTCATGAAATGAGACATACCTTGATACAAAAACCTTGTGGTCTTCTAGACTATAGAGTTTGTACCCTTTTTGACCTGAGGGATACCCTATCATAATGGATTTGATGGATCTGGCATCAAATTTATCTTTATGAGGAACATTGTTGGTCGCAAAGCATAAACAACCAAAAGTTCTAAGATTCTGAAGAGAAGGAATTGATCCATGAAGAATCTCAAAAGGAGATTTCCATTGTAAGATGGCAGAAGGTAACCTATTCAGAAAGTATGTGGCTGTAAGTACTGATTCTGCCCAGAATTTCTTTGGCAAGGAAGATTGAAACATAAGAGACCTGGCTATCTACAAAAGATGTTGATGCTTTCTCTCAACAACACCATTTTGCTGAGGGGTGTAAGGACAGGATTTTTGATGAATGATGCCAAGTTCAGAGAACAAAGTTTGACAAGAAGAATTTGTAAATTATGTCCCATTATCTGTTCTAATAACCTTGACATAAGTTTGAAACTGATTTTTAATCAAATTGAGAAAGTTAGAAATGACAGAAGGAACTACACTTTTGCTATCAAGAAAGTATGTCCAAATGGTTCTGCTGTAGTCATCCACAATAGTAAGAAAGTAAGAGTAGCCATTTATTGAAGGTTTAGAATATGGACCCCAAACATCCATGTGTACAAGATCAAAGCACTTAGTAGTATGAGTAGTGCTTACAGGAAAAGGAATTCTATGCTGTTTAGCTATAGGACAAACAGCACAGGGATGCAATTTACAATGATCATAAGAAATTGGCAGATTAAGCTTGTTCAGAACATCAAATGAAGAATGTCCTAATCTATAATGCCATAGGTAAACTTCCTGAAAGGACAGTGCTTCTTTTGGTTGCAACTAATGCAGATTTGCTACTAATGATGACTCATAGGACTTTATGGCTTCAGGCTTAAAGGAATTCTGATCAAGAATGTAAAGTCCTTTGATTGTTCTTCCCACTCCAACTACTTTCCTAGTATGTTGGTCCTGCAGTAGGCAAAACTCAGGATAAAATAGAAATAGGACTTTAGCTATGGCTGCACACTTTCTAACAGATAAGAGATTGAACCTAAAAGATGAAATATGTAAACAATCTCCAAGAATCAAATGATCATACAGGTGTACCTAACCAAAATGAGATACTGATTTGACTGTACCATCTGGAAGACACACAGGAATGAAACTAGCTACTGGCTTCATGTTTTTGAGAAATGATGGATTAATGCAAACATGACTTGTAGCACCCGTATCAATAATCCATGAGTCTTTGTTGATGTAATCAGAAAAGGGAGAGATGAAAGGAGAACACATACCTGCAAACTCCCCAATATGAGTGAGATTGATAAGATCAGTAGAAAAATGAGCATTTGTACTGCTACTAGCTCCAGAGTTGTTCCTTCCTTGCATCATCTTACTCAATTCTCTCTGCAAGACATTTGCAATAACTACTTCCAAATTAAAATTCCCCTGAGTTTCAGAAAAATCCAAAGGAGTTTCCAGAACATTCACTGCATGGCAATTCGCTTCTTTATCACCTTTCCACCAATCTAGATATCCTACAATCTTGAAGCAGGAATCCTTTGAGTGACCTTCTCCTTTGCAGAAATCACACTTAAGGCCAATCTTCACCTTCTTTTTTCCAACATTTTGACTACATGAAGCAGTTGGAGCATGTCTAGCTACATATCCATCCACTTGGGAGTTAACCATCAGTGCACTATTCTCATTAACAGCAAAATAGGTGGATCCAAGTTGTCCTTTCCTTTCTACTGTCTGAACCATAGAATATGCCTGTCCAATAATTGGCCACGGATCCATCATAAGGATCTGATTCTTCACAGCATCCATAGATTCATTCAAGCCAAGCAAAAATTGCATAAGCTTGTTATTCTTATCC
Organism: Leptodermis oblonga; assembly: GCA_016801395.1. Lineage (NCBI taxonomy): Eukaryota > Viridiplantae > Streptophyta > Magnoliopsida > Gentianales > Rubiaceae > Leptodermis > Leptodermis oblonga. The sequence goes on along the minus strand of CM028756.1, from coordinate 28,092,287 downwards.
ATATCCTGAACTCCTTGATTCTGTTGACATCCACATTCTGGAATGCAAGAGCAAGGAGGCAGTGGCTTCAAAGTTTCAAGCTCATCCCAGAGCCTCTTCAATTTGGAGAAATATCCAACCAAATTCATATTTCCTTGGCTCACAGAGGCAATATCCCTCTGAATTTGGTAGATCAAAGGTCCATTTGTTGCTCCAAACCTTTGCTTTAGATCATCCCATAAATCCTTAGTTGTTGGTGAGAACAGGAATCCCTCCACCAAACTCGTAGACATGGTGTTGATTACCCAAGAAGACACCATATCATCAGTAGTTTTCCAGATTTGGTAAAGCAGAGAATTGAAACCAGGTGATTTAACACTTCCATTAGCAAAACCTAGATTTTTCTTTACTCCTAATGCCAAAGTCATAGCTCTAGTCCGGATCACATAATTGAACTCTGTGAGTTGACAAGTAACTAGGATCAAACTTGGGTGATCTGATCCACGAAGTGGCATAGCCTCTGTAAGTTGAGACTCCAGCCAATTTGCCCGATCCATTCCTCCATTTCCAGTAGTCGAATTGTTTCCGGAATTCTCTGAACTTTCTGCCATTACGAAGCTTGCGTTTCAATTGATTTGCTACAAATTATAAGATCAAGATCTAATTGATGCTAGAACCTCTCTCATACCATGTAGAATTAACAGAATTGTAGCAATGTTCAAGTAAGAAACACTAAGCTAAGAACAAATGAAGAGAGGAGTGAGAGAATTTTCTTAACTTCTATTAATTGAAGAAGAAGAAAAAATGGAAAAGCTGATTACAATAATCACCTACTGCTTATTTATACAAGTTCCTGAAGCTAAAAACTACAAATCATACAATGCACATCAAGTGCAGCTAATCTAATCTCTAACTGAATTTCCCTTCAAAAATAACAACTTGACAGCTTAGGAGATGACAGCTGTACTCCATTAACTTAAGCATGCTCTTAAGCATGATCCAAAAATATCTAGTGAGATCTAATGAGATCTGACAGCTCATCAAGGTGGATCACGTTTCAATTGGATTTGATCTACTGGAGGAGGCTTACCATAGCTACCAGTGTTGCTCCTTAGCTTCAGATTCTGTTGCTTCTGTGAGCTCAGCTTGGAACCTTCTGTATGGTCATTCGGATGGTCATTCTGCATTATTAAAAGAGAAAGAGAAGAAAAAAAAAAAAGAAAGAACTGACACGTGCGGGAACAAGCTGAGGGGGGTGAGAATCGCTGGAGAATGGCAGACGCATAGTGGCGATGGACAGTCTCATATTCCTCCAAAATCTCTTCTTGTTCTGGCCATATTTGAAGCTTCCACCGTTGACGGTGACCGGAAAACATTATTGTGTTCCACCCCAGCGGCATAAGCATGAGGCAGCAAGAGATGGTTGTTAAAGTTTGTTGTCAACAGAAAAGTCATGGCGGAAAGGAACAGAGTTCATCCCCATTCTCTTCATCGGGAGTCCTCGCTCTTCTTCTTCTTCCGGGAAACACATCTTTCAATTCGCCCACAGCCTATGAAAAATCCCTAGCCAACTCCGAGAAAAAGAAAGAAGAGAGAAAAAGAAAAGAAAGAAAATGCAGAAAAACTGGCCAGAAAACAGAGCAGGCAATAAAAATAAAGAAGAGGAAGAGCAGGCCTTTCAAGGGCATAACAGTGCAGTATGGAGTTGTTCTTACGTGCGGCATCTGTGGAGTAATCATAGTAGACATGTACTGTTTTGTAAGGGTACTAGTTTAGGAAGTTAATTGTTAGGTAAGTAGCCAATTAAAGTGTTTGACTGTAAATCAGATTTCCATGCCCTTTGGAGCTTGGAATTTCGTTCAGTGCATGGACCCAAGAAGAAGTCAAATGATTTTAAATTATTGTCAACCAACTCAAGGAGATGGCTGTAGACTTTTGGAGTCTAATTCAGCAATGAAAATCAGTCCAAATCACTCCAAAAGATGCATGGTGGTTCGGCTACCAAGGGGGAGAGAGATGGTTCCAAATTCATTGAACATCTTGACAAATCTCCAACTCTTAAATGAGAGAATTTGGGCGGGGGGTGGTGTTCCGGCATTTAAATCAGTTGCTAGGATGGTTTTGGTGAAACCTCGACCCCCAACAATAGACAAACGGAACCTTGGAATAGAAGACCGCTACCCACGAGGGTACAGTGTTGAGAACTTTGGTATAAACACGGCATAAACAATTCACCAAAAGATCCTTTAGCCGGTTGCGTACTGAGCAAATTTGATTCAATTGGTTTGCAGGGATATAAAGTTTTGTGGTTTCAAGTGCAAGGCATGAGGCAATACCATTTGTGGGTCCAAGAGTTTGTAATGGAACATGAGGCATTCAAAGACGAAAGTGCATGGAGTGAAGGGTGTATTTTGAATTCTTTTGATTCATCTTCTAAGAGGTATGCCTTGAACTCGTCTTTTGATATTAAACAGGATGTAGACTTGTGCTATCTTCATTCTTATTTTGCTAGTAAGTCTTTTGCAGGTAAATGGAAAGCATTGAGTATGTGTTTCTATCGTCTTGGTTTTACCTTGTGCAATGGATTTTGTGCTCAAACTTTTGGGAACTTTTTCCCTCATCTAGATTCAGAATTTTGTGGTTTTAAAGTTTGTGAAGAAATTTAGTGTTCTGAATTCTATGATGAATTTATTTCACGTGGCTTGAATTTTGTTGAAAAGAGATTGGAGCATGATTTTTCAGGTTTTTGTGAAAACTTTTGTGAAAGTGTGAACTTTCTTTGGAAAAATTTGTCAAATGTGATGAACTTTTGTTTAATGAATCTGAGTTGAGTGTTCATTGCTTTGAGATATTTTTCAATCAAATTTTTTATTTTGAAAAGTTATGATTGTAGAAAGAAAGTTTTGATTTTGAAGAATTTGTTCTTATTATGGAAACCAAGCTTTGGAAAGATTTTTCAAGAATAAAGGCTTTATGTTTGAGGAAAATTTGAAGGCTAAAGTTTCTGAATTTTGCAAACAGTTTTACTCATTTGAAAGTCATGATTTTTGTCAAAGGGGTTTTGCAAGAGTTTGTCAAATATAGAGGTTTTATATTTGACGAGTTCAAGTTGCATATCATGAGTTGTTCTATGCTTAAATTGCAAGAAGTGTTATTATTTGGATATGCTTGTTGTGGAATCAAATTTCTATTTTCATGAAATTGGTAAAATCTTTGGAATATCAAGAACTATTATTGTGTTCTGTGAAAATTGTTTGCCTATTCCCAAGTTCCAATTATTTGGGAGTTTGCATGGCTTGATTCTTTTAGAATTAACATTTTCTTCAAGTGAAGTCAACTTTGAAGGCAAGCAATGGGGTGATGTCACAAAATCAAGCCGCAAGAAAGTCAAGCTCAGCAAGAAACGTCAAAGGCTCATCTTTGAGCATAAATGGGAACTTGTTCGTAAGATTGAAATATGGAGCCAATTATTCATTCCAAGAAGAAAGCTTCAAGGTCGGGGTAAGCTAAAATGGTTATCAGAAGTTCCGTCATTGATGTTTGTCCTTGTCGTTTTATGGAGATACAAGTTTTGAGGACAAATCTTCTTCTAAGAGGAGGGGAATGATGCAATCCGGCCTGGAGCATTAACAACAAACTGGAGCAGAATTATGGAAGACATTTTAGTTATTTCTGATTACTAAATTCATGCAGTTTTGGAGCCAATTTTGAAGAGCAATTTCGGTCAACTTTGGGGAAGATAAATATTCAAATCTTTGTGCTTTTGGGGTGGGTGCCCGGTCAAGCTTTTCAAGGCAATCAAAGCCCCACGTTCAATGAACACAAACAGTCATGGGTGCAGAATATATTTCGAGGGTTTAGCCAAGTGAGTCTTAAAATATGTGTCAATTGATTGATATTTCCCAAACCTCTTTGAAGACACCAAAAGCTGAATCTTAAAGGGGGTTGATGCATTAAAGGGTCACTAAAAAAAATCATCCCAAAAGACCATGCATGATTGGTCCAAGAGGTTAGATTTTGTGAAGATTAAAAGGCATGCATGAATGCAAGATTTGGGCTAATTAAACCTCAGAATTTTATCACATACCATGGCTTTGAATTTCGGCTGTGCATGGAATCAAGGGAAGACAAAAGGTTCAGCTAATAAAGTTTCAAGAGCAGATTAAATTCTTGGAATTTCAAGTGAACACTCAAGCTACTTCACACCAAGGGGATTGAATTTAGCCATGGAGAATTAAATGAGACAAGACTCTTCAATTTCAAGACAATGCATCCTCCTATTTCTAGAATATAGTCTATACGGTAAAAGAAACTAATACATAAAACTAGTCCTACACCTATATAGTTAAAGGAAAAACAAACCTAATCAAATTAAGAAGTATTAAACAATTAGGAAAATTACTAAACTAGTAAAATTACTAAATTACATGGCCTCACCAACGGCAACTTCCTTATTTCCATGGCCTTCATCATTCTACCTCTCCACAAAAAATTCGTCCTCGAATTTTGGTCATTCTTATGTCATAACCATAAACAGAAATAATGCAGGACCAATAATTCAACGTCGACGGCCTTCAAAAAAATATAATAATCTTTTCCAACTCCGTTGCGATAACATGAGATTCATAAAGAAGAATGATATCTCCAAACATAAAGTCTATACTCTTGTTTGGTTTACCCTTTTTTTCACTCACGACATCTTGAAAAACGATGCCTTCCCTCTCAACCTTCCGATGAAGGCCATGGAAATAATGAAGTTGATCCATGGATTATTAATTGGGCAGCCGTCGGTGAGGCCATGTAATTTTGTATTTTAGTAGTTTAGTAATTTTATTAGTTGCCTAATTGTTTAATATTTCTTAATTTTATTAGGTTTGTTTTTTCTTTAAGCGTGTAGGTGTAGGACTAGTTTTAGGTATTAGTTTCCTTTTAGTTTTAGGTTTATTTCCTCCTATTATTATAAATAGGTAGTTGCTTTATTGTAATAGATAGTTTTAGTTTTTGATTAATTGAGATTTCATATTATATTTTCCTAATTTTCAATAATCCATTTGTGGATTCAACGATTGTTGGATGCCGGTTTGACTAGTATTCATGAGCGAATAACAGTATTTCGGAAGGTTTTTCTTGGTTTCCATAAAATCTTCTCATGGATAGCTTCCGCTACGTTAGTTGGTATCAGTGCCGGGTTTGTTCCTGAACGACATGCCTCCCAGAACGAAACCCCAACAGACACTCGACAACATCTACGAGTGAGAAGACATAATGCAGCTAGAAGAGCGACTCACCCGGCGTATCGACGAACACCTAGAAGGTGCAATGGGTATCTTTATGGATCGTTTGACGGAGCATATGGATGACCTTCTCGAACAATACAATCTGAAAGGTATGCTGCCATGTCAAAATTATAACAAACAAAGGGAAGCCGTTGACGAGCATGATAACAAGATTTCCCAGATTCAGAAAAGCAAAGAGTCACCACTCCAAGGGTAAGAATTAAACTTTATGAATTGCTTAAAGATGAATCTTCTAAGCAAATTAAAGATGAAGAAGCATTAGAAGTTGAGCTCGACAATACCCTCGACGATGTTTGTTTACATTATTTCAATGAGAAGGTGACATAGTGGAAGCTATCTATGAAGAGAGATCACAGAAACTAGAAGAAACCTTCCGAAAGACTGTTGATTCGAGCACGAATACCAGTCAAACAGGCATCCAACAATCGTTGAATCCACAAAAGGATTACCGAAAATTAGGAAAATATAATATGAAATAATTAATCAAAAAATAAAACTATCTATTACAATAAAGCAACTACCTAATAATTGGAGAAAATAAACCTAAAACTGAAAGGTAAGTAAATAATGAGATAAACCTAAAACTAAAAGGAAACTAATAACTAAACTAGTCCTATACCTATACGGTTAAAAGATAAACCTAAAACTAAAAGGAAACTAATAACTAAACTAGTCCTATACCTATACGGTTAAAGGAAAAACAAACCTAATCAAATTAAGAAATATTAAACAATTAAGAAACTAATAAAATTACTAAACTACTAAAATACTAAATTACATGGCCTCACCGACGGCTGCCCCATTAATAATCCATGGCATGGCCTTCATCACACTCCCTCTTACACTCTCTATATATTTTTGTTATGTGTCCACCCTTCTAAACCCAACTTAATCAATTTAAACTATGGATTAATTTACATTTTCATTAATTAAAAAATAGTAAAAAAAATTTTAACCAAAAAGAAGACAGTTCGGATCCAACCCTTCTCCTCTCCTACTTTTCTTCTTTGATGAACAGTCATGTAAATAAGTAGGTAAAGATTGAAGAGCAGATCAAATCCAATCCCGATGGTCACTCGGTAAATCCATTGTTTCCTCCATCACGGTCGCTCCTTCCCGTCAATGCATTTCTTTATCGGTTTATTCCTCAACGAACCCAACAAATCACGGGCCTTGGACTGGAAATATGATGACCCCTTTCTGCCAAGAAAAGCATCAGCAATTGGGATGATAAATGGATTAGTTAATTTACTCATAGTGGACTTAGACCCCTTAGCAAGTTTTGTTGTCAAGCGAGGAGTTCAAAATTTCGATTCTACAAATCTGGGATCTTAAATCTTAATTGCATCATCGTTTGGGTCTGACGACGCTCGACATTGACACCCGGAAAGTCCTGAAAGTCTCAGACATCAGGCGGAGAATGCACGTCCCTAAATCCAAGAGCACTGATTATCGATTCCAAGCACAAAACGAATTGAACCTCCCAAAATGGAGCTCCTGAATCCAATTTCAATGGAACAGCCAAAAGGGCCTAGTTTCCTAATCGAAGACGGACGTATCATGAGATGGGCCAACTGAATTTTTCATCTGAAGGCAGATCAGCGAGCCAAGATGGTGATTTCTCGGGCCATGGTTCAGGATTCAGAAAAAGGGGGATTCAGGAGCGTGATGTATAAGGGATTTGCTTCCAAGTTTTTCGTGCTGTTCATAGATTTCATTGCATCGATGGTGATGGAGAAAACAATGGAACACATAGGGCTAGGAACTATGGATTTACTGGGTGATGGAGTAACAAATGATTGGATTAGTCAGAAGAATATTGGAGAGGAGAGGATTGAATTCGAGTTCTTTTTTTTGGTTAAAAAATAAAGTAACAAATTAACTATAGTTTACATAGATTAAGTTGTGGTTAGAAGGTAAACACATTGCAAAAATATATAAAGTGTAACAGGAAGTGTAATACATAGTGTGTAACAAAAGATGAGGAGCCACATGCAAGCCCTTAGTTAGGTGTCATTCTTAATTAGAATTAAAACGGGATAAATGTAAAAAGAAAGGGAAAAATGCTGGACCCCAAAATCTGAACACAAAATCGTGCCTCTCTCAATCTCACCCGACATTAGAATAATTTAGAAAAAAATAAAAAATAGCTCATTGACCAGTAAAAAGTGCTATTGACTATTGAGTATCCAGATTATGCACGCGCACATGCACAGATTATGCACAAATGTTTATCATTTTGAGTACGCATGATTTTTATAGTTTGCACACTGATTTGCCATGCATTATTATTTTGCTGGTTAATTTTATAAAAAAAAAATTCTAGTTTTTACGAGAGCTTGGAAGTTTAATTCACTTCACATTTATTTAACTAATTAATAGATTGTGGTTCTTGAAGGCGAACCGTTTTTTTATTTTTATTTTTTTATATTGATAATATCACTGCATCAAATATTAAACTTATTCCTATAAAAGAAATTGCTGCCGCATGCACAGTTTCTTGTCGACCAATGCACGCTAGAATCACAAAGTGCAGCCATATTAGGTTTGAGGGAGGGAGGAAGGAAGGGGAAACTGAAAGGGGAGACTAATATTAATGTTGTAAATTTCTGATTTGAGTAGAATCCGAATCCATGCTTCCCATCATAGCCCTCAGTCCTCGCCGTCTCTTCTTAGTCACCTTCTTCTCTCGAACCTCGTATCTTTCTAACGTGAGATCACCTAGCCATGATCCAAGACTCACCTCATATCTTCTTCGGTCTCTGAGGAAGCTTGGAGCCTTTAATGGCCATAAAGTCTTCTTCTTTCTCCTCAGTAGTCAATGCAATCACAAACTTAGGAGGCCAAACAGCTGGAATTGCATCACTCCCGGACGATGTCCCTCCACCTTTCTTGCTGTCCGACGATGCGGACCCATTATATGAAGATTATTATCATTACCGTTGTGCTTCACACCATTGCTGTGGCTACCTTTTCTATTATCTCTTCCTCCTGTGTCCGGTGAAGCCAACGCGCTTATACCGTTGCTTTGGCCCCTCATCTCCATCGTTTTTTATGGCAATTATGCACATGCACAGATTATGCACAAATGTATATCCATTTGAGCACGGATGGATTTGTAGTTTGCACGCTGATGTCTCATGCATTGTTATTTTCCTCGTTAATTTTATTACCAAGATTTCCAGTTTGTACGAGGTATGAGATCGAACATGGAAGTTGCTTCACAGTTATTTATTTAATTAATAGACTGTAACTCAACAAAGATGTACGAAATTGAAATCAAGGGGGAAAAATTGTTGGTATTTTTTATCTTGGAGGTGGTATTTTTTGTCTCTATCCTGGCATTTTACATGTCTGGATCAAGCTGAGAGGGGTGAGAATCGCTGGAAAATGGCAGACGCATAGTGGCGATGGACAGCCTCCTATATATTCCTCCGAAATCCCTTCTTCTTCTGGCGATATTTGAAGCTTCCGGCTTCGGCGGTGACCGCAGACACATTATTGTTGCCCACCCCAGCGGCATGAGGCAGCAGGAGATGGTTGTTAAAGTTTGTTGTTGACATAAAAGTCATGGTTGAAAGGAACAGAGTTCATCCGCTCTGCTCGACTCATCCTTCAATCCGCCCACAGCCTATGAAAAATCCCTAGCCCACTCCAGTCAACTCCGAGAAAAAGAAAAGAAAGAAAATGCAGAAAAACCGGCCAGAAAACAGAGCAAGCAAGAAAAATAAAGAAGAGGAAGAGCATACCATTCAAGGGCATAACGGTGCAGTGTGGAGTTGTTCTACGTGCGGCATCTGTGCATTTGCATGGAGTAATCACAGTAGACATGTACTCTTTTGTAAGGGTACTAGTTTAAGAGCCTAATTGTGACATAAGTAGCCAATTAAAGTGTTTGACTCTAATTATTACGTAACGTTTCTTTTTATTTGGTAATAATTGTTTTTCATTCTTAATACATTTTTTCTTATATTCCTAATATATCTTTCAGGAGTAATATTTTTACTTTGTAGCTCTTTAAGTCTTTTATTTGTCAAATTTGATACACGGTTCCAATCTAACAACGTATTTGTGCATGTGTGCTGCTAGTTCTAGACTTTATGTGTGCAAATGTTTTAATACATAGTTTCTAAAGAATTGCTCATTGACCTGTAAAATGTGCTATTGAGTATCCAGATTATGCACAGATCTCTATAGTTTTGAGCACAAATGTATGTTACAGTTTGCACGCCGCTGTCCCATACATTATTATTTTTTCTATTCTATTTGTGCGAAAGTTGATAATATCATTGCATGTAACAGTAAAGTTTCTACTGAGAATTCACAAAATGGAGGTAAAGGGCATGTTACACTCAACTCGTTGATCGTTTGTTAGAACAAGCATATTTTTAGATTTACTTCACGTTTGTTTGTTTGACTTACAGAAGGAACTCCAAATGAATGCTTACCTACGGTTGTTTGTTTGTTTATTTGCGGAAGGAGAGATTTACTTCACCTTTGTTTATTTGTTATATATATATATATATATATAATTAATGAATTTAGTATCTGGAGGCTATGCTGCAGAGTTATCAGGGGATGATAGTGATAATGCATCAGATCAATTTGGGAGACATGGAAAATTTAGGCACTCTCCTCATGTAATCCAACATCTTGAAAAGTAAGAATAATACATTGTTACCAATTAATTACCATAAAAATGCATGGGACATTAGCGTGCAAAGTCACAAATCATGCGTGCTCAAATGGATAAACATTTGTGCATGATCTGTGCATGTACCCCTAAAATTACTAGAAAAAAACTTGGTGAAACTATTGATGCTGCTCCAGATTCAAATATTAATTAAGGCTTTGTTTTTTAAGTGAATGAATTGGAAAAATTTTGGTTTGAGGAAGGAAAATTTTTTTTGGAGAATTTCTTTTGAGAATTTGTGTAGAAAAGATAAGAAAAACTGTAATGATTATGTTATTTTATAAATTTATGTGAGTGAATATTTAAAGAAAAAATTTAAAATTTGAATTTAGAATTTAATAAAAAATAAGGTTGTTTCTTTAAATATATTTTAGATGAAAATGATAATTTTTTTGGAATGAAATGGAAAAGAACATAGGAGTTGAGCATGGAGCTGCATGGCTTGACCCAGGATGGCGATTTCCATATTTCCGCACGGAGAAAATGATCTTGAGTTCAAGACGTGTCTTGATTTTCTATTTTTGCTTATATATTTTCATAATTTTCTCGCTTTATGCCCATTTTCAAACACTCCTCATTTAGGCTCCGCTTGGACAAGTTCTTTAAAAATATTTTTATAAAAGTGTTTTTCCAAACATTTTATAAAATATGTTTTTGAAGTTTTTTTAATGAAATATGTGTGTGGACGATTATTTTATAAAAACGTTTTTTGAGTTAAAAATAGTTTAAAAGATGTTTGGACAAGTATTTGAAAAAAATATTTTAAAATTATGTTTGATGTGAAAAATTATATAAAAATTATGTTTACTATACATAAACCACTTTTTTTTTTTTTTTTGGGTGGGCAGGGGTCGGGTCGCGCTGGGGTTAGGATTGCACTCGGGTCCTGGCTAGGGTCAGGGCCGGGGTTGGTTCTTGGGCGGGGTCAGGGTTAGGTTCCAGTATGAGGTCGGGGTCGGGTCCGGGGACAGGGTCGGTTCTGGGGCGGGGTCGGTTCCAGAGCCGGGTTGAGTCGGGTCCAGGGTCTGGGTCGGGATCCGGGGTCGGGGTCGGGGTAGGGGTCGGGTCCCAGGCCCAGGTCTGGGGTCAGGTCAAGGTCTGGGGTCTTTTCTGGGTCCAAGGTCGAGGTTCGAGTTCGGGGTCGCGGTGTGGTCAGAGCGGGGCCGAGGTCTGACCTGGTCAAGGTCGGTGTGGGGCCGAGGTCTGACCAGGGGCGAAACCGAGGTTGAGGTCGGAACGAAGGTCTGACCGGGTTAGGGACTGGTCTTAGTGGGGCCGATGTCGGGTTGGGGTCGAGGCGAGGTCGGGGTGGGTCCGGGGTTTGGGGCGGATCTGGGGCAGGACAGGCCGACCTACGAGTTTAACTTAAATGATTTAAAATTTTTTTAATTATTTTGTAATAATGTTAAAAGTGTATTTGAAAAGTGTAATTTAAATACATTTTACTTAAAATTATTTTCTAAAAATATTTTGCAATTTCTTTTCTAAACACCATTTTAAAGTTTTTTATACTTTTAAAACACTAAAATATTTTTGAAGTACTTGTCCAAACAGGACCTTTGTTTCTAAGATTTTGAATTATTATTTTTAAAATTTTCACTTATTTAAGCTCACACAGACTCACACTTTTTAGTTCAAAAGCTTCGGTTTTTTTGTTTTTTTTTTTTTTCCCATATTTTTTGGGGGATAAATGGCTGCGGCAAATGGCTTGAAAAATATTTCTCTTGACCATATACAAAGTATGGTAGGTTTAAAATCTAAATCTTAAAATATTTAACTACTCCCTCCAATGTTAATTCTTCTAGAAAAAAAAAAAAAATCACTGTGCACAATATGTGCATGTGAAACTTACGTGTGTCCATGCCTTACAAATACATTAATTAGTTAAGAAATTTTAATTCAAAAACTTTTATTCTGTTTTTAATTATTGAAGAGAGTATTTTCGCATCTTCATTGGCGAACGAATTTTTTATTTTTCTTTTCTTTTTCATTTGTGCGAAAGATGATAATATCATTGCATCAAATAGTAAAGTTTACCCTATAGAAAAGAAATTACTGACGAATGCACTGTGTCTTGTCGACCCATGCACACTACTACCCAGTGGCGTAGCCAAGAATTATTGAGTGAAGGGTCTAGACTAATAAGTATTTTTTTTTTTTTGCGTCATTAAATAAATGTATTTAAACATACTAGCATATCAAAAGTCACAATTCAAAAATAGGTAAAAATGTATACAACTAATATAATCATGTGTGATCTACAATTAGCGTTTAATTAAAATTATGGATATAAATAGAACAAATGGTTTCAAATTAGCTATTTAAAGTATTGTACATTGACATTCATAAAAAAATATACCTTTATAAAGATGGACTATTCTAATGGAACGGAGGGAGTATATCATTTAATCACAATTCACAATTCATATGAAATTAACATTAATTGACATATATCTAATATCAAATTTTGAAATCTCTAAATAAATTGAAAATTAATATTTATAACTATCTACTTTAAGTCTTTAAAATCTTAATTCAAAATTTTAAAGTTTGGAATGTAAATGCATTTATTTCCTGAATTCAAAATCTCTAATTTTTAAATTTCAACTATAACCTATTCAAACTTTAATTCAAATCCCAAACTATCATTTAAGCTCCAATTAATAATAAAAATAATAATATTTTAATTTTAATTCAACTCAAACAACTGAAATTGATTTAATAATCTATAACTTTAAATATACAGTTTCCATAATTAAAATATAAACAATACAAATTCAAAAAATAAACTAATGCTTTAGAGAACTATTAATTAAGACTTTAGAGAATAAATAGAATACTCCCTCTGTCCCATTCAAAGAGTCCTGTTTGTAATGATAATTTGGATGTTTTATATTCCCTCCGTCTCATTCAAAGAGTCATGTTTGTAATACTGAAACAGTATTACAACATGACTCTTTGAATGAGACGGAGGGAATATAAAACATCCAAAGTATCAAACTGAAAAAAAAAAAAAAAAAAAGAAGAAGAAGAAGAGTTAGTGCATGAATTTGAAAAAGGAATGAGAGAAAATGAGAAGATTAAACAAATTCCATAGGGAAACACTTAGCGTTTTGCTCTGTTCGGATTTTTCTGCATCTGTACGCCAGGCCGTCAACCATTTTGGTGGAACGGACAGGTGAATTCCGCATCATTAATTCAGTAATTTCTTCTATCTCTATTTTTATTCTTGCTATGTTGTACTTTATTATTATTTGTTTTTCCGTTGAAAGCATGACTAGCTAAATTCTTAATTCCGGTATTAGGTAAGATATTTGAATCCATGCATGTATGAAACCAAATTAACATTACGTCTAATTGGCTATATTCTATTCTATCTTGTGAATCCATTTAATTGCTAAGTAAATATTGAGTTTGATCACCTTAGTATTGAATTGGTAATTGTTATCAAGTAACAAGGCTGCTGGTTAGGTAGTTTCGGATAGAATAGTGTTTACCTTTACAAGTAACAAGGCTGCTGGTTAGGTAGTTCCGGATAGAATAGTGTTTACCTTTACAAGTAACAAGGCTGCTGGTTAGGTAGTTCCGGATAGAATAGTGTTTACCTTTAACGGCCACGACTAATAAAGAATAAACAGTGTTACGTTCCTTAATTCTTAAAAGCTCTTTCGGGTAGTGATCTTTGCGAGAGACCCCACAGAGGATCACATAGTTACATAAGGGATTGGGTACATCTGAGGGACCCCACGGTACCTAGAACTAACCGGTGTAGATTAAATTAGACCACAAGGTGTTTATGATTACATACATGCAAGGATAATTAATTGCATAATACTGGGATGTTTTAATCAATTGTTTATTTGTGGATTGTTATCTTTTTCTAGTAGTTATAAATTAAAGCAACTCTAAGGTCTCTTGAGAGGCACCAAAGGTGACGACTCGTCAAAAGTATGTGTTTTTCACTAATACAAAAAGGGGCTTTAATGGCGGTTTTTTCTCACATTTATCGGCGATTTTCTTGTATTTGAACCGCCATCTATCTGAACCGCCGTAGAAAGTCCCAAATACTACGGCATGCCTAGCCGCCGTAGAAAGTGTCACTTTCTACGGCGGTTCCCAGCAAAACCGCCGTAGAAAGTACAAGACTTTCTATGACGTTCCCACCCGAACCGTGGTAGAAAGTCAGGACTTTCTACAGCGGTTAAACAAAACTGCTGTAGAAAGTACTCATTTTCTATTGCTCTATCTAAACCACCATAGAAAGTCCTAAACTTTCTAAGGCGTTTTCGATACCCGCCGTAGAAAGTTCTGAGCTTTCTCTGGTTTAGAGCAAAACCTGCTTCTAAAAGTTTAAAATAAATATACAAAATATTGCCACGATAGAAGTAGAAATCACTATTACATTACAGTGACATATCCACAACAATTCATACAACTATAATATCACCTACACTAGCAAAACAACCATCAAGTACTACTTGGATAATGCTCCACAATATAACTAGCGCATAATTTTCTCATAGCATCTATATCCTCAGTGGTTAATGGAGTGTGGTCGATCTTGAAGTACTGCGACGGAGTATAAAAACAAATTTAATTGAGTGGCAAAATGAAATACAATCAAATAAGTTATGTGAAATCAAAATCAAATACCTTTTCGAGTGCCAATGTCTCGGATTTCATTGCGATATGGTACATGTAATGCATGACATAGTAGCCACACTCCCAGATAGACTTTTGTTTTTTATGCTATTGAATAATATTATACGAGTCAGAAGATCATACAATTGCATACATCACAACGTTAAAAAAAAATTCAATAAATACTAATTTTACCTTAACTACTATCCATTCAGGTAGCATATGCACAACTCTCGGCAATCCTAAGAAAGCTTGATAATTAAATATTACCCTATAAAATATGAATGATGAATAAAAATAATTAGCAACATAGGTATATATGATTGGCATTATAAATTATACAATCTAATATTAGTGAACATAACTCACTCATCTATAAGTATTACTACCTCCTCTTTTTGTGGGTTTTGTAATGAATCAAAACAGTACACAACTTTTTCAATTGGTCTAATGGATATAAACATCAAATGTCCACTGCAAACAAAAAATTCAATAACCTCAGATCTTTAAATCAGTGTTTCTTAAAAATTAGAGAAACGCTTCCAGTGTTTACCTCTGAAGATACGGTATCAGATAAATTTCATTATTCCGATCCTTCAAGTTTCATGCAATGTATTGTACCCTATCTTCATATGCATTTCCTAATGCCGTAACATGATCCACTGAGAGAAACCCTATTCCCTTGCGGCCATTCCTTTGAACCAAGTCATGTAAAGCTCTAGGGAATTTACATTATCATCTTTGGTTAGTCCAGCCACATAGAAAGAATACTATATATAACCATAATTGAAAATACAAAGAAAATTAATTGGTCGAAACTCACCTGATGAAAATTTCATGCAACAGTTTCTGACCTCCTTTTCTCTTGACAATAATTCGACGATATCCATTCAATCCATACTAATAGGAGATCTACACCTATGATGTCTCTTGTCAATTGAAACATGAAGCTGAAGTTCGAATCTTTCTCTAATCGGATTTCTAACTCGTGCAATGGATTAGATGTCAAAGAGGATGCCATTTCATATGTAGTGGTCGAAGATGATCTTATCTCATTCATAGAATTCGAAGGACCTTTTTTCTTTTTTGAACTTTTCTCCACCTAAGACCATTTGAAATAAAAGTCATTATACGAAAAGGTATGAAGTAATTCACAAATAAATGTAAGCATATACCTCTTTTAATGGATCGGGAATAAGCTCAATCAAATGTATAGGCCATTCCACGAAAAAGGAATGGCACATTCCCACAATTGAAGCCTCTTCCTCAAGAAATGGTAGAGGGGCAAGGTCATCATATGAAATTTTAATTGTAACCTTCCAGCAACCTTTCTTTACCTCAAGCCCGTGGTGCTTTTCTACTTATAAATATTTCCCTTGACCACAAGCTTACGTCTCTTACATGTATCCTCACAGATGAACAGGTGACAGTCACACCTGTCTTGAGATAATAAGCAAGTCAATGAACATTATTGCACTATTTTTATTAAATCCAAAAACTAAGTGTAATCATCAAAAGCAATATCAATCTTTTTTAGCATTGACAATATGAAAGAAATTATAGAAACAAAGATGACATACATAAATGTACTTTAATTACCTTGTAATCCCCTAAAGAACTCCGATTTTCCAAAGTTGTTGGAATAGGGCTACTATGAACCTCATTCCTACTTATCGGAATCATAGATGAAACAGGGATCATATGTAACTCAGGCAAACTTGTAGGGATTAAAGGGGAAACATTATGGCTATGATGTACTTTAGGCTGACTCGTAGGACTCACAGTGAAATCATGGCTAACATGTACCTCAAACATATCTGGAGCCATTCCAGCAGTTTCCAGGTTCAAACTCTGAGATTTGGTACTGTTGAGGACTGTGGCTCTTGCTGAATCATAGTCAGTCACCATCTTAGTACATATAAAACCTACCATCATCTTAAGGTATGTTTGACATTCATCAAGTTGTGATGCGGTTTTCTGAAGCTTCCTTTTAGTTAAAGCTAGTTCTGCTTTAAGCGACGGGGTTGTTGTCAGAAAAACATCTGTTATACGGGCCCTGGTAGAATGACCACGAACACGACCGGGGTGATCGGTCTTTTCTGTTGCATTGACAAGTATGTCATTCCTACCCTCTAAAACTTTCTCTCATTGGGACTCGTACATACATAACTTTTCCTAAACGTTTCACCAAAAATATGAAACTTATATCAATCATGATAGTATTAATAATATGATTTTCTGAAACAATTTAATCATAAGAAAATGTATGGCGTAAACTTACAATTTCACTTCCAACACGACCAACCTCTGGGGTAAACTATTCGCCATTTTTGTTTGTGTGAGACTTTCTCCAAAGTAGATGACGGGCTGGCCCTGTATAAGCTTCTTCTTCTTCTTCTTCGGACGTACCGTCCTCTAAAGCCTTCTCCCCATATTCAATCAATGCCTCTTCATGCAAATTCTTCTTCAGCTGTTGGTATCCACCCCGAGATAAATTATGGTAAAAAGAATTCAAATTGGCATTCCTTTGAGCTTTACCACAAATTGCCTTGAGAAAAATAAAATGAAAAGAGAAATAAAATGAAAAGAGATTATCCATAAATTGACAAATTTCAAATATCCAAAAAGAAGAAGGAAAAAAATTGAAATAACCACCTTCCATTCTTCTGTTTCACGGCTAGCCTTAAACATAAGCCATGTCTCCCTTGGGAGATATTTATATTCAAGGCATGGGTCCTCATCCTTCAAGTCGCCATTGACATGTCTACCTAAAAAGGATTTCCAATCTTTCCAACGTATATCGGCATAAGAAATCCACTTGGTTTCGAGCTCTTCGGTTGATTTAAAAACAAATAATGCCTACATTAAACAATAGAAGTACAAAGTTAGGTAACTTTTGTATATTTGTATAAATGGGTTTACAAACAATGCATTATAATTTTGTAGAATACCTGTATTTCCATCCACACACTCTTCTTGATCTCATCAGGGACTTTGGGCCATGATGCATATTCCATAATGTCCACTTTGCTCCGGGCAGTGAATGCAACGAAAGTAATCCACTTCGTATTCGCATTTTTAGACTCATTTTTGGAATTGAATTCAATCTCAATTGTTTTCCCCCTCATACGCATTTCCAAAAGATCGTTGCAATTTGTAGGCCCCCTACCTCTTCTCGCTCTAGTAGAAGAACCATCTCCATTGCCATTTCCCTCATCACTATGCTCCTCATTGCGTTTTCTCTTTCGGGCCATTACCTTATCTTAAACTTTAGGTAAAGACTTAGAGAAAACAAGATAACATCGTTTCATTTCAAGAAAGTTTTAATTTCAAAAACCTTTGGGCCCTTAAACAATTTAAACCATAGGAGACACAAAAAGGAGCCTAAGAAAGGCTAAAATTGAAAAAGCAAGTGACAATTCACCCCTTCAATTCATGAGAACAAGCATTTGAATTATTATCAATACATGGGGCACACAAAATAAAGTAAGAAAGGGAAAAAATAGAAGGGGAAGTGACATTTCACAATCTCCAAGTATAAAACAAGGATCCTTTTCAAGAAAGGCGACACTCAAAGGATACTAGAAACGTTTCTAAAAAAGATAAGGGAAAGAGAGGCAAAGAAAGTTTTAATTTCAATAAACAAGTGCCATTACCCACTTTAAACCAAAGGAGGAAAACAAAATAGAGTAAGAAAGGTTAAAGGTTTAAGGAGAAGTTCACTCATTTTACACTCTCCATGCCTAAAACAAGAAAAGCGACACAAAAGATACTTCGCACGTTTCTAATAAAGATACCGGGAAATGAGGCAAAGAATATAAGTGCCATCAAAGAAATTAAACCAAATGAGACACAAAAAGGAGCCTAAGCAAAGTTAAATTTGAAAAGGTAAGTGACATTTCACAACTTCAACTCATGAGAACAAGCATTTCACTCATTATCACTAAAGGAGGAAAACAAAATAGAGTAAGAAAGGTAAAAGGTTTACGGAGAAGTTCACTAATTTTACACTCTCCATGCCTAAAACAAGAAAAGCAACACACGAAAGATACTTTGTACGTTTCTAATAAAGATACTGGAAAATGAGGCAAAGAAAGCATTAATTTCAAAAGATAAGTGCCATTAAAGAAATTAAACCAAAAGAGACACAGAAAAGGAGCCTAAGAAAGGTTAAATTTTAAATGGCAAGTGACATTTCACAACTTCTACTCATGAGAGCAAGCATTTCACTCATTATCACTAAAGGGGGAAAACAAAATAGAGTAAGAAAGGTTAAAGGTTTAAGGAGAAGTTCACTCATTTTATATTCTCCTTGCCTAAAACAAGAAAAGCGACACACAAAAGATACTTTGTACGTTTCTAATAAAGATACCGGAAAATGAGGCAAAGAAAGCTTCAATTTCAAAAGATAAGTGCCATTAAAGAAATTAAACGAACGGAGACACAAAAAGATAAGGGAAAGACAGGCAAAGAAAGTTTTAATTTCAATAAACAAGTGCCATTAAAGAAATTAAACAAAAGGAGACAGAAAAAGTGGACTAAGAAAGGTTAAAATTGAAAAAGCAATAGACATTTCACAACTTCAACTCATGAGAACAATCATTTCACTCATTAGCACCAAAGGAGGAACACAAAATAGAGTAACAAAGGTTAAAGGTTTAAGGAGAAGTTCACTCATTTTACACTCTCCTTGCCTAAAACAAGAAAAGCATTTCACTCATTATCAACTCTCCCCCCTCCCCCAACCAACAAAAGGGTAAAATTAAAGGCATGTAAACACTTTCCATGCCTATGCATACCATAAGAAACAGAGGGACCTATAACCAAGTGAAATAAAACCACCATATAGAAGTAATGGTGTAAAATGAAAGTGCGAAGGAGAAAAACTATTTATAGCAGAAAAAAATGGCATAAACACCCCAATCAATCAAAACCCGAATTCAAACACCAATCAATTAAAATAATCATGTAAAACCGAATTCAACACCCTAATTGATCAAAACCAAACACGAACTCAAAAACCATTCAATCAAAACCAAACCCGAATTCAACAACCAAACCAATAAAACCACCCATCGATCAAAACCAAAACAATCCAAGCATTCATCATCTCAACAAACCCGAATGCAACATTAACAAAAAAAACCCTAGGCCAATCACAAGTAAACAAATAACAGTAAAATTTCTAAAGCTTAAATAAACTTGAAACTATTCGGCTAAATCTTATTTAGGATTTGAATCCTACAACTAAGCGACCGTATAGCCAAAATTCTGGTTGGGGAAAATATATAAAATGGGCGCCTCTATTCCGATTAAGCCGCTAAAGCCGGAGCTGGGTGACGGCGGGGCGAGCAGCCAACGCCGAACTGCTGCGGGGAAGAGAAGGAGACGGTCTACCATGTGCGGATGGCGCCGGCAACGGGTTCCGGTCTAAGAAGATGATGGAATGAGACAGGAAAGAGGAGAGGGAAACAGGGGAAAGCTTCTAAATTCAAATCCTAATTTGAATTTATGAAGCTGACTTGACCCATTTTCTATGGCGGGTTCAAAATAACCCGCCATAGAAAACAACTTTCTACAGCAGTTTAATTGAAACTAACTTTCTACGGTGGTTTCAATTTAAACCACCGTGGAACGTTGTTTTCTACGGCAGTTTATTTTGACCCACCATAGAAAATATGGAAAAAATGGTGCCAATTCCCGCGCGCTCATCTGTTCCTATTAATTTCTATTTTTGTTTTTTTTAAATTAACCCCATAATTTTTTTAATATAATATTAAATATCCAATTTACATTATATTTATTAATTATGTAAAAAATCCAACCTTTTATTATTATAATCAATAAATAATTAAATTTCAAAATTTTCAGTACTGAACCAATCCATTATTTAAGGCCACAAAAAAATTTTCATGTACTATTACATAATAATTATAGGAAAACTTCAAAGTAATAATTTTTGATAAAGCACATTTAAACTTTGATAAAGTAATAAGCTTGATTTTATAATAATTTTGTGCGTTTTTGACTTGGGCGAACAGGCTAAAGTAATAAACTTGCTAAATGCATTAAGTAGTATAAGAAAAATGAATCCTAAGGGCCCAATAAAAAAATAAAGTAATACTTACTGGATTTCATTTGCTATATATATGTACAGACATGATATCATTTCTCCGCGACAATAAGTTTCACTAAAATTCCCCTGGGCGCCTTTATTCCTGTTAATTTCTAGTTTTTCTTTTTCGTAAATTAACCCCAAATTTTTTTTAAATCTAATAGTAAATATGCAATTTAATATCGATCAATTTTTATAGTAAAATACATTAAATTTATTAAGTTGATCAATATAATGTATTTTAATTACTTGCAATGATTGATCACTATTAAATTGTATATTCAATATTAGAGTTTAAAAATTTTGGGGTTAATTTACAAAACAGAAAAATTAGGGATTAATATGAATCGATCGAGGCGCGAACGGGAATTCCATTTTAGACTCATTTTCTAAGGCGGTTTACATAGACAGCCACTTTCTACGGCGGTTTAAATTGAAACCGCCTAGAAAGTGGCTTTGGGTTATGTTAAACCGCCGTAGAAAGTGTCCGGGAAAATTGAGAGAAATCCCGCGCCCGCCTCTATTCCTATTAATTTGAAGGTTTTCTTTTCTGTAAATTAACCCCAAATTTTTTTAAAATTTAATATTGAATATGCAATTTAATATTGATCAACTTTTACAATAAAATACATTATATTTATTAATTATACACAAGATCCAGCCTTTATACCGATGAAAAAAAAGTAATTAATAAATTTCAAATTTTCAGTTAACCAATCCATTATTTTGGGACTGCAAAATTTTTTCAAGGACTGATACACAATAATTATAGGAACACTTAAAAAGTAATAATTTTCATTGAATTAATGGTAAGTTTTGTACCTGAAAATGATATCAAGATATTCTCTTTCTTTTATGAGACATTTGATCCTCGAACCATAAGCCTTCATTGTGGTCATCACGAAGTATGTATTTATCTAGTTTCCTATGTTCTTCAACTGCTGTCAATTCAGGTAACCCACTAGAGAAAGTGCTCGCCTTATAAAGCCCGTCTTCTGTATCAATCCCTTCCACTCTGTGATGTTGTTTGCCATGAAGAACAACAGACCAATGTTCGTCACAAGGATCGGCGATATAAAAAACTTGTTTCGCCTACGATGCAAGTATAAATGGCTCCCCCTTGAAACCCTCTCGATTAAGGTCAACCAAGGTAAATCCCAATGGATCATCAGTTCGGACCCCATTATTGTTATCAACCCATTTGCATCGAAATACAGCTACTTTAAAACAAACATAGTCAAGCTCTCAAATATCTTCAATTACCCCATAATATGACATGTTTGCATACAATGGATTTTTATCCTTCCTGCTAGAAACATGCAAAGCCTCCGAGATTAATGTAACACCACTGTTTTGTGCCGTGCTCTTCTCATCTTGTCTCTTAGTAGCAAATGAATATCCATTTATGTCATAGCCTAAAAATGCTCGTACCACATGGCTGGGCTTAAGTGCCAACCATTTTAATGTCTCCGAAACGTCTTTTCCCATGACAGCATTACCAACCCAATTGACAAATGTCCGATTATGTTTATTGAGCACATTTTGATCTGTCCAAGCAGGATAAGACTTTCTTATTGAACTCATATGGGCTGTCACATAGGGATCAACTTCTTCAGAATTGCGTAGTATGTAGAGATGCGCCTTCATCAATTCAACATTAGAAGGCGTAAACATTCTTCCTCCCTTTGTGCCCATACCTGTAATCCTCCCATCATGCCGATTCTTAGGTATTCCAATTGATGTTGTATCTGCCAAGTACTCAGTGCAGAAATCAATTACCTTCTCAGCTATATAACCTTCAACAATACTAGCATCAGGACGATAACGATTCTTAACATACCACATAAAGACTTTCATATATCGCTCGAATGGGTACATCCATCGCAAATGAACAGGCCCACAGATTTTTATCTCTCTAACCAAATGAATCACCAAATGTACCATAATATCAAAAAAAGCGGGTGGAAAATACATTTCTAATTGACACAGTGCAACAATTATTTCATCTTGTAACTGATCAAGTCTTTCGTGAGAGATTACCTTGCTACATATTGCATTGAAGAAGAAACAAAGTCTTGTTATACTGGACTTAACATGCTTGGGCAATATCGAGCGAATAGCTACAGGCAACAATTGTTGCATTAAGGAATGGCAATCATGAGACTTTAAACCAACAAATTTCAAATTTTTTACGGAAACAAGTCTACTTACATTTGAAGAATATCCGGATGGAACATTGATGCTACTCAAACTTGAACACAATTGTTTCTTCTCTTTTCTGGACAAAGTATGACATGCAGGTGGTAGATATGTGCTTTGTCCTCGAGCTACCGGTGCTAAATTTGATCATATATTCATATCAACCATATCAAGTCTCGCATTATAACCATCCTTAGTTTTCCCAGGTATGTTCAAAAGTATTCACAAATATTTTTCTCAATATGCATAACGTCAAGACCATGTCTTACATCCAAGGTCTCCCAGTATGGAAGTTCAAAAAAGATGGATTTTTTCTTCCAACAACATGTATCATTATTGCTGGACTATGAAGGTTTTCCAAACTCCAAATTAATGTCCTTCACACGAGCATTCACCTAAGGCCCGCTCAAGGGTTCTGGAGCTTTTCTAAACTCTTGATTTCCATTGAATGCTCTTTTCATACAGCGATACGAATGAGACTCGGGAAGAAATCTACGATGCCTAAGGTATACTGTCTTCATCCCATGTGCAAGCTGACAAAAATCTGTACTCTGCTCACATATAGGGTATGCTTTATGTCCTTTAACAGAGTACCCAAACAAGTTTCCATAATGTTGGAAAATCATTAATGGTACAAAACAACATGGCACGTAATGTGAACATTTCTTGACGGTGTGCATCAAACACAAGTGCACCTTCATCCCATAATTTTTTCAAGTCTTCAATAAGAGGAGCCAGATAAACATCGATGTCATTTCCTGGTTGTCGTGGTCCTGAAATCATTAGAGACATAAGTATATACTTACGCTTCATACACAAGTAAGGTGGCAAATTGTAAATAACCAACATCACCGGCCAGGAGCTATGTCTGCTACTAAGACTGCCAAAAGGGTTCATTCCATCAGTACACAAACCAAACCTCAAATTTCTTGCTTCTCCCCCAAATGAAGGATACATTGAATCACTTTTTTTTTTCACTGATCCGAGTCTGATGTATGCATTATCATCTTGTCATCACTGGGAATACACCGATCTGAATGCCATGTCATATGTTTTGCATCTTTTGCATTAGCAAACAACAGTTTAAATCTCGGTATTATAGGAAGATAACACAGAACCTTAGCCAGCGAGCCCTTCTTTTGCGCATCAGTACTGTCTTCAACCTCATCACATAGTTGCTTCTTTTTGTATCGTGAAGTATTACACTTAGGACAAACCAATAAATCCTTATACTCATCCCTGTAAAGGATGCAATCGTTTGGGCAAGCGTGGATCTTCTTATACTCCATACCTATTGGATATAATATTTTTTTCACCTCATAAATTCAATTTGGAAGTTCATTATCTTCTGGAAGCATATCTTTCAGTACCCTGAATAAGGCTGTAAAACTAGTATTTGACCACCCATTTGCCGCTTTCAAATTAAACAACTTCAAAACACTAGACAAGCGTGTATATCTAGTGCAATCGGTGGATAGAGGCTTTTCATTGTCACCCAAAAGTGAAGCAAGAACTTTCGGTTTATCAGCAAAATCATCGGCCACATCCTCAATCATGTCATCCAATCGATCTCTAGCAATCCCATCATCTCCTTTTGCATTAGATTTTCTTTGCTCAGAAAAACTTTCAATACTTTCACCATGCCAAATCCACAATTTATAAGAAGGATCAAATCCATTCCGATATAAATGGAATCCTATTGTATCAGAGTTATCAAACCGCGCACCATTTTTACAAGCTTTACACGGACAATGGACGGACTTTGTATTCTTATAAGCCAATTCAATAAAATTCTCAACTTCTTTCGCATACAAATCGGAGGTCCGATCACCAAATAACAAGATATTTCGATCCATGCGTAACTAACACCTTTAAATAATTAAAAAAACCAAATAAATAATTTAACCAACAATGTAGAAAGTAATTAGCTGCATGCTTGTGTTTATTATTTCATACTAATGTTACTCATATAATATATAATCAAAAATAATATAATACCTCAATGAAAAAATTAATGCATGTCCAACACATGCACAATAGAGATAATCAAACGAAGAAGAACCCATAAGTTTTTCATTTATGCATTTTATCAAACACATGCAATGCATACAAAAATAATCCATTAAGTAGTGCTAATTATATGAACATCATCCAATAAGAACCAAACACTACAAATCATATCACATCACCAACAAACTGCACAATATAACTAACTACCAATCCACAATACTAAGGTTCACCATATATGGATTGTAACTTTAATGTTCAATCTACCATAAATAAAAATAAATTCAATATATACATATCTAATGTACAAGAATAAGCTAATAGTGAGAAATTTTAGTAGTCTCTAACCTTAAAGTGGTAAATTGCAGCTTCAAATAACCATTCTAAACATGAAATGTGTAAAACCGTAGCATGAGGATGGAGAAGACGACTTCCGGGCACGGGAAGGCCTTGCATATGGAGATACACGCTGTTATTTACGGTTAAATACGTCTACTCTATGGCGGTTTATATAGAACCGCCGTAGAAAGCCATTATCTAAATAACCACCGTAGATAATGGCTTTCTACGGTGGTTATTTGAAAACCGCCGTAGAAAGTGACTTTCTACGGCTGTTGTAATAAAACCGCCATAGAAAGTAGGGACTTTCTACGGCGGTTTCCAAATAACCGCCGTAGAAAGTTACTTACTACGGCGGTTATCAAGATAATGGCTTTCTACGGCTACGGCGGTTTATATATAAACGGCCGTAGAAAGTCCGTATTTTCTTTTTTAATGGCAGTTTCGTCTCTTCCGCTGTTAAACTACAGCCGTTAAAAGTCCATTCTATAGTAGTGTTTATTGCATCAATCTGGAATTAGAAGTGATTTCTCCGTCTCTGTAGATTGATCCTGTGCTTTCCTATACTATTCATAGTTAGTAATTCGCAGGTATAAAAACAGTGATTTTTACTGTATTTGGTACGACACGACAAAGTCGTTTATCAATTACAATTGCTTGAATTTTTATGCGACAATGGTGTAATAACGAAATGGAGAACCGAGAATGCAAAAAATAGAGATTCTAGCAGAGTTATTCCACAGGATTTGACAAGTATGAAAATTATAATACTAAAGAGATTTTCTAAAGAAAGAGATCAAATTAAACTTACCTTGAGGTGTCTGGAAAACAGTATGAATTCTTGGTTCAAGCGAATTACTTTATTTCTCCTTTGGAATATTTGGGAATCTCATTACTAGATATCTTGAAAGTTTGGATTTTCACTAAAAATATATAAAGTGCTATAAACTACAAATTCATAAGGAAAAATTATCAATCTCAAAAGAAAAAACATTAAAACTTTAACATGGTCAAATATAGGGTATCAATAGTACAACTTTTCAATTTTACAGTTCATGTATTAACCCAAAATTTATAACTTTTATAATCTACTTGTCTTGTTCCTTGAACAAAATGACAAGAATTGTTATTAAATTTATTGTTTCTTAGTTTCCATTTCCTGTTTTAGTATTTTTAATAGGAGATAAGAATGTCTTATTTTAACACTGAATGACCAGTGACATTTCCAGACTTCAATTACAGGTAAAAATGTGACAAATAAAAGGGATTGAAACAGCCGCAAACAAATAAAATGGACTAAAACCGCCACATATCCAAATGCAAATGACTAAATTTATGCCCAATTTTTCAGCAAACAGGAGTCTCAGTCGATTTACTCGACATATACTAAGTTGAATGCCCACGATATATATATATACGTTTATGAATCTCAAAAAGCTTGAACAAACTGTAAATCCGTTACGTACTCTTACGGTTCCCAAATGTATTAACATACATGCATATAAAAATAATGTTCTTTCTGCCCTCTTTAGAAATGTCATGTTTTAAAAAAATATTTGTCTTTAATCAGAGAGTTCTGTTTTGAATTTTTACTTTACATATTGTCTTTAATTATGTGTAGTTCATATTTAATCTAGACTTAAAAAAGTAACCACACGATTGGAAAAAAATTGTGTGATATTAGGTATTGTAGAGGTGGTGTAATTTAAAACTCATAACAAGTTTTATTCATTAATTAATTGGGACGGAGGAACAGTTACTAACAATTCATTCTGTCCAAAAAAAGCCTTTCTCAATATGCCCAAAAAAACAAATTTAATTTAAGAAATTGAGACCCAACAGTTCTGCCGACAAAGTAGCGTTATGTGATTTACATATTGCGAAGTGAGACCCAACAGTACGAAATATCATATGATAGTTTTAAATTATTTATAAATTTCTAGTTTAAAAACTGAAACCACAAATTTGTTTTTGGTTCAGTTCAGTTAGGACGAAACTCGTGGCCATGGCTATCCTAATCATTCTTTTTTTTATAATAATATTTAGGAAAAATGATACTCAACCCCTACATAATATCTTTAGGGCCTATATTATTGATGAAAACTGTCCTTTTGATAGAAAAAAATTTATAAATAATGATGTTTGATGTTAAATGTGTAAAATAATAAAACTAACCCTAAGGAGAAACTAGGGTGTTCAAAGGGGTCTGAAACCCCCCCTCCCCACCCCCCCCCCCCCCCCCCCCAACACCCAAACCCAAAATTTTCCCTTAGTAGTTGGGTTAGTTTTTTTGCCTAAGAGGGTTTAGAGCCTCCGCGACTGCCGGAATATGCGGACTTTAGTGCAGAAAAACTTCTCCCGTCAGAAAAGAAGAGAAACACGTTTCTTTTCTTTCCTTTTTTTATATTATTTTTAAAATGGTACGACGTCATTCCACTAACTGTTTTTAAAAGAAAGAAAAAAAAAAAAAAAAGAGAGAGAGACAAAAGCACAATTCAAATTGCGCATATTTAGTTAAGTTCCACTTAACTTCATCATAGAAAAAAAAAATTTCGAACAAACCACCCAAAAACCCCCATCTCTCTCCTTTCTTATTTCTCTTCACCCTTCAATTTCATTAGCAACAGCTCGCGTAGCTGAACCCATCCCCCCCCCCCCCCCCCACCCACCCCCCCCCCCCGGACGTGGTTCTTCTTTTTCCTTTTTCTTTCTTTCTCTCTCATTATTTTTCAAATTGAAGCACTAACTTTAGTAATTTTTCTCATGTGCAGCTTGATATTTAGATTTTCTATATTCCATAAGTCTATTTATTTTCAACCAATAATTCTTCTACTTTGAGGTTAGTTTACATTTGTGAATTTTTATTATTTATATTTTAGGGGTTGAAAACTGTTTATTTAAATTATATTATTAACTAATTTTATGTCTTTGAGTTGATTTGGAACTATAATTTATTATAATTATGAATTTGAGACTAAATGATGTTTTAGGGCCTGAGTTAAGATTTGAATTAGGTTATAACTGAAATAAAAAATTTAAAAATTTGTAATTTAGGCAACAAACGTTGAATAAAAATTTAATTAGAAGTTTTTAAATTTAAATTAGATATTAAGAACTTAATATTTAAATTAGATGTTGTTAATGTGAATTCATACTAGAGAATAGAGATTCTAAAATTTTAGATTAGATATACATTCAATTATTGTTAATATCTTATTAATTGTGAATTTTGATTGAATGATATAATTTTTATGAATTTATATGGATAATTTTTTGATGTAGAATATGAAAAAGTTTTTAAAACCAATTGGTAGACATACTTCTTCCAATCAGCCTAAATTGCATGGTGTTAGTGCACTAGTTGAGAACAAAACACGTGAAGAAGTAGAACTCAATTTAGATGATATTGTTAGTGATCTGTAATTACAAAAACCAATTGAGGAGTTTAATGCTGCTATTTGGAATAAAATTCAAATAGAGTACTTGACTAGAGGGTCTTGCCAACCAATTTGTCATAAATATCCAGGAAAAAAAAAATTGTTAATCAAAAGAAATTTTAAGATGTTTGGTATAAATATTTTGAATGGTTATAGTATAGCATATCAAGATATGCGACTAATTTTTTTAGTGTTATCTTTTCAATAAATCAAATAAAGGAGGTCAGTTTTCAGAGGAGGCATTCACAAAGGGGCATACTATTTGCAGGAACCAAATTACTATTTGCAGACACATTTTTCTATGAATTTATTATAATTCCCTTAGTTATTTAAAAGAAAAAAAGAAAAAAAAATGGTCCTAGAGAAAATCAGAGGAAAAATCCCACTCGGGATGGGTGGGATTTCCAGGAAAAATTCCACCCGGGATGGGTGGGATTTTAAGGGTGGGAGAAAATCCCACCGGGATGGGCGGGATTTCAGTAGAATCCCGCCATAGGACGCGGGGGGGGGGGGGGGGGGGGGGGGGGAGGTTCTACTGAAATCCCGCGCATCCCGTGTGGGATTTTCTTAAAAATCCCACCCTTCCTATGTGGGATTTTTATTGCTTGAATAGGATTTTTTTTTATATATTTATAACTAAGGGGCATTATAGACTTTTTACAGGAAAATGTTCATGTGACTAGTAATTCAGTTCCTACAAATAACAATTCCGTTCACAAAAACCTAGTAATTGGAAAAAGGCAAATGAAAAAATTCATTGGTCACATTGGGACTATGAAAGCAAATACTCGCGAGACAGATGCTGCTTATCGCACCCGTTTGACTGCGTCGCTGGATGTGACTCGCTTCCTTTAGAAGCAAGGATTGCCATTCTGTGGACATGATGAATTAGAGAGTTCTTTAAATAAAGGAAATTTTAAAGAATTGCATAAATGGTATAGTCAACGAAATGAGGAGGTTTACAAAGTTTTCAATCAAAATGCTCTTAAAGATAATAAAGTGAATTCCTTAACAATTCATAAGGATTTAGCATATGCTTCTATCTCAGTGGCCACACTTGCCATACGTAATGATATAGAGGACGAAGTTTTTTACTTTGGTGGATGATGGGACTAGAGGGGCCGCAATGAAGGAGCAAATGAGAGTTGTTTTGAGATATGTAAACAAGAAAGGATGTGTGATTGAGAGATTTCTTACAAAAGTATGTGTCTGACATTAGTTCTCAGTATTTGAAAGATGCTATTGATAAGTTGTTTGCAGAACATCGTTTATCATTACCCAAATTCAGAGGGCAAGGATTTTATGGGGCTGCAAATTTGCATGGTGAGTTTAATAGGTTGAAGGCTCTCATACTGGAAGAAAATCTATATGTTCATTTATTTTCTTACCAACTTCAGTTAATTAATCTTGTTGTGAAGCAAAATTTT
The DNA here is from genome assembly GCA_016801395.1 of Leptodermis oblonga. Lineage (NCBI taxonomy): Eukaryota > Viridiplantae > Streptophyta > Magnoliopsida > Gentianales > Rubiaceae > Leptodermis > Leptodermis oblonga. The sequence continues at coordinate 28,062,153 of CM028756.1, read as the reverse complement.
TCATGAACGATTTTTTTACATATGTGTCTATGATTGTAAATATTATTGGGTCATCTCACAAGAGCAAAGATCACCTTAGACAAATTTAATATAATATATAGTTAGTGAAATGAGTAGTAGAAAGAGGAAAAGTGAAAAAGGCAAGAATCAATAAACGAGTTTGGCGAGACTCGAAAAACGTCGTTGGAGATCACATTACTCGACATTACATTTTATCTATGCTCTATGTGGACTTCAATGGAACAGTTTGAGAATGTACATGATGATTCCACTTCTCGTGAAAGTAAAGGTACCGCCGAAGGTTTGTTTGAAAAAATGAATACCTATGAGTTTGTTTTTCTTTTGTATTTGATGAAATATCTGTTAGGAATCACAAATGAGCTCTCTCTTGTCTTACAACAAAAGGACCAAAATATTGGTCTAGCCATGTCCTTGATTCATTCAAGAACAAGCCAAAAGAAGCTCAAATGGCCTCCAAGGGTAAAAGAGTCATTTCACCTCCAGCGCCTTCAAGGGTCATTTATTTTGGAGAGTTCGAGACTGAATTTTAAAGGTATTAATTGGAGTGAAGATTACAAGTCTTGAAGATGATCAGAGTTCTTGATTTGTTAAATTAATTACATGCCATTACTTTTAAGTTCTATTACTTTTAAGGTAACTAACAACTTTGTAGTTTCTTGAAAAGAATTATTGCATGTTTTCCTTTAAGAAATAGGAATTACCTTATTTTTTCATTTTCTTTTTATTTTCTTAAGGGGAATTTCGGCCACCTCCTTTTTGAAAGGTAATTGAAAGTCAACTTCCCCCTTAACCTAGTTCCTTTAGGTTTTGGGTTTTGTAAGGTTTCCAATTCTCATTGGTTTCCACTTTTATTTCCTATTTCTTTTCTACTTCTTATAGGCTCATAACCCCCTATTTAAAGGTCTCCCTGCACATTAATACAACCAGAGAATTCATACATGATATAATTTGGTGTAAGGTTAATACCCATCTTTTTATTTTTGAATTCTACTCATTGAACTGTAGTCAATCTTGCATGATTTCAACCTATTAGTTTCTAAAATTGCATTTTAATTAGGTTTATACACTACAAACAAAAAATGCCTTTGGTGACGACACCAATTTTGGTCACCAAAAGCTAAAATCTGGTCACTAAAGGCTTTGGTGACCAGAAAAACCTTGGTCAGTGGGTGGTCACCGAAGCTCGGTCACCAAAGGGTCGGGTGACCAACTTAAAAGAGTTGGTCACCAAAGGGTTGGTTTGGTGACCAAAACGTAGTGGTCACCAATTACTGATCAAAACTATTGGTCACTGATTTGGTCACCAAAGGGACATAATCTGGTCACCAAAGCCTAGCCCTTTGGTGACTAGAGAAAATGTGGTCAGTATTTTGGTCTCCAAAAATGACCTGTTAACGCCGTTTGTTTGCCTTTAGTGACCACTTTTTTTTTTTAAGACAAACTTTGGTGACTATATACTTTTCTAGTCACCAATAATTTAAATTAATAATTAAATTCACATTATTAGTGACAATTTTGGTGACCGAATTTGTGGTCAAAATGTAGTCTTTGGTAACCAGAATTCCATCACCAATTCAATACATAATAGTAAACAACATTGACATTTGGTGACCAAAACAGTGGTCAACAAAGCAATAAATTCTCAAAAAAAAAAAAATACAAAAAGAGCTTATATACTTCTAGCTCAATTAAAAGCTATTTCATTTCAAATCATAGAATAATACAATGTAGCTTATAAATTTACATTAAACTTTATACAAGCTCAATTCTCGAATTCAATACAATAGCAACCAAAAGATGTAAAAAGATTATCAACAGCTCTACACCACTAAAAACAACACATTGCTTTTCTATCATGATCCCTGCTTTGAAGGAAGAAGAATCTTAAACCCACACAAGGAAGAATTATCTGTTCAGTTAAGAGTTTGAAAACAAAAACATTCTTACATTCTTCATGATACAACATCTCTTCAGGAATTGGAAAGTTGCTCAAAATCCCTGAAATTGCACGATATTGAGCATCCAACTGCAAACTGATAAAAAATGTAACTGAAAAACTCACAAGTTAAAATGACATCTATCTATATGCTTGACTCATAATTAGTAGAAAGCAACCATAGAAGAAACAAAGCAGATTATAGAAATTTATCTGCAAGAGTCAATTTCCCTTAAGTGCAGCAATTCAAACCTAGAAGAAAAAAACCATCACGAGATAGCTTTCCTATAAAATTTAAATCTTAAAATACCAAACTACCACAGCAGATTGCCAAACCATCTGAAGAGTTCTCAAATAGAATATTATTTCAACATGACCATAAATGTACTCACCATAGAAATAGAGCATATTAGAGAAATTTATCTATTAAGGAAAATAAGACTGTATATATACCTTGCAAGATTTTAAACAACAAAGAGATATGCATATCCAATGCCATTGCATAGGATTTGTCTGCAGTATAGATTCGGTCCTCCATAGCCATTAAAACATCACTATGGGAGATGTAAGCCTGTAAGGTTCAACCAATAAATAAAACCAAAAGGTAAGAAACAACAGCCAATCGACAATTGCAAGTAGTGATACCGAAATGAAACAGTGGGTTCATTGCCCAAATGAGATTATTGTGACTAAGTGGGTCGCTTAAAGGCCCCCACTCCCTCCCCAACAACAAACACACCAACAAATTTCAGACACAAGGAGAGAGAGGTAAAGTATGCTTTAAAATGAAGCTTCAAGATGAGACCAAGTAGGACACAAACATAAAACAAAAATAACCAGTACAAGCAAGAGTTTCTGGTTTTGTTTTCTTTGTGGAGGAATACGAAGAGTATCTAGCATTGATTCATCAAACCCTACAGTTTTAAAAATGGATAAGGACAAATATATGAGCAACAATGATTAACTTCTGAGAGGGTTAGAGATACAACCTTTAGTTTGCAGCAGTGTAGCTAAAGACCACAAGCCAAAAAGATAGATAAGACTATAGAAATGAAAGACAGTGGAGCTAAGCTTAGGTTATCAACATGTGACAAAAAATCAGTGACACTTTGACTCAACTTCTCCGTTCAGCTTGCAATACTTATTCCAGTAAAGAACTAAGAGACCATTATCATAACTTCTGTTAATAGATGAATAAAAACTATATTAAACATAGGAGTAGGTGGTACTCACCACTAAGAATCACCATGTCTGATAACATGACCAACCATAACCAGAAAAGAAAATAAACAAAAAAGAAGTAGAAGATAATAGTAATAATAAAATAGTGACTCACACCACAAACTCCTAACTAATTCTATAAATCACTATAATTCATAATCATTTATCAAGCCATGCTTGCACAATCCCAAGACAGAATGAGCATTCTAACCCCAGTCCTTAAGGAAAAATAGCATAGAAGACATACAGAATCCTGACTCCAATTGGGAAAACCAGAAACTTTCTAGTTATTCTACATTTCTGCTATGAGAATATGGCATCAGCAATTTCCCAACAACATGACAACGAATACAGCTAAGCTTGGGACTACCAAATCCCTTCTAGACAAATAAGCAAACACTTATAATGCAATTTAACCTGCAAGCAAGACAAGTACAGAACCACAATGATGGCTTTACCAGTAACATATATGAAGTTTCTATTAGAACTGGCCTACTTTAGATTCATATAAAACCTACGCAATAAATTTTCAAAATCATAAATAAATATTATATGTAAAAAAAAAAACTACAATTAAAGAAGACTCACAATTTAGGGGATGCTACAGAAAAGTGGGCGAACGAAGATGCCGGTGGATGCTAAAGCGATGGAGCAGAGAAGCTGAGCAGGAGCGGGCAAGCAGCTAAGGGCTTTTCTCAGGTGGTGAGGGGAGAATTTTCTCTGTTTTACTACCATAATCAATATATATATAAAAAGAATACCAAATAAAGTCCCAAGTCCCTCCCCTCACCACCTCGCTGCCCCCTCCCCCTTCCCCTCACCACCTTCCAGCACCGCCCTCATCCTCTCCTCACCTCACCACCTTCACAAATCCTTCATCACCACCTTCTCCTCTCACCCCAGCACCACCAAAACAAAGACAAATCAGCAACAACAACAACCCATCAAGCCACCCATCACCGCCATCCTCCCCTCACCACCACCGGACTCACTACTAGAATAGACTCCTTTATCTCATCTCATCCTCACATATTTTCCCGACTCAACCCCTTCCCACCCCTTTAAAAAAAAATCAAATTAAAAATCAAATCTTTTAAACAAAATTTATGTCAAAGTGTCCAAAAACATCAATCAAAATCAAAGATAGCATGGAAGGTAAATCCATTCCTTCCATTCTACAAAGAATAAAATATACAAAAATTTTAGCACCCTTCATGCCATTGATGAGGGAAAGCCGAAACAGAGCAAAAGCAAAGCAATAACAGAGCAGTACCTTAGCAGTAGTAGCGATTCGAAAAGACCACTGGTGTAAGACCCATGGCACAGCGGCTGCTGAGTGATTTCGAATTCGAAATCATCGGACATGGAGGAGTACTGCCATTTGAGGGAATTAGTTTCTCGAAGGAGCGGAGGAAGAGGACGGCTAGGACGGTGATGGAGTTTCTTGGCGAGATCCACTGCGACGATGGAAGTGAGGAGAAGTAGGAGAGATCTGGGTGGAGAAGTTGGCGACGGAGGAGGAAACTTTTTTGGTTTGAGAATTGGGGAAGAAATTATTTTGGCTTGCAATTGGGTCCAAACAAGGTTTTCTTTCTTTCTGCCCTTGGCCTTTTTTTCCCTTGGGTTTTCTTTCTGCCCAATTTTTACTAAGGCACATTAGTTTTTTTTTTTTTTCCCCTCACCATCCTGCCCCTTTTTTCCCAAAACCCGCCACCCATTTTCACTTATTTTGGCCAAATTCAATTAGCCCGCCACCACTTTTCATTTTCCCTCCCCTCCTTTTTTTACAATATTTTATCTTTTAATCTTTAATACGTAACTTTCTCACCATAAATACAAAGGTAAATTTGTTCTTATAATATGATATTAGAGTAATGCATGTAATTATTTTATTTAAAAATTTATTAACATATCAATTATTCATTATTTATATTAAATGATTCAGTACAAATGATTAAAAATTTAATATTAATAATTATTTTAATAAAAAATAACCTTCATTTAATTAGAGTATTAATTGAAGTTGTTGATATATGCGGAGCATTAATTGGATTAAAACTCCAAACCTCCTGTATAGTAGTAATAAATTACAATAATCAAGAGTTGTATTGACCGTTTTTTGATTTTCTACTGCCAATCGATGTTGAACGATTTTCAACACAATTAATGGGAAATTTTATTTTTCGAGAAATTACAATAGTTAAGAGTTTTCTTGTCCTTTAAACTAATTGTTTATTTTGTCTAAAACACTTTAAAACGATTCTTATTTTGAATAAAATGGAATATTTTATAATTGTATCCTATTGTACATATACTAACAACTGATCATGTTAGGACAAGTCTAACCACATTTGGAACAATTTTTTACTATACTAGTATATGTAATAATTTTAAATATTAATACTTACAAATTAAGTTTTAAAAACAACATTGTTTAAATATAATATATCTATGTACTATTAGGAAACAATGAATTTAATCACTCAAAAACAAAAAATGATTTCATGAAAACTTTAAAATCCATACGAAAATGTTACAAAGTAAAAAAATACAAAATTTGACTGGCTTATTAATAATATTAAAACTTAAGTGGTTAAATTATAAGTTTTTGGTTGTTTTACTGATAATATTGAAACTTCAAATGGTCAAATTATAATTTTTAGGTGGTCTTAGTAGTAATATTCAAACTTAAGAGGTGATATTATAATTTGAAAGGTGTCTTACTAATAATATTAAAATTTCATAGGTCAAATTGTAATTTTTAGGGTGTCATAGTATAAATATTGAAAATTAAAAGTTACAATTTCAAAAAGAAAAAGAAAAAAGAAAACCATATTTAACCCAAATGAGACACTTTTAAGTGTCCTATTAAGTGTTATAGCTGGTTCCATTGAATGAGACATTTTTAAAAGTCCTATTACATAAATAATGATACACATACAAAAAGATGACACATATCAATAGTATCATATTAAATGTTCTAGTTGGTTCTATGTAAAGAGATACTTTTAAAAGTCCTATTACATAAATAATGATACACATATTATAACAGGACACATACCAATTTAAAAGTCCTACACTACTACAAAACGGAGCTTTAATGGCGGTTATAAAGGGCTTTTAACGGCAGGGTTTAGCATTTTTGAACCGCCATCTATCTGGCAGCCGTTGTAAGTTAGCGGACTTTCTACGGCGGGTTCGACCTGCCGTGGAAAGTGTAAACTTTCAACGGCGGTTCAAGGTTGAACCGCCGTGGAAAGTGTAAACTTTCCACGGCGGTTCAATGTTGAACCGCCGTGGAAAGGGTAAACTTTCTACGGCGGTTCAAGGTTGGACCGCCGTGGAAAGGGTAAACTTTCCACGGCGGTTCAATGTTGAACCGCCGTGGAAAGGGTAAACTTTCTACGGCGGTTCAAGGTTGGACCGCCGTGGAAAGTGTAAACTTTCCACGGCGGTTCAACCTTGAACCGCCGTGGAAAGGTGCCGTGGAAAGTGGCTACTTTTTATTACAAATATCACCAATTTACAAATATTACAAATATCACCAATATACAAATTTATTACAAATATCACCAATATACAAATTGAATTTGCTTTTATAATACAGCATATCCAAAAAATTTGTACAACTCTAATATGAACAAGTTTAATTAGTGTCCTTCTACTACGACGGATGCTCCAAAATATATCTAGCGCATATTTTTCGCACTGCATCTATATCCACATTGCTTAATGGAGTGCGGTCGATCTTGAAGTGCTGCAACAGAGTTTTTTGAAATTAAAAACTAGCTACCCGAGTAAGCAAAATGAAATACAGTCAATTAAGTAAGTAATGAGAAATATATATTTACCTTTTCAAGTGCAAATGTGGATGATTTCATTGCTATTTGGTACATGTAGTGCATTACATAGTACCCACACTCCCAATTATCCGTTTGCTTTTTATGCTAATGAATTAATATATACGAGTTAGAAGATCATACAATTAATTGTATACAACACAACGGTGAGTAAAAAATTTCTACGAATATTCATAACTAAACTCGTATTAATCTAATTAATTAAATAACTAGGACTCACTAATTTCTACTGATCGAAACGGCAATTTGCATGCTTATATTAACTAACCTACAGTACTGGACTCACAGATTGCATGCATAATTAATCAAATACCTCAATAAATAACTTGACTAACTAATAAATTAATTGACTAACACTATACTAACTTAGGCTACTAGACTCACGGATTTAATTAAAACAACTAACACTACTAATTGCTTAGGCTACTAGACCCACGGATGTAATTAAAAAATTTATAAGAACCAATTTCATTTACCTTAACTACTATCCACGAGGGTGGCATATGCACATTTGTGGGCAATCCCAAGAAAGCTTGATAGTTAAACATCACCCTATAAAAATGAAATCGGCACGAAAATAATTAGCAATATATGGATATATAGGCATTCTAACAGTTGTTAATATAGATAACTCACTCGTCCATAAGCTCCACCGCCTCATCCTTCTGTGGATTTTGTAAAGAATCAAACCAATATACAACCTTATCTACTGGTCTAATGGCCATTAGCATCCAATGTTCACTGCCAACAAAAAATTTAATGACGTACGTCAGATCTTTATATCAGTGTTTCTTAAATATTAGAGAATCGCTTACAGTGTCACTTACCCCTGAAGATAAGGCACCAGATACATTTCTTTATTCCTATCCTTCAAGATTCGCGCAATGTATTTCACCCTATCTTGAAGCGTAGTTTGTGTGTGACATGATCAGCCGAAAGGAAACCTATCCCCTTTCTCCCATTCCTTTCAGCTAACTCATGTAAAGCTCTAAAGAATTTAAAAAAAGGGCTTCATTGGTTAGCCTATGCACATGGAATGCATAATATATAACATTAATAATCAGAAATAGTTTATAAAATTAAGTGGAAACTCACAGAGTGAACAACTGCATCAAACTGTTTGAGACCTGGCTTTCTCTGGTCAATAACTCTAAGAGATCCCCTCGATCCATCAGATTAGGCAGTTCGAAACCTATGACTTCTTTTGTCATTTGAAAGTAGAAGCCATTGAAGCCCGCATCATTATCCATTCGGAGCTGTAACTCTTGCAATGGATCAGATGTCGATGAGGATGACTCCTCAGTCGGAACCTTCGCCGAAGGAGATGTCTTGTCATCCATAGAACTCATCCGGCCTTTTTTCTTTTGGGCACTTTTATCCACCTAACATATTTGAAATAACATTAAATATACAAAAATGTATTAAGTAATACACAAATAAATGAAAGAATATACCTTTGTTACCGGAGCCGGCCGAATAATTTCAATCAACTCTTTAGGCCATTCCACGAAAAAGGACTTGGCCATTCCCACTGTTGCAGCCTCTTCCTCAGGAAATGGCAGCGGGGCACAGTCATCATAGGAAATTTTAATTGTGACCCTCGCGCAACCTGTCCTAACCTCGCGCCCGTGGTGCTTGCTTTGCTTATAAATATTTCCTTTTGCCACAAGCTTACGCCGCGTTTGCGAATCCTCATGAAGGAACAGATGGCATTCACATCCGTCCTAAGATAATAGGAAGCGAATGAACATTAGTCAACTATTAAGTCTAACTTAACAAAGCACTGTAATAATTTCAAAATAAAAATTTTGAAGTATTAAAAGAAGCCGTCTCATTTTATTTACCTTGTATTCGCCTAAAGCACCGCCGTCAGAGGCTTTGATCGGCTCCGTAGGTGCAACATGTAGCATCTCCAAATCGGGCAACCTCGTAGGTATCAGAGGAGAAACAGGGCTCACAGGGGATACAGGGACCGCTCCGGAGGTCTCTGGGTGCAAGCTCTCATCCGGGGCATTATTCATGACGGTGGCTTTTAAAGTATCATAATCGGTTCCCATCTTACCACATATAACCCCAATCATCATCTTCAGCTGTGTCTGACATTCATCTAGTTGGGCAGTGGTTTTCTGAAGCTGTCGCTTAGTTAAATCAAGTTCCTCTTTAAGCGACGGCTTTGTTTTCTGTGGGAAAACCTCTGTGATACGTGCCCGCGTAGAATGGCCGCGATAACGACCGGGGTGATCGCGCTTGCCCGTTGCAATGACAAGAATGTCATTCCTACCCTCTGCAACGGTCTCCCCTTGGGACTCGCGGGAACATAGATTTTCCTACACATGTTGCCAAATATAGTAAATGTAAATAGATTAATTAAATATAAATAAATACACATATACAGAGATTATTCATTTCTTTATATAAATTTTAAATATAAAATTGATAACCATAATTATAAAATATAAATAAATACACATATATACAAATTAGTCATGTATAATTTACTTTACAGTGACAACTAGATAATAATAATTTGATATAAACATTTAATGACAACCAAATTATTAATTAGCATTTCATCATAGATATCTAGTAATAAATAATCATTATAATAAAAATTCTATACACATAGACTTTAAATATTAAAATAATTGAAACATAAGAAAATGTAAGGTGCAAAACTTACAATTTCCTTCGCTACACGCTCAGCCTCTGGCGTGAAGAATTCCCCTTTTTTGTTCGTATGGGCATGTATCCAAAGGTCATGACGGCCTGGCCCAGAATAAGAATCCTCGCCTTCTTCTTCGGACTGACCCTCCTCTGAAGGCTTCTTTCCGGATGCACTGACCTCCTCGTCATGCAACTGCTGCTTCAGCAGTCGGTAGCCACCGCGAGATAAGTTATGGTAGAAAGCATTTAAATTGGCATTCGTTTGCGCTTTTCCACGAATGGCCTAGAGAGAAATATAATGAAAAATTATTATCCCTAAACTGAGCAATTTCAAATATCCAAAAAGAAGAAGGAAATCAATTTTAAAAAAATATACCTGCCATTCTTCTGTCTCGCGGCTAGCCTTGAACTTAATCCATGTCTCCCTAGGGATAAATTTATATTCCAAACATGGGTCCCTACCCTTCATGGGACCATGTACATATTTCCCTAAATATGATTTGAAATCTTTCCACCGTTTGCCGGCATAACTAATCCACTTATCTTCGAGTTCTTCGGTGGACTCGAAAACAAATAATGCCTACAGTGAAAATTAGGAGTAAAATTTAGTGAGGAATTTGAGTAAAATTGTATGGAAGAATTAAGAAACAAAGAATGCATTATAATTAAAGAAAATACCCGTATTTCCATCCAAACTCTCTTCTTGAGCTCCGCGGGAACTTTCGGCCATGATTCATATTCCACTAAGTCCACTTTGCTCCGGGCCGTATATGCCACAAAGGTAACCCACTGTACATGATATACTATAGGCTCGAGCCCGGAATTAAAAGAAATGTCAAGAGTTTCCCCATTCTTTCGCATTTCCAATAGGCCATTGCAATTTGTGGGCCCTCTAACTCTACTAGATTTAGTAGAAGAACCATCTCCATGCTCCGTATTGCTTTTTCTTTTTCGGGCCATTGAAAGTACCTTAAACTTCATTATACATAGAAAGAGAATTCAATATAACATTTATGCAACTAAACAAAAGCTTTAATGTCGAATACAAGAATGCTTGTAATGTTGAAAAAAAATTGGTACATTCGCAAAATTAACTCCTACAAATACACAATTACCATTAACCAAATTAAACCAAATGAGGGCCAAAAAAAAGTGGATATCTCAAGGGTACCATTGATAAAGTACTTCACATTTCACAACCAACAACTAATGAGAACATTCATTCATTTCAACTAAAGCAATAACATTTCACAAAATGGAATCAACAACAAAGCATTTTCCTCATTATCACTAAAGGAGGAACACTAAATCGAATAAAACCGAAATCAAACACCAATGTTCTAAAATTAATCAAGCAAAACCGAAATAATCATTTGAGTTTCTCATTTTTTTAAAAAAAACCCAAATTTCAAAGGGTACCTAATGGAACATTAATCAAACCCTAGGTTCTCAACTTATGTAGGACAAAACACTCAATTCAACAACCAAACCAAATACTACACTTCACAACAAACAATCAATAAATCCAAAAACTTTCCAAACTTTCATCACAATGCCTAAAACCGAAATCAACCATAAATATCAACCAACAAAATCCTAGTGCAATGGTAAGCATTTGCAAAATGTAAGCTTAAATACACAAAAGTTTAAAATGAAAGCATAGAAGGTGGAACCTTTTGGGGGAATGCCGACCGACGGTGAATGGGAGGGAGGAAATGGAGAGCCGACCGACGGTGAAAGCTTGGGCAGCCGAACAATCGGTGAATGCTTGGGCAGCCGACGGATGATCGGAAGGTGGAGGAGGTCGCCGGCGATGGGAGAAGCAGCGGAGAAGACGAACGGGCGCGGTATGAAGATTCGGGAAACAGGGGAAGTGAAGGGGAAAAGAAGGAAGAAGAAAGGAAGAGAATGAGGGAGGAAATGAAAAAGGTAAAAATTTGAATTATAATTAATAACCGGTCTCGGTTCAAACTTTCAACTGCGGTTCAACATTGAACCGCCGTTGAAAGTGTACTTTCAACTGCGGTTCAACCTTGAACCGCAGTTGAAAGTATACCTTCAACCGCGGTTCAACCATGAACCGCGAACCGCGGTTGAAAGTACACTTTCAACGGCGGTTCAGTGTTGAACCGCCGTTGAAAGTGTACTTTCAACTGCGGTTCTAGTTTGAACCGCAGTTGAAAGTGAACTTTCAACCGCGGTTCGCGGTTGAACCGCGGTTGAAAGTCCGCATTTTTTTCTCGATTTGAGTGGAGGAAAAAATTGGAGCGAGTTCCCGCGCGGTCATATTTTAATATTAAATTTTTTTATTTTCCATTTTCAAAAAACTATTCCCACAATTTGGTAAATATAATAATACATACCCAGATTTTGTATATTTATTAATTATGTACACAATCTCGACTTTTATTAACCATTTCATAATTAAATTTCAAATTTTTAATTGAACCACATATTTGCATTTACAATTCCCGCGCGTGCTACTACACGTACAATAATTATAGGTCAAAAATAAAAAGTAATAATTTCCGTAAATTTAATACATATAAGAGCAAAGAAAGTAATAAGCTTCATTATGTTCCCTAAAATTCCTACTTTCTCGACTTGGCGAACGGGATAAAAAAATCAAATCCATAATGCATTAGGTACGTATTGTAATATAAAAATTAATTAATAAAATTTAAGTGGCCGAAAATTTTTTTTCTGAAAGTCATTAAGACTTTATGAGCCTTATTTGAAATTAGCTAGAAGTTTGACTTTTAGACTTTTAAATACTTAGAAGATGAAAATTGGTCAAATGAAATTAGAATGATATTTTAAATATGCTAAGACCAATTTTGAAGTTAAAATACTCAAGCAAAGATGAGTTAGGCAAAATAGAGAAAATTTGAGAAAATTTGAAATTTGCATTTGATTGATGAGTCTTTGAGTGATATAATCCTAGAATGCCATGTTTATAGTAAAATGATGCATTAGGATCTATGTCATCTTTGGTATCTTGAAATTTTTGCATGTTAAAACGGTTGAAAATTTTCATTTGAAGATAGGTAGCAAGAATTAAGCATGTTTGCATTACATAAAAATGGTTGACCAAGTTGTTGACTTTTTAAATATACATGCTTTAGCTTATTTGAGAGTTTAAGAATTAACTTATTGATAATTTGAAGTTGCTGACACGAGAAAATTAAGGATATATGCTTCAAAATGGCAAGCTTCAATGATTGTATGCTTTGTATGCTTAAAATTGAAAAAACTTGACCAAGTAGTTGACTTTGAAAATATGAATGCTTTGGATTGTTTGAATCTTTATGCATAACTACTTGAGCCTTTGAAGGTGCTTGGATGATATATAAAATGCTTGATAGAAACTTGAATTTAGCAACTTTCAAAATTCAAAGCTTAATATAATTAAGCTTGAAAAACGTTGACCGATAGGTTGACTTTGCACATATGCATAATTTGAAATGTTTCATTCCTTCGAATGTCAAAGCGAAAATCCAGGAAAACGGTGGCGCTTCACTATATATCTTTTTCCATCTTAAGAGTCACCGCGGTTAATTTATGAAAATCGGGAAAAAAAAACTTAATAGAGAGTAGGGTTTAGGGTTTAGGGTTGAGGGTTTAGGGTTTAGGGTTTAGGGTTTAGGAAATGATATGAAAATAGAAAATTCATGAGTAGCGCGGGAATTGCCTCCAAAAACTAATTTTCTACGGCGGTTCAACCGAGAACCCGCCGTAGAAAGTATTTATTTTATTTTTTTCGGCCACATAACTAATATTAATTAATTTTTATATTACTATACGTACCTATTAATGTATTTGTGGAAAAAGTAGATATTTAACGGAACATAATGAAGCTTATTATTTTATCGTCTCTTACATGTGTTAAATTTACGAAATTTATTAATTTCTATATTTGACCTATAATTAATAAATATACACAATCAGGGTATGTATTATTATACTTACAAATTTGTGAGATTAGTTATTTGAAAAATGGAAAAAATAAATTAATTTTAAAATATGCCCGGGCGGGAATTGGCTCCAATTTTCTACGAGGAGACCTTTCAGCGGCGGTTAAACATTGAACCGCCGTTGAAGATACACTTTCAACGGCGGTTCACCATTGAACCGCCGTTGAAGTTTAACTTTCAACGGCGGTTCAATGTTGAACCGCCGTTGAAGTTTAACTTTCAACGGCGGTTCAATGTTGAACCGCCGTTGAAGTTAACTTTCAACGGCGGTTCAATGTTGAACCGCCGTTGAATATACGGTTAATTAAAGTTCAAAATTTTTGAACGTCCTTTTCCTCCCTCATTCTCTTCCTCTCCACTCCCATTTTTTCCCCTGCATTTCCCCTGTTTCCCGAACCCGCTGACAAGTAATTGATAAAGAGTTAAATATAAAATAAAAACAAAATGCACTGCGTATAGATTTCCCTGGAAATTTTACCAAAGTACTACTCCTTGGAAGAAAATAATAATAATAATACAAGAAACATTTATTCATAAATGAAAACAAGGAAATCTATTTTCCGGAAAATTTGACAAAGTCTCCCCTATAAATGTAACGTACTCCCTGTAAATTCGATGCACATATACTTCAATCATTCACTAAAATTCCAACTATTTCGAATAATACGGAATTCAGTTTCAAATCACTTCAAACAGAATCTCCTCTGCTTGTTTTTTACCAAAACACAAGTGCAATTTAAGATCAGCACATAAGCTTCACACAATTTCAAAAAATAACATATTCATTTATAAACAGTTCCGCATATGAATTCCCTGGAAATTTTGTCCCTTGATTGAGCGGCTTCATCCGAGGTGTGACCTGTTTCAATCCCACAGTACGAAGGATAAGAATAAATGTTGTTAAAAATTTATTGAATCCTCTCTTCATTAAAATCAAAGAAACATATACAAATACACAAACACACATACACACCCACGGGAATTGAAGTTTAATAAAAACAAACAATATACCTGAAAATGATTCTTAACTTATTCTCTTTCTCTTGTGGGACACTTGATCCTCGAACCATAATCCTTCGCTGTGGTCATCACGAAGTATGTATTTATCAAGTTCCCTATCTTCCTCATCTGCTCTCGGTTCAGGTAACCCACTAGACAAAGGGCCAGCCTCATGAAGCCCTTCTTCTGTATCTATCCCTTCCACACCGTGATGTTGCTTACCATGAAGAACAACAGACCAATGTTCGTCGCAAGGATCGGTGATATAAAAAACTTGTTTCGCCTGCGATGCAAGTATGGTTCCCCCTTGAAACCCTCCCGATTGAGGTTGACCAAGGTAAAACCCAATGGATCATCAGTTCGAACCCCACTATTGCTATCAACCCATTTGCAGCGAAATACAACTACTTTGAAACAGACATAGTCAATCTCCCAAATATCTTCGATCTCCCCGTAATAAGCCATGCTTGCATACAATGGATTTTTATCCTTCCTGCTAGAAACATGTAAAGCCTCTGAGATTAATGTAACACCACTGTTTTGTGCCGTACTCTTCTCATCTTGTCTCTTAGTAGCAAATGAATATCCATTTATGTCATAGCATGAAAATGATCGTACCGCAGGGCTGGGCCTAAATGCCAACCATTTCAATGTCTCCGAAACGTCTTTGCCCAGGACAGCATTACCAAACCAATAGACAAATGTCCGAATATGTTCATTGAGCACACGTTGATCTGTCCAAGCAGGATAAGACGTTCTTATTGACTGTATGTGGTCTGTCACATAGGGCGCAACTTCTTCAGAATTGCGCAGAATGTAGAGATGCGCCTTCATCAATTCAACATTAGACGGCAAAAAAAATTTTCCTCCCCTTCTGCCCATACCTGTAATCCTCCCATCGTGCCGATTCTTAGATATTCCAATGGATGCGTTCTCGCCCAAGTACTCAGTGCAAAACTCAATTACCTCCTCAGCTATATAACCTTCAACAATACTAGCATCAGGACGACAACGATTCTTCACATACCCCTTATATACTTTCATATATCGCTCGAATGGGTACATCCATCGCAAATGAACAGGCCCGCAGATTTTTATCTCTCTGACCAAATGAATCACCAAATGCACCATAATATCAAAGAAGGCGGGTGGAAAATACATTTCTAATTGACAGAGGACACCAGTTATTTCATCTTGTAGCTGATCAAGTCTTTCGCGCGCGATAACCTTGCTACATATAGCATTGAAGAAGAAACAAAGTCTTGTTATACTGGACTTAACATGCTTGGGCAATATCGAGCGAATAGCTACAGGCAACAATTGCTGCATTAAGGCATGGCAATCATGAGACTTCAAACCAACCAGTTTTAAATCTTTCAAGGAAACAAGTCTGCTTACATTTGAAGAATATCCAGATGGAACTTTGATGCTACGCAAACTTGAACACAGTTGTTTTTCTCCTTTCTGGACAAAGTGTGACAGGCAGGGGGTAGATATGTGCGTTGTCCTCGAGCTACCGGTGCTAAATTTGCTCTTATGTTCATATCAACCATATCAAGTCTCGCGTTATAACCATCCTTAGTTTTACCAGGGATGTTCAAGAGCGTACCTAAGAGGCTTTCGCAAATATTTTTCTCAATATGCATAACATCGAGACAATGTCTAACATCCAAGTTCTCCCAGTATGGAAGTTCAAAAAATATGGATTTTTTCTTCCAACAACCTGTATCATTGTTGCTGGACTCCGAAGTTTTACCAAACTCAACATTAATGTCCGTCACACGAGCTTTCACCTCTGACCCGCTCAAGGGTTCTGGTGCTTTTCTGAACTCTTGGAATCCATTGAATGCTCTTTTCATACGGCGATACGGATGAGTCTCGGGAAGAAATTTGCGATGCCCAAGGTATACTGTCTTCCTCCCATGTTCAAGCTGACAAAAATCTGTACCCTCCAACCGCCGTGGAAAGTCCACTTTCCACGGCGGTTGCCCTCCAACCGCCGTAGAAAGTCTGTTTCTACGACGGTTCATTTTTAAACCGCCGTAGAAAGTCCTGTTCTATGGCGGTTCATTTTTAGACCGCCGTAGAAAGTCCGCATTCCCTTTATTACTGCGGTTTTCTATTTTCCGCCGTTAATTCGCAGCCGTTAAAGCTCCGTTTTGTAGTAGTGCTATTACATAAATAATGATACACATATTATAACAGGACACATACCAATAGTGTCCTATATTTATTTAAGGTTAATTATCAAGAACCCAGCCGTGGTTTCAGAAAGTATTGACGAACCACCCCCCCCCCCTCCCCGAAAGAACCCCACCCGTGGTTAACTTTATGGTTTTGCCAAAAACCATAAAGTTAACAGCAGGGACTAAAAAAAAAAAACTAACAGAGAAAAAAAAGGCAGGGACTCATTGTTTTATAATGGGACTCATTGTTTTATAAGTCTCATTAGATATCTAATAAGACTTTATTATAAAAGAGTCCCAAAAAATGTGTCATAACTGCCATATTTTGTTGTAGTGTCATTTTCATATTTAGTATAGTAAATTCTTCCTAATTAACAATTCAATCAATTGAATAACGAGCAAGTGCCCAACTAAAATTTAGAGAACAAATTAAGTTGAATTAATGTTTGGATAACCAGATAAGTTCAATTATTATTTGAAGAACCGGTTAGATACATTTATTAATTGTATATTAATAATATGGGATTTTATAATTATAATAAATTAGTAATAGACATTTTAGTAGATCTAGATTATAGGATTGTACACAATTTATAAATGTTAGGGTGTTATAATATAATTATTATAAATTTAGACTAATATTTTGATTACAATTCCCAACTTCTTTACTATTGAAGAATTGATTAATTAATTAAATATATTATATTTGGCCCAACCGTATTGGTCAATAGAGTGAGGCCCAATTTGAATTTGTCCACAATACAGTTATCAAATCAATAGGTAATATTATATACTCCATCTGTTTAATTACAAGAGTGTTTTTTGAAAATATTATTTTTTATTTCAATATAAGTTTTTAATTTTTTTTACTTTTCTGACTCATACTAATATAATTATATGTTCTACAACTAACATTTACTTAAAAAATAAGAACATTAATGAAACAAATATGTCAAATTAGTTATTTTAGGTATTATACATTAATATTCATAAAAAGTTGTATAATTGTAAATATGACTATTCTAGTAGAATGAAATGAATAATACTTAATCTACCAATATAAATATACTATTTGTTGTTGAACTTGTAAAGAATATACAACAGATTTATAAACATTTACCAAAATTGTAGTCGTTAAATTAACAAAATTAAAAACTCAATAACAAAAATATATGTAATAAGAAATTCACAACATTTACCAATTAAGTGGGCTAAAAAAGTTGTCATTGAAACTTCTTTTTCACTGATATGTCCCCATTTAATATAAATATACTATTTGTTGTTGAACTTGTAAAGAATATACAACAGATTTATAAACATTTACCAAAATTGTAGTCGTTAAATTAACAAAATTAAAAACTCAATAACAAAAATATATGTAATAAGAAATTCACAACATTTACCAATTAAGTGGGCTAAAAAAGTTGTCATTGAAACTTCTTTTTCACTGATATGTCCCCATTTAGTGAGTATAGATTAGTTGTCATTAATTTAACAAGAAATTAATGTTTATTTAATGACTAGAATTTATTATAACTAAAATTTATGATTTGGAGACCATTTTTTTTCACCACTTAAGACAATCAAAAACAATATTTGGTGACCACCTATTTTTTCATCACCAAAAGTAGCCATTACAAGGAATACATTTGGAGGGAACTTTCCCACCATTTTTTGGGCAAAATTTGATGCACGGTTGACCACTTGTAAAATTGGAGGGAAATTTCCCGCCATTTTTGGTGACCACAAATCTGGTCACCAAAAGTTTCCAAACTGGTGACCAAAATGTTTGGTCACCAAAAGACTTCTGACCAATTATTGGTGACCATTAACATTCTGGTCACCAATTTCGGTCACTAATAAGTCTCAATCTGGCGGGAAAAGTTCCCGCCATAACCTTTAGTGACCAACTGGTGACCACTTTCTTATTTGGTCACTATTTTCAAGCTGTGACCAAGCTTTGTTGACCAAACTTTTTTTTGGTCACCAAATGGTACGTTTGGTGACCAAAATAAATTTTGGTCACCAAGTGTCTGGTCACTAAAGGCCATTTTTCTTGTAGTGATAGTCTCGCCTAATTAAATTATCTTTTCGCTTTAATTCGTTACTTGGTTTACAGTTTAAAAACAACTTGATTGTTCTATCGAATGCAAGTAGTGGTTGGGGTTTCAAGGGATTATACTGTTTTCTTTTAATTGAAGTTTTGGTTACTTTCCGCACACTGCAATTCTCAATAGAGAATCCGCATCAAATATGGTTGATTTGGTACCTTATGGATTCTCACCAACGCATTATGCAAGTTTACAGAGAGGGCAATTCAGTAGCAGATGGTTTGGGCATGGAGGCAAGTTCAAGTCAGGCTACCTTTACTGGGGGAGCTTTAGATCTCCCTAGACGGATCAAGGGGCTTGCAATTCTGGATAGCAGCTTGGTTCCAAATCTTAGGATGGTTAAAGTTTGATGCATTTTTGTGATTCGAGAGGTAAGGTCATTATGTCCCCCTCATTTCTTTGTACTAACAATTTTTATTTTAATAAAGGGTCCCCAAACTCCCCAACCTCTTAATCGGCTGTTTCAAAAAATAAAAAAATAAAAAATAGTAAAGTTAATTAGTTAACCCTATAAACACTACTACAAAATGGACTTTCTACGGCGGTGCTTTAACGGCGGAAAGACCAAAACCGCAATTAAAAAGAAAGTACGGACTTTCTACGGCGGTTCTATATAAAACCGCCGTAGAAAGTCACCTTTTTATGGCGGTTTTTTAAAACCGCCGTAAAAAGGGTACTTTTTACGGCGGTTTTTAAAACCCGCCGTAAAAAGGGGTACCTTTAACGGCGGTTTTTCAAAAACCGCCGTAAAAAGGGGTACCTTTTACGGCGGTTTTTGAAACCCGCCGTTAAAAGGGGTACCTTTTACGGCGGTTTTTCAAAACCCGCCGTAAAAAGGGGTACCTTTAACGGCGGTTTTCAAAAACCGCCGTAAAAAGGGGTACTTTCTACGGCGGTTTTATTTCTAACCGCCGTAAAAAGTTCCTTTCTAGACGGTTGTATTTCTAACCGACATATAATTAATAAATATGGTGAATTTTTCTATAAAATTGATAAATAGTAAAATACATATTTATTATTAAATTTTAAAAAATTTGGGGGTTAATTTTCAAAAATAGAAATTAATAGGAATGGAGGAACGGGCGGGAATTCACAATTACGGGCTTTCTACGGCGGATTTATTAAAACCGCAGTAGAAATGGACTTTCTACGGCGGTTGTAATTGAAACCGCCATTGAAAGTATAGAAACTTGATTTTTTTTGAATTTTAAGGGTTTCCCTTTGTTTCCATCTCCAACCGGCCGCAGCTAGCTTCCCCCTGTTTCCATCTCCAGCAAACCGAAGCATTCTCTCGTTGCCGACGCCCATCCTCTTTCCGTTGGTTTTTTCTCTTGTCTTCCCCCGAAGTCGTTCTTCCGGTAGCGTTGATAACAAGATCCGCCATCACCCAACTCCGGATATGGTTTCTTAATCGGCCATCACCCACCACTTGGAGTTAATCCCCCATCATAATTTCACCACAATCGGTCCTTGTTGTGGGCTTCAAATCATAAAAAAGGTAATATAGAATAGTTTCAACTTTATTTAAGCTTTACAAATTTTATTGTTACTTGATTATTGTGATTGGCCTAGGGTTTATTATTATTGTTAAATTCGGGTTTGGTGAGATGATGAATGATTAAATTCGGGTTAGTGTTCTATCGGTGATTATTATATTGTTCTTATTGTTAATGATTAAATTAATTAGAATTTGATGGATGCAAGCAAAAATTTTTGAAGTTTGGTGGTTGTTCGGTATATTAGCATGGAAGTTTTGATATATATATTTTGAATAAAGTTGAAATATATATATCTATATATCAAAACCTTTCTAAGGCTGTTCCTACTAATTTTGATATATATTTTTTGAATGTAGAGAAAAAAATAAAATATTAAAATTTTTTTTTACAAATTTTTTAACTTTCTACGGCGGTTATCTTCAAAACCGCCGTTGAAAGTAGACTTTCAACGGCGGTTCGCTTAGGAACCGCCGTTGAAAGTAGACTTTCAACGGCGGTTCGCTTAGGAACCGCCGTGGAAAGTAGACTTTCAACGGCGGTTCGCTTAGGAACCGCCGTGGAAAGTAGACTTTCAACGGCGGTTCGCTTAGGAACCGCCGTTGAAAGTTAACTTTCAACGGCGGTTCCTAAGCGAACCGCCGTTGAAAGTTCGGACTTTCTACGGCGGTTTTGAAAAAAACCGCCGTAGAAAGTCCGAACTTTCTATGGCGGTTCACAACCGCCGTAGAAAGTCCGCAAACTTTCTACGGCTGCCAGATAGATGGCGGTTCAAAAATGCCAAAAACCGCCATTAAAAGCCCTAAAAAACCGCCGTAGAAAGTCCTTTTTGTAGTAGTGAAAAGAAGTTGCACAGTTTCTTGCTTTCTCTCTCTCTCGCCCTCTGCAGAAACAATAGATTAGGAATAAATAAGTGATTATAATCGGCTTGATCCCTTTAACCGGGCTACAAACATCCGCAAAGTCGAGTCTTTTAATCTGGGTGTTTGCTGACACAACCTATTTTGGTTTTTAAAGGTATAGAACTGCCCCTTGTTAATGTTTTTCTTTTTTTGTTTTGGGTATATTTTGATAAAATAAGAATCTTCGTGTTTGGTTGAAACTTTTGTGTAATTATTTCGTTCATCACAAATTAAACTTGTTTTATTTTTTGTGGGGTTAAATTAATTATTTTGAGTTTTGAGTTTTGATTTTGAATTTTGAATTTCAAAATTTGCTCTTAACCCTTTTTCTGTCTAAGAAGTGGATGTAGGGTTTTTTTTCCCCAATATTCATATAGGGACCAAAAATTACCAAAATACACCAATTTTTTTTTTCATTCCCAAAGTATAGATTCGTTTTCCCAAAAAACGAATCCGGGAGTTCGTTTCCTTCAAAAAAAAAAAAAAAAAAGTTTGTTAAGTATTCTTTTTTTTTGGGGGAGAAAACGAATTCATGCAATTCCTTTTCTCTTGAAAACGAATTGCATGAATTCGTTTTAACTTTTTCTATTATTTAAATTTTTTTTGCATTTTATAAAAATATGCGTAATGTTATTTAGCTGAATTCGTTTCTTCCAAAAATATTTAACGAAAAAAAAATTATTTAAAATATTTAAGGCGTAGTTTTTTTTTTCCTCTTTCTGTCTCAGATTATCCTGCCAGTTGATTAACTCATGCAAGTAGACAAGAGTGTTGCACAACCTAAGGTACAAAATATTTATTTTTAAAAAACATAAAAACTTAGAAACGATGTTGGTGAACTCGTTTTCAATTACAAAATAATTATTTACTTATTTTTTACATTACTTTACATAGAATTAGTTAACTAATTTTATTATAAAAATTTTTCCAAAAAAGCAATTTTGGTAGAAAGCGAATTCATTGACTTCGAATTCAAGAGAAAACGAATTTAGCAAATTCGTTTTCTCTTGAAAACGAATTCACTGAATTCGTTTTCTCCAGAAACCGAATTCACTGAATTCATTTTCAAGAGAAAACGAATTCGCGGAATTCAAATTCAGTGAATTTTTATGAGAAAACAAAAAAGAATTCAATTCGTTTTCTAATGAATTCGTTCGATTATTTTGTATTATTTAACTAAAATTATTTTAATTAATTTAAATTTAATTTTATTTATTAAACAAATTCTTTCTCACTTTCTATTATTTAACTAAAATTATAGTACTTATTTTAAAAATACTAGTATTC
This sequence comes from Leptodermis oblonga, assembly GCA_016801395.1. NCBI lineage: Eukaryota > Viridiplantae > Streptophyta > Magnoliopsida > Gentianales > Rubiaceae > Leptodermis > Leptodermis oblonga. The sequence goes on along the minus strand of CM028756.1, from coordinate 28,039,496 downwards.
AAAAAATGTATTCAGTGAATTCGTATTCTCATTTTGTATTATTTAACTAAAACTATATTACTTATTTTAAAAATAGTTTTATTTCAATAAATCCATTTTCTACTAAAATTATTTTTTTTATTTTTAAAAAAAACAAGCTTAACAATAATTTTATCTCACTCAATTCGATTTTTCAAAAATATTTAAAAAAAAAATAAATAAAAACTATTTAAAAATTTTATTCAATTACAAATTAGATTTTCAGTTATTTAATTATGTCTTGCATTTGTTCCCCTAAAAATGAAAAACGAATTACGGGTGTGCATTTTGAATTACCATAATTTGTTTTACATTAAATAATATTTATATTTTAAAAAACCATAAAAACTTAGAATCGAAAAAGAATTCAGAATTAAAAATAATAATAATAATAATTCCTGTTAGGAAACTCCAGTAGGAAATGAATTCTCTCAACTTCGTTTTCTATATTTTGGGAATTTCAATTCTATTTGGTTTGTTTTGGTATTTATATCCCCCAAAATGAATATTGGGGGAAATAAATCAGTGGATGTACGAATATTTGCCCTCCATTCCATTTCAGTCCGTGCCACTGGAATGTTAGTAGCGTGCATTGGTGAGATGAGAGATAGTTACAGAAAGAGAAACTTAAGCCCTGTTTGGTAAAGAGACTCAGACCAAGGTTTGAATCTCATTTTGCATTTTATAATAATTTTTTATCATTTTCAGTAAACATTTTTACATTTTTAATAAATTTTTTTCTCCCAATTAGTAACTGAAATATTTCTCCCAATTAGCAAAGCAGCTGATCACCTCCCCTTTCCTTCCATTATCCTGAATTGCGACTTCCACTTTCCAGCCTCCGGGAAGCCATGGCCAATAGCAGTATAAGAAACAAAATATGCAGAACCGCCATGGTCTCCGTGAAATGGGGTCTTTTTTTTGGGTCAGCTGTTCTGCTTATGTGCACGGTAAAAAAATTTTTTATAAAAATGAAATATTGGAAAAGATAAATTTTAGGTTCTTCCAAAATAAGTGTTAATTTGTGATCTCTCTGTTCCATTAATTATTTATAGTGCCCATTTTGGATGCAGCACGGAGAGCACAAATCGCATGCAATAAAGGTGCGTGTATGCATGTGTTGTATTGAGCTAGTGAGGGAGGGACGGCGGCCAGGGTTGAGTAGCGAAGGAAGAAGGAGAAGCAATGCTTTTTGGCTGTTGGTTTCTCTTTCTTACACCTCCAAATTCGAGGGTGGCAATTAGCATAAGGTCTGGTTGATTTAAAGCAATGGAAGAATATTGTAGAAGGAAGACAATGAGTTTTATTTGGTTTCGTGCTAAATATATTCTTCAAATCACACATTAATTTTCTCTTTCTTACAATGATCTAAATATTATTCTATTTTACTAGTATAAATAAATAAATATATGTTTAAGTAGCACCACAGAAAACATAACTTGATGAGGAACAAAATATATATACGTACACCTTCACCATTGTCAAGAGAAATATTTTTCAAGCGATTTGCGGCATCCATTTATCCCCAAAAGTATGGTGAAGAGAAAAAAGATAAACCAAAAGGTTTTGAAATAAAGAGTGTGAGTTTGTAACCCTAGGTACCGTTTCACTGTTTGTGCGCTTAAATACGCGAAAATTTTAAAAATAATAATGGAACTAATAATTCAAAATTTTAGAAATTAAATGAGCGTTGGAAAATGGGGCATAAAGCAGGAAAATTATGAAAATATATAAGCAAAAATAGGAAATCCATTTGAGCACAAAGTATGCACAAGCACAGATTATGCACAAATGTTTATCTATTTGAGCACGGATGGATTTTTCAGTTTGCACGCTGCTCTCCCATGCTGGTTATTTTTCTGGTCATGTGGCGTCCAGTTCCTGAGTTTCTAAGAAAGGAAGGATATATCCTCTGATTTGTTGGTTGCTGCATTCGATTGTCCAGATTGAGATAAATATTCACCAATTTTTTAAAGGGTGTCCGAAACACCATACGAGAAGGCTGGCCTGAAATGGTAAAGCTGCAGGAGTTTATCGTGAGTGCATTGCCTTTCAAAGAATACACACATTCACATTCAGAAGTATTGAAGCCTACGGTTTCCAAGAGGAGCTTGGTCGCTGAAGGAGTATCTTAGAAAGCACCATAAGGAATTTAGGCACATCTTCTGTCAGCCTCAATCATAACCAAGTATTCTACTTGACCTCATGAGCTTGATTATGGTGTAGGAGTTGTTCTAGGTGTGGCATCTGCATTTGCATGAAATTAATAATCACTTTGTTCACCCTTTAAATTAACACAAAATAATTTACGAGTTCGTTGATCCGCTTAAATATCATTCTAAGGATTTGGGTTAAAGAGACGATTTTTGAATTGAAGACACTAAAGTGAAATAATTTCAAATTCAGGACCAAATAGAGACAATATTTCAAATATAAAGGGTATATTCTTGTGCTTTCTCTGTGTAAAGCTTTTTCCTCATTTCATTCTAATTAAACATAATTAATTAATCTTCCCAATATAGTAATCTAGCACGCACGCAGGCTGAACTCTTTTCTCACGCGACAGATGAGTTCTGTTGTGTCCGCTTTTGAGACAGAAAGAAAGACAAAATGGTTTTGGTTCTTCATTGGAATACTTGGGGATCCTTTCAAGGCCACATTGAATAGGAGATGTCCAGCTTTCTGCATTCAAAGCCGAATGTATGTTTCCACTTTCCCAGTCCTTCATGGTGCCACCAGCCAGAACATGTCCTTGATACGGAAGGCTTTGTGGGACCGATTTCCTTCTAATGGTTCTAATTGTTTCTCCGCAAGAATTGACTCCTTCTTCCCTGTACCATGCTTAGTAGGAGTGGCCGCCACCCCAAGAAGCCTCAATCGGGTAGTGATGGTCTTTCAATTTTAAAGAGTTTTGGTCCATGCCGCATTTAGATATTCATCTCTCAGTGGAGGTAAAGTGCATATATGGTTCTTGATAGTATTGGTCTCTTTTTAGATCGAATTAAAAACTGATTAACAGTTTTAGAATTAAAAACATTAATGTGAACTGATTAAGGTATATGTAACGCCAGCACACACACTTATTTTGCACAAATTGTGCACATTGAAATGGTGCAAAAAGGTTGTGATTGATTTTATTTCTGTTTATTTAGAACAAGCTAGCATATTAATTCTTAGATTTACTTCAGGTTTATTTATTTGTCTTACCTGTGAAGGAATTACATAAGATATATTTTTGTATAATTAATGGATTTAGTACCTGGAGGCTATGCTGGGTCATCACACTAGTAGAAAAATGATCAAAGGAGGCGCCCCTTTGGAGGCATGTACACCCGCCTCCAAAGGGGCCGGAAAAGTCTTTGGAGGCGGGTGCAATATCCACCCGCCTCCAACAATTATTGGAGGCGGGTGGATATTGCACCCGCCTCCAAAGAGATTTGGAGCACCCGCATCCAATAATTAACTATAACATGCACCCGCCTCCAAATCTCTTTGAAGGCGGGTGCAACATCCACCCGCCTCCAATAACAATTTATTGGAGGCGGGTGCATTTTCCCAAATTTTAATCAATATTGTTTCGAAAATTCTCTTTGTTTTGGACTGTTGAAAGTTGAAAATAAATTTGAAAATAATTTACTAGGACAATTTTGAGAGTTGAAAATAATTTTAAAAAAAGAAGATAAATTTTTAGGTCATAAAAACTACAAGTTTTAGAAGAAAATATATAAATATATATTTTTGATTTTAACTTTATATACATGAGTGCATGTAGCCTAGTGGTAAATTTAATGTGCAAGAGTCAAGTGAGTCCGCCGATGCGAGTTCGATTCCTACTGAAGCCATAAATTGAAGAAAGGGAAATTAAATTTTGTATTGGGGGTATATTAGAGGCGGGTGTAACGGACACCCGCCTCCAATAACAATTTATTGGAGGGTTATTGGAAGCGGGTGCATGTATGACCATTATGAAACATGCACCCGCTTCCAATAACCATTATTGGAGGCCGGGTGCAACATGCACCCGCCTCCAATGACCATTAATCATGGTCATTGGAGGCGGGTGCATGTTGCACCCGCCTCCAATAACCCCTTACAAGGGAGGCGGGTGCGGGCCCCTCCTTTTGGAGGCGCCCGCATTGGAGGCGGGTGCACAGTGCAAATCCCCTCTACACCCTCCTCCCATGAGCTCTTTTGGTGTAGTGTCAGGGGATGACAATGATAATGCATGAGATCAATTAGGGAGACAGGAGCATGGACAATTTAGGCACTCTCCCCTCCTCATGTAATCCAACATCTTGAACAGTAAAATTACATTGTTATCAATTAATTGAGGTGTGTTCTAATTTCTTTGTGAAATTCAATGTGGTTTAATTTGATTTCCCTTGCCCAAAAGTTCTTGTAAAGATTAGAATGCATTTTCCCTGCAGTATATATTAATTACTCACTTTTTCGTGCTCTCCATGACTCAAGGATTTACATAATCTTAATTTCATTCATTTCAATGTTTTGTCATTTGCTCCGAAATACAACCTCTAATATACCAGTAGTGTATTTCTAAATATATGTGAGAAAATTGTGTTCAGTACGGGCGTGCCATGCTATTATTATCACTATTATTTTCATTTTCATTATTATTATTAGGGCAAACACCTCATAACCCCCTGTAGTTTGGAAAACTACACTCTTATGGTTTAAAAAGTTACAAATGACCCCCTTGTGGTTTCAAAAGTATACCAAAAATCCTCTTGTGTTTTAAAAACTACAAAGAACCCTCTGTGATTTTTAAAATGATACATGAAACCCTCCTGTAGTTTCTAAAATTTTAAAGAACAAGCATCAAAAAATATTCAGAACCCCTTGTGCTTTGAAATGTGTGAGGAGGTTTTTGGTAATTTTTTTAAAAATCACAGGGGGATTATTTGTAGTTTTTAAAACACAGAGGGGTTATTGGTATACTTTTTAAATCACAGCAGGGTCATTTGTAGCTTTTTAAACTATAGGGGAGTCATTTGAAAGTTTCCCAAACCACAAAGGAGTCATGGGGTGTTTGCCCTTATTATTATTATTATTATCATTTTGAAAATTTTCAGATATTTACAATGAAATGAGGGGAAAGTTTTACACATAGAGAGCAAAAGTGAGTCTCCGTCGATTTACTCGACATGCACCAAGTTGAGTGGCCGCGATAGACTGTGAATGAATCTCAAAAGCCTTGAACAAATAAATTGTAAATCTACTCCTATAGTTTCCCAAATGTTAAGCATATATGCATATGAGAATAATACTCAACCTGGATCAAAGGTAATTTCCCTACATAAGATGTTTGAAGCAGTATTCTAGTGTACATTTTGATATTTTATCTTTTCCTATAGAAATTAGTCAGACTAATTCTGCCCCCAACACCCCCCCCCCCCCCCCCCCAACCCCAAAAATGGGAAAAGTCATATTCCAAATAATGTCAAATGATAGTTTGGTTATGGTTTAAAACTATTTATAAATAAAATATTTTTAAAAAATTTAAAAGTTTAAAAAATTTTGTTTCGCTTCACTTCGGTAAGAACGAAACTAGTGTCCATGGCTATCCTAATTTTTTTTTTTATATAATATTTAGCAAAAATGACAATTAACCCCTATATAATAATACCCGTAGGGATAGTCACTCTTTTTATTTCAAAAACACATAATTACCCCTTGTATATGCTGACCAAACTGTCCTATTGATAAAAAATATATATACACTACAAGAAAAACGCGCTTTAATGACGATGTAAAATCGTCAGTAAAAGTCCTAAATTCATTACTAAATCCTACGACAAACTGGTCGTCAAGTGGTCGCGACTATAGGTCTGTAGCTAAAGGGTCTAGTGACGACTTTTTTCCCCTGTCATCACTAAATTAATCCTACCATTTTCTGAAGACCCGTCTATCGTCACTAATTTTAGTGACAAAAAAAGTCACCACTGTGTGTGCGTCAGTATAAGTCTAAAGTCATCAGTAAAGGGTATATTTTTAGTGACGAAGGAAAGTCGTCAGTAGGTAACAAATGGTCAAAGGTTTTAGTGACGAAACTCAGTGACGAGATATGTTTGTCAGTAAAAAAAGTCAACGGTTTTAGTGACGACATAAGTTCATCAAAAGAAAATAATATTAAAAAAATAAGCAAACCTAGTGACGAACTTTAGTACCACGAAGTGTCGTCAGTAAATCTAGTGACGAACTTCAGTTACCACGAATTGTCGTCAATATGGTTCTGCTTAGTGACAAGATACTGTGATAATAATTAGTTGTCAGTACAAAGTGACTTGAGTGATTTTATTAGCAGATCGGTCGTCACTGAAAACCAATTTTTGTTGACAAAATGGCAACAAATTTTTCTCAATATCCAACTTATTAACCGAAAAAATACATTCACACGTCAACATTATGAATTATGAGCAATAAATATTAGTGACAGAAACAGTCATCACAACCAATATATAAAAATTCTTTTCATTGACACTTATGACATACAAAGTTAGAAATAAATAAGAGAAACTGTCTCATTTCATCACAGTAGATAATAGGATCGATTCCCAAACCCACAAGCTATCCATATCAGGACTTCTTGTAAATCCTCCAGTTTGGTGTTTTTTTGTACTTTTGTTTACGGCTTATACTCATTTGTGGATCGTAGACCTCTATGGAATAAACTGATTCAAGTTGGGCTAATACCCAAGACCCGTGGGTTATTCTTGGTGATTTTAGTTCATTCAATGATCTGAGTACCAAATGAAAGACCTGAAGGATATTTGCCTATCTATGGGACTTGTAGATGCCCATTCCATTGGTAAATTTTACACGTGGATGAAGAGGGGTGTTGCAATCAAATTTGATAGGTTACTTGTGAATCAGGTATGGCAGACAATTGGTTTATACTGTCAAGCAGATTTCAAACCGTCTGGACCTCTCTCTCAGATCATTCTCCGGTTATTGCAACTATTCTCCAACAAGAGTTCAAAGGGAATCAGCCCTTTAAATTCTATAACATGTGGATGCAGCATGAAGGATTTGGGGAGTTACTTCGGGATTCATGGCAGAATGCACATAGAGGAACAAGACAGTATGATTGGCAAAGGAACTGAAGGAACTAAAGAGGCCTGTAAAAAAACTAGACAAGCTTCACTTCCATCATATTTCAGAGAAGGTGAAAAGAGCCGTTGAAGAGTTGGATAAGAACAGAACACTTTAATTGAACATCCAGAGGAGGAAGCTAGAATAGAGGTAGTCGCGGGGCTTAGGAAAAAGGCAGATTTCCTGATGGAGGCGAAAAGGTCTTTCTTCACTCAGAAGGCCAAGGCAAAGGATTTTAAGCTAGTGGATAGGGGAAACAAATACTTTCATGGCTTAGTCAAAAGGAACAATGCTAGGAACAGAGTTGTCTCCGTGGAAAAGAATGATGGATCCCTTACTACTTCCCAGGAGGAACTGGCCGATGAATTTGTGAGGTTTTTTGAACAGTTAATTGGACAATCAGATAGTGTTGAGGCAATAGATGTTACCATTGTTCAGGAAGGAAATTGTATCAAGGAGGAGGAAGCGGTTGGTCTGGAAGCGCAGGTTACAATTGGAGAAATCAAAGAAACTGTCTTCTCAATTGATGATGTTAAAGCGCTGGGGCCTGATAGGTATTCAGCGGGGTTCTTTAAAAAGAATTGGGAGGTAGTGGGGGAGGTTGTTCAGAGCGCTATATTGGAATTCTTTCAGAATGGTAGATTGTTGAAGCAGTTTAATCATACACTGATTGCCCCATACCGAAGAAAGTCCATGCTCTAAGGGTCTCACACTACAAGCCAATTTCTTGCTGTAATATGATCTACAAGATAATTACCAAGATTTTGGCTAAGAGACTGAAGGTGGTTTTACCAAACCTGATTGATGAAGCACAAGCGGCCTTTATTGAAGACCGGTATATGGCAGATAATTTCTTCCTAACTCAAAAAATCATAAGGAACTATACTAGGAAGAGAATATCTCCTAGATGCATGATTAAGGTGGATATTCGGAAAGCTTATGACACCGTCTCATGGGATTTCTTGAATAACCTACTAAGTGCTCTTGGTTTTCCAAAGAGATTTGTGGAGTGGATTTCTGGGTGTGTCATGACTGCCTCTTTTTCTGTGTCTGTCAATGGAAATATACATGGGTTCTTTAGAGGTAAGAGAGGACTCAGGCAAGGTGATCCAATGTCTCCGTCTCTGTTCACTATTGCAATGAACTATCAATCAAGATTGATCAAGAGGCACACTAGGGAGGGATTTAATTATCATCCCAAGTGTGAGAGATAGAAGATAACTCACCTTGCTTTTACGGATGACTTGCTGATGTTTTCAAGGTTCACTTCTAATTCTTAAGCAATGTGTGGAAAAGTTTCGAGAAGTTTTTGGATTGGCTTTTAATGAAGACAAATCATAATTTTTCACGATAGGTATGTATGGCTATGAATTGCAAATATGTGTTGATATTGTTAATTTCCCATTAGCCACACTCCCAGTTAGATATTTGGGTTTACCCCTGGCGGCGCAAAAACTGAATGCTATACATTATGATACCTTTGTGGATAAGATTTCTAATCTCTTCAATGCCTGGAAAACTATGACTATGTCATATGCTGGCCGGCTAGAACTGATTAAATCTGTTATCCAACGGGTGGAGTGTTTATGGCTGCAGAATTTGCCATTGCCCACAACTGTGATTGATAAGCTTAACAGGTTGTGTAGGAAATTTTTTAGGGAAGGGAGAAATCTTTGGTTGCTTGGAAATCCATGTGTTTACTGGTAGAGGAGGGGGGACTTGGAATTAGGCATCCTGCCACTTGGAATAGAGCCCTCATGTTTAAAAACCTATGGGATATCCATAGGAAGAGAGATAGTTTATGGGTAAAATGGACTCATGAATTCTACCTGAAAGGTGTATCGGTTTGGGATTGGAAACCACATGTAAATGATTCTCCCATGTTCAAAAATCTAGCTAGTATTAGAGATATACTTGTAGAGAAAATTTGGGGGAACGTTGCATGTATAAATTTGCTGACTCAATGGTTCTCAACTGGGAAACCATTGACAAAGTAGATTTATGAATTACTGAGGCCAAAGGGGGAAGTGACTTATTGGGCTAAACAAATTTGGAAGAACTATATTCTGCCCAAATGTTCAATTATTCTGTGGTTATGTTTTAGGATAGGTTGGCTACTCGATCTAATTTGACTTTCTTGGACATTGATATGACTTGTGAGTTATGTGGGAAGGAAATTGAGAATATCCAACATCTGTTTTTTTCCTGTGATTTCACTAACAATCTGTGGTCTTGGATTTGTCAATGGCTTAATATTCCCAGAGAAATGACTACTGATAGGACTTGTCATGGGTCGACCAAATACAATAAAAATACTGCTTAAAACCTGCAATTAAGATACTAATAAAATATAGCACATTAGTAGATAGGGTCAAACCACAGAAACAGTAATTTAATTCAATTTCCAATTAAAGTGCAAATAAAACCAAACTGTTGACTAGTAGTCACCTTTGTGTCTCCCAAGAGACCTTAGAGTTGTCACTTAATTTTAGCAAAATAATAATTAAACTAATAATTAAATAAAAGACTTAAACAGATATCAATTAATGAGAAGAAATTCCTGTATTATGTAGATCCACCTTAATCTCATGCATGCAATCATAAACCTCTTAACTTATCTAATTACTTATGCCATTTCAGTTATAGTATTAGCGCGAGTCCCCGCAAATAATCCTAATTCTCCCATAGATTCTCGATAATCCTCCGCGAGTCCCCGCAAAGGAATTATTCTCTAACTACGTTAACTAACAGACTGCGAGTCCCCGCAAACCTTATTAATTAACAAATAGAAGCATTAAGAACTAGAAGAACCCGAAACTAATAATTCCTACTGACAATGCATTAGAAATTATTACCCAATTAATCCTGTACTACTCGACCGGTAGTTGTGCCACTCACTGACTCTATCAGATTAAACTATATTGATCAGGCTTAATAGAATCTTAGTAATTAGACATATAAACACAGGCAATTTAGAAACATAATTAATTAGACCTTAGATTAATTCCTGGGTTTCATACATGCATGGATTATGGCTTCTTACATAATACCGAAGTAATAAATTAGCTACTCATGATAAAACACGAAAAACACATAAATGTAAAAGAAGACATCAAAAGAGAAAAGAGAATACTGTACTGGAATTTAAGAATTCGCGATCTGACAACCGCCGGTTTAGCCAAACGGTAGACTGCCAGTCGGGAAAATCCAAAAGTGCGATTGAAACAGAGCAGCAGAAAACAATACGAAATTCTGAATATTAGCTAATAATTGAAACTTCCAACTTGTGTGCAAACTAATAAAGTATTAAAGGGAAAAGTATCTTGAGTGGAAACTAATATTAAACTAAATAAACTATTCTCTCTAATAAGTGGTGTGTGTAATTTCGTATGAAATCATCCCATATATATAGGGAAACAAAACAGCAATTAATCAATCTCCTAATGGAATAAGGAAACCTTCCTTTAATTGGAAAGAGAATTAATTAAGCACATGGAGTTTCTTCAAATTTGGTAACTCCCAATTTTTCTCTTTAATTCCTTCTTGGATTGGTAATTGCCCTTAACTTCTTTGCTTCTCCTTTAAGCTTTGCCACATATTCCATCAAACCTACGCATGGCTGCCCACTTGGATTTAATTAAATTGCAATCCAATTGGATAATTGGAATCCAATTTAATTCGGCCCACTTGGATTGGAATCCAAATTGAGTTCGGATGCAGCACTATTAGAATCCAATTGAAACCCAATTGGATCGGATTATTTTATTCCAATTGGATTTAATGTTTTCCACGAATCCACTTCCTTCTCTGCTTTGGATTATTTTTGCTTCTTCTTCAAACCGTGCGCAGCTTTGCTTGCGGGTTTCCTCCTTTTTTAGCCCACAAATAGTGTGGGCTTTTCAGGCTTGACTCGTCCACTCCAATTCTTTCACTTTTTTGCACATTCTTTTCTTCACAGGCCTAATCTCCAAAACTGCAAATAAACATTAAAACCTTGGGCAAAAGCCCGTGAGAACTGCCATAACAAGTGCTAAAATAATACACCTAAAAGGTGCATATCAACTACTGTTCAAAGTACCCTAAAATGGGTAAACAGAAATCTGAGATGGGACAGAAAGAGGTACAAAGCTTCATTGATTGCTTTTATGCTAATTGTTTACCACTTATGGAAATGCAGGAATAGTCTAGTATTTGATTCGATTTCCACTACGGTGGAATCCTTGGAGGCTATTATTAAGACTAACACCTGCAGGATTATGTTTGACCTATACCCTGAAAAAGGGGACAAGGTCGAACAACGCAGGCACTAGCGGTGAAGTAGTGCCCTAGCCTGACTATGCCGGTGGTCGGTAAAGGCAAATAATTCCGTTGATAGTTGCCCTTTTACTAAAAAAGGGGAGGGTGGTATAGACCACCACGCAGATGTCTACGGTGAAAGGCATCCTAGCCCAACCTTCTCGGTGGTTGGTAAAGGCTCATCAAATCTGATAATGCTGTCTTTTTGCTAAAAAATGAGAGGGTGGTACAAACCACTGCGTAGGTGTCTACAGCTCAAAGAAACCCTAGCACGGATCGCCGATGTCCGGTAAAGGCATTTTTTTAAAGCCTGGTTTGGAAAACCTCTATGTGTTGGAAATTGTTTGGAATTGTGGCCAACTCGCCTTTGCTGCAAGTGTTATAGTATATTGGTTCAATGAGGGATGAGATGACAATGTTGTGAGCTCTTGCTGGATTGCCCTCCACTTTGCGGTTCCATCTGTACTGGGTCTCTAGTTTGCTAAATAGGATGCTTGGATTTGGGGTGATCACCGGATGCCAAATTGAGAGCTCTGATTTGATGTGGTTACTTGATTTGGGCCTCCTCTGGTAACTTGATTCTTCATTCTACGGTGGCTGCTCTTTATGGTGGGGCAAGCGTCAGGAACATTTATTGATTTTCCACAGTTTGAATTTTGAATTTTCGAACTGTTTGCTGCTGGATTTCTGGATTGTTGATGAAATTTTGGTGCCATTTGGTACTAAATATTTGCCATGATTAGGACTTTGGTGATTAGGCCTTTCTATGATTCTCATCACGTTAGGCATTGAATGTACTCTGCATTTGATTTTGGCTAGGGGTATGCCCCTATTTGATGTATTATTAGTGTTTTTTTGTAAGATATCAGTCTTTTGATTGTGATGAGTTTGATCAGGGGTATGCCCCTATTTAGATGTACTAGGTGCAACATTGTACTTTGTATTTTTGATCTCACGGGTTCTCCCGTCATTTTCTGGTGAAATAAATCATTTACATTTCCCAAAAAAAAAAAAAAAAAAAAAAAAAAAACTGATAGCTCACCTATTTTATTGGGCACAGTTTTGTTGAACTTGAAAAAACTTTTTTCTTATTTTTTATTTTTTTCATGTCCCACAATTACTTTGCGTTTTTTTCTCATTTATTCTTTTATAATATTTTTAAATTACCTACTTATAAATACTAATTCAAGATTGGTCCGGACCCTAGGTTGGGCCTCGGTTTGGGTTCAGGTCGGGCTCGGGTCCGCGTCCCTAGTCGGGGTTGGGTTCGGGTTCAGTTTGGGCCGAGGTTCTGGCCTAGGGTAGGGTTTTTGGCCCGGGTAGAGGTTAGGGTCTTGGGTCTGGTTTTGGGCCCGATTCGAGGTTCAAGCCTCAGGTCACGGTTTGGGGTACGGGTCCCAAGTAGGGGTTTGGTCCTCGGGTCTCGGGTCGGGGTTTAGTCCTCGGGTCCTGAGTCGGGAATGAGTCCAAATCTCAGGTCGAGGTTAAGAGCGATGTGAGAGTTTGGGTCTCGGGGTCAGGGGTCGCCTCTGGGTCGGGGTCAGGGGCGTGGTCGAGGGTAAAGGCAGGAGAGAGGCGTGGGTTTTATATAAATATAAAAAATTTTAAATTTATGTTTGGACAAAAAAAAATTATATAAAATTAAATATAAAAGTATACAATATATAATATTTCAAATTTTAAAATAGATTAAAAGAAATAAAATGAAATAAAAAATTGTGAAAAAAATTATTAACAAATAATTTCAAATATTATAGACGGTTTATTATGGCTATCCATTATGGATATTCGTTGGGTACCCGTCATAATACCCCATTAAGTAATCAAATACATTTGTATAATGGATATTATGGGTACCTATTACCTATTTAAATTAATACCATTAATTGAATGGGTAATGGGTACTCATTATCCATTAATTTAATACCAATTTAATACCCGTTTAACCCGCCCATTTGACCCCCCTAACTACAATTTGAGTAAGAAAATGACCAAGGGGAAGTGATCCTGAGGGGATCGACATTCAGGAGCTGAAAAGCAACCCAATGGCCTAAAATTAGGAATAAAGAGAATGAATCCAATTGAATAAAAGATATAAGTAAATGAGACTTAACCACAATAAATCTAATTTAAAAGAGTAAAAGAAGAAAATTTAAGCCTAACATGCAAGCCTTTAGTTAGGTGTCATTCTTAAAATTTTAACAGGAGAACTGTAAAAAGAAAGGGAAAATTGCGGAAGCCCAAATGTGGACACAAACCCCTTCCTCCTAACTGTGCCTCTCTCAATTTCAATTCGCATGTGATAGGCACAATCAGAGGCGGCCATGAGCACATGCTTGCGGAGCCTATGCTCATTTGGGGCACCGTAAATGTACATGGTCTGAGTAATTTTATTCATTTATTCTTTTTTGAGATGACGTCATTCTATTAAACTCAGAAAAAGAAAAAGAAAAAAAAAAAAACCTCCCACCTATATATAACTCACTCGAAAACACACACATACACCCAACCCCCCCCCCCACCCCCCCACCCCATCAATCTTTTGCCCCACCAACCGGTTTCTCTCTCCCTCAGTTTATGCAACCAACCGCACAACTCTGAACGTTCTATTTTCTTTGCACACCTAGCCACACTCTCCCCTAACCATTTTTTTTTTTTTTTTCCAAATCAAATTCTAACTTCACTTTTTATAAAATTTTCATTCTTAGCTTGATTTTCAAATGTTCTAAATTTATTTATTCTCCGCCAATAATAGTTCTTCTCTTTAAATGCTAGTTTATATTTTTAAATTTTGATTATTTATGTTTTCAGACTGTAGATTGTTTGTTCAAATTTATATATCATTATATCAATTTTAAGTGTTTAACTTGAATTGGAATTGAAAAGATTTTAAGTGGTTGAAATATTTTGTAGTTTGAAAGTATAATTAATAAATATTATTTCCTCTGTCCCACTCAAAGAGTCCTGTTTGTAATACTGAAAACAGTATTACAAACAGAACTCTTTGAGTGGGACGGAGGGAGTATTATATTTTATATTTAGTTTGATACAAATGAATCCAAATTTATATTATTAGAGAGCGCCCATTTTTTTAGTAGGTATGACCTTGGGCACAATTGACAATACATATAATGATTCAAAAGAAAAAAACCAAGGAATTGCTCATTGACCTAATAATGTTGAAAATTTCTGATTTGATTTAGGAAACAGAAAAGACACAATGTTTGGGTTATATTAAAAAATGGGAAGATAACAACAAATATTTATTGAGCACTGTTTTTCATTAAATTGAAAAAATCGTCAGCAAATGATAACTATACAATTATTTATTGAATTATGTTATTTAAATTGCAGTAACGATCCCTGAATGAGCTACTTCACTTTTCTAACCCCTAACTATTGAGTGATTACTTCAGCCAACATTAACTAAAATATCATCTCGCTTTCTTTACTTCCCCTCTATTTTCACTTTCTCTCTTAGTCCCTCTTTTAGAGCATATCATGGTAGCCCAAATTAATGCTGAAAATTATTAAATTAAGAGATTTGTAGTTTGGGTGTGTTTGAAAAGCAATTTTGAATCTTCTGAAGTTGCTGAACGTACGTAGAAAAAAAAAAACAATAAATTCTAGTTTATTGCTTATCTCTTAAGAGATATCCTAACAAATCTCATTCTATTATCCAATATTACCCTTATCATGCCTCTTTTATCTAACAAATTTTTGTTTCAGAATAAAATATACTGATCGACTCATTCTTCATTATTTTTCTTTCTCCCTATTTTTTTCCTCTACACCGTCTACTATTCTCTCCCTCATTATTTCTCATCTTCTTCATTATTTTTTCACACAATCTGATAAAATTTACAAGTATTATTTATGTGAACAAATTACAAATCAGTTGTAAAAGTTTTAGTTTCGTTTCAACTACAATAAGGGATTTGTCTTTCAGTATTAATTGTAATAAATTATTATTTTGGGCGTATTTTAATTATTCATTTTAAGGGGTATTATCTTCTGTTTTTGTTTTTTTCTTATGTTATTCATTAATCATAATACATAATTTATTATAAAATTTGATATTCCCATATATAAATATAAAAACATTCAACATAAGGGTATAATGGTACATTTATAAGATTTTAGCATTAATATCAGCATATTTATCAAATAAGATCGAGTGATTAGGCATTTTGATTCAGAGGTTCGAAAAAAATATTTTAGGATATAGATATTAAGTACTTAAGCAATTCAACATTAACCATATATAAGCATTAATTTTTATCAAACGGGTTGTTAGTCTCATTGTATTTTCTTTCTCTACTTCACTCCTTTTTTTTCTTTTTCTTTTTTCTGTAGCTCTCTATTTCATTTTGTCTCTCTATATCTTTTCATTTCATCTCTTTACCAATTTTATTTTTGTAATTAATGACACCATTGATCCCTTAACTTAGATTATTGTCTCATTCGATTCATGACCAACTTAAAAAATATCTTATTTTCATCCATTAATTTATAAAAATTAAAAAATAGAGAAAGTGACTCTTACTCAAATTCCAACAACATTTGAGCTATTCTCGTTTAATTTGTGAAACTCACACACATTACTAGAGCAAAAAATGAATAAAATAATAAATTCTTAATTCACTTTGTTCACTCATTAGCTTGGTTTAGAACGAAACGGAGGGAATAGTAACTATAATCTCCAGTTAAGTGAACTCGACACAAATTATATCAGAACCTCATTTTTCGTATATTTCATACCCTCTTTAAATCCTCATCGTAAGTGATGGGTTATAATTTCTTTATGGTAATTGTTCACATGCACAGATTGTGCACAAATATTTATCCATTTGAGAATGCATGGAAAATTATATCAAAACCCCATTTTACTTATATGTAAAACGTATAATCTTTTTCTCTCTTTGTTTAAATCTTTTTCCACAGTTCATTCTTAGTAAACAACATTGATTAATCTCCCAATGCATATAGCACGCACGCAGGTTGCAACTCTTTCTACCTCTAAAGATGAGTACCTGTTTTGTCCAATTAGCATGTATCTACACGTACGTTAAGAGGGTAAACATATTTAACTTAAATATTTAGCATCTCAAGATACGTGATAGATACATGCTAGCTACTTGGACTCAAGAAGCACAACAAATCTGTACTCTTTTGTAAGGGTACTAGCAGCCCCGGTCCTAAAGACAGCGAACCCTGGCGACCGTATGATTTGCGAGTCACACACAAAATCGGACGGTAAACTAAGAGCAAAGCTGGAGCTAATGTTGCTGAGGAACTGTCGTGCGACAGTTCATGCGAGTCGCACGAGACGTCACACAACGTCCAGACCCAAAACCAGCAAGATTGCTGCATGCAAGGACCATGCGAGAGCCCATGCGAAGTCGCACGAGGCCTCGCACGCCATCCAGCCAGTTTCTTCATTTTAGAACAGTTACACCTTTTCACGAAAAGTGAGATTTCGAGATCAATTCTTATTCGAATTGAGTCCCGTTTCTTCCTACCTCTTCGTAAGAGTTGTGGCTATTGAATGACAACCTTTGGATGTCTATAAATGGGCTCCTTTTGACGTGATATACAGACACAAAATCATCTCATCTTACAAGAATTTTTTGCTCTTTTCACTCTTCTTTTTGTTATATTTAAGTCAGTGCAGACTTACAACATATATTTTTATCTTATCCCACAAGGATATTAATTTCGAAACTCTTTGCACACTAAAGGGAACTAATAAAGTCTAAAGGAAAGTTCTTAGCATGATTTGAAGAATTAATTTCCTTTTGTTACCTTTTGTAATTGATTAGTGTTTACTATAGAATAAACTTTTGATTTCTTGTTGTTAGTCATTGTTGCTGTTTCGAGAGATTATATCCAAAAATATTTAGCCTTTATTACTAGTCGTTAGAAAGCAACATGAAGAACTCTGCTTCTTCAATGATCAAACTAGAGAGGTTTGATGGTGGAAACATCGTTTGCTGGAGGAAAAAGATGCATCTTCATCTTGTGTTCTTTAACATTGCCTACGTTCTGAAGAATTCCAAGCCTTGGAGTGATGATGATAAGAGAGTTTGGTCTGGATGATTTGGTTGCATCCAAAATGAAAGTTATGAGGATTGCAATCACAAAATACAATGAGATAAGTATTCATTTATTGTTGTGTTATGTGTTGCTTCGTTTTTAAACAAAAGGAATACATGATAGTAGTTGTTAAAGAATTTATAGTTTAGTTATATGAAATGTTTTCATGAAATATGATTATGTGCATGATTTTTGTATAACTATATTTGTCATAAAATCATTATGCATGTTGTTTCAAAATATTTGAAAAGATATAGTTACAAAAACTTTGTTTATGAAGTATTTTGTAAGCTAAAATATGCCTAATATGCATATTGTGAATTTGAATACATGATTAGATTTAATTATGTTATACATAAATTCCACAAATGATTTCAAGAAAGTGTGAAAGTGGAAAAACTTTATTCATAAAAGTGTTTTGCATGTTTTGGTTTTACAAAAAAACATGATGATTAAATGCATAAATTTCTTTGGACAACTCTTTTGATTCATAATTGAAAGATATGTAATATTGATATCCTTATTGTTAATTCATAGAATCCATTTATGCATACATTTGGAAAAGAATTAAGTTATGGAATATACTATACCAAATATAAGAAAGTTGATGTATTTATTTGAGATCATGCTTTTTTTGTGTAAATAGTGTAAATCATATATATGATCTTGTAACTATCTATAGTTCATGATATATTAAGTTGATCTATGCATGATTGTTTAAATACTTGAAAACATAATATTTTGATTATTCTTCTGTTTGATTCTTAAAGTTCCATATAACTATTTCGAATGAGAATTAAACTAAGGATTATATTATGTGTTATACATGTTAGATGACATATTTTTGAAATTTTATGATACAAAAGAGATTGTATGAACATACTTAACATGACTACCTTGAATAAATTTGAAATTTTGACTATAATTTTAAATACATGTTAAAGTTTCATATGCATCTAATATTATAAGTTTGATTTATGGATTGTTGTGCAACATGTTTGTTAAATATTTACTATGATTATGTTTGGCTTGTGTTTTAGTTAATCAGGATTGGTTAAGTGAAAAATGATTGTTCTATCATTGCTAAATTAAAGTTACATGCATGAATGTAAGTTTTAAAATTCCATGTTAATAGGCGAATTTCCCAATCATTGGAAAATGGCGGGAGATTATTGGAGATTTTCCAACAATCGGCTAAGGAAATATGGAGAAGTTGGACAGTACGATTTCGTACACGAGTGCACAAAATTGGATGGGAAACTAAGAGCAAAGGTGGAGCTAATGTTGCTAAGGAACTACCGCGTGCGACAGCTCATGCGAGTTGCACGAGACATCGCATGATGTCCATATGCAAAACCAGAAAGATCGCTTCATGCAAGGACTATGCGAAGTCGTAAGAGGCCTCTCATGACATCTAGCAAGTTTCTTCATTTTAGGACCGTTGCACATCTTCACGAAAAGTAAGATTCCGAGATCAATTCTTATCCGAATTGAGTCTCGTTTCTTCCTACCTCTTCATAAGAGTTGTGGCTATTGAATGACACCCTTTGGAGATCTATAAATAGGCTCCTATGGACGTGATTTACAGACACAAAACATCTCATCTTAGAAGAACTTTTTGCACTTTTCACTCTTATTTCTGTATGTTTGAATCAGTGCAGGCTTACAACAAATAACTTCACCTTATCCCACAAGGATATTAGTTCTGGAACTCTTTGCACACTAAAGGGATTTGAAGAAGCAATTTTCTTTTCTTACCTTTTGTATTAGATTAGTGTTTACTACAGAATAAACTTTTCATTTCTTCTTGTTAGTCATTGTTGCTGTTTCTGGAGATTATATCCAACAAATATATGTTTACTTACTATATGGTTATCAATGAAACAGATGAAAGAACAATGAAATAGTTGAATTCAAAAAAAATAAAAATAAAAACATACTAAATTTTGCCACCTGAATAAATTTTTAGTCACTAGCCATATTAATGCCACTTACACCTCGGCACCATTCACCACCCTTCACCTCGGCACCACCACCATCCTTCACGAGTTATTGAGAGAAATATGAGAAATCAGATAAATGTGAGAAATATATTTTCTATTAAGTTATGAGTTCCGTACCATATATTTCTTTATATACAAGAAGTGCAGAATAGCAACTCTAACAATGTCCAGCTCAGCTAACTAACTTTTTGCTATACATTTACTAATCTGATTTAACTACACAATTAACTAATCTATACAGTTAGTTTTATGTTCCATCAGGTGGTAGACATTAAGGATATATTCCCCACTCACTACCCCAAAATGGAAAAGGGGAAGCGGGCTATTAGAGGCTGTGCACCCGCCTCCAGTGTGGGCGCCTCCAAAAGGAGAGGCCCGCACCCACCTCCCTTAATGAGGGGTTAGGACATGCACCAGCCTCCAATAATGATTAATGGTTATTGGAGCCTCCAATAACCATTAATAATAGGTACCTCCAATAATGGTTATTGGAGGCGAGTGCAAACCCTGATGATAAATCGTTATTGGAGACGGGTGCCTGTTACACCCGCCTCCAATATTTTCACAGTACAAAATTTAATTTCCCTTTCTTCAATTTATGGCTTCAGTAGGAATTAAACTCGCGCCTGCAGAATCACTTAACTCTTTCACATTAAATTTACAACTAGGCTACATATACTTATGAATATAAAGTTAAAATTGAAAGTATATATTTATATAATTTTTCTAAAACTTGTGGTTTTTATTACCTAATAATTTATCGCCTTTTTTCCAAATTATTTTCAACTTTCAAAATTATCCTAGTGAATTATTTTTAAATTTATTTTCAACTTTCAACAATCCAAAACAAAGAGAATTTTCGAAACACTATCGATTAAACTTTGCAAAAATGCACCTGCCTCCAATAAACATGATATTGGAGGTGGGTGCAAAGCTTTGGAGTTGCACCCGCCTCCAACAGATATCTATTAGAACATGCACCCGCCTCCAAAGGCTTTGCCGGCCCCTTTGGAGGTGGATGTTTGTACACCAGCCTCCAAAGGGGTCCCTCCTTTGATCATTTATGTACTAGTGACTCTTGACGAGGCTCTGGACGAGGTCAGGTCACTTGGTCTTCTTGATGAGTCACTTGAGGTTGAGCTTCCGTAGAAATGCAACCAAACTCATAATAAATTTTAACTTTGGAATTGTTGAAATGGTTGAAGGGTGGAGGAGGACATGGTCCCACGACGAAGGGTGGAGGAGGTGATGGTGCCGAGGTGAAGGGTGGTGGTGGAGGTGTAGGTGGCATTGATTGTTCCACTTTACCGATTTCGGCTCCCGCCTTCTCCTGTATGTCCATCGGGAATAACCTTGCCGCCATTGAGAATCTAGAGATCCAGATGGTAGCCTTCATGTATGTCCATCAGGAATAACCCAGCCTAGCAGAAACTCCACGCCTAGGACATACTGTGGGGGTTTTGTAGCCAAAAGTTGTGAACAAAACGCAATTGAGTTTCCCATGGCTTTCACTTGTGGTAGACTATTTTTTTTTTCTTTTATTTGTTTGTTTTGTTCACCTTTTTCTCTAAATTTGAACAAGACCAAAGAATATTTTAAAAATTATTGAAACTAATGCTATTACAAAACTTTTCTTATGAAAATGTTTAAAATGCCACTATGATTTATAGATGATATTTTACTTTAACAAAAAAGAAATTTGGGGCTCATTTTTACAATTATGGCCGGGCCTCTTAAGTTTAAGGGCCGGGGCTGGCTACTAGTTTAAGAGGCTAATTGTAACATAAATAGTCAATCAAAATTGTTTGACTGTAATTATTTTGTAACTTTCCTTTATTTTGTAATAATTTTTTTTGGTTCTATATTTCTAACATATCTTTTAGACGTACTTCCTCTGATCCAAATTATTTGTTGTTTGAGAACTTTTCACACTTTTTAATAAACCCCTTAAAATGACTAATTTACCCTTAATTAATGGTAAAGGGTAATAATGAGCATGCTAAACAATAATTAGCAAAACAACCAATGACACTATAGTAACTATGTCATTAATATAAGAGTAACAGACCTTTAATATACCTTTACTTTTCAAAAGTGTTCGTTTTGGTACGTAATCTTTTTTTTCAGCCACGAATGTACTTATACTAATTTAAAGTGGTCAAAAATGTATTTTTCCGTTAATCCACCATTAAACTTAATGGAATTGCCATCACATGCAACTCAGATGCCATTTTTCAAGGGCATTTTTGTCCCTTCACTGTTCATCGTCTTCTTCCTCTTTTTTTTTTTTTTTTTTGGTTTGTCTCTCCCCCGCCACCGGCTGCCAATTTTCTCCCTCCTTCCTATTTCTGCCTTCGTCCTCCCTCCCATCGTCGTCATCCTCCCTCCCATCGTCATCGTCTTTGCGTCATCATCGTCTTCCGGTTGCTGTTTTTCTTTTTTCTTTTACTTCTTCTTATTTTTGGCCGGAAATTGTAGAGCTTCGGTTCTGTAATTTCTTGATTGCAGAACCGAAGCTCAGCAATTTAAGTTCTGTAATCATAAGATTGCATAACCGACCTGCAATCTTTTGATTGCAGAACCAATATGCAATTCGATTGCAGAGCTTCGGTTCTACAATCAAAAAATTGCAAAACCGAAACTCTGCAATTCAAAGTTCTGCAATCGATCCCTGCTTTCGTCGTCCTCTTCCCTCCCCATCGTCGTCGTTTTCATCAATCGAACCCTGCAATCGAGCCTTTGATGATTATGTTTGCATAGCTTTCCAGGAAATCTTGTTTCTTTGCTTCATTTTCCATTTTCTTTCTAGTTGTTGTTGCTTAGATGATGTTGCTATTTTGCTCTTTAATTGGATGGAGAAGAGGTGGAGGAGGAAGGGTGTAGGAATTTGGAGAGGAACAAGATGAACAGTGAAATGAATAGTGAAATGAAAAAAAATACCCCTAAAAAAGCAATTCCGTCAAAACTAACCAGAGTTAACGGCAAAGAACATTTTTGGCCCCTTTAAATTAGTATAGGTACATTTGTGCCTACAAAAAAGGTATAGGTACCCAAGCGGACACAATCGAAAAGTAAAGGTATATTAAAGGTCGTTCACTCTTAATATAACGGTGTGTAAAACAATGAATTTCTTTTGTTTTCCTCCCTTTGATATTCCATTTGAGTTAACCATTAGTTGGAGCCAAATCCAAAAGTTTTCCCTCCTTTGCTATTCCATCTGTGTTGCACACTAATCTGACTAAGAATTCAAAAATTTTAATGGAACCAAATCCCAAATTTTTGTTTAGACGTAGGAGTACTAGATTTTATTCTAAAAATTTGTTTTAGTTAGATTAGGATTCTTGCTTATTAATTTTATTTTAATACTGTATCAGTAGGATTCTAAAATGCTACGTAAATTTTGTTTTAGATTCCATAATAAGTTTTGTATTAATTAACGGTTGTATTAAACTTTTGTGTGAGATAATTTTAGAAAATAAATTTTTTTATCGGATTTAGATAAAAATTGAACAATCTCAAGAAATTTTTTTTTTATTAGATAACTAAAGAAACTTTAATCGTATCCCACTGTGAATGCTGAATGGGAAAAGTGAAAAACTTTACTCCATCTGCTATTGATGAGAGTAATTAGTGTAGTTAGTTGGTAAAAGTAGGTGAGGGTGAATTTGGGATATACACTAGTTTAAATACTAAAACGTCAAATATTTTGAAATTTTTAGGACACTCTCAAACAAGTAATTTGGACCAGAGGGAGTAATATTTAATACTCCCTCCGTCCCACTCAAAGAGTCCACTTTCAAAAAAAATCTTGTACCATTTAAAGAGTCCACTTTGAATTTATTTACATTATATACCCTTACAGTTTGCATGCTGCTGTCCCCTACAGTATAATTTTAATTAATGCTGGTTAATTTTATAACTAAAATTACGAGTTTTTATGAGGTATGAGAACTTGGAATTTTAAGGCCTGTTCGTTAGCAGGTTTTAAGTGACATTTTGAAAAACAAGTTTTCAAAAACAAGTAACCGATTGCATGTTCCCACTTTCCCAGTCCTTTATAGTGCCACCAGCCAAAACATTTCCGTCATTGTATCTTATAAGGGAGAGGAGAAGCAGTTTTCCGCAGTGGAGATCGATCTCTTCCATGCTCCTCACAAAACTGAAGAAGATCGCCGAGGCATTTTTAGGATGGATGGTGAAGAACGCAGTTGTGACTATCCCTGCCCACTTCAACGATTCCCATGTTACTTAATCGGTGTTAATTGTCTATACATAATAATTTTAAAAAAATTAACAGTTAAAAAGTTAATCTGAACTAATTAATGTATATGTAACGCGCACGCACACACTTATTTTGCACATATTGTGCACGGTGTTTTTTTTTTTTTGTTTCCAGTCCTTCTGAAATACTAAGGGTCTATTCCTTAGAAGGTTTTAAGGGAGGTTTTGGAAAACATATTTTCAAAAACAAGCAACCAAACATTTTTTTAAAAACTATTTTCAAAAACTATGTTTAGTAAAAGACTTTTGAGAGCTAGTTTTTTCAAAATCTTGTTTTGTAAGTATTGTTCCAACTCGCACAAGTGACCTGCAAAACTATAAAACAAACAAAAAATAAAACGAGATAATTTGTTAGTAAAGCAAATGTAGAAGGGCTGAGGCGCGTGATCGCTATCTTTAGGTGATTCAAATTCTTCGCAATCTTTGGTGCAACATAATTGTCGAAACTTGTCACCCCCGCGATACAACAGCCCAGCACACTCGTTGTGATTTCCTAACAATATGCACAGTTGCTAGGAAACTAAACCAATTAACTCTTCTAACACCTTTTTCTTCCTTGGCAAACCCATATTTTTAGGGAGCATTGTAAGAAAGTTAAAAATAGTTTATATAATATATTGCCCACAAATCTATGCTCATTCGACATATATATACACTTAGGAAAGCTAATAATTTTTTCAATCGCAGAGTAATAAAATGGAGGCAATAATGATACTATGAAAAGGCCGAACGGAAGACGTAAACCAATGCCACCTTCAATGCATAATAGTGAATGAATCAGATTAAGAAAACGTATGACTTTTTTGAATGCATTAAAATTGTTATGATAATTAGTGTATGTCCATTCATAATCTTGTAATTAGTTATATCCCTTCCTCTCCCTCTACCTATATGACTTTTTTTAATGCATTAAAATTGTTATGATAATTAGTGTATGTCCATTCATAATCTTGTAATTAGTTATATCCCTTCCTCTCCCTCTACCTATTAATCTCCTAATTCATTTCATGCAACTCTGGAGTTTTTGTAACATTTATATTATCATGATATGTATCATATCATAAGCCTATAAATAAAGGCTTTTGAGAAAGAATGAAAGAAGAAGGAAAAGAAAGATAGAAAAGTTTGATCACTATTTCCTCTCTACTATTTTATCTTGTCTTTACATTATATTGGTTTATACTACTACTTTTAGTAGTAATTTTATAACACGTTATCAGCACGAGACTCTAGCCAATTGAGGTTGGTTGACTGACGAGGAGCATTTAGAATCATCAAAGGCTTAAACATAAGATCCGGTGTGAGATGATTCAAAGTTTCAACCTATGATCTGGTATGAAATTTCTCTAATGATTGCTCTGCAATTTTGATCAGGTATATATTTATTTGAGTATTTAATATATCCATATCTATATATATTGACATGATTCACAAAATACAAGTCATGAAATATTATACTTTTGTGTGATATTTCTAATTTGGATTTTTGGTGATTTGAATTATTTTGAGAGAATTTTGAGTTAATGCTCATATACTAGTTACAATGATTTTATTCGTGAAAGTCATAATAATAATTGGATATATTGTTTTGAAATTTTATATGCTTGTTTCATTATCCTATGGCTTATTTGTAATACATATTTTGATGTTTTACATATGTATGTATTTTCTCACATAGTTGAAAAATACAATTGAAATAGTAGTGCTGAAATTTGGGCACTTTAATATAAAATATTAATTTGTCCCGTTGAGAACTTGAAAAGTGATATATCATCACTTAAGTGAAAAATATCAATTTATCCTGTTGACAAATTTGAAAGAGAGATATAATGACCACTTGATTGCAAAGTATCATTTTGTCCCGTCGAAAAATTTGAAAAAGAAATTATTTTGATTATTTTATTTGATGTATTTTCTTTCTGTCACGGATCAAATTAATGAGTTTGTTGAAAACTCACAAGTTTCGTTCAATAAAGCTACTCCGTTTCCTGAAGTAAATATGAGAGTTATGCATCCCTATTATGCGTGAAAGAATCCATTTCCCGAAGTAAATGGGAGAATCATGAATTCCTACAATACATAAAGGTTACATTTCCTGAAGTAAATGTGAAATCATGAGTTCTTATAATACATAAATTTTCTATTTCCTGAAGTAATGCACAAAATCGCAGTCAAATTTTATGATAACTATTTTAATCATAATTATACAAATATAATATGTTGAATTCACCACCAGAAGTGGAAGATTAATCATACACTAGAAGTGCAAAATCATAGCAAAAGTGGAAGAGAAAGAATTGTGACAAGAAAGATGAAAGTGAAAAGAAATTTATATAACAAATGCTATCGTTGTGGCATGAAAGGCCATTGGTCATGTACCAGTAGTACACCAAAATATATAGCTACTATCTATCAAGAGTCATAGAAAAAAGCTAAAAGATAAAGCCAACTTTTATCTGCAATGATGTTGTCTAGTTAATTTTGAATTATGCACCCCGAAGGTGCAGATAATATTGTATATGCTTAGAAAGAAATTTCTTACTTTATTTATTTTGATTAATTAATTTTAATTTTATGTTATCAGATATAATATTTCTTTATTAATTTATGGTTTTAATCTTTCTTTTATTTACAAATATTATACTGAAATAAATACATCACTTAGAATTTTGATTTTGTGATAAAAATAGACATTTCATTGATCAATCATAAAATATTATGTCCAGAAGACAGTGCTACAATATATTACAGATATGGATAAGAAATGATGTTCTTATCTAATAATGACATCAACTATTGTTAGTACAATATATGGTGGTATAAATTATAAAAGCTCCAGAAGAGTAACTATCATTTTATCTGGGGAAACAAAATATTGCACCTGATGATGCATTAGTTTTCAAAAAGTTCCAAAGAAATATATTGAGATTTCCAATGATATTCGCCGAAATAAATATCATATAGAGAATAAAAATAAATGTGATAATAAATACTTGTACATTACAAGTACTATTTATGAAAAGTAACTTTTATTGAAAAGTTACCTTCTAATTCCTCCAGGTTATATATTACTACAATTGAAATTTATAAAATAGTAAACCAGACGTTTACTAATGAGTTTATTATGGCACGACCAGTTAAGTCATCCCGGTTCTATAATGATGCGAATAAAATAGAGAATTCCAGTAATCATTCATTGAAGGGCCAAAAGATTCTTCAATCCAATGAATTCTCATGCGATACCTGTTCTCAAGGCAAACCGATTGTAAAGTCATTATATGTGAAAATTCATACCGAATTTCTTGCATTAATAGAAGATATATATGGTGATATATTTGTGGGCTTTTCACCCACCATATAAATTATTTAGATATTTTATGATTTTGATTGATGCATCAACCAATTTAATTACTAGACCGCTCCTGGAGTTTGCAAAATTACTTGCGGAGATAATTCGGTTATGAGTTTTCTTAGTATTTAAATTGCATATCTTTGGGATAAATGTGGAATATCAAGTTGTTTATATCATACAAGCGGTCTAGTAGAATCGTTTCATTATATGCATTAACTTATTTACATGACCATTGTTTTTGAGAATGGAATTCCCAATATATATTTTGGGGCATGCTTTATTGCATGTCGCAATATTTGTTCGCATCAGGCCAGTAAATTTTAATGAATTCTCTTCCCAACAAATGGTTTTGGTCAGAAACCAAAATATTTCTCCTCTGATAATTTTCTGAATGTGCGGCTTATATTATGATTGCTCCACCACAACGCATAAAAATGAGACCTCAAAGGATGTTAGAAATAGATGTTGGGCATGAATCTCCACTATAAAATATTTTGAAACTAAATTTGGATATTTATATACACTATTTATTTTACTAATTGTTATTTTGATAAGTCAGTTTTCCCAACATCAGGGGGAGAAAAGTACGTAGCCAATTAAGAAAATTTCTTTGAGTGAATTATCAATGATCCTCGTATAAAATTATATGAACCTGAAGTTCAAAAGATAATTCATTTACAACTTGCATTTGCCATATATTTTTTCTGACCTTAAAAGGTGTGACTGAATCACACATATTGGCTACTAGTGCTCCAGTTATATTTGATGTACCAGAAGGATATTCTACCACTGATAAAGAATTTAAGGCAACACCAAAACGTGGTACTCTAATCGGTTTCAAGCATTAAATCCTCGAAGAAAAGGAGCAAGTGATAAATATGACAAAATCGAGGTGTTAGATATTCCAGAAGAATTTTTAAGATTAAAAACTCTTGAAGAGTTCCTTACCATAACAAATAATAAGCTTCTAGAAGAAGTTCAGGTACCAGAAAAATTTGATAATGAGATCTCAACTATGTCATGTCTGACGGATAAATATGGAACCTAGCTATGAATAATCGATGTCGATGATAAAATTGCTTATGCTGCAGTAGTTGCCATTATGAAAAAAAACGAGGATCACAATCTGGGCTTATGAATAAATATCGACATAGAAATTACTGCCCAAGAAAAATGAAGGAAATGAAAAGACGCAATTCTAGTAGAATTGAATTCAATGCTTCAAAGAGAAGTCTTTGAGCAAATAATTCACACGCCTGAAGATGTGTAACTTGCGAGTCATAAATGAGTATTTGTGAAAAGTGAAATGAAATAATTAATTGACACAATTTATCGCACTAGTATTTTTCCTGAAGAAAATGTATTGATTATGAGGCGTATAATCTCATGTGGTGGCCACACTAATTATTGTTGCTTGCTTTATTTCGCAACAAGGGAAAATTTTAAAATGCGTCTTATGGATGTCATGAAAAGCCTATTAGAATGGCTAATAAAAAAATATATCTAAAAGATTTAAATTGCCCTGAAGGCAAAATACAATTTATCGCAATATTTTATTATATTAAATTGTGCAGAGCTCTATATATGTTTTATTGAAGGATCCAGATCCCATTATATTGATTATTTTGTTTAGAACTCCTCAAGAGTCTCAAACTATTATTCATTATTTAAAGTATGATTTTGAATAAGAACTCCTCAAGAGATACAAATGTTTTTGAATATTTGAAACAAGAGTTTAAAATGTAAAATCTTTGAAATACAATATTTGTCTTGGTTTCAAAATTGAGCACTTAGAAAATGACATCTTTTTGCATCAATATTTTTATTCTGCTAAAGTGTTGAAACACTTCTATATGAATAAAGTACATTCTCTAAGCAAAGTTATTATTATGAAGTCACTTGATGTGAATAAAGATTCATTTCATCATCGTGAAGTTGATGAAAATTTATTTTGGTCCAGAAGTACCATATTTTTAAGACTATCGAAACAATAGTGTATCTTGCAAGTCGTACACAAGTTTGATCTTATAGGTTATGCAGATGTTAGATATTTTACTGATCCTTTATAATGCTCGATCAAACCAGCTATGTGCTTTGATGCAGTGGTACAACTATTTTGGGCGCTAAATTCATGAAAGAAATCATAGCTGCTGCTTCTTATAATGCACATCGAGAGCATGTTTGGCTAAGATCAGTAATCCATTAAATTTTGGAAATCAAATGGTTTGTTCTCAGATTTTTAGTGAATTTTCAGTACATTGTTCGGAGATGATTTTACATGGATTGCTCAGTTGCAAAAATGATACTTCTAATATTTATTCAATGTCAAGCTCAACATTTTGAAAAGTTGCGATACAAGATCAAAATGCGACAATTTCGCAATGTCAAACGATGTACTCAAGAGAGGGAGTTACTCACTGTACTCTTTTTCCTTTACCAAGTTTTTTTTTTCGTACTGGGTTTTTATTGGTAAAGTTTTTTAACGAGGCAGTGGTGTATTAAGAAAATGTATTATTTTTCCTTCACTAGGTTTTTTCCCATTGGGTTTTCCTAGTAAGGTTTTAACGAGGCGTTTCTCGTAATGATGGACATCCAAGGGGGAGTGTTATGATAATTAGTGTAAGTCCATTCATAATCTTGTAATTAGTTATATCCCTTCCTCTCCCTCTACCTATTAATCTCCTAATTCATTTCATGCAACTCTGGAGTTTTTGTAACATTTATATTATCATGATATGTATCATATCATAAGCCTATAAATAAAGGCTTTTGAGAAAGAATGAAAGAAGAAGAAAAAGAAAGATAGAAAAGTTTGATCACTATTTCCTCTCTACTATTTTATCTTGTCTTTACATTATATTGGTTTATACTACTACTTTTAGTAGTAATTTTATAATAAAAATCAATATTTTATCTTCAAAGTTATAATTATCAAATGCCACAATATTTATTTATAAAATTAATTCCTCAATTCATTTTTGTACTTTATCAAACTTGTAACTGAATTTTTAACACAAAAATTAAAGTTACAATTTAATCAATAAAAATAAATTTTATTAAAATATTCCAACAATCCCCCATTCGTTTTAAACAAATATAACTTAGTTTTACGGTAAGAAAGTAACCATAGTGCTTCATATAGGTAGCAATGCCTTGAACCAATATTTAGTGTTAGTACAATTTCTTCTACCAGAATTATAGTGAACTTTGGTCTTGAACTATGACTGCTATAGAGATATAAAAGATTGTACCACACACACTATGATCTGCACCTTTTAGGCACTACAAGAAAAGTGACCTATTGCGACATGAAAATTGTGTCACTAAAAGTCAATTTACTGTCGCAAATACTAATTTGTGACACATTATGCGTCTCTTGTTATGAGTCGCAAAAGGTGGCGAAGCAAATTTGTGGCACTTTTTTTTTCACTTGTGCCGCAAATGTATGGCACTTTTAGCATCACTAAATTAATTGTCGCTTAAAATTCGCGACACATTATGCGTCATTTGTCTTAGTGACGCATACTAATTTATGACACTATTTGTGTCATTAAAACGAATGTTGCAAGATTATTTGCGACAAATGTGGCGTCACATTTAAAACGTCGAAGGGTATTCGCGACATGTAAATTGTGTCGCTAAAAGTTGATTTAGTGTGGCAAATACTAATATGCGACACATTATGTGTCTCTTGTTTTTGAGTCGCAAAAGGTGGTGAAGCAAATTTGTGGCGCTTTTTTCCCACTTGTGCCGCAAATGTATGACACTTTGTGCATCACTAAATTAATTGTCGCTTAAAATTCGCGACACATTATCCGTCATTTGTCTTAGTGACGCATACTAATTTACGACACTGGTTTGCGTCATTGAAATGAGTGTTGCAAGAGTATGCGCGACAAATGTGGCGTCACATTTAAAACGTTGAATGGTATTCGTGACATGTAAATTGTGTCTCAAAGACAAATTAGAGACACAATTTTACGACAAACTTTAGCGTGTCACAAAAGGCTATGTAGCATTTTCGTAGCATTTTTTAATAGTGGTGCCACAAAAGGTACGACACATTTTGTTTCACTTAATTATTGTCGCATAAATCTTGCGACACATTATGTGTCATTAGTTGCAATGACGTGTTATTTGTAACAGTAATTTGTGTCATTACAGTTAACGTCACATATTTATTTGCTGCACATGCGGCGTCATTATTTGAAATGTCGTAATGTTATTTTGCGACACAATATCACGTCTGTAAAATTTATTTCACATAATAATTAGCGACACAATTACGCCATTAATTTTTTTGTGGCATACATTTTGTACAACACAAATGCGTTAATAGAATAAATAATTCCCAATTTGTACATATAAAAATAAATTAACTAAAATATTATTCAAAATATAAAATCAAATATTTGCTAAATGTCAAAGTGAGAATATCATAATTTAAATTCATCACTCAACATATTTAAATAAAAATTACAAACGTCTAAATTTA
This sequence comes from Leptodermis oblonga, assembly GCA_016801395.1. Taxonomy (NCBI): domain Eukaryota; kingdom Viridiplantae; phylum Streptophyta; class Magnoliopsida; order Gentianales; family Rubiaceae; genus Leptodermis; species Leptodermis oblonga. The sequence goes on along the minus strand of CM028756.1, from coordinate 28,007,845 downwards.
TCTTCCAAGGCCAGAATGCAAATTTCACAAGGGAAATTGTCTATTTTGAAGAAGATTATTTTGCCTTCCTTTTGCTCCTTCTCGGACTTTTTCCTTGTTCCTAATATTTTTAACAAAAATAAATTATATTTAAGAGATATAGATGAGAAATTAAAAAAAAAAAAAAGTATAATTGTTTATATTACCTTTGGTGAAGTACCATTTGAATGGATGTTTGTGTTGTTCGTATTGGTGTTATTTATCTCTTTTCTCATCTATGACAATTGATAAAAGAAATGAATGTTAATGCACTAGAATAAAATATGAAATGAAACATTAATGAAAAATTGATCATTTACCTCAAGAGTTTAATTTGCTTGACTAGAGTTCTCTAAATTCATAAATCCTTGCAATGATGACCCATTATTTGAAGCTAGTACGCGTTTAGAATTCGAAGACCCCGATACCTTGTACATTATAATTTAATAATATGAGTTAAAAAATACTATAAAAATGTAATTAATGAAGAAAGTATAGACTTACATGCGTATTTTGATCCTCAAATGGGAGAAATCGAGCTTAGACCATCTCCATTTTGGAACACATGTCATCTTTAAATTTTGATAATTGTTCTTCAAAACCCTTTTGAATACTAGCCACTTGGTCATTGGCTTTGTCTTTGACAGCTTGATCGAATTCTTCTCGGGATATGAAAATCAATTTCTTACTCTTTGAAGCAAGATTGGTACTACGCAAACATCCTGGTGCGTCTTTTCCAATAACTTCTTCATAAATCTCATCATTAGCTTGAATATCATCGCGCAAACCCTCTGGCAACTTTTGGATCTTGTCTTGTAAAATAGCCTAATTACAAGACAAAATGAAAAAAAGATTAGTTGGAAAAGTGAAAACCCTACTCCAATCTAGTATTTCATTAGTAGGTAGTTATTATTAATTGTAATAGCACTTACTATTGTTTCTGCAGTAAACTTATCAAGTGGTTTTCCACTCTTCCCCTTTCTTGTAGTGATAAACAAATTTGGCTTAGATGGTTCTTTACCATATTGTTGACGATACTAAAAAAAAAAACAAAAATAAATAAAACAAAGGAAGAGAGAAACAAGTTATAACAATATAATACAACACATTTGAATTAAACGACAAATTGTAAAAATTATTATATATGTATAATACCTCATGTTTAGCACTGTTCGTATCCTTTCTTCCCAGTCTAGGTGGCAATTTGACATTCTTTCGACTAGTTATGTTGTTCTTACTAATTTTCTGTAATTCAACCAAACGCCAAAAGTTACATTTTCACAGAGCTTGTAATATATATATATATATATATATATTAAACCTCTTTACTAACCTTTGCTTTCACAGTGCCCCAGTAGTTCACCAACATAGGCCATTGATTAGTTTCTACCCTTAGCGGACATTTGGATAGTATGTAAGTGTGGTTATGCCTATATGGGGTATAATGTTTTGCTTTCAATATACTTTTCCAATCCTTCCAAAGTTTTCCAAGTCTCTGCAGGCATCTTTTTTTAGAACTGTCAGGCAAGTTTGTATTCTCCTACAAACAAAATATTGACATGTATGCAAAAATCAGCTCAATAATAACTAAAAATAGCTTGCTAGATAACTAGGCTTAGTTTCCGTACAAAACATCAAAAATGAAGTTGGAGGTCACAGCAAACGCAAAAACTCCTTCGATGAAGTAATACAAGAATGACGCCTAAAAACAAATAACAGTACGAAAACTACTATAGGTCTTTTCATTCTCATTTGACGGGGAGAAAATGAAAACTTAGAACTCGAATTATCAAAAATAAAATAAAATTACAAGTAAAGATAATACCTTGACGTCATCCCAAACCACATCATTTTGCATTTTAGGCACTGCCCTCCAATCTGTATACGAAATGGGTAATTTGTTGCCATCTTTTGCCAGAATTCCCAATTGAGATGATAAATGAATAGCGTTGTTCCCAACTACTTCATTATCAGTATCTAGATCCAACAGCATGACTTTTCCTGTACCCCACTCAAATCCCATTTTTGCATGTCCCCTTCTAATTGTTTCTATGAATCATTATTCATTTAGGATTGTAATTAGAAGGAAAAAATGTTATTTTCACATGATTACATAGACGTAAAAAAATTATGAGTTTTTAATTTATGAAAACACACCTTGTTCATTAGTATCATCATCACCACTATTTTGTGGCTGGTTATGAGCTCTATCATCTTCTGATGAGTTGTCCGAATTGGTATCAGAAAATGAGTTATCTAAGTCAGAATTATCATGGTTGTCATTTTGAATCTGAGTATTTTGAGCTATGGCGTCTTGCATTGATCCAATAGCACATCGATATTTCTTCCCAAGTGGTGCCATACTAAGCTGCAAATCAATAATCAAAGGGGTTAACTCCAAATATATTTAAACGTAAATATTGTGTACTTTTAAATCTTGTAACCTTAGAACCTAAAGCTTCAAGAGAATGATAAATAAATCAGCCACCAATGCGTAAAAGGAAGGAAAAAACCATATACTGACCTGTGAGGCCAAGGATAAAAAGAAAAAGCAAAAAAGGACCCTGAAAAAAAAAACCATGGGTATAAATTACCAGAACAATTCTGAAACAATATCCAAACAGAACAGAAAATTTCAAGCATCTAAAATTTTGAAACAGAAGAAAGCACAATATCTGATCATCCAGATTCAGACCAAATAAAACTGAACAAAAGAATTCAGTTTTCAGACAATCTTCCAAACCAAACAAAATTTCAGACGAAGTAGGATTTTTCTTCTTCATTACGACAAGGCCGAAATTAAACTGGAACCAAACTTAGGTGTATAAATATCTAGAAACAGCAACTAAAGCCATAGTTTTCAACAATTGAAAATAGATTTTATGCAACTCAAATCAAACCTTTGCAACACATAACTATATTTCAGCATCACAAGAGTCCAAAACAACATCAGTAAAAGAATAATTTCCAAGCTGAAGTGGGTTTTCATTTTCCAAAACTTAAAAGGTAAGATTCAAAATTTTAGTTTAACAAGATCCCATTGAAAGATACATTTTCAAGAATTCATTATACTTTTAGAAACAATTTCAATGTTGTAAAGCCACAGGTTCACAAAGCTTCAACTCAACTCCTGTTTTCTATGGTTTGAAATATTTCCAGAAAATTTTAGCTATCCAACTTGTGCCCAACTCAAAAAGAAAAAAAAAAGAAACAAATTCAAGGTTTAAATCCACGAAGACAAGTTTTTTAAATTAAGAACTCAACTACTTTTAGAGTAAACTTGCAGCACCAACTTAAACCAAACACATGTAAGGTACTACAATCGAATGCTTCCTGATTCAAACACACACTAACAAAAATTCCAGCACTATAATGAAGTTGTTTCTACAGGGTCATGCCCCAAAATGATTCAGCCCAAGACATTGCCGTATTTCCTCTGTATTTCGTTCCAGAACCGGAAGGACAGTGGCTCCAGATAAATAACAACCATTTTCCAGCAGTACAGTAAGTAATTTTTCAAGTTGTACTTCTAAAATCTCAAAACAAATCACATGCTACCAGTCCCAGCAGATACATATTTCAATTAGATAGAAAAGTTTAGGACTTTAACTACTTTACTACCAAGTTCTTGAATTGAAATGGTTAAAACAGAGCTCTCAACTTTTGAAACAATATCCGAACATAACAGAACTTTCAAGCATGTCAACTTTTCAAACAGAAGAAAGCGCAATATCTCATCATCGAGAATCAGACCAAATAAAATAGATAAAAAAAATTCAAATTTGAGAGTTTGTTCCGAAACAAACAAAATTTTAGACGAAGTGGTTTTATTTTTCTTCATTATGATGACCCGAAACTGGGACCAAACACAGGTGTATAAATATCCAGAAACCAAATCAAATCAACTAAAGCCACAGTTTTCAACAATTGAAGATTAATTCTCAGTTCTTTGAACCCAATAGCAGCAGCCATGTTTATTGGGGTAAATTTATGCCTCAGCTAATCAATTCTGACACTGATACTACAGAGGTTTACTTTTCAATGCTTATGGGGTAAATCTGTGACTCAGATAATCAATAAATCTGGCTAAAAACAATACAACAGTTCTAGCCAATTTTATGAAAACAAACCGAAAAAAAAATATGGAAAGGTTCCGATTTACAGAAAGTTTCGAAAGTAGTTCTATCCAGAAGTACAACAGAAAGATACTATTTAACCACATAAAAGCTAAATCAAATTCCTCATACTCTCCACACAAATAATTCAGAGTATGGAACTGAAGATAAAACTTACAATATTGCCCGATGCCAGATTTGGAGATTCAAAAGAAGAAGGGGAGAGATCTGCTATATAACTACTCCGTGAAAAATAGGGAAAAGGCAAGGAATCCTAGCAAACTCGCAATTGGAAGAACAAAAATTGAATCTTTGGCGGGAAGAAGGTTAATTTTTGGGACAACTCTGAGCGGGAGCTAGAATGGAGCCATGTGAATTGGAAATCAACTAAAATACTACCCTGTTTAGGGAAGTACCGAAGTATTGGAACAAAACCTCACAAGTAGGAAAACAAATTCCTGAATAATAGGAAAGGGTCAGCTAGGTTAATTACCTTTTCCTTATTTTAAATATACAAAAGGAAAACTGTTTTTATTTTGGGCCTAAAACTGATCATGACTTAATTCATTCGTTTTAATCGCATAGAGTTGTACTTAATCTTATAGAGTTTTACTTAATCATATAAAGTTTTACAATTTAATATTTACAATTTTTTTCAAATTAGTAATTATTAATTTTAGTAAGTCAGACAGTCAGAATAATATTTTATGCTAATTGTTTGTATGTATTTTAAATAAAAATTGTCTACACGTGTGATAAAAAGGAATAGAAAACAAATTCTGTTTACCAATACAAGTATTTATCTATTCTAAAACTTAAAAATACCTATTGAGGGTTTACTTCTTAACTTTGTTGTATCCATGCATAATCATTTTCAATTTCTTCAAGATAACAGAGCGCCTAAAAAGTTGCTCAGAGTGGCCTCACACTGCAATGGGAAGACACTGAGTGATGCGGGTGTATTCTTATAGCCAGCAAACAAATTCACAATTCCAAACAACCAGATGGAACAGAAAATCCAAGAAGAGTCAAACTTACTTCTGGGCTGTCAAGACTTGAAGCTGAGAAGAAATATTCTCTTGCTGCTAAAATGACAAGATTGTTGGACTTATCTGCAACCAAAACTACCGAACCTCTACCTTTCAGGTAGTTCCTTGCAAAAGAAAATTTGCCTGCTTTAATCAGTCCCATGCAGAACTCTATCAACACGTACTCCAAATCAAGGAAGGGAAATGCTTTTTGTTGCAGAGACTGCAGATCATACGGCAAAGTAGCCCAATCGTTATCTACTCGACCAAGCTACTTTCGAACAAACTTTGAGAGTATAAGGCAAAGAATCTGCTTTATAGCTTTCTCATCTTTGTATGCCTCCCTGAAAAAGTTCACCGGAGTTGGCACCTAAACTAATAAATATTGTAATGAATATGAGCAATAAACCCACTTTCAAGAGGTCAATGCACAGAATATCTGACACGGAAACCATTTAGAATAACACTATTGCACCAAAAGTTTATACTATTGTCATACGATGTGGCTGGAAACAGATACTGAAATAAAAACCAGAAAATGAAGCTATTATATAAATCATATCCAGCACTACCTTTCCCCCCTTCCCTGATTCAGTTTCTAGAGTTCCCACTTTAGTTCATCCAAATGCTTTGACTGCATGAAAGTTCCCATTGCAAAGTTAAGAGTGTGGTGCTCCGGAGGCAGTATTCAGTTCTTTTGTCACTGCACTCTAATTGCTGATATCAGAAAAGCTTTGTTATTAGAATAGTTAATAACACGTAAAAGAGAACTGAAAAGCAATGTGTGTTAATAATTAAGGGCTTCCAACTATCTCATTAAATTGCTCACCTTCAATAGCAGTTAAATGTTTTGCATAACTTTCTATCTTCAACTACCATCCTATCTACTGCTGCTAACATTGTAATTCAAAATCAAATTTCTATTTAACTGAAATTTTGCAACTAATTCACTCACCCGAATCCAAGAACCAAGCTAACATTGAGCACAGTAATGAAGAGAAATAAATAGTATCTAGATACACTACTGCTCAGAAATCAAAGAGAAAAAATATCAACATGTATTATCTACATTAGCTGAGAGAAGACTCGGGAGACAAAATCAATGAAGGGGTGCTGCAGCAATTGAGTGTTTGACATTAAAAAAATGCAAAGCAGACAATGGATGAAAAGACCCACAAGCACATCCTATCTGAAGTAACACTTTTAACCAATAAATTGAGATCTGGGCAAAGGCTGATGAGCAGGTCTTCTCACATATATGCAAAAGGGTGCTGGCCCTCTACTTAGGATCCTTTTCTTACATGCAACAGAGCTTTTTGGGAATTTAACTCATACAAAATTTTATCCAAGAATAGTGAAACTAATAATTCATAATTCAGTTTGGAAAAATTATCAGGGGACCAAACATGTGAAAAATGAGTGAAATCGCAAGGATGAATGCTAACCCAATGCTTCACCAATAAATCAGAATCTGTTAAATTTCAAGTACTCCATAATAGTTCAAAAAGTATTGATACCCTCAGTGAAATTGTCTAATGAATGATGCTGCAAGTATAAAATGACAAAATCAGTAACCAAATTCTCCAAAACTGGAACATAACATGGGATGATTGTATTCTATGTACCATATCATTCACTATACCAGTCCACTGAATGATTTCACTGAGTATTACTCGTTGAAAACAGTGTTAAAACTGCGGATTGCTAGTTTCTCTTCCAGCAAAGAATTAAGATAAGAACAAGACTATTGGGCATACAAACCTTTTTTGAAATTAAGGAAATAACTCATTTGGGCTCTCTTCCATTGCAGGACAGTGAAGTACGAAACCAACAGGGGGTGTAGAGGCAGAAAGCTAGTCAAGCAGAACCACGTAGACACCTTCACACAAAAAAAAATGCATAAACATTGAGCAGTCCCTTTAATTTCTTACTTTCACAAAATATAGCAAACCCAGAATCCAAATATCCATAGTAAAATAGATTTAGCATGTTAGGCAAAAGCCAGAGAAAGGAAAGAAAACTAACCAACTTAACACTTCAGTATGAAAGAAACTGAACGAAATGAACGAAATGCCCAAGTTGAAGCTAAGGGCATGAACCCAATTATAGAGATGTTACTAATTCCAAGCATTTTTAGCACACAAATGCAAAAACTTTTGAATTGAGTCAAGTACCAACTTTGGCACAGGTAGCTCCTTCTTCTGCGCCGTTCCCAAGACCATTTCCATTAGCATAAGGAACCTCCTCTTGCCCACGATAAGGAGATATGTTGTAGCTGTGACCACGAGGAGACTCCGACGTATAGGAGATCGGGCACGAGGACTATCACTCCTTCGTCCATAACTAGGGCTCCTCCGATATATAGGGGGACTACTACTGCAATGTCTTCTTGTTCCCCCAGACCGACCACGACCCCCTCCACGCCCATCGCCTCTGGAATTATGAGAAAGTTCAACACTCCCTCCATTCTGACCATCTATTTCGCGGATTGCATACTGTGCAGCTCGCGGTCATCAAAATCTAAAATCTATGAATACATAACCCGGGGGCCTCCTCCAAAGGCATCTTTAAGTTTGAGCTGAGTCCCATCTCCCTTTCCTCTGTTTTTTGGATTAAATTATTTATCCAATTTAATCCAAAAAAAGAGGAAAGGGATTTCCTTTGTTTTAATTTAATTTTATTTTATGAAAGTCTATTATACTATGTAGGAAAGGGCTTTATGTTTTTTAAAAAACTGAAATTGTTAATTAATTTTTATTTTTAATATTTCTTTTTATTTTGGTTATAATGTCTTTAAGAGTATGGAGATAAAGCACTCCTTCAAGGAGTTTAGTCTTAATTTTACTTAATTGCAGACTAAAAAGTAATAATATTCTTGAAAGTTAAAACATAGTGAAGAATACGTTAGCAATTTTGAGTAGTAGTTAGTAAATAATTTGTAATTAACTAGATAATTTAAGATTGGTAAACGTAATAATTCACTATTTTATTACAAAACTACCTTTAATGATTAATTTAAAGACAAATATGATGGAATGTGAAGTAATTTTCCTACACCTCATTCCATCATCTGAAGATACCCAACGAAAAATCATAGCCATTTTGCCTTCCCATTGACATGTTTGATGAGAACTTGCGAGTCAAACTCAAAATGAACCCCCTGCTAACCCCTCAAAGTTGTAAACATGACATGTTGAAGGAGGGTTACAATGATTTTTATATACATAACTTATACTCATCTAGTTTTTCAATATAAAATAGAAAATTTTTCTATAGAATACATTATTCCATAACTTAGCCTAGGTTATATTTCTCCAGTCCCGACTTGGGGCAGTTCAAAAAATTGTGAATTTAAAAAAAATAATAAGATAATAATTTTTAGAAAAACCTCTATATAAATACATATATAGTCCCATCAATATCATAAATTAATAATCCTAAATTATAAATATAAGTTGGATAATTTACTACAATATAAACTTATTATCATTGTTCTTTTCTTTAAATTTAAATATGCGTAAATTTAATCTCCAACTTTTTAATTGCATTGAAAAGTTCAATGTAGAATTCATGAATTGCAACAAACATTGTGAAGAAGTTGGCGGTTCATTGAGTTTGATGCATTTTATTGGATATTTTTTCACTATTATAATGTATAATAAACTCATTAATACAACTAATTTGTATACTGTGAAAATTTAAACTATACTAATTTTAATGTATGAATCCATAAATAGAACTAATTTATACTTATAGGGGGAAAGGTAATAGGAGGGTATTGTAACCATGTGTTCATGTGTTTGAACTTTGATGATACAAGAGTAAAAAAAAATAAAATAAAATAAAACCAACTTGTTGTGTATTGAATTTATCTGAGTTTATGTTTACAGAAAGTGAAAAACACTTTTTAAATTAAATTATTATTAATTTAGCTATTAAATAATATATCTCTAAATTAATAAAATTTCATGGTCCCAATATCATTAATTTATAGAGAATTTACTGTATATTGTTTTAAAGATCGGGAAAAATATTAATCTTGAAATTTTGCAAATGATATGCGGAACCTAAGAAATCAATATGCACCAACTCACAAATTCATTCCACAATTACATTTCAAATATTATTTGGTGTACTCATAAAATTAAAAAACAAATATAAGATGAAAGTAAAACTTTGATAAATATTTCTATGAGGGACTATAGATATTACTTTAAGTAAAAACATTAATGCAAATTTTAATAACTATCAAAGTTTGGTTTGTGATAGGGAATAACTATCATTACCATAGATGATGTTTGGTTCACAAATAAACTTTTAGGAATAACATTTATTTTAATTTTTTTACATTTAAATTTTAATATATTATAAACTATTTGGGTTAAAATGTATTATAAAGATGAATTTTAGCACTTAAAATTTTTAAAATATAAAAAATACACACAAAGAATGATTTCATAGGGGAATGGGAATCATTCTCCCAAAATGGAGGGGAATGGATGATTGGAGAAAAGTGTGATTTGGAAATGGGGCCCGGGGAATGGAAACCCTCAACCAAACACCCATTTTCATTTCCATTCCCATTCCCATTCCCCACACCCAAACCCCCCAACCGAGCACACCATTGTTTCTGGGGCATTTTATTATTGTCCCTATAATTTACGGTTTACCTCATGTTTCATTTTTTGAATATTTTTAATTTATCCCATGTACAAAAGTAAAAGGAGGGAACAAAAGTTTTTGTTAAAAATTTCAAAGTGGAGCCAAAAAATAACCCTGGAAGTCATAATTGAACCAACTCATAGTACATGAAAACTCCCCCAAATTTTTTCCCGGCTGTCTCCGAGACCGAGTCGAAGCTTCATCAAACAAGCACTTATGGTGAGTCTGAGCTTGAAAATGAGCAAGGTACTATGCTATCTTCTCGCAATACTGTCAAACCCAACACAAGTGTTGTTGCTCAATCTCTTTTAATGTCTTTCTTGTTTGAAAATTGGGACTCGAGACTGCCCTAATTTTCAGCAATTTGGTAGCCAGCCAATTGCATTAATCCAAAGAAACCAGTATGGTATTGTTTGCATCTCTTTTTTTTCCGTCGTTAATCACTTTCCCAGGATCCTGAGGTACTCTGTTGCCTAGATTGAAGGTTATGCATTTGATAACAGTTTGCCTGTGACCTAGTACTTTCTAATTTGAATTTGTTCTAGGAACGGGGTCATCATAAATAGATGGATTTCACATGTAGAGAGTCATATTGTATTACTTATATGCTGATTCTCAAAGTTGTATTGCTGCTTGTTCTTTTCGTTTCACTTTTTTTTTTTTTTTTTTTCCCTAGTGGTTAAGCCCTTGTTTTAAAACTTAGTGTCTGTAGTATAATCTTTTCTTCTTCTTCTTTTTTTCTCTAAGCAGTTAGCATAGTTTCCTATCCTAGGATGTCTAAATTTTTGCTGCCCTTATGCGGAGAATATGGATGTTGAGTCACACAATAATCCCAATTTTTCTCTGTCTGACTTCTCAATTCTCTGTTTCAAAATTATGTGAAGATCTATTTTCCTCATTTATGTAGGTCTAAAAACACAGTTGTGAGAAATTTTTGTTGCATAAGATTTTAGTGGAGCTAGCCTGATTGAAGTCAAGCTTACAGTAAGTGACACAATCTGGTGATAAGTACCTATTGAAAGATATTTGTATGTCACTGTAGCTGGTAGAAATATTGAGCAACAACATAAAATAGATTACAGGTTCTAGTTAGAAAAACACGCGTAGTGATTGTATAGCCATTTGATTTCTTGGTGATGAACCTGTTTCATGGGTTAGAGCAAAAATTGGTGATGGAGATGTTTCATGGGTTAGAGCAGATATTGAAGGTGAGACAGTGGCAAGATATAGGCAATCCTATTGAACAGAGAGCAGATACTAAACTATGATTCTGATAATTTTTTTTCTCACTCCACCCTTATGAGAATATTTTCACATGAAAGACGATGTGTTCGTTACTATTTTGTTTCCTTGTTCACAACTTGAATTGTTCTTGAAAGTTAATTACGGCAGCTTTCCTCTGCCAGGTGGAGTACGTATTTTCAGATGAAGCTGGAACTTTGATGAGAAATTTGATAGAGTTCTTCTAATGTTCCAATGGAGGAGAAAAAACTGTCACACAGAGATGTTAGGTGTGTTTCCAGTTGCATCTATAATGCTTGAAGTCATTTAATACTATTACATAAAGCAGAATGCTTAGTTGATGGATTTAAACCAATTTGATTAGCTTAAAACTTGCAGTAGTATAGATAAATACTAGTTGACAAGTTAGATTTTTATGTGATGAAACACTTCTTCTTTTTTTTTTTTTTTCAAAATCTTCATCTTCATTTTCATTCTAGATTTATTCCACAAACAAATTCAATTATTATCAAACAAGATTATTTCGATAGCAAGAATCAAAATTAGGAAAGAACCCAAAAGTCACAGGAAACCAAATATTTTTATTTACATAACACTGAAATAGTAGTAGTAAGGCGATTAGTCTTAATCTATTGTTTCTGGCCTTTTTCAATCTTCACTTTCATCTTGTATTGTAGTGTGGCAGGTGCACAATCTAGCGGTGCTTCTCCTTGTGAATTCTTGAAATACGGATTTGCTCCATGCTCCATACAAATTCTTGAGATGTTGGTTTATGTCATATCTATATTGCATGCCTTCTACATGACACAAATATGTTGTACTTCCATGTCATTGTGTGTCCTTTTAGCTTTTCCTCAGAGATGTTATTTCTTGAGGGCTTGGTTGGTATTTCACTCTCATTTTAAACTATAACCATTCATTTCAAGATAGAATGATTGATATGGGATATCTAATTTTCTGTTTAATTTGTATGTGGGATAAAATTTAATAATTTTCAGTGTTCTTTTCCAGGACCTGTCACAAAATAGTTCAGTATTTCATCAAGCTATCCTATCACTACAATAAAACCAGTTCCTGTGGTTACTTCAGCTATATCCTTGATGTCGTCCTTTCGGAATTCTGTATGTTCTTTGTCTGCCACTTTCTTAACTTTTCTATAGCATTTACTTTTTCCATTTTGCCAGAGTTAATTCTGATTTGAATTTTGGTGCTACTGAGATACTTTAACACTGATTGTCACGCCTACTTTCATATCGATGTACTATATAGGAGGGACAAAGGTTTCTTTGGTCTCTGTTTCTCTCTTGCCATTTGCCAAGTCTGCTGTGTTTGGTAAGGCATTTTCCTTTTGGTTCCTTATTTTGGCTTGCCATGCTTTATGGTCTTCTTCAATGTTTAGTTCATAATGATTTTGTATTAGTTCCCATTGGCTTTTGGGAAGATGTTCAGATTTGATATGTTCAACTTTTCAATGGAAACTATAGATTTTGGTGCATCTTTATTGGTAAAAAATACTTAGCTTTCACCACTTCAGAACATCCTCATCTGATGCATGAAACCTCCAAGGAAGTGTTCAGTGATTGGCCTGATGGATTACTCGCTATCGGGACGTTGGGAAACACCACTCTGAAAGATGCTAAAGAAGATGAACATCCTCAAGAAGAAGAAACTATGACAAATGAGGAATTGAGAGATCTGCAGAAAGAGTTGAAACTGCATTCTGATTTCCGTGAGAGATGTTGCTCACTGAAACAGAGCATCCTGGCTGAGAAATTCTTTGATTTTCTGAAAACTTTGGAAGGTGGAAGTGCTGCTGTCATTAGCACAGGGAAAGACAATAATCATTTGCATAATAACAGTAGAAAGGAAACCATCAGTAAAAAGTCTGTCACTTTTCTTCACAAGTAGGCATTCCACCGCATAGGAAAATTTAAGCTCAATCCCCAGTTTGGAGATCCAATGCGAGAACTGAAACTGGAAAGTTCAAGACTTGATAAGGTCAGCGTTTCTTTCCAATCCCAATACCACTTTTTGATCAATGATTATTCTTCTAAACTTTCTCACATTAATTCTGTAGAATTCGAGGGCTATGATAAGTGCTTTCATAAAAAATAAAAAAATAATAAAAAGATCAATAATTGTTTTTCGCCTTCACCTTTGCTTTGGAATTTTTTCTGATCAATGGCATTTGTAAAGATGGAGTGTTCATTTATCATTCTCATTTAAGAATGCCTTTCACTTGGGATTTAGTTTTCTCTTTTAGCATATTTCCAATCCTATTCAAGACATTCGCAATGCAAGAATCCTCATTCTGCTCTTGGCTTGAAAGTTAAGCATCTTCTTGGACCATATCCTAATGTGAAAAAGATAATATCATTAATTGTCGCTGAAGAGATATTTAGATACAAATGGATGTTCTTTAGCCAAATGGATAATAATAAGAGTCATTAAATACAAATCACCATGTTTTTGAGCATCATCTTTTTTTCTGTATATGCTGTTGTTGGAGGCTTTTCTGAAATGGTGGTGGATGTCTGCAGTAGATCAGAGACAGTGATGACCATGAAGAACCTGAGTGGTTTCCATTATCTGTCGTTGATATTAAAGTGGTCATGAGTGGAATTATTTCCGTTCAAGCCAAAAAATTACTTCATTTGGTTCCGTTTGATGTTCTTTCAAGATTGTAGAGGGTTTTGGATCATTAGATTCATCAAGCAGAGGGTTTATCTATGGATGAATGTGAGCATGTAAGTTTGTAATCTTACCTTTAGTTTCTGGCAGTGTTCAATGTCAACTTTGTTTATAAAAAAACATGTGAACTTTAGTTTTTGCACTTGAAAAACTATATTTAATTTGAACTTCTTATGAACTACACTTTTTCCCTTTAAAGTATGAGGATTTGCTATATGTCAAGTAATTTGTATTCATCGCTATGTGTGAGTGCGTGATTGTTTTTTGGTGACTTGTTGTTTCTGTTTTAGGTTTTCTGTGAATTGAAAAAATTGTGCTAATTCTTGTTTTTTCTTTTTTTTAATTTTTCGATTGGGCAAAAAATGTTCAACAACAGGCTTTAAAGATATGATTTTTACCTGGTTCTCTGAAGTTGCTTTTTCCCTTAAAGGTTGTTTTATCAATCACTACTTAGTTTTGAATGCCTAGGCTTTTATTTCTTTGATTTAAATCCTATTTAAATGGCTGGCGCATGCGTTTTGGTAGCAATTGTTGCCCCAGGAAATGAAACTTCTTTGAAGAAGCAACTATTTCTGCTAACTATGACCACTTGGTTTCTGCTAACAATGGCCATTTTATTCCGTACTTTGTTAGTTTCTGTTTTTAGTTTGGTTTTCGTTATGGTGTACTAGAATTTACCCATGGGAATCTCAAAATGTAAATGCTATGCCAAGTTGAAGATTACAATTCCTAGGGAACCAAATCTTTAAACAACACTTGGCGCTCAAAGAAAAAGGTATTTGGTACTTATATTCCTGAAATCAAAATAGAAATGTTGTTCTTACACCTAATGAAAGATGCTGAATTGTTTGAATCCAGGCCAAATGGAAATGAAGAGATGCATGACACAACAACTTTTCATACATTCAAAGCACTTCCACTGAACAGAAAGGTTACTCTAAATGCTCCAAGAGAATTCTGTTCACTGCCTATTATAGATTTGTAGATTCTTAAAACTCCTTCCTTGGTTCCAAAAAGAAGTGTTCAGCCAGTGCCACAGTTTTATTTAGGTCTAAATTTTCTCTTCTGCTGGTTCTTGACTTAATGTTGATGTTTACTGTAGCATCATAGCCAATGGGTAACAGTATAGTTCCTGCTTTATAGCCGGAAGAAATTTTCATGCTTGGCATTGCAAAGTGAGGCCACTTTTTGTGCTAATTTCCTGTCACTTAGATGTGCAGGAATTTCATTTGAAGACTTCAGAGAGGGCTGTGCAGCTTTTCCTTACCATTTCAGTGCCTACTTATCTTGCAATAGTTCTGGTAAGGTTAGTTATTAGATATCATTATTTCGATAATCGATGGAGCTCTATGTTCTGTGTCCTTGTCCTAAACAAAATGATGAAAATAAGTCGGATAATCTTTGTGAATTTCCATTTTCATGTTTTCTATGCTCTTCAACTCATGATTACATTGAAAATGATGAGGCTACCACTTTTTGTGTACTGAGTTTAAGTTCATATATCCAAAAAAAATCTTTTGTTTATCTGTCTTGAATATTATAATGATTAGTTCCTGACAAACAAGCACAACTGGTCCCAGGAGTCACATAAATGTCACAAAACTTCAACTGAAGAATGCAGAAACGAGACAAGGAGGCAATGTTTAATTGTTTGTCATTTTAACGTTTGTTATGCTGGGGCTTTCTTTTTTCAGGATCTCAAGAAGCTCCCCTTTAATGACCTGCTGATTCAAAAATTGGAGTGTGCTATATTGAAGCATACATTAACTCTAGCACTCTAGATGTTCTCTCTACTATGGGGAAGACAACTAACAAACTCTTGCTGGTACAATCATCTACTATTTTCTATGTTGTCTCTAGATTTCCTCTGACCCTTTAGGAACAACTCCAATGCAAATTTTTAGCTCAAATGTCAATAACTGATAGAGATACATTGTTTAAGTTTAAATGTTGTGGAATCAGACTGGAGAGATGGCTGTCACTTGTTGTGCTTCAAATGTTAATGGACTCAAAGAGCTGGACCTTATCAAGAATTCTTTTCTGGCCATTGTGTGTTGGCCCTAATTCTATTTATCACATTCTCTTTTCTTTGCAGGACTGTTGAAGAAATTGGGGTTGAGAGCACCTCATCTCAAGTAAGTTTTATGCAAAGTGGATATAGCTTCCCCTGATATGGATATCTTCAGTTCTTCTCTTGTACATTGGTGTTGCATGCTTCTTTCATTGTTTACCATATATGAGGTTTGGAAAGCTGAAATTTATATGGCCCAAACTTAGCCAAGCCAATTGTTTCATGAGTACACATTAATAACATTTGAGAACCACTTTTCCTGAGATTTGATATTGCTATTCAATGTACGATGCTTTAGTATATTGCAAACTACTGCATTTTCTGGATGATTTATTAAACTGTGCAAAACAGTTTATATGCCCCAAACTCAGTACCAGGAAAGCCAATTATTTCATTAGTACACATTAATAACTTTATAGAACCATTTTTCATGTGATTTGATATTTCTATTCAATTTATAATGCTTTTGTGTTGCGACCTACTGCACTTTTTTTATGATTTCTTGAACTGTGCAACACAATTCAATACATTTCATTTTTGGACTTAAGCATGGGATGAAACTGTCAACTACAATTGTATTGCAGAGCATCTAGATGAGTTAGAGCAACTATTGAACTGAATTGCCATGATGAAAGAGTTTACTCTTCTCACTAGAGATTACCTGGTTTCATTTGGTGAGTGCATGTCCACAAGGATTTTTGCTGGCTTATTTAAATAAATTTGGTGTGAAGGCTTGCCAAGTATGTTGCAAATGTGAACACTTCTTCAAGTATGGAATTATCTCTAAAACTTTGGTTTTGTATTATAACATTTTAAAATTTACTTGAATCCTACATTTGTATTTGAGAATGATCATAAGTTAAATAAAATAGTTTCACCGGAATGTGAACTTTTTGCTGTGTGTCAAATTTCTGTATTCAAACATGTAATTTTATTATTGCAAACATTATAATATAAGTTCTTGTTTTATTTAATTCTTTTTAAATTAATTATTTCCACAACAAAAATGTATAATTTATCAAGGAAAAGAAATACATACATCCCTAGGCATTGTACATGCCCTAAAGACTAAAAAATTGAGGCTTATTAGATACGGAATTGCATATCATTTTAATAACTGTCTAAATCGATTGTAATAGAAAAAAAATTAGTCACAATTAAAATCAACACATAACTATGTTTAAGATTAATCTAAGTATCGTTGAAGGATAAGAAGAAGCAGAGCTATCGAAATTAGAACACATAATAATCCGTATTAATGCAAATGAATAAACACATAACTAACCACATCCACGGCGCGGTAGCGCCATGGAGATCCACCTAGTGTACTATAAGAGCAGCAAATATGTACCATATATGTATGAATGTGAAAGTTTTAGATTTTTCCAACTTTATAAAAGATTTAGAAGATGAATGTGTGGTAATTTTTTTATTTTTTATTTTTATAGATAAAACTGCACTCTATTAGATTGAAAATTTTAGTACATCATGGACAAAAGAGAAGTGGCTTGTTGGGGTGCATAGTCCACATCTTTAATTTCAGTCTCTTTTTGTTGATCTAATATTTCTTAGGACTCAATTTGAACATTATAGCAACTTTAGAAGATGAACTGTGATTTATTTATTTATTTATTTTTTGTGTATGGATACAACTGCACTTTATTAGACTGAAAAACTTAGTACATCATGGACAAAAAAAAAGTGGCATGCTAGTGTGCACATTCCACCTTTGCTCTTGGAACATTAAAAATCATAAAACACTGAAAGCAACCCCAAAGAGCAGGATAACATCATTATCTACAGCCGACAATAACCAAGTATTAAATAATTTTGCAAAATCTGCAGAAGTATTAAAAGTATTTTACTGTCCATAACAATAAATATAAAAACATTACGTCGTTTTAAATAATTTTTATTTTTCCTACGCCCTTAATCAAAAGTTTCTCTAATGTTTTAAGGGTTTCAAAAAACATGTCTCAAATTTTGTAACAATTAATTTGAATAACTAAAATTGTCACAAATTTGTAATATCCTTATAGTGTGAGCCAATTTTGCGTCATAAACAAATTTGTGTGGCTACCTTATGACATCTATGATTGTGTCGCAAATATTTTGTCTCAAATTTAAGTCATAAAATTAAAATGACACAAATTATGACGTAAATTTGAGACATGCTAATAATATGACGCAATTGTGCCCCAAGTTTGCAGCAAATTATAATTGTGTTGTTTAATGTTGGCATTTAATTGAAGTGTCGCAAATAAATTTTTGCAATTTTGAGACAAACAAATAAGTGTTGAATCTATGTCACAAAAGTGTGACGCAATAATTAAAATGACTCAAATTATGTTGCTAATTTGTGACATACTAATAATATGACGCAATTGTGCTCCAATTTTGCGGCACAATTATAATTGTGTTGTCCAATTTCAACTTTTTATTGAAGTGTCGCAAATAAATTGTCGCAATTTTGAGACAAAAAAATAAGTGTCAAACCTATGTCACAAAAGTGTAACGTAATAACTAAATGACGGAAAGACGTCGCAAATATAAGACACAAATGTGTAAGTGTCGTATATTCACGACACTTAATGTAATATCGCATGTAAATATGTCGCAAAAGGCCACTTTTCTTATAGTGAGGTGTATTATTTTAGCACTTGTTATGGCAGTTCTCACGGGCTTTTTCCAAGATTTTAATGTTTATTTGCAGTTTTGGAGATTGGGCCTAAGAAGAAAAGAATGTGCAAAAAAGTAGAAGAATTGGAGCAAATGAGTCACGCCTGAAAAGCCCACACGATTGTGGGCTAAGCTACGAAGGAAGCCCACATAAAGGACCGGCCGACCCTATTTGCGAGAGAGGCAATTTGCGAGAAATCAAAGTCCAAAAGGAATTGAATGCGCAGAATCCAATTGAAATCAAATCCAAAATCCAATTGGAATGCAATCCGATGGTGGCTAATCACATGCAAGGAAGATGTGATATGTTCATGCGTGATTAAGGAAGAAGCAAAGAGTTTTTTGGCAATTACCAATCCAAGAAGGAATTAAAGAGAGAAGTTGGGAGTTACCAAATTTTAAGAGATTCCATGTGCTTAATTAATTCTCTTTCAAATTAGAAGAAGGTTTCCTTATTCCATTAGGAGATTGGTTAATTGCTGATTTGTATCCCTATATATATGGGATTATTCCTGCACTTTTAGAGACAAGTTTTTAGACAAAAGTTTTCTAGAAGAAGTTTTCTATATAATAGTTTTCTTAGTTAATTTTATTCTCCACATAATATACAGTTTCGTTTTAGTTTAGTTTTCCTCTATTTTTCTCTGTTCTGTTCTGTTTTGCTCTGTTTTAAATCGCAACTTTGGATTTTCCCGACGGGCAGTCTACCGTTTGGCCAAACCGGCGGTTGTTAGATCGCGAATTCTTAAATTCCAGTACAGTGTTCTCTTTTCTCTTTTAATGTCTTTTTTTATATTTCTGTCTTTCGTATTTTATCACGAGTAGCTAATTTCTTAGTTCTTGTATTATGTAAGAAGCCATAATCCATGCATATATGAAACCCAGGAATTAATCTAAGGTCTGATAAATTATGTTTCTAAATTGCCTGTGTTTATATGTCTAATTACTAAGATTATTGTAAGCCTGATCAACTTAGTTTAATCTGGTAGAGTAAGTGAGTGGCAAAACTACCAGTCGAGTAGTACAGGATTAATTGGGTAATAATTTCTAATGCATCATCAGTAGGAATTATTAGTTTCGGGTTCTTGTTCTTAATGCTTCTATTTGTTAATTAATAAGGTTTGCGGAGACTCGCCGTCTGTTAGTTAACTTAGTTAGAGAATAATTCCTTTGCGGGGACTCGCAGGGGATTATCGAGAATCTATGGGAGAATTGGGATTATTTGCAGGGACTCGCGGTAATACTATAACTGAAACGGCATAAGTAATTAGACAAGTGAAGAGGTTTATGATTGCATGCATGAGATTAAGGTGGATTTGCATAATACAAGAATTTCTTCCCATTAATTGATACTTCCTAAGTCTTTACTGTCATTATTAGTTTAATTATTATTTTTAAGTGACAACTCTAAGGTCTCTTAAGAGACGCAAAGGTGACTGCTAGTCAATAGTTTGGTTTATTTGCATGTTAAATTGGAATTTGAATTAAATTGCCATATCTGTGGATCGACCATGTCTATTACTGTGCTATATTTTCTTAGCATCTTAATTGCAGGTTTTAAGCAGTACTTTTACTGTATTTGGTTGACCCACGACAAGTCCTATCACACTGTAATTTTGGTGTACTCTATGAGTTGTTGAAACTGACACATTTCGGCCTTGTGCTTTTCCTAATTTTTCCATGAG
The DNA here is from genome assembly GCA_016801395.1 of Leptodermis oblonga. Classification (NCBI taxonomy): domain Eukaryota; kingdom Viridiplantae; phylum Streptophyta; class Magnoliopsida; order Gentianales; family Rubiaceae; genus Leptodermis; species Leptodermis oblonga. The sequence continues at coordinate 27,987,654 of CM028756.1, read as the reverse complement.
TGTATAAGAGACTAAGTCCGTAGTCCCTTCAAGGCGGCCCCACCCTCACACACATGTAGGTGAAATCCATCAAGGATGCTCCTGTATATCTGACACTCCACTCATAAGAGATACATATTTCATTAAGGCCAATTTATGCCACAACCCCCAATTTATCATTACACAATACCACAGGGATGGACATTTTGAATATATTTGTGCATACTGTAACAATCACCATGTAATTCATTTTCACCTTTGAACCTAACTCTTGGGATCTCCAATCATTAGGTTTGGTATCCTTACCTGTGATTTTTGTATTTTTAAAGTGGACTTCAGTCTCAACCCCTCAAGGTACATTCATATCATTTCACCAGATCTGGATTTGTTTGCGCATTCTCATATTGGCTTTTAGACAACACCATGCATTATGGAAAGCTCAAACTTTTGCATAATGCAATAATATTTCTCCAATGATCACTTAAGTCGCAGTTTGTGAAAATATCTCATAAAAGTTTTAATCAACGCAAGACATATAAAAGTTTATATATCTCTACATATTTGATCTACATACCAACTCTAATTAGTATTTGAGTAGTGAGTAGCCTCACTACTAGGAATCATCATAACGATAACTAGTAGTTTCTACTACTGGGATCTACTAATTAAATTTTCATACATTTCTCAATTTCTAAATTTTGTTCAATGGCCAGTAGTCTTTTTTAATACTAGGAACCATTTAGTGAATCTCAAAAATTACAGACTGCAAGAAAATTTTCACAACACAACCAGGTGCATTTAAAAAATATTTTTTCATCAAATATTCATTATTCAAACACTTGGAATATTAAGTGAATCAAATATATAATAAGCACAAAAATAATTCTCAAATAATTATTGCAATTTATTCACAAATTTCTCAAATAGTTATTGCAAAGTATAAATTCACATTATTTACAAATTTCTCAAAATTTTTATTATGGTAGTCATAAACAATTTGCGAAAATTCAATGCAAAAAGTAACACCCCCATTATTTTTATACTCTACTACGATATATTAACACATAGTATTTTCAAGTAAAATACTCTGTATAATACTTCAAATATAGTTAATCAATATCTCAAACTTCTCATGTTGATCAAATAAAATTTCACTTTCTCATAAAGTGACTACTTTAAATCACATAAAATATGAATACATAGCAAACTCATGACATAATTCAACATCATAATAATGGCGGTTATTTAGCACATTTAATGACGGTTTTTGTCCATTTTGAACCGACATCTATCCGGCAGCCGTAGAAAGGTTATGAACTTTCTATAGCGGTTGGGAACCGCCATAGAAAGTTCAGACTTTCTACGGCGGTTCCTAAGCGAACTGCCGTAGAAAGTTAGGCTTTCTATGGCGTTTTTTTCAAAACCGCCGTAGAAAGGACTTTCTACGGCGGTTCCTAAGCAAACATCCATAGAAAGTTAGGCTTTCTACGTCGGTTTTGAAAAAAACCGCCGTAGAAAGTACCAAATTTGTAAAAAAAAAAATTTAATATTTCATTTTTTTATCTCTGCATTAAGAATATATATATATCAAAAACAGCAAGAACAGCCGTAGATAGTTTTTGATATATATATTTCAACTTTATTGAAAATATATATATCAAAAACTTCCATGCTAATAAACCGAACAGCCACCAAACTTCACAAAATTTTTGCGTGCATCTATCAAATTCTAATTAATTTAATCATTAACAGCAAGAACAATACAATAACAACATAATCCTAAAGTAAACAGCCAATATATATATACAAAAATCCAATCTCAACCTAATCAATTTTGAGAATAAATCAAACCAAAATCAGTAGGAAATTATAAAATGGAACATATAATAAATCACCGATTTAACACTAATCAAACCCGAATTTAATCATTCATCACCTCACCAAACCGGAATTTAACACTAATAATAAACCCTAGGCCAATCGCAATAATCAAGTAACAATAAAATTTGTAAAGCTTAAATAAGGTTGAAACTATTTGATATAACTTTTTTATGATTTGAAGCCCACAACAAGGACCGATTGTGGTGAAATTATGATGGGGGATTAACTCCAAGTGGTGGGTGATGGCCGATTAAGAAACCTTCTCCGGAGATGGGTGACGGCGGATCTTGTTATCAACGCCGTAGGAAGAACGACTTCGTGGGAAGACAAGAGAAAAAATCAGTGGCGAGAGGATGGGCGCCGGCGACGAGAGAACGGTTTTGGTTTGCTAGAGATGGAAACAGGGGGAAGCCGTGGTTGGCTGGAGATGGAAACAAAGGGAAACCCTTAAAATTTAAACAAAATCAAGTTTCTATGGCGGTTTTAATAAAAACCGCCGTAGAAATGGACTTTCTATGGCTGTTGTAATTAAAACCGCCGTAGAAAGTTACTTTCTATGGCTGTTTCTTAATAACCGCCATAGAAACAACCATAGAAAGTAACTTTCTAAGGCGGTTTTAATTACAACCGCCGTAGAAAGGCCATAATTGTGAATTTCCGCCCGTTCCTCTATTCCTATTAGTTTCTAGTTTTTCTTTTTTTGTAAATTAACCCCCAAAATTTTTTAAATTTAATAATAAATAAGTAATTTACTATTTATCAATTTTAATAGTAAAATTCATCATATTTATTAATTATATACAAACTCATGCCTTTATGTTATGATAAACAATAAATAAATTTCAAATTTTTAGTTGACCAATCCATTATTTTAGGCCCTCAAAAATTTTTGAAGTTTTGTTACATAATAATTATAAGAAAACTTCAAAAATAGCAATTTTCATTGAATTACTAATAAGATTTTTGAAACACACTTTCTAAAAAAACCGCCGTAGAAACATACTTTCTACAGCGGTTAGAAATAAAACCGCCGTAGTAAGTAACTTTCTACGGCGGTTATTCGAAAACCGCCGTAGTAAGTAATTTTCTACGGCGGTTGTAAGAAAACCTTCGTAGAAAGTCCTACTTTCTACGGCGGTTTTCTTACAACCGCTGGGCGGTTTTCGAATAACCGTCGCAGAAAGTTACTTACTACGGCGGTTATCAAATAAATGCCGTAGATAATGTCTTTCTACGGCGGTTCTATCCGTACTTTCTTTTTAATGGCGGTTTTGATCTTTCCGCCGTTAAAGCACAACTATTAAAAGTCCCTTTTGTGGTAGTGTAATATGTGTTAAATGTACCCCCACTATTTCTCATTTTCATAACAATTAAAAATATAAATTTATATAATTTAACAATGATATACTGTACATAATATAGACACAGATATAGGTTTATTGTCACCACCAATTAAAGACTCCAAACCTTTTATATGTAGAGTAGAAAATGGTAGTTGCAAATAATCAGATTCGCAATAATTTCAAGTATAGGCATGTAAGCAAAATTTGTCTTTGGTCAACACCATAACTGTATACGTACAGAATATGCTAATTCATGCTTCTCTACAAACATAATATTAAAATTGATAATACATATTGTAGCAAAAGCAACACATTTAAAGATTCATCATATACTCACAATGCTTTAAATTTAAAGAGATATTTCTCACATATGCTTCACAAATTAATAACAATACAAATTATATGCATAAGAATTTTTCACTAATCTCTTGTATTGGTCTTTAATTTATTTAATAGAAGTAACACATAATTTCATATACATATTCTAGTATCATATGAAATTATCTCAAAGCAAAAAAAAAAAAAATTCATTTCATGAATCTAATAAGACTTTTCCTCATAAATTAAAGTCTATAACACTACATCAAAATGTTTATAATTAAACCTCGTTGAAAATCAATGTTTTGAATTCATTAGAGTCAAAGTATGCAATCATTTTTTACTCTAATTATTTGAAATGAGATTCAAAAATTAAAAACAAAAAACGCCACCATCAGAGGTATTTTTAATTTTATTTTAAAACTTTATAAGAGCATAATCATAACTCATATCAGAACATCAATTAGATTGTAAAATATTGCAAGAACAATAAAATTCAATAGATTAAGAAAGATGATTGCAATGTCTCATGACTCATCATATTCTCTATATGCATACCTCATAAACGCATAAGAGATTTTCAATGTCAACAAAACATTCTCGTGCATAAACATCTTACTCATGTTCTCACGATATGTATTTATCAATTAAATACATACCTCAAAGTTCCTAGAAATATACATAGACATGATTTCTGATTCTCTTCAGAAATGACTCCGTAGCTTGGACTCGGAATGGCTTCTTCAAATTACTTGCGTTGGAATTAGATATAGACTCTATTACGAGTTTGAATCACCTAAAATTATTGTTCCAACTCGTACAAGTGACCTGTGAAACCATAAAACAAATAAAGAAAATAAAATGAGATAATTCGTTAGTAAAACCAATGTAAAAGGGTTGAGGCTCGTGATCGCTATCTTTAGGTGATTCAAGCTCTTTTACATAGAATTATCTCTAGTGCAACAGAATTGTCGAAACCTGTCACCCCGAGATACAATAGCCCAGCACGCTCGCTGTGATTTTCTATCAATCTGCACAATTGCTAGGAAACGAAACCAACTCTTCTAACACCTTGTTCTTCCTTGGCAAAGCTATATTTTTAGGGAGTATTGTAAGAACGTAAGAAATAGTTTATATAATATATTGCCCACAAATCTTTGCTCATTCGGCAATATATATACACACTTAGGAAAGCTAATAATTTTTTCAGTCTCAGAGTAATAAAACGTTGGCAATAATGATAATATGAAAAGGCTGAACGGAAGACGTAAACCGATGCCGCCTTCAATGCCAAATAGTGAATGAATCACAAAACATATGACTTTTTTGAATGCATTAAAATCAATATTTTATCTTCAAGATTATGATTATCAAATGCCCCAATATTTATTTATAAAATTAATCTTCTCTGAGTTCTGTCCTCTACTTTCTTTCTGGCTTCTCTCACTACTACAAAACGGAGCTTTAATGGCGGTTATAAAGGGCTTTTAACGGCGGGGTTTAGCATTTTTGAACCGCCATCTATCTGGTAGCCGTTGTAAGTTAGCAGACTTTCTACGGCGGTTCAAGGTCGAACCGCCGTAGAAAGGGTACACTTTCTACGGCGGTTCAGGTAGAAAGGGTACACTTTCTACGGCGGTTCAACCTTGAACCGCCGTAGAAAGGGTACTCTTTTTACACCCAAACCGCATTAAAAACCTGCTGCTAAAACCTGGTTTAAAGCAAAACCTGCTGCTAAAACTTGAAATTTAATACAAATATCACCAATATACAAATTGAAATCGCTTTTATAATAGAGCGTATCCAAAAAATATTTGTACAACTCTAATATGAACAAGCTAATTAGTATCCTACAACTACGGAGGATGCTCCAAAATATAACGAGCGCATATTTTTCGCACTGCATCTATCTCCACATTGCTTAATGGAGTGCGGTCGATCTTGAAGTGCTGCAACAGAGTTTTTGAAATTAAAAAGTACCCGAGTAAGCAAAATGAAATACAATCAGTTAAGTAAGTAATAATGAGAAATATATATTTACCTTTTCAAGTGCAAATGTGGATGATTTCATTGCTATTTGGTACATGTAGTGCATTACATAGTACCCACACTCCCAATTGCTCGTTTGCTTTTTATGCTAATGAATTAATATATACGAGTTAGAAGATCATATAATTAATTGTATACAACACAACGTTGAGTAAAAAATTTCTACGAATATTCATAACTTCACTCATATTAATCTAATTAATTAAATAACTAGGACTCACTAATTTCTACTGATCGAAAAGGCAATTGCATGCATATATTAACTAACCTACAGTACTGGACTCACGGATTGCATGCATAAATCAAATCCCTCAATAAATAACGACGTGACTAACTAATATATTAATTGACTAACACTACTAACTTATGCTACTAGACTCACGAATTTAATTAAAACAACTAACACTACTATTGCTTAGGCTACTAGACCCACGGATGTAATTAAAAAATTTAATAAGAACCAATTTAATTTTACCTTAACTACTATCCACGAAGGTTGCATATGCACATTTCTGGGCAATCCTAAGAAAGCTTGATAGTTAAACATCACCCTATAAAAATGAAAGCGGCACGAAAATAATTAGCAATATATGGATATATAGGCATTCTAACAGTTGTTAATATATATAACTCACTCGTCTATAAGCACCACCGCCTCCTCCTTCTGTGGATTTTGTAAAGAATCAAACCAGTATACAACATTTTCTACTGGTCTAATGGCCATTAGCATCCAATGTTCACTGCAAACAAAAAATTTAATGACGTACGTCAGATCTTTATATCAGTGTTTCTTAAATATTAGAGAATCGCTTACAGTGTCACTTACCCCTGAAGATAAGGCACCAGATACATTTCTTTATTCCTATCCTTCAAGATTCGCGCAATGTAGTTTACCATAGCTTCAAGCGTATTTGTTACGGGTGTGACATGATCAGCCGAGAGGAAACCTATCCCCTTTCTCCCATTCCTTTCAACTATGTCATGTAAAGCTCTAAAGAATTTACAAAAAGGGCTTCATTGGTTAGCCTATGCACATGGAATGCATACTATATATAACAATAATCAGAAATAGGTTATAAAATTAAGTGAAAACTCACTTGGTGAACAACTGCATCAAACTGTTTGAGACCTGGCTTTCTCTGGTCAATAACTCTGTGAGATCCCCTCGATCCATCAGATTAGGCAGGTCCAAACCTATGACTTCTCTTGTCATTTGAAAGAAGAAGCCATTGAAGTCCGAATCATTATCCATTCGGAGCTGTAACTCTTGCAATGGATCAGATGTCGATGAGGATGACTCCTCAGTCGGAACCGTTGCCGAAGGAGATGTCTTGTCATCCATAGAACTCATCCGGCCTTTTTTCTTTTGGGCACTTTTATCCACCTAACATCATTTGAAATAACATTAAATATACAAAACGGTATTAAGTAATACACAAATAAATGAAAGAATATACCTTTGTTACCGGAGCCGGCTGAATAATTTCAATCAACTCTTTAGGCCATTCCACGAAAAAGGACTTGGTCATTCCCACTGTTGCAGCCTCTTCCTCAGGAAATGGTAGCGGGGCACAGTCATCATAGGAAATTTTAATTGTGACCCTCGCGCAACCTTTCCTAACCTCGCGCCCGTGGTGCTTGCTTTGCTTATAAATATTTCCTTTTGCCACAAGCTTACGCCGCTTTTGCGAATCCTCAGAGAGGAACAGATGGCATTCACACCCGTTCTAAGATAATAGGCAAGCGAATGAACATTAGTCAACTATTAAGTCTAACTTAACAAAGCACTGTAATAATGAAAAAAAAAATTTGAAGTATTAAAAGAAGCCGTCTAATTTTATTTACCTTGTATTCGCCTAAAGCACCGCCATCAGAGGCTTTGATCGGGTCCGTAGGTGCAACATGTAGCATCTCCAAATAGGGCAACCTTGTAGGTATTAGAGGAGAAACAGGGCTCACAGGGGATACGGGGACCGCTCCGGAGGTCTCTGGGGGCAAGCTCTCATCTTTGGCACTATTGATGACGGTGGCTTTTAATGTATCATAGTCGGTTCCCATCTTACCACATAAAAAACCCATCATCATCTTCAGATGTGTCTGACATTCATCTAGTTGGGCAGTGGTTTTCTGAAGCTGTCGCTTAGTTAAATCAAGTTCCTCTTTAAGCGACGGCTTTGTTTTCTGTGGGAAAACCTCTGTGATACGTGCCCTGGTAGAATGGCCGCGATAACGACCGGGGTGATCGCGCTTTCCCGTTGCAATGACAAGAATGTCATTCCTACCCTCTGCAACGGTCTCCCCTTGGGACTCGCGGGAACATAGATTTTCCTACATATTTTGCCAAATATAGTAAATGTAAATAGATCAATTAAATATAAATAAATACACATATACAGAGATTATTCATTTATGTATATAAATTTTAAATATAAAATTGATAACCATAATTATAAAATATAAATAAATACACATATATACAAATTTGTCATTTATTTACTTTACAGTGACAACTAGATAATTATAATTGCGATATAAACATTTAATGACAACCAAATTATTTATTAGCATTTCATCATAGATATATAGTAATAAATAATTAGTTATAATAAAAAATCTATACACATAGACTTTAAATATTAAAAGAATTGAAACATAAGAAAATGTATGGTGCAAAACTTACAATTTCCATCGCTACACGCCCAGCCTCTGGCGTGAAGTATTCCCTTTTTTGTTCGTGTGGGCCTGTCTCCAAAGGTGATGACGGCCTGGCCCTGAATCAGAATCTTCGCCGTCTTCTCCGGACTGACCCTCCTCTGAAGGCTTCTTTCCGGATGCACTCACCTCCTCGTCATGCAACTGCTGCTTAAGCAGTTGGTAGCCACCGCGAGATAAATTATGGTAGAAAGCATTTAAATTAGCATTCTTTTGCGCTTTTCCACGAATTGCCTAGAGAGAAATATAATGAAAAATTATTATCTCTAAACTGAGCAATTTCAAATATCCAAAAAGAAGAAGGAAATCAATTTTAAAAAAATATACCTGCCATTCTTCTGTCTCGCGGCTAACCTTGAACTTATTCCATGTCTCCCTAGGGAGAAATTTATATTCCAAGCATGGGTCCCTACCCTTCATGGGACCATGTACATATTTCCCTAAATAGGATTTGAAATCTTTCCACCGTTTACCGGCATAACAAATCCACTTTGTTTCGAGTTCTTCGGTTGACTCGGAAACAAATAATGCCTACAGTGAAAATTAGGAGTAAAAATTTAGTGAGGAATTTGAGTTAAAGTGTATGGAAGAATTAAGAAACAAACAATGCATTATAATTAAAGAAAATACCCATATTTCCATCCAAACTCTCTTCTTGAGCTCCTCGGGAACTTTCGGCCATGATTCATATTCCACTAGGTCCACTTTGCTCCGGGCCGTATATGCCACAAAGGTAATCCACTTTACATGATACACTTTCGGCTCCCCCTTGGAATTAAAAGAAATGTCAAGAGTTTTCCCATTCTTTCGCATTTCCAATAGATCATTGCAATTTGTGGGCCCTCTATTCATTCCTTATACTCATTTCATGAATCTAATAAGACTTTTCCTCATAAATTAAAGTCTATAAACTAATTCGGGGAGTTTTACACTTAGGACACCGCAATAAATCCTTATACTCATTCCTGTAGAGGACGCAATCATTTGGGCAAGCGTGGATCTTCTTATACTCCATACCCTGTGGACACAACATTTTTTTCGCCTCGTAAATTCGATCTGGAAGTTCATTATCTTCTGGGAGCATATCTTTCAATACCTTCAATAAGGCTGTAAAACTAGTATCTGACCACCCATTTGCCGCTTTCAAACTAAACAACTTCAAAACACTAGACAATCGTGTATATTTACTGCAACCCTTGTATAGAGGCTTCTCATTGTCACCCAAAATGGAAGCAAGAACTTCCGGTTTATCAGTAAAATCCTCGGCCACATCCTCAATCATGGCATCTAATCGATCTCTAGTAATCACATCATCTCCTTTTGCATGAGATTTTCTTTGCTCAGGTAAACCATCAATACTTTCACCATGCCAAATTCACAGTTTATAAGAAGGATCAGACCCGTGCCGATATAAATGGAATCTTATTGTATCTGAGTTATCAAACCGCGCCCCATTTTTACAAGCTTTGCACGGACAATGAACGTACTTTGTATTATTATAAGCGAATTGAAAGAAATTCTCAACTTCTCTCTCATAAGAATCGGAGGTCCGATCACCACAGAACAAGATATTTCGATCCATGTGTAACTAAGACCTTGAAATAATTAAAAATACCAAATAATAATTCAACAAACAATGTACAAAGTATCAAGTTGCATGCTTGTCTTAGCACATGTCATAATACTTATGTTAGTCATATATAATCAAAACTACTATAATACCTCAATGAAAAAAATAATGCAATGACAACACATGCGCAATAGACATAATCAAATGAAGAAGAAACTCTAAGTTTTTCATTTATGCATTTCGTCAAACACATAAAATGCATAAAAAAATAATATACACTCTAAGTAGTGCTAATTATATGAACATCATCCATTAAAAATCAAACACTATAAATCAAATTACATCACCCAAAAACAACATAGTATAACTAAATAGGGTTCCACAATACTAAGGTTCGCCACATACATGGAATATATGCAACTTTAATTTTGAGCCATGCATCTACCATAAATAAAAATAAATGCTATAGGATGACATATCTAAAGTACAAGCATAAGCAATTACTGGGAAATTTTACAAGTTTCTAACCTTTAGGTGGTAAATTTTAGCTCTAAATGACGATTCTTTAGGTTCAACGTGCAAAACCATAGTAGAATTTTGGAGACAGACACTTTCGGCCGCGATATGGGAATACACGGTGTTATTTAGGTTTTAATATATATGTACGTCAATACTACGGCGGAGAAAATTAAACCGCCGTAGAAAGGGGACTTTCTACGGCGGTTGGAGGGCAACCGCCGTGGAAAGTGCACTTTCTACGGCGGTCGGAAGGTAACCGCCGTGGAAAGCATTCCATGGCGGTTACCTTCCAACCGCCGTAGAAAGGGGACTTTCTACGGCGGTTGGCCTCCAACCGCCGTAGAAAGTCCCCTTTCTACGGCGGTTTGTCCCAACCGCAGTAGAAAGTCCGTTTCTACGGCGGTTGATTTTTAAACCGCCGTAGAAAGTCCCGTTCTACGGCGGTTCATTTTTAGACCGCCGTAGAAAGTCCGCATTCCTTTTATTACTGCGGTTTTCTATTTTTCGCCGTTAATTCGCAGCCGTTAAAGCTCCATTTTGTAGTGATCTCTACCGCTCCTCTATTTTCCTTGCTCCCCCATCCTCCATTAATGGAGGATGGGGGAGCTCCTTTCTCCCCCTTCTAATAAGTATCTCATTGTCGAGAGTTTTTTTGTCTCTCCTAGTTGAGAGTTTTCTGTTTCTTTTTTTAAGAGAGTTTTGTCTGCTCCATTTTTAGAGTTGTGTTCTTCACTTATTTTTGAAATCTTTAACTTCTGATCTGTGAGATGAAGTTGTTGATGAAGAAGATGGTGAAAATAAATGCGACAGTGGTTGGAGTCGTCAGTTGTTTGTCATGGATCCCTTCTATCATGGGTCAATTTTGGAGCTATATCAGAACTCAGTAGCAATCATGTGCCACCGGTCAGATGATCTGCTCAGCTATGTGAAATTTTACTGCTCTTTGCTTAGCGATAGGCTAGATTTGCAGTTTCTAAATTTAATTTTCAAATCTATTTTGATTCTAGATTGTAGATCTGATTTTCAGATCTACTTAAATGCTTGATTGTATTGTTTGGCTCATGGCCTACTGTCAAATCGCTGTTGGACGATATTTCCAACCCGTTAATTTAAGTATATCTTTTGTTTCCAAAAAAAAAAAAAATTAATTGCTCATTTCATTTTTGTAACTTATTAAACTTGTAACTGAATTTTTAACACAACAATTAAAGCTACAATTTAATCAATAAAAATAAATATTAAAATGTTCCAACAGTAAGGTAGTAGGAAGCAAACAAGACTTCCCCTTGAGATTTGAGTTTCAAAAAGAAAAAAAAAATTGGTGTTCCAAAAAAAAAAAAAAAATTTTGAAATAAGGTTTTGTAGAACAAAGTTTTGAACCCGTACCAAACGAGGTTTGAGTTTTAAAATAGTTTTCGAAATCCATAATCTTGCAAAACAAGCTGCTAAGTGTTTCTCATCTTTTCCTGGCCATTCCATTAATTTCTTGTGCCCAGCTTACAATAAAATTTACCGGATCCATCTAAGTAAGTAACCAAGCATAAATTAATTACGGTTTCGGGTTTCCCAACTGTCGTTGTTGTCTCCAATTATTGATCTTAATTAACACATAAAACATATATAACTCAAAATTAACAAAAAGAAATCTTTCATTTTTGATGTCTGTGTTCTGGTTAATTGTCGCTGTTGTTTTGTTTATTTTATGTTTCTATTAATTGGAGAAAAAATAAGAATATTTGGTTAAGTTAATTTGTTTTTACCTATTTAAATTCGAAACATGTTACGTACGTTGTTTGCTATGGCCATTCACGTCCACTTCTGGAGTTGTTTTAGAGCCCATATATTCTATTCAGTGGTGGACACAAGGCGGGGCGAGGCGGTGCCAACGCCCCGCCTTCCACCGGGAGCTAAGGGTAGTAGTAATACTATCCATTAGCTCCGTCCCTGGCCACCGCCGCTGCTGAAGGTTGAGGAAGAAGACCGCAGGCATCTTCTTTAGTTTTCCTTTTCTTTTTTTTTTTAACCACTTAAGTGGAACGACGTGTTCCACTTAAGTGGTAAAAGAAAAAAAAAAAAAAAAACCATTTCACTGTGGGTCAAGCCCAAACCCACTAACCCAACTACCCAATTATCCAATATCATTCACAACAAATGCAAAAACAACAAAACCTTTCCCCGAATCCAAATTTCAATTCCCTAAAATTTCTCCCAACTCCAGCGGTAAATCTCTCCCTCTCCATCTTTTCCTCCCTAAATGAGCCATGTAGAACACAATTATCTCGTCTTACTGGCGTGTCCAGTATTGATTGTTCAAGTTAAAAAAATTAGTTATTTTACTAGTATATATTTATATACTTATTATCATCAAGGTTTTTTTTGGGGACATATATTAGTATAGTTATTTTGATATTTTATAGTATGTATATAATTTAACGACATCGAAAAAAAATTTGCCACTTAAATTGCCTCTTCTCATATTTTGTTCTGCGTTCGCCACTAATTCTATTGGTTTAGAGACCATGTATGCAATTGTTTTAGAGCCCATTTGAATTTACATAAAATAATTATTGTGTTTACCCCTTAATTTAACACAAAATAGGTCAAATATTGTAGTAAGAATTTGGGCCTGCGAAGACCATATTGGTACAAATTTTGAAATTTAGCGATCAAAATAGAATAATTTCAAGTTAAGGGATCAAATAAAAATAATATTTCAAACTAGAGAGAATAAATAATTTAAGAAAATATCTTTTTTTTAATTATATAGAGTGTATATTGTTTTGCTCTCTCTAGATCTGTGCAAAGCTTTTTCCTCATTTCATTCTAAACATCATTAATTAATCTTCCCAATGTAATATTATAGCACGCACGGACGTTGAACTCATTTCTCACGCTATATATGAGTTCTATTGTGTCCAATTTGCATCTATATATCTACCACGTACCTTGGGAGAGGTTAAAAATATTTAACTGATGCTTTTTTTACAACTTCTCAAAGTACATGGTAGACATATGATATGGTTGGACACAGCAAATCTGTAGTCTTTTGTAAATGTACTAGTTTAAGAGGTTGATTGTAACGTAAGTAGCCAGTCAAAGTATATGACTGTAATTATTATCTAATGTTCTTTTATTTTGGAATACATTTTGTTCGTATTTGTACATGTGTTGTGCTGAAATTCTTTACTTATGTTTGAAAATGTTTTACTATATAGTTTCGAAAGAATAGTCGATTGACAATTAAAAACTGCTATTGAATATCCAGATTATGACCAAATATGTATAGTTTTGAGCATGCATAGAATTTACAGTTTGCACGCTGCAGACACATGCATTATTATTTTCTATTTTTTATATTTTATTCACTTAATGTGAAAGTTCGTAACATCAATAGTGCATCAAATATTAAAGTTAACCCTATAAAAGAAATTTCTGCCGCATGCACAGTTTTTTGTTGACCAATGCACGTTAGATATAAAAACCAGGTACAGATTTTCACTTTGTTTAGATGCATAGATTTCATTTTATTTAGTGGAGATATACTTTTATTCTTGTTTTTTTCCCTTTCATTATGTATGTAGCTTTGTGTTGTTGTTTCTTTTCTTCAGGTGGGGGCTGCATGATTTGTTGAACTAATTTGACGTTTTGATTCGAATTAGTTGACTGTAAACATTCCATTATTTTTATTCAGCACTTAAATTAAGGTGTGATTGATTTTGTTTCTGTTAATTATTTAGAACAAGCATATTTTAAGATTTACTTCAGGTTTGTTTATTTGTCTTACCTGTGAAGGAATTACATAAGATATATTTGTATAATTAACGGATTTAGTACCTGGAGGCTATGCTGGGTCATCATCAGGGGATGACAACGATAATGCATCAGATCAATTCGGGAACATGGAAAATTTAGGCACTCTCCTCATGTAATCCAACATCTTGAACAGTAAAATTACATTGTTATCAATTAATTGTGGTGTGTGTTTTAATTTCTTTGTGATATTCAATGTGGTTTGTTTTCCCTTGCCCAAAAGTTCTCGTAAAGATTAGTTTCTAAGGAATATAGCTCATTGACCAGTAAAACGTGTTATTGAGTATCCAGATTATGCACAAATGTGTCTAATTTTGAGCACACATAGACTTACAGTTCGCACGCTGCTGTCCCATGCATTATTATTATTATTATTTTTTTTCTATTCCGTATGTGCAAAAGTTGATAATATCATTGCATAAAATAGTAAACTTAAACCTATAAAAGAAATGGCACAGTTTCTTGTCCACCAATGCACGCTACTACCATTCCCGTTGCATGGACTGAAAGTTGGAATGAGGGCAAATTTTCTTACATCCACTTCTGAGATAGAAAAATGAACTATTTAAGAGCAAATCTTGAAATTCAAAATTCAAAATTCAAATATCAAAATAATTACTTTTAACGTTAATATGAAGAGAACATGATATATGATACATTTGACTTTGTAATAGTGTCATTCAAGTATTTTTCATTCTAAATCTTTTACAATTAAGAAGAGGTACAGATTAAGCCACCTAATTTGTACCTTTCACAACTTTGTACATTACAATATATTAATACTTGTCAAGTAATAGTTGCTTGATTTTTATGCGACAATTGTGCATTACAATTATTTGAATTTTTATGCAACAACTGTGTGATAACGAAATGGAGAACGGAAAATGCACAAAATACAGATTTGATAACTACTAATGAGATTTCTACAGGAAGAGATCGAATTATACTTACCTTGAGGTGTCTGGAAAACAGTATGAATTGTTGGTTCAAGCGAACGACTTTATTTCTGACTTTATTTCTCGGTTGGAATATGGGGATGCTGTTTCACGGCCACTCTGAATTGGAGATGTCCAGCTTTCTGTATTCAAAGCCGAGTGTAGGTTTTCACTTTCCCAGTCCTTCATATGGTGCCACCAGCTAGAACATTTCCTTGATACGACGGGCATTGTTGGGACCGGTTTCCTTTAGATGGTTCTAATTGTTTCTCTGCAAGAACTGGCTCCTTCTTCCCAATACCAGGCTTAGGAGAGGAGTGGCCGGAACCCCAAGAAACCTCAATCGGGTGGTGATGGTCTTTCAATTTTGAAGAGTTTTGGTCCATGCTGCACAACAAAACTCTCCTGAGATCTTCTATCTGTATAAATTTTGTCTTCCGTGCTTGCTCTCTCTGACAAACAGAAAAGTGGATTCCATGATATGACATGTGAGTCTCACATTCTATTAGGGAAAGACAGACTGAGAATAAAGTTTGGTCATATAAAAGATTTGATCTCGTTGGTAATGTCCACGTTGTTGGGGAGCAATAATCAAATTAATGACTCCAGGATTTGTTCAGTCAACTCGCTGATGACAAACAAGTATGGTTCGATATAAAACCCATTCTATTTTCATATTCTCAATATAGATATAGTTAGATTTATTCAGTCATTATTTGATCCGAAATTATTTGATGATGAGGTGGATTTACAAACCCATAATACACCAGTACCTTCTATCTCTATATATGAGAAAAATGCGTCATATTTAGCATTATTATTTATATATATATATTACTATGTTTAGAATGAAATGAGGAGAAAATTTTAGACACAAGGAAATGCGAGTCTAGCTCGGTCGATTTAGTCGACATGTGATAAGTTGGGTGCCCATGTGTAGGAATCTCAAAAAGCTTGAACAAATAAATTGTAAAATCTGTCACGTACTTCCCAATGCGCAAATGTATAACATACATGAATATAAAAATAATACTTTCTTTGCCCTATTAAAAATGTCATGTTTCAAACAAATATTTTTGTGTCAATGAAAGAGTTCTGTGCTAAATATTTTTTCTTTATATATGATTAATATTATAATTATGTGTAGTTTGTATTTAATCTGAACTTAAAAAGTTACCACATGATTGAAACAAATTGTGTGATATTAGGGGCATGTTCTTTTCGTTTTTGTATTGATTTTTTTTTAAAAATTTATTTCACCACTAAATTTAATATATTATAATTATTTTTCATCATTTCGTAATATAACTTTTTACTATTCATCTATACTTTGTTTACATTTTCAATAAACTTTTTACACTAAAAAATTATTTTTCAAAAAATATGTTTTCAAAATCGAGTTTTAAAATATCATAGACAAGCCATAGGTGTTGAGAGGTATTTCACTTTCAAACTCATAACAAGTTGTATATTTTACTCTTTCGTTATTAATTGGGATGGAAGAATTTTAAATATGTGTATGTTATGTGCTTTACATGTTGGGAAGTATCACCACAAATTTGGTTTTGGTTCAATTCGATCTGTCAGGATGAAACTCTGGCCATGGCTATCCTAATCAATTTTTTTTTTAATACTATTTAAGTAAAATGACAATTATCCCACTATAATACCTTTAGAGACAGTCATACCTCGTATTTTAAACACACATAATTACCCCCGTATCTATTGATGTTATAAATAATGATGTTTGATGTTAGCTGTGTAAAACAACAAAACTAATCCTAATCTTTGACGTCAATCAGGGGCAAAGCTAGGGGTCTGAAGCCCCTATCCCATCCCCCAATACAAATTTTCCCTTAATAGTAAGGTTAATTTTTTGCCAGCAAGGCCTTAGACCCTTTTGCGGCTGCCAGAATCTGCAGACCTTACTGCAGAAAAACTTCTCCCTTCGGAGAAGAAGAGAAAGGCTGCTGTTTCTTTTCTGTTATTTATTTATTTATTTATTTTTAAGTGAAACGACGTCCACATCATTCAACTAAATTGTTTTAAAGAAGAAAAAAAAAAAAAAAACAAGACAAAAGGACAATTGAAATTGCGCATATCTAGTTAAATGAAACCGCGCAAAACCACACCATTCAAGTTAACTTCATTAAAAAAAATCCCACCCCAAACCCTGATCTCGCTCCATCATTATTTCTCTTCACCCCTTCAATTTTCAGTAGCAGCAGCGCGCATCTAAACTCATTCTCCCCACCCCCCACCCCCCCTCCCTCCCCCCAGCCCCACCAACAAGGTTTTGTTGTTCTTCGTTTTTTTCTTTTTCTTTTCTCTCTCATTCTCTATTCAAATTGAAACACTAATGATGTGACACAATTTGTCCAGACCTAGATGCTTTAGTCAGCTGGATGAAGATTTGAAGATATAGCTTGGATCTGCAAATGGGTAGCTCGGATGGGTGAGAGCGGAGCTCGGATGAGTGATGGCGAAGCTCGGATCTGGGAAGCGGGAGCTCAGCTCAACAGCCTTCTTGAGGAACCTGGTAACAGGAGCAAGAAACAAGAAACAAGCGGGGTTATCCCCTCTGTTCCACTCCAACGCTAAAGTTAGTAGAGTATGTGGGTAAACTGAACTGACCAAGAGCTTAAGTTGATAAAGATTTGCGTACCTGAAATGAGTCTGAATACTGAATATATATAGCCTCACCTTGAAGTGTCCGTTGGTGTCATGATGAGCTGGCACATTGATTGCACACCTTAATTGCCTCCTCATTCATGGTGAGTTGAATGCCTTTTTAACTCTTTTGCTATTTATGGTTCGGATAAGGCTCCTTCATCATGATGGCTTCTTTGTAATTATTGTAGTGAGTAACTCCTGCATGAAACCAGTCCCAGATTTCCGCCCCTTATTATGGCCTAGCAATCATGTTATTATTACCGTTATTCCAACCTAAATGCACCGGGCTTGGTTATCTTGACTGTTACTGACCTAAGTTATTTCTCTCTCGTTCACTACTTGCCGATGTCAGCTCCCCAGGCCGTCCTTGACGAGGTCAGCCCCAGGTCGTCCAAGACGAGGTTAGCTCCAGGTCCTCCTGAACGAGGTCAACCTAAGCCTGTTTTTGGGCTTTTTATACTTAAGCTATCCTTGTCTTGATTGTGCTAGGCCCAATGGCTTTTAAGCTATTTTTATGCACACTAACAAGCCCCCTCCAGTATTGTGTTTTACTTGAACTCAGCTAAAACATGATACTTAACTATTTTTTGGCATCTATCTGAACTTACCGATGGGTATCTAACATATATCCGACCTATGAAGTTCTTGTCTAACCTAATCTGTGACGTGGCTCTGAAAAACCCATGCTAAGGTTCATCTGACTTAACATGCACTTTACCGACCTAATGCTATCTGAAATAAAGAACTACCGTAAAGCATTGTGCAATGCCAGCTGGACCGACCTACCAATGTTTGTAATGAGTGGTTTGAAAGGACTTGACTTTCTTTTTTTGAGCCATACGACTGAACTTGGTATCTGATTTGGCCCATCTAGCCCCTCGCAAATCCCGACCTAAGGGTTTGACCTAGCATCCTTCGCGACTCGGCTAATAATTTGTCTTGGCCAACCACTTGGCTCAGCTAAGGTCTTGTCTCTGCCAACTGCTTAGCCATGTCAATGTTTGTTCAACCCAATCGCTTAGCCATGCCAATGTTTGTTCTGCCCCACTATTTAGTCATGCCAATGCCCAACTGTTTTTCCATGCCAATACCTGTTCTACCCAACTGCTTGGCCATGCCAATGCCTGTTCGCCCAAATGTTTAACCATGCCAATGTTTGTCCCAGTCAACTGCTAGGCCCGGCAATGCCTGTCCTGACTAACTGCTTAGCCCTGTCCATGGTTTGTTCCGGCCAACGTATTGGCCCTGCCCCTGGTTTGTATCGGTCAACGTATTGGTCCTGCCCATGGTATATTCCAGCCAACGTATTGGCCCTGCCCATGTAACATTGCCTTGCATGTTTAGCATTATAATGAAGAGAAGCCACCCCATGCATGATAAAAAAATTTAAAAGCATATGCATAGTTGAAGCTATGGCCGGAAAGTAATTTAAGCTGGGCCTTCCAAGGTACACATGATAAGGTGTCCACATAGTCTCTGTACGTAGTAGCTGGCCAGCTATCAAGGTGACTGATATGCTCAACTATCTGTGGGTATCACATGGTGGTTGGCAAATCTAAAAATGTTTGCATTGGTAGCCCATGATTGTCACAATAATTTGAAAGAGGTTCCTAACCTTGTCTTTCACAATGCATACTGAATAATGAAAATAGTAACTAAAGCATCTAAGAAATTTTATTGTCCCCTAGACCGTACCTGATGATCTCCAAAGCTGACCATTGATGATTGATCCGGTTTCATGATTGTCGTGCACTTAGGGCACTGTAGTCCAGGTCATCTACTAATGGGGTCAGCTTATCTTCACCCCGTCCGTGGAGGACAGGGTCGGCCTTAGTTCACGTCGTCCACTAATGAGGTCAGCCCCAGGAAGTCCACTGATGAGGTCGGCCCATAGGTCGTCCCGTATGACGTCAGCCCTGCAAAGAGTTAACACCATTCCCGGGTCTTGTCCCAGCATTAGTAGTATCTACAAGATTTTGTCTCTTTCCCTCTCCTTGATGTGGGATGGGAGAAACAACATTTCTTTTGCCATACCCATCTCCAGTCCTGATTTCTCTCTCATTTTTTTATGGCCTCGACCGCTTCATTTACAGCAAAGTTGGTGGCGGTAACTATTATTTCAAAGTAAGAATGTGGGGGGTCTAATGGCTAATTCAGTAGCTAAAGTACCTGACCGTAGCCCATTGATAAATAATCCCATCATGGTCCTATCATTTTTTTCATGGCACTGCCTTGATTCTACGTTAAAGCGATCTATGTAAGCCTGCAACCCTTCACCCACCCTTTGAGTTATGTTTATTAGATGAGAAATGGGTTTAGATAAAATTTTATTGCCTATGAAATTAGCTAAGAATAAATTCCCTAACTGATCTAGAGAATGAATAGAACTACGAGGCATAGTACAATACCAATTAATAGCCTAACCTTTGAGGGTGAGATGGAACGCCATGCAGCGGTTAGCATCAGATAAGTTAGCAGCGTCTATGACACTCATGCACTGCATCCAGTGGTCTGTTGGGTCGGTGGTGCCATCATACTTGTCCATCTTACTGAGTCCTTTATAGCTCGGTGGAAGCGGAGCTGCTTGGATCCCTCACCTAAATGGATGAGAAACTTGAGAAGTGGGCCCAATCTGACCCTGATGAGCGTACGCAGATCCCGCCATAGCAGGGTGTCTGGGCTAAACATGCCACATCTGACTTGGAAAAACTCCCCTCATGCTAGGATAGTTAAGCATTGACCCCCCGAGTCCTGGGCCTTCATAACTAGCCCCTGTATAATAGCTTGGATGGAATAAAGATGAATAACCCACAGGTGGTTACACATTTTAGCTGGTGCCTATGCCATAATGTTGAAATGGATTTACTGATGTAGCAAGGGAACTAGGATTACCTAACTGACTACCCTAGAAACCGGGATAACTGAATTGACCCCCTACCCCCCCCCCCTCCCCCCCAAAAAAGGAAAAAGCAAGCTGAAAATAGGTGGAAATTGAACCCCCCCAAGCGGAACAGTGGGAACACTTAGAAAGCCTAGAAAACTAGCATAAACATTGGTATGTGCCAGGGTAGTGTAAACAGGAGAAGCGGTAAAGAGGCCTGGAGGTCGAGGAGCATGAGAGGTGATGGGAACGTTTTACGAGCTTAGTGGTTCGGAATGAGAGTCGGGGAAAGGGTGAGCCCAATCGGGATAAGGGGGATAATGCAATACAAAGCCAGGAGCACTGTATGGTGAGAAGAGGTCGGTTTGTGGGCCAGCGACGGGCTGGGAAACAAAAGCTCTGGGGTTGGCCACGGAAGATATCACAGGTAATAAGGCCCCGAGAGGAACCTGCGAAATAGGAGTATCATGAAGACTAATAAATTCAAAGACAGTGGTGGTGACAGTAGAAATGTTAAGCCCCAAACTAGAAACAGAAGAAGCCCGAGGGCTATGATTAGCAAATTGAGACATATAGGGAAACAAGCGATAAAACTTCTCTCGCTCAGCCTATTCTTGCTGAGGTGTTAAAGACATGGCAGTGGAAACCACCAAAGCATAAGATGTAGCCGCGATCGTGGTACATGCGGAGTAATGGTGGTGGGAGCCACAGTAGCGATGGTGGCAACTGTCAGAGCAGCGGTGGAAGTAGTGACAACATCAGAAGAAGAAGCATCTGCCACTGAACGTTCTTACGTCATGATTTCAACGAATTTCTTTGATTGTGAAGAAAATTTGATGAAGAGATCGATCAAATCATCCCCAGAGACTGTGCCAGTTGATGCTTTGGTCGGCTGGATAAAGATTTGAAAACATAGCTTGGATCTGCAAATGGGTAGCTCGGATGGGTGGGAGCGGAACTCAGATGAGTGATGGCGGAGCTCGGATCTGGGAAGCTGGAGCTCAGCTCAGCAGACTTCTTAAGGAACCTGGTAATAGGAGCAAGAAACAAGAAACAAGAGGGCTATCCACCTTGTTCCACTCTAATGCTCAAGGTAGTAGAGTGTGTGGGTAAACTGAATTGACCAAGAGCTTAAGTTCATAAAGAATTGCGTACCTGAAATGAGTATGAATACTGAATATATATAGCCTCACCTTGAAGTGTCTGTTGGTGTCATGATAAGCTGGCGCATTGATTGCACACATTAATTGCCTCCTCATTCATTGTGACTTGAATGCCTTTGTAACTCCTTTGCTATTTATGGCTCGGATAAGGCTCCTTCATCATGATGACTCCTTTGTAATTATTGTAGTGAGTAACTCTTGCATGAAACCAGTCCCAGATTCCCGCCCCTTATTATGGCCTAGCAATCATGTCATTTTTACCGTTATTCTGACCTAAATGCATCGGGATCGGTTATCTTGATTGTTCCTGACCTAAGCTATTTCTCTTGCTCGTTCGCTACCTACTGATGTCAGCTCCCCAAGTCGTCCCTAACGAGATCAGCCCCAGGCCATCCAGGACGAGGTTAGCTCCAGGTCGTCCCGGACGATGTCAAAGCCTATTTTGGGCTTTTTATACTTAAGCTATCCTTGTCTTGATTGTGCCAGGCCCAATGGCTTTTAGCAATTTTTATGCACACCAACCAACTTTAGTAAAACAAAATTCATGTACAGTTTGATCTTCGGATGTTCTATACTCCATAAGTTTCTTTATTTTCAACCAATAATTCTTCTATTTTGATGTTAGTTATATTTTAAAATTTTTGCTTTTTATATTTTATGGATTTAAAGTTTATGTTTAAATAGTTTTAATTAAATTAATTTTGGGTGATTTGGAGTTACACTTTTATTATATTATTAGTTTGAGATTAAATGATGTTTTAGGGTCTGAGTTAGGATTTGAACAGGTTATAATTGAAATAAAGAAAATTTAGAGAACAAATGTTGAATTTGAATTTACATTTGAAACTTTAAATTTAAATTAGAAGTTTGCAAATTGAAATTAGATAATTGAAAAATTAAATCTGAAATTATATATCATTAATTTAAATTTATAGAGAATAGAGATTTTTAAATTTTATATTAGATATATGTTCCGTTACTGTTAATTTCTTATGAATTGTGAATTTTGATCGAATGATATAATTTTTATGAATTTGTATGGATAATTTATTAATGTAGAATATTAAGAAGTTTTTATAACCAATGGGCATAGGTGGTTCTTCCAATGAACCTAAATTACATGATGTTAGTGCACAAGTTCAGAAAGAAAAAAAAAACACGTGAACAAGTGGAACTCAACTTAGATAATAGCGTTAGTGATCCGTGATTGCAAAACCAATTGAGGAGTTTAATGTTGCTATTCCAAATAAAATTCAAAGAGAGTACTTGACTGGAGGGTCTTGCCCACCAATTGATCATACATATCCCGAAAAAAAAAATGTTAATCAAAAAGAAGTTTTCAAAATGTTTGGTATAAAATTTTTGAATGGCTAGAATATAGCATATTAAGATATGCGACTTATTATTTTTAGTGTTATCTTTTCAATCAATCAAATAAAGGAGGTCAATTTTCAGAGAAGGCATTCACGCAAAAACAGATTTAGTAATTGAAAAAAGGCAAATGAAAAATTCATTAGTCATGTTGGGGCTATGACTAGTTGTCACAATGATGCTAGAGTCTAGTTGAAATCTTTGAAGGATCAAAAATATAGTGTGTCATATATGTTTGAAGCAAATACCCGTGAGACAGATGTTTTCTATCGCAGCCGTTTGACTGCGTCGTTGGATGTGACTCGCTTCCTTTGAAAGCAAGGATTGCTTTTTCGTGGACATGATGAATTAGAGAGTTCTGTAAATAAATGGAATTTTAAAGAATTGCTTAAATGATATAGTCAATGAAATGAGGAGGTTTACAAAGTTTTCAATCAAAATGCTCTTAACAAATAAAGCGAATTCCTCAACAATTTAGAAGAATTTAGCACACATATGCTTCTATCTCAGTGGCCACACTTGCCAAACGTAATGATATTGGGGACAAAGTGATAGAGCTGTCGTAGGACTACCAAATAATAGTAAAAGTGATGTTTATAAATGCAATTAAGATGCTAATAAAATATAGCACAGCAGTAGACATGGTCGATCCACAGGGACAGCGATTAATATTCAATTTCCAAATTAATGTAAAGTAACCATATTTTTTTTGACTAGCGATTACCTTTCTGTCGATTAAGAGACCTTAGAGTTGTCACTTAATTGTAGAAAATAATAATTAAACTAATAACAAAAATAAAGACTTAGAAAATATCAAGTAATGAGAGAAATTTCGGTATTATGTAAATCCACCTTAATCTCATGAATGCAATCATAAACCTCTTAACTTGTCTAATTTTTTATACCGTTTCAGTTATAGTATTATCGCGAGTCCCCGAAAATGAATTATTTCTCTAACTACGTTAACTAACACTCCGCAAGTCCCGCAAATCTTATTAATTAACAAATAGAAGTATTAAGAACTATAAGAACCCAAAACTATCAACGCTTACTGACGATGCACTAGAAATTATCACCCAATTAATCCTGTACTACTCGGCAGGTAGTTGTGCCACTCACTAACTCTACCAAATTAGACTAAGTTGGTCAAGCTTACAATAATCTTAGTAATTAGACATATAAACACAGGTCATTTAGAAACATAATTCATTAGACTTTAGATTAATTTTTGGGTTTCATACATGCATGGATTATGACTTCTTACATAATACCAGAACTAAGAAATTAGCTACTCATCATAAAACACGTAAAACACAAATATAAACGAATCCATTAAAAGAGAAAATAGGAAACCATACTGTATATTAAGAAATCGCAATCCGACAACCGACGCTTTGGCCAAATCGTAGCCTATACCATTGGAAATTCCAAACAACGATAGCAAACAAAACAGAAAAATAACTAAGGGATGGAAATTATTTACTGCAGTAGCAACGGAAAAACTAAGAAAACTATTATATCAAGCATGCCTCTAGAACTCTCGCAACTTTATAAGGAGAGAAACCAAATCATAAAAGGAATTCAAGACAATCCTTCCCAATTCAGGAAACATATTCCAACAAGGAAATTACTCTCTAGGAATTAGAATTGGATCTTCTTTCTTGCAATTTAAGTCTTCTTGAATACAGTAACTTCTTGAGATTTCCTTTTCTTCTTCCAATTCTGAATCTTCTTCTTTACAGATTAAATTTCCGTTTTTACCCTGCTCTCACTTGGATCGATGGAAGCTTCCTGCGGACTTCCTTCTTTGCTTAGCCCACAATCCGCGTGGGCTTCTTGGGTGTTAACTTCTCTACTCCAATTCTTCCAGTTTTTGCACATTCCTTTCTTACTAGGCCCGATCTCCAAATATGCAAATAAACATTAAATTCTTAGGCAGAAGCCCATGAGAACTGCCATAACAAGTGGTAAAATAAACCCCCTAAAAGGTGCAGATCAAATTTTCCCACACTTGAGTAACGCTTGCCCTCCAGCGTGAAGTGAATAACTAGAGCATACCCTTCATTTTAGCAATTTACTTAAACTTCCTTCCTAAATTTATCAAGACCAAACACAGACACAAAACACAAGACTCTTGCACTACAAGAAAACATAGTATTTGAGACAAATTTTTGAGATAGTATCAAACATTTGTCTCAAATACAATCAACTTGAGACACTTATAGCGGTTGTCTCAATAATTAAATTGAGACGTCAAAATTAAGACGGTTGTTGAAGGATTGTCTCATATAAAACTAATTGAGACACTTATTAAGGACGGTAAAATATTTGTCTCAAATGAAATTAATTGAGACATCTATTTAAGACAGTAAAACTAATATGTCTCAACTACATTAATTAAGACACTTAAACAGAGACAAAAACAATAATTTGTCTTAAATATTAATAATTGAGACAATTAAAAAGGACGGTGAATAAGTGACTACAAATTTGATTGCGTAAAATTGTAATGACCCAACAAAAGGTTGGAACACTTCCATACGCTGGTAAAGATAAAAAAAGGTGATAAACTTAAAAAAGAAAACTTCAAGAGGGAAATTAAATAAGTCTTGCCCTCAGTAATTATTTTTATATCATTTATTCAATTGCCACTCAATTTCAAATTATTGAAGAGATATGAGTGGTAACAACTTTGTGATCTTGATTTATATTGTTACCATGGATTTTATACTCTAACTTTAATTCTTACTAACTTAATTTATAATTATATAACACACATTATTACTTTTATTTTATTTTTGCATTGATTTGTTAGAAAATATTGTAGTGGCTGATTTTTGGTAAAATAAAAAGAGACTACGGTGCCGAGTGATGCAGTTATATTTCTAAATTAATTTTATAAAATATAATTTGTCTTATATATATATAAATATAATCAAGAAAATTACATAAAACAATTAATAAGTCCCTATAAAGTTGATTGCGTAGAATAGTAAGGACCACAAAAAAGGTGGGAAATATTTGTAAAATACTAAAGACCAAAATATGGAGAAACTTAAAGAATCAAAATTAAATAGGCCACATCGATTTATTTTTCTATCTTCTAATATGCCACTCATTTGCAAAACATTGAAGAGTGAAAGATAAAAACTTTGTTCTTATATTGTTAGCACAGATTTAATAATCTAATTTTTAATTCTTACATTTTGAATTTACAATTATTGTATCATGTATTATTCCTTTTTTTGGTCTGAATTTTTATGAAATATTGTAGCGTATGGCTGAGTTTTGATAAAATAAAAACTTTTTAGAGTGCTAATGGGGATGAAGTTATATTTCTAATTTAAGTTTACCAAAATATTTTTTCTTAGTTGTATATAAATAATTGTGGAAATTAAAAAAGACCGTAATTGCATAGAAAAAGAAAAAAGTTAGAAAGGTTTTTCTTTTTTAGTTTCAGAAAGTTAAAAAATTAAGCTCCAAAACAATTTTACTTTTTTTGAGCTTAAAGAAAAAAAAAAATCCAAACTGAAAGAGAAAACCCAAACACATTCTCTCAGCTCCAGCCAGCTTCGAAGCTACTCTCCCACCTCAAATACTCCGGCAGCTTGCCGGTGTTCACGATCTCACTGGTCACTGCCATATGCGAAGCCATATGTTAGCTATTCGGTTACTGCACCAATTCCTACGAATCCCTAATATCCACCATCGACAACGCCTCCAAGAAACTCGAGACCATGAAGGGACCCAATGGAGCCAGCAGCGAGATAGGCAGAAAGTCAAAAAACCAATAAAATCGACTGCGTTGAGAGATCGCTGAAGGAATCCAGTCATGATTTGTCGTTGTTCAAGTTCAAGTCCGGCCCCGTCGTTGCTATTGTGTTGTTCGTGGTTTTTGCTTTCCTCAATAGCTTGTTCGAAAGGAAGGATGTCGCAAAATTGTTGTTTATGCCCCTCCGAATTGTTCAATATGAGTCATTGAGGCTTTTCAGGGGATGACATGACCGATTGTTTCATGGCCTTTCTGAACTTGTTGTGTTCGATCAAGATTAGGACTACTCTGCAGAAGTTCATAGGCTTTTCTCCTTTCACGTGGTGCTGTTGGTCTGGCCTTTGCCTTATGCCTGATCCCAAATCTAGTTGAGTGGAAAAGGTTTCAATTTTGGTGCTAGTACCATAGTATATTATTTTGTGAATTTTATTTTCAGCTCTGTTAGCATCTTTTTCTTATTGTTCCTTTCAAATTTGGGGAAATTTTTGATATCGAGTTCAATTTTAGTTTTGATCATACATATTGGACTTAGATTTGGTTTTTTTTTTTTTTTTTTTTTTATTGGGGAAAGCAAGTGTAGTGTTGGACTTAGATTTGTTATTTGAGAAAATAAAAAAAAATGACTGTAAATAAGTCCCTAAAAATTTAATCCCGTAAAAAAGTAATGACCAAAAAAATGTGAGAAACATCCTAAAATACTAAAGACCAAAAAAAAAAGGTGGGAAACTTAAAAGGGAAAACAAAATATAGGTCACGTCTTCATCGGTACTTATTTTTCTATCATCATCTTCTAGTTGCGGCTCAGTTGCAAAACATTGAACGGGTAAAGGTAACAACTTTATTCTGATACTTTTATCATGAATTTAAACTCTAAATTTAATTCTTAGATTCTGGATTTACAGTTATGTATCATGCATTATTCTTCTTTATCCATTTTTTCTTCATAGTTCTGTATGCTGGTAATCAGATTTGAATTTTGATGGATTTTTATTAATGTTAAATTTATGTGGGTATGATTTTATCAGCTCTGTTTCTTTCTGTTTGTTTGGTATTTTTTACATTAGATAAGGAGACTTGGGCTGTAAATAGGATATTAATCTTCTCAAGTATGCTTTTGTGCCTTTTGTGAGGTCTAATATCTTCTACCTGTTTGATAAATGCCCCAAAGAAATTGTCATTGATAAGTTTTTGAACTGTTTGTCATTAAATGTTAGAGGACTACTTCTGAGAGGAGAGGGAGGTGGAACGCTTGGAGAAACCATTTCACCGTTCGATTCTCCAGGTAGCAGCACTACATGTACGGTAAGTCTTGAATCTATGTCATTCAGTTCCAATAAAGAGTTATTTGCTATGACAGAAGTAATTTATGTCTTCTTCATCATCATGTTAGAAGCATTTAAATTTATGAATTCATATCTAAGGTACACTTTTTTGTGTATGTGAAATTGTTGTTTTGGCATCCCTTGACCTAGTTTTCAGTTAGGTAACATGGTTTCTCTTAGGTTTGTGAAATACTCCATTTTACTTTTGGTGGGTTAGATCTGATTTGTTGTTGGCTTAGAGCTAGCCTAAGTTCTATGGAATCTGGAAGGTCCTTGGGCTTCACCACGATTAGAAATTTTTACCTAGTATATACCTATCTTTTATTTTTGTTTGCATTATGCTTGAAGTTCTATGCAATTGCATTTCTTGGTTGACATTTACTTGAAGTAACACTTCGAGGTTGCTAATAATCTATCATGGTTATGGAGCTATTAAATGTAATATGAGTGGTTGAACTAGTGTATCCATGCAATATAAGGAAAGAATTATTAGTGGTGCATGACTGTATCAGATGAAGATGTGATAACTTTACTCATAAAATTATCTTTTCCAGTGTAATGTCTTATAGGTTTTGAAGTCATACTGCTGTTTAGTAGAACTGATCTTTGTACAGAAGTATATAATTTTTAGTAGCTCCTCCCAGGTTCATAATATATCATATCCATAACCTTATCTTGCAAAACATAAAAGCTCTGTCTGCTAAACTATATGAGCATAAAATACACCATCGAGATAGTGCTAATTAAGTTCTGCGTACTATATGCCATCAGAAAGTAGAGGCTTTCATATTACAGTCCATCTAATAGTCGTTTTCCAATAAAAATAAATATTTTCCATTGGAGTCTGTACACAGGATGTTAAATCTTAAAAATGACTTGGTTTGAGATTGACAATGGGGTGCATAAATAAAATTTGCTAAGTATGATACCTTTATGAGCTCTTTACGTGCTTCTTGTACTTCATCATTGCCTTTTCTCTGTTTGATAATAACTGCTTGGTTTAAAGTTTCCCAACTTCCAAGTTTTTCTTGCTCTTCTTGAGTTCCTTTCAATCAACATTTTTTTCTTATCAGCTTCTTCATCGCCCTTCATGTGTCCCATTACCTCTATGGCACCCTTCATCCACTCTATTTCCAACTATAATACTTGGTTCTGATCAAGGTTGGACTCCGCATAAGTAATTCTTTTGCAAAGATCGTCCTTTTCCCTCTGCCAGAATAGACAAAATTAACAGAAGGTAAATTGTCAAGTCCTGGGAATATTTACAAACTATGGGAGATTCTAAAGAGAAAAAAGAAAATATACAGTACCGTTTGATCTTCAGCCAATTTCAAACATCTTTCATTAGCCCTTTTTAGCTCCTGAATTGCATTCTAAATCTGCCAAATAAGTAGCCACTTTATATGCTCAAGATCTCAAAACCCTTCTCAACAGCAAAAGCAGGGATAAAGATCTTAATTCTTATTCTAAAGTCACTCTAGATTTCATTCCACAAGCACAATGCAAAAGTGGAAATGAAAACCGAAACCAATTCATGCTTTAATGAACAAACCTATGGAATATTGAAAGTAAGAATTTTGAGTGATACCGTTTTCAACCATTAAGTCTCTAGGATCCTGAAAGCTTTTTATCTGCACCTCAGTAGGCTGTGGATGGGTTTCATTGAAGTTTTAAATGGATGCTCTCCGATAAAAATGAAGCTTTGCTGCATTCTTGAAGAAGGAAAGATTTTGTGCTGAGAAATCCCTTGGGCTTAATGTGATTTGCTTCAAGAAAGCAAGAGTTTCACTTGGCTGAAATCATTCCTTGCCTTCTCAATCTACTTAGCAGAGTACATATCTCCAGGATTAAAACCCTTCAAATCATCTTCAAACAACTTTGAACGGTTCTGGCAGAGACAAACCAAACCAAGTACTGATCTAACTTTTGGTCTCTCATTTATGTAATGGGGTAGACCAAAAATTAGATTCTTGAGATAGCAATAACAATCTGTTTACATTTAGACTTGTTACTGATACATAAGTTACTAGGTGCTTCAATAACTGAAAATTGGTTAAGGTACTTCTTGGTCTTTAACGTGTCAATAATTGGGTCTTTTCTTTTGTCCTTACTTTCATATTTTAAACGGAAAAGAAAGTAAAATAAAAAGTGGAATGTAAGAAAAATACCTAAGCTCTTTTGTATTAAGAAAATATTACATCTCATTTTTATGTGTGGCTTGCCAGCACTAGCACCAAGGTATTGTTGCAGAGGCAATTTTGCCTCCACAACAGCCACACCTTGGTGCTGCTGCTGCTGCAAAGGCAATGCTACTGCAAAGGCCATTGCCTTTGCAGTTGCCTTTGCAGCAGCAGCACAAAGGTGTGGCTGCAGAGGCAATTTTGGCTCTGCAATTGCCTTTGTAGCAGCAGCACAAAGGTGTGGCTGCAGAGGCAATTTTGGCTCTGCAATTGCCTTTGCAGCAGCACCACCAAGATGTGGCTGCAGAGGCAATTTTGCCTCTGTAATCATGTGTTTTCATGAAAAATTTTTGAATTTCGGCACTTGAATGTGAGATATTGATATGCTCATATTTATTATTAACTCATGTCATTTTTCTACTGATTTGTTTACTAGGTACTGAGAAACAATAGTATTGAAGAAGCTAAAGCTTTATTGCGCTGGTAAGAACTTCTTGCAAAGGTACTGTTTTCTCATTAATATTGAGTTCTATTAATGTAAAGTAGCCTTTGTCTAGTTAAAATAAGTATTTGTGTGTTTGATATACATGAACAAATATCATCTTACATTTTTTTCTTTTATAAATGATTGGTTTTATCAGTAAGTCACAAGATAAAGAGTAGAGATATGGACAAAAGTTGGATTGATTCAAAGAACAGAACGTCATCTGAATATATTAGAAATGTTGATGACTTTCTAAAGTTTGCTTACAAAGATAAAAGAGAAGATAGCACAATATATTGTCCATGTCGCAATTGTGCAAATCGTTACTTTGTCTCCAGGGATGTGGCTAGGTCACATATTATTATCAAAGGCTTTTATGATAAATATAGAGTCTGGGTTTATCATGGGGAAACTTACAGTTCTCAACAAAAAAACACATCCACTAGAGATACAAATAGTATGGATACAGATGATAATATGGTTAGGATGGTTGAAGATGTTTTTGGTCCTAATATGAGTCATGATTCTAGACTAGAAGATGAGTTACCAGCTGGGATGGATGAAAAAACCAAGAGATATTTGAAATTATTACAAGAAGCTCAGTGTCACCTTTATGAAGGTTGTGGGGATTTTACAAAACTATCTTTCATTGTCCAACTCTTACAAATAAAAGTTATTGGTAGTTGGCCTGATTATTCCTTCACCCTTTTGCTTCAACTATTGGCTAAAGCTTTTCCCCATGCAAAGCTACCCTCTTCATTTTATGATGCTAAAAAAATAACTGATGATATTGGTTTTACCTATGAAACTTGGGATGCCTGCCCGAATAACTGCATGCTATATCGTGGTCAAGATAGTAAGCTGGATGAATGTGAAATTTGTTTAACATCTAGATACAAACCTAGAGGTAAGAAAATTGCTGCAAAACAGATGAGATATTTCCCATTAAAGCCAAGATTACAAAAACTTTACATGACACCTGATATGGCTTCATTAATGAAATGGCATGTAGAAGGACAGACTGATGATGGTGTGTTGAGACACCCTGCTGATTCTAAAGCCTGGAAATTTTTTGACAGTAAATATCCATCCTTTGCTACTGAGAGTCGCAATCTTAGACTTGGATTAGCTTCAGATGGTTTTAATCCTTTTAGATCAATGAATATATCTCATAGTACGTGGCCTGTTGTGATTATTCCATATAATTTATCCCCGTGGTTGTGTATGAAACAATCAAATTTCATATTATCAGTGCTTGTAGATAGGCATAAGGTACCTGGAAATAGGCTTGATGTGTACTTACAACCACTTATTGAAGAACTAGTTGAATTATGGAATGAAGATATACAGACTTATGATGCTTCAAGTAATCAAATGTTCAACTTGCATGCAACTTTGTTATGGACAATTTCTGACTTTCCAGCTTATGCTAATTTGTCTGGGTGGAGTACAAAAGGGAAGTATGCTTGTCCTTGTTGTGGTAGCAAAACTCGATCCTTATGGTTGAAACATTGTAGAAAGTTTTGTTATATTGGCCACAGAACTTTTTTGCCTCAAAGTCACAGATTTCGTAAGCTTCTGCCTTTGATGGAACACGTGAATATGGAACAAAGCCTAAAAGACTTTCAAGTTCTGAAGTGTACACTGAAGTGAGTGAAATTTTAACAGATTACAAGAAAGAAGATATCAGGAAAAGGCATAATAAGGAGTTTCAGTTACCAAGTGACAGTAATTGGAAGAAAAAAAGTATATTTTTTGAATTGCCGTATTGGAAGGATAATTTAGTACCTCATAACATTGATGTGATGCACACAGAGAAAAATTTTATGGAGAATGTGTTGTCTACAATATTTGGCATGACAGGAAAATCTAAGGATCATATTAATACCCGTCGAGATCTGAAAGTAATGGGGATTAGAAAGGCATTACATGCCACTCCAATGGGCTCTGGTAAAGAGCGAATCAGTCCTGCAAAGTTTACAATGTCAAAAGCTGAAAAATTTGGTTTGTTGCAAGGTCTTGAAAAGTGTTAAACTTCCAGATGGCATTGCTTCAAACATTTCAAAATGTGTACATTTGGAGGATTGTAGTATGGGGGTTTGAAATCACATGATCATATATTCTGATGCAACTTCTGCTTCCATTAGCTGTTCGCAAAACATTGCCTGAAGATATAGTTAAAGTTCTATAGAATTATCCAATATTTTTAGGCAACTTTGTTCAAAAGTCAATAAGATAACTGATTTGGAATATATTCAAGATAGAATTGCTGTTGTTCTATGCCATCTTGAGAGGATATTCCCTCCATCATTTTTGACGTAATGGAGCACTTCCAATACATTTGGTTGAGGAAGCATTGCTTGCTGGAGCTGTACAATTTCGTGGATGTATCCTATTGAAAGGTTAGTAATTTTCTTTACCAAATACAGCACATGGTCCTGTTTTTTTATTTAAAAGAGCTGATATATCTTAACTATTTCATATTATTATAGGTATTTATGTACTTTAAAAAAGTATGTGCGAAATCGTGCCATCCCGAAGCATCTATTGCTAAAGGCTATATATTGGAAGAGTGCATGCAGGTTTGAAGAGGTTCACAGGTTCTATGTCAATAATGAAGCTAGAATAGTCACTGGGTATGTGAATATTTTAGAGAGTAAAATAATGCAACAGTGGTATTTATGTGGTAAGATAATTGGTAAAAAGGAATATGCTGGGAACATAGGGTACTTGTATGGGTAATATATGAAAATACGATAGTGATTGCATTGGGATATGGATTGTTCAATGTTGCATGGTTTGAAATGGTGTGTGCACAAGGTTATATCCACGTCTATGTGAAGTGATGGATTGAAACTTTTTAAGCATTGGTAGCAGTTTGGGCACTTAAGTTAGCATTGAAGTTAAGCAACAGAGCATAAAATCAGCTGGTATGGAGCTGATAAAGTGACAGAGTCGTAAAGGTGGGATGTGGTGAATAGTGATGGAAGAAGTTTGAGTAAGTGTTTGTATGGAAAGTTTGGGAGAAAAAGTATATTTTTAGTGAGGTATAAGGATCTTACCTGTGTAGGTGTGTTGTTTTATGGAAATGGAGTGGGTGAAATCGAGGGATTAAGGGAAGAAAGATAACAGACTGGTGTATACAAAACTGAAGTTTGGGTGTTGTGATTCTGCAAGTATGGGGTAAGGATTGATAGTCGGAATTAGTGAAAAGGTGAAAGTTGTTGGGGCAGGTGGGACTGAAAGTAGGGGTGGGGGTGGTTTCAAAATGAGGTGTTATTGCACGTCCACGAGAGTTGTTATCTTGGATTGTACTGAAGTTCTATAGAGAATTATCCAATTGGATATGTTGAAGTCGTAGTAATGTTTTGGGACAGATTAAGAAGGTGATGGGAGGTTAATTCTGGAGATATGCTGTTACAATGCAATGTGTGGAGATTAAGATGCATTTGACGTAGGAGAATCAATACATTGTGGAAGGAGCAATTAGTGATGTGGGAATAAAAGGTGTGGGTGTCTTTTAAAATACAGACATGGTTTGTTATTTACAAAAGTTTAATTATTTCAAATTATGGTTTTTAGTATTTAAAAAGCAAGTGGAAACCTTAAAGAAGAGTGAAAGGGGTGGCTGGAGGAGTGATGGAATTTTGAACAAGATATCTAGATGATGTGAAACCAAAGCAAGTCGACCATCAAGAAATCATGATGGTGGTGATGATGATGGACGAGCTCCAAGAAAGGAGTGAGAATAACTCTTGATCATGTTACATGGACACAATGCCATCGTTATGTTTTAATGAACACCGATGCTGTGAAGCCATTCATTAAGTAAGCAATATTTTATCTTGTTATTATCATATATATATATATATATATTTATGTCATCTGCACCTAATAACATATTATACTAATACATATTTTGGAACAAATAGCATGCATATGACAGAACTGTGCACGAAATTTCCACGTTATGGATACCATCAAATTCAAGCCATGCATAATGATACCTTTCATAAATGGTTCAAAACTCATGTAAGTTATTTCTGTACACATTTTAAATAAATCATTGATCCTTTAAGTGAAATTAATCAATAGTTTTGTTTGTATACACATATTTAGGTTGAAGAGCAACTAAATGCGGGAAATTTAGAACTTTCTGATGAAATCAAAGCATTAGCGATGGGTCCAAATCCTGAAGGGAGGAGCTTCAATGCTTATATAATTAATGGATTCTATTTTCGCACCAAGTCATTTGAAAGTAGTAGAGCCACTCAAAATAGTGGAGTAATGCTCAAGGCAGACGTTACAAGTTATGCTAGTAGGAAAGACCGGAATCCAGTTGTTGGAGAAATGGATTACTACGGAGTATTGACGAATATTATACGAATACGATACAACAATGCTATGAAATTTGTTATGTTCAAGTGCGATTGGGTTGATACTTAGACGGGAAAAATGGAGGATGTTTTCAAATTCACATTGGTTAATTTTGATTATTTGCTGTATAGAAATAATCAAATGTCTGACGAGCCATTCAAACTAGCTAATCAAGCAGAGCAAGTATTCTATAGCAGTGATCCTGAAAATCCCAAGTGGCATGTTGTTCTAAAGATGAGTCGTCGAGATAATTACGATGTGTACTCTTCATTGGATCAGACAGATTTATATAATCCTCAACATTTGGAGGATAACATTCCAGTTCATGATGAGGATAGTGCTTGGGTGAGGGGAGGAGTGGAAGAAATATTGGTGAATGCAGCCACTGATGTTAGACAGGATGAAGATGTTGCAGAGAATGATGAAACACATTAGATATTATTTTCTTACATGTTTAGACTTTATTTTCTAATTTTAGTTAGTCTTGATTTATTTTTTATTATTTTAACAAAGACTTCTTATTATTTATTTATTTTTTTTTTAGTGTTCTTATCTATGGTAATAAATCTTATTTATTTGAGTTATGATTGGTGATGAAGGTTTTATTGGAGATTTGGTTTTATCTGAGTAAATGTTATAGGAACATGAACTAATCTTTTGCTTTTTAATTGTTTCAGAGCATCATGGTGAGGCAAAAAAGTAAAGGAGTAACTATGCAAGACAAGTTGGGTGGAATTCAGACAACTTTGTCAAAAGGTAAGTCATCCCAAGTGCAGCTTTCAACAATTGTAGTTGACCATGAACAACAAAGACCATCAAACACAACACCTCCATTGGTTTTACGTTCACAAACAAGATCAATTCAACAAGAAAAAGTTCAGTCATCATCAGGATTGCAATTTCAAACATTGGTGCAGGCTAACCAACAACAAAATCCTCAATCATGCAATCCACCTTCCTCTCAGCCCATAACTTTGTCAAACTCAGGTATATCTATATTGTTTTTATCATTATCATATTTTTTTCATGCCTTGTATTAACTTATTAGTTTTCTTACTAGTTTTGTCTTCTAATTTTTGATAATTTTTAAAACTTACAAGATTTTAAATTAGTTCATTTTATAGGAGAAACTAGCAATCAAGTTGCTGAAAAATGGAAGGGGTCCTTCTAAAGGTGTTGACTTAGTAGATGGTGTGAAACTGTGTGTTGAATTCGATGAGGAATTTCAACCTGTTGGACCAAATGCAGGAAAATATGCAACACTTCTTGGTATAATTGCTCGTAATGGTGTCCAAGTTCCTTTACATATGTTGAATGGTCTGATATTCCACCACACATTACAGATTTTATTTGGCAAGAAGTTCAAGTAAGTTATAATGAATGTGTATTATTATACATAGATAAATGAGTGATACATAGTTCAGTGTATGTACATTTACTTTCTAACTATTCCAAGTTGTTAATGTTCTTGTTGTGTTTTAGTTGTCTAGTTGCATATTGGGTCAACACTTTTAAGTGTTTGAATATCTATTTTCCTTCTGTCCCGTGATGTTATGTAAACATTATATGTTTTGGCTTGTTATGTATGAATATTCATCTTAATTCTGTTTTTGTGCCAGTCATCTGCTTTATGTTATGGTGTCTAATAGTCTTGAACTTGTGTTATGGTAGGTTTGTTCTAATTAGTTGCTAGTAGAACTTGTAGCTGACTGTGGCTAGGGTAAATTGTGCTTTAAAATATGTAGTTCCTTGAAATCTGATATGTACTTTAACCAAAGTTATATATACTATCAAATTGAGGGTTTTCCCCCTGAAAATCAGCCTATTGTATTCTTGTGGACTTTATAAGAAATAGTGAGACTCTTATCTGTTTAGGAATTGTTACAAATGCATGCCTATGTACTTTTGAGGTTGTTAATTAATTTAATCTTCTAGATTCTATTCCATGCCTAATTCTGAACCCCCGTGCTAGATTACTTCATTGCATAATATTCAAAAAGTCTTTCTTCGACAGTTTGTCAAACTGAGGTTGTGTATTTCCTTTGTTATTGTTTTACTTTTCATGATTTATGAGTGTAAATATTTTACTTAATTATCTTGGTTCTCTGTCTAAATGATGTGTTGGAAACCTAACTGTGGTAATTTGTTACTTTTATCCATCTAAATTTAAGGAAGGGTTATGTTTCAAAGTTTGTTTATAATGACATGTCTTCTTTGATTCAATTCTGAAAAATGAGAAATGACTTTGACATTATGCTTGCAAAAGTGGTCAATTATATAAAGTTAATGAAAGCTTGTATAATATGTTTGGAAGTTGATTAGATTTTGTGTCTAGAAAATTCATATTCATACGTTTCTCTAGTACATGTGATGTCATTAACTTGAGGTATGACAAATGCTTCTATAAGTATCCTTGATCATTGGTCCTTTGATGATGCTTTTGGAGTTGGTTGATTCCCTGGTCTTGAATTTTCATGGCATGCTCTTTTACTTTACTTTTCTTTTCTTTTTTTCCAGTAAGAAAAATGTAAAAACTGTATGTATTGTACAACAACGGTTTAATCTATCGAAAATTATGTTGGTATCATTTATCAAGTTATATTTGTTTCTAGTGGGGATATTTAATCAAATGTTGTAAGAGATACTTTTTAAGCAAAATGTTGCACATTCATTTCATTTTTCACAAAATTAGTATGTGTGGACAATCCTTTCTTTATTAGAGGTAAATTAGACATTTTTTAATTATTTTCTGTAACTTTAATGTTTACTTAACTCTTTCTAATCTACTACAGGATAAAACTAATGCCCCTCTAGCTCATAAGGCTATATGCATGAAATCTATTGCTGACAAATGGAGAAAATGGAAAAATCGAGTAAAGAGAGATCATTTTAGTGGAAAGACACGTGAGCAACTGTTAAAAAATGTCCCTTCTCGTGTTCAGGCTGATCAATGGAAGGTTCTCATTGACTATTAGGGCACTGAAAAATCTCAAGTAATCTCTAATCTTACAATATGTTTATGATAATTACTTTTGATGCATGTTTTTTATTTTTATTTTTAAGATGCAATACGGAGTATTATTTGCCATGTGGTCTTTCTTCATACCTCCAACTTTCAGCAGCCATAGTTAATCGTAATGTCCTGCAATAAATTCGAAATCCCAATTTGATTTCCAAGTATTTGGAACCTTGATTCTATAGTCTGAGCAATCTTCAATTCATCGGGATCAGGCTTGGGGAAATTCTTTGATGCATGTTTTTTTATATACATTTTTCATAACAATATATTTTCTTGATAACTGGTTTTTCAATTCTATTTACATTAATTTTTCTTTCAAGGAAATTGCAAGAAAAAATTCAATCAATAGAGAACTTTTGGGGCCAATAACTAGGACAGGAAGGACTTCGATGCCAAACCTTAAGCGCAAGGTACTTTTGATTATAATGTTAATTAGATGTCTACCTATGCGTTTTGCAATCATGTTGTATCAAGTATTTGGTTTACCTTAGTCTAAAAGGTATTTGATTTTTTTTTTTATAGCTTGCGACAGCTGGAAAGCCAACTGATAGATTATCAACATATATTGAGTCTCGCACCAAAAATGGTGTTATAGTTGATTCAGATGCAAAAGATGTAATTGTACGTAAATGCATTCACTTAAGTGTTTAGTATTTATACTGATGTTCTCATTTTGTTTAGTTATGAAGTATCTATATTGGCTGATATTAATTATCATATAGGCTCAAATGCTAGCAAGGTTGAATGAGGTACCCATTGAGGAGCAAACACTTGAATTTAGGGAGCACATTTTCCAGAGTTTTATGGGAAAAGAAAGTCATGGTTATGTTTGAACTATGGGTTTAGGTTCGAGTGGTGCAAACAAGCGTACTCAAGATATGCAACATAACGAGCATTCAGAAGATTTTGTCAAAATGATTGTGGAAAAAGTTGTGGCAGAGTGTATGAAAGTGGTGACCCCTATGATTAGTCAACTAGAAGCTAAAATAGAAGCTAAACTAGATACATCTCTCTCTTTGCCATCTAATGAAGCGAGTAATTTGCAGGTAATTTTATTATACTGTTTGAACAATGAAACTTTAATTTATAGTTAAACTATGTAATTGCCAAAATATCCTATGATCATTTTATTTATAACTATATACTTTATGGTCTATTTCACAGACGCATCCAAATGAAGGACACAGAGATGACAAAAACATGCATTATCCTTTCTCCCTGCAAGATGAGGTTAATTTAAAGTAATTCATTATCGTGAAATAAGAATGTTAGTATCTATTCTGTTATCTATTGAATCACACCAATATTAATATGTTTGAACATGTCAATATAGAAGTTTTAGATACTCTAATAAAAAAATATATTTCTTTTTGTTTTGTTTTCTTTCAGGATTCTGAAGATGAATGAATGGATGGATGGAAGTTAGCTTCACAATTGTGGGAGTTATGCATACATTATACTATTGCTTGGCACTTTTTTAGTTTTATCCAAAGTAGTAGCCAGTATTTTGTTTATAAACAAAGACACTACTTAGATATCACACTGATAGATTATATTTTCTTTAACTTTTATAATGGTAGTGTCTTGTGCTTAAAAATACAGAGTGAATACTTGGATGTTAGATTGATTGGATCAATTATGATATTTTATTGTGTTATATAGTTATTTCCCTTATGGATGTTATTTTTTATTTATCAACAATTAGTGTTTATTTATTTATTTTTGCCAAAATATTACTATTTATTTATCAACAATGGTGTTTATTAGTTGTTCAATGACCAATTATGAATAACAAACCATGAAATAAAATAAAATAAAAATAAAACAATATTTATTTCTATTTAGGATGAAATATTACTGTCTCGATTTATAGTCCTAAAAATAAGACATGATATTTGAGACAGATGACTATTGTCTTTAATTATATTTGGGACAGCATAGTGATGTCTTAATTTACTGTCTCTAACTTCTAAGACGCAATATTAGAGACAGTAAAACTGTTGTCTTTAATCCTATTTGAGACAACATATTGCTGTCTCAATCAAGTGTCTCAAAAATTTGAGACACTTGATTGAGACAGAAGAATGTCTGTCTCTAATACTTTTGGGACACTTGAAGAACTGTCTCAACTCCGTCTCAAAAGCTATTTGAGACAGCTTTACCGTCTCAAATTTCTTTTGCGACGGCTGTAACGGAGATGCCACAGTTACTGTCTCAATGCTGTCTCAAAAAGCGTTTTGAGACAGTAAGTGCACTATATAAGACAGTTTTGACGGCGTCTTTAAAAGAACATTTTCTTGTAGTGTTGGACTAAACAATTATGACTCTTGACTTATTTGAGAAAAACAAAAACTACTATATTGACTCAAAATAAAACTCAAAACAAAACAAGACTCAACAAATCTGCCTGTCTCTTTTTCTAGAACTTACTCACACCACAAAATCAGTACTTCAGTTCATATGTATCTGTTCTATTTACTTCACAAAAAACACATTTCATAGGTCAAATCCAAAAAAAAAAAAATGCAATAATTCCCAAAAATTAGAACTCTATGGTCGGTGATGCACACAATCTCACATTTTTTCAGAAAAATTAGGATAAAAGTAAATTGTAATCTAGCCAGAATCATACATGCTTGATAGCCGACCTTCGCCATATATAGAACGAATAGATACACGGCAGTTAAGAAAAAAACCTTCTAATCAAGGGACACAACGTAATGCTTGGGTTCGACCCTTTGGACAGATCCTAAGGGTTCTAGGCTACCTGTAAAAAAAAAAATTTCAGCCCCAGTGTGTTTCTCAAAAACTTCGATTGCTATACCATTATTTAGATTTCTTCACAAACCCCTTCCATTTGGGCAAACTAGTGCCTGTCTTGTTCAGCATTTTACACTTTGCATGGACTATGGCTCACAAAATTCAGCACTTTAAATCTTTACCCAGCTCATCAAATATCATTCTATCAAAACATTGCAGAATTCAAATCATCAACATATTTTTCCATCTTTATTTTTCTATTTTTCATGAGCTTTTTAACTTCGAGTATACACATACATTGGCCAAATAATCCACCTATTGCTTAACCGTACACCACTTAATTTAATTCATAATTCATCATCACAACATACACACTGGGGGTAGAAAGGATTCATCACAAAATCGTCCTTGGCTTTATTTACTAACAAAAAAAAACGTTTGTATATAAGGCTCCAACTTTGCTTCTAGGGATATAACAAGGTAGGTTCAGAATTCAAGCCAAAAGTGGTTAATCCTAGGAAGGTTCCCCATCCTCCCTCCATGCACTATTCATACCATCTTGAAATTCTGACAGGCAAACAAATGATTATTCTCGAACAATCCAGCATTTAGGCTCAGTACAATGGCTTAAGAAAAGGGAAAACATGTATATTTTCGGATTTCACTAATTCAGGACTTCTCAGATTTAATTATTCAAATCTTCAGCATGCATACTTTATGTTATACTTC
This sequence comes from Leptodermis oblonga, assembly GCA_016801395.1. Classification (NCBI taxonomy): domain Eukaryota; kingdom Viridiplantae; phylum Streptophyta; class Magnoliopsida; order Gentianales; family Rubiaceae; genus Leptodermis; species Leptodermis oblonga. The sequence goes on along the minus strand of CM028756.1, from coordinate 27,945,807 downwards.
ATCTATGTTGCATAATTAAGATCTAGATCAGATTAAAGGTGGAGACAACTTGACTTACAAATTCATCTATGTTGCATAATTAAGGTCTAGATCAGATTAAAGGCGGAGACAACTTGACTTACAAATAGACCAAAAAACAAAATTTCAGGACAAATGTCCCTACATCCCCACACTTAGACAATTTCTTGTCCCCAAGCAAAAACAATGAAAAAAAGGAGACATACTGACACACAAGTTAAGAAAAACATGAAAGATAAACATCCCCACACTTGAATAATTCTTGTCCTTCAACGTGAAGTGAAGAACAAAAATAGGGCTAAACACAGACCAAGAAACACAACAAAAACAAACAACCATCTATAAACAAGAAGTCAAAAAAGAACACAAAACAGACCAAAAAATTATAAAAAAAAAGGTGACCTGACAGCCTAATAATAGGCTCCAACCGCTGCTGAATGGCAACCAAGCATGCTACCATTTAGTTAAATCACTGATGGATAGCTGTGAATCCCTCTTGTATTTGCACCTTTAAGGAAGCCTACTCCTCCTTCATATCTTCAATGTCTTTCTAGACCTTCTCCAATCCTGTAGAAGCTGCATGAGTATGTGGCAGAAATTCTGCACTGTGAAAGCAAAGGGTCCCATCCTGGGCCCTAAAAAGCAGCTCTGTAGAATCAA